>JAOEGL010000003.1:106397243-107050100 GCA_034509955.1 Urosaurus nigricauda | reverse complement strand
TTTGTTATATTTTGCAATAGTACGGGTTATTTACTTTGTTTGTAGTAGGTACATAGTTCTAGATTTATATATAAAATTGTGTGTTGTTGTTTGTATACATTTAATAAAAAATATTTTAAAGATTTTTTTTCTTTCAAAATTGATTCCATTACTGAGTTTTTTTTAAAATTAAAATACAATGGGCCAAAGCAGGGTTCGAGGTTCAGGAGGTAACCTTTCGGAAGGTAAAAGGGCCAGAAGGACAAAAACAGTTATTTGAGCCAGGGTGTCCTTTATTGCTACACATCTCAGCTATTTCAGCTATGCAGTCACAGGGAAAGCAAGCTCTCGGTACAGCTGAAGAATTTGCAGCAAACTCTGTTTTTAATAGTTAATCTGTCTTCACCCTATTATGCATTCTCGAGCAGTGCCAGTCACTGTTATCTTCACATCCTACTGTAATCCAAAATTTATGACGGTTAGTTTTTTATGCAGATTTCCTGTACAATCCTACCATCAATTATGCATGCATGTAAATCTCGTTGCCTTCAGTGGAGCCTGTACCTGAGAAGCCAGGGAGAGAATTGCTGACTTGGTTTTCAGTTCATAACCCATATATAAGGTTATGAACTGACACGAAACCTGGAAACGAAGCGGCCAGATCACTAAAACAGTCATTTAAAATGTAATCTTGCTGTGCCTATCAATAATGTCTATCATTCTTTTCTTTTCTTCCGCTTCCATTTCAGAAAGCCATCATTTATTATTTTGTTTATTTATTTATTTTGTTTAATTTATACCTTGCCTTTCTCCCAGCAAGGGACTCTAAAATGAAGGGACTTTAAAGAAACTTTAAAGTGAAGTCCATCTAAAATCTCATTTTATGAAAATGAAAAAATGTTTTAAAAGCACTTAGTTAAAACAATTTAGAATAATACACACACACACACACACACACACACACACACACACCATAAGCACATATTCCACTAAATTCAAGTGGATTTTGAAGACTCAGAATGTTTTTGGATGACATCTCCCAGAATCCCCAGGTAGCATGGCCACTTCTGTGTATTTCTTTTATAGGAGAAGTATATTTTTCATCTACAAAAGTGCAAATCTTCTCTGTAATCCCTTGGCTTTGAAATAACCAGCCATGGAAAGAACACATAGTGCCAACATTTTACTCCTTTCAGGGCTAGGTGAAAATCATTTCATTTTCCTAGGCATTTATATTTTTCAACTAAAGCTTTTTAAACCATGGATTCAACTACTTCTATGTGTCTCTGCTTTACTTTTGTACTGATAGTTACATCAAACTGAATGTTTTTCCTTTATCAAAACTTGGAAGTAATGAATTACAGGTAACCAAGTGGCCTTTAACAAATAACATTTTCAGCAGTGTTCAGGTAGAAGTCATATTTTTAAAAACTCAAGGTGAGTAGGAATGAGACCCTTTGCTGGTATAATAAGGAACATTTTATATTTCCACCTGCTAAAAATTAGACATTTTGTCAAGAACTTTTCGATTTCTATGCCATTTATTTTATTTATATCGTCCCTTTCAAAGCAGGAGTCGTCAATCAATGCTAAGCTTCTAACCAACCCACAACATAAATATTGAAAAAGTAATGTTAAACAGAGAGGTTGACGCAATTAAAAATCTTTATATCATTGTAACAAGTAACTACAGTAAATTACTTTTTAATCCAGTATTCTGAAGATAAGGAGAATATGAAAAAGCTGGTGTATTTCTGTCTCCTTCCCCCCACCCTTTCTGTGCCTCAACAAGCAAAAGTTCCAGATGTCTTTATGTGTGCTTCCATTATTCCCTGCACCCCTAACTCGCTATTCCTCTGTACTTCCTAGGCAGGAAGGAATCATACCGGAATACAGGCCATACCAACTGGCAAGCTGCTGTGATGAGGTGCCAGCAGGCTTTTTGGCACTGGTTTTATTAAAGCATGCAACCAGGTTGATATGATTAAGGTGAATGGCAAGGGAGACAATTCCAGATTTTTCCTGTTATTACATTCTGCAAGCTATTTGCTGGTTTATTTGCAGTTGTTTTTTGTTTTTGAAAGCCCAATGAAAAAATATGGAAACCAATGCTGATCTTACCATGGTACCACAGGCTTATTTTTAACAGCAGAGTGTTTTGTGTGTCTACTCAGAGGTAACTCCACTTTGCCCAAAGGGGCTTCATATCTGAAGAAATGTGTTTAGGGTTCTAGCCTAAGCAGGATGGTTAACACCACCTATATATGTCTGCTTGAGAATAGTGTCCAGTTGGGTTCAGTGGGACCTACTCCTTGCTTGAGTTTGACGCTGCAATTCTAAAATGGTTACCTGGCAAGCAAGCCCCATTAAACTGCTGTTTGTAGTGTTAAACTGATCAGTTTAAACACAGGGTGAATATAATAATGAAGTGGGTTATAATAATAAGGTCCCATCAAAATGTTAAAAACCAGGCAGCTGAAGGAAATTACTTTCTTGCCTGTTGTATGTTTACAGCTACTATTTTAATGTACAGTCCTGCTACAAATGTGACTCTAACTGCACCTACATTGCAAAATAAATTCAGCTGGACACCACTTGGAAGTCATGAATTACTGGCAATGCTCTGGAATGCTGGGATTTATAGTTCTATGAGATATTTAACCTTCTCTGTCAGAGAGCTCTGGTGCCACAACAAACCCGGGATTTCATATGATGGAGCCATGACAATAAAAGTGGTGTCAAACTGCATTAATTCTGTCATGGGGCAGCAGCCTTTGTTTTCCAGGTGTCACTTGTTACTTTTATTTTTGGTCCATGTTTTCTTCCTTTTTTGTATACTATTCATATATCTGATAGGATGAAAAGTAATTACAAGGCTAGGATCTTATTGTGTCGTGGTAGGCTCTCCAGAATGTCTAAAGAAGCAAAATTTCTTGTAATATAGGTTTTGCCAGGTTTCGTCAGATTGTTCTCACCTTGACATCTACTAATTCCATTATTTTTTGGGGGGAAGGGGCTCTTTGTACCCATTGCTTAATAAAATGTTGCAACTAGTACAATACTAGGAATTGCTAGAAAATAGTTGGAGACAACAGAAATGTTGTTTGGATATTTAAAGCAAAACAAAGCAAGAACTACAGTAAAAAATACCGGAACCTTCCAATATACTTTATTGGTGCCATTCCTGTAGTGACACCTGTTGCACTTTTTTCTTTCCCCCACAGAAGAGGAAAAAAGTATCACATACCCCCCAACTGCCCCAGTTTGACAGGGGCAGTCTTGGTTAATCCTCTGTCATTCCACTTTTTCCTCTGCTTTTAAACATCCCAGTTTCTCTCTCCTTCTCCCACTTCCCTCTCCATTCTCAGCATATTTCAATTGCTGCAAAGTGAATAAATGAATAAATAAATAAATAAATAAACTAAATTCAAAGTGCAAATCTAGCTGCATTCAATTAATTCGCCAGCAGGGAGAGGCGGGAAAGGGAGAATCCTGCCCTTCCCAGTAGGCAAAAGCAAACAGCTGTAGCCTCTCTGACCTGGCGTGTTCTTTCTCATTAATACTTTTTGCCACCTTGATCACACTCCAATGTTGTGTGTGATATTTGGAAAACAAAATATTTCCCATCAAGATAATGATTTTTTCTTTCAATATCCTAGACCAGATAGCTTTAGGTTGCAAAAATTATGTATGAGAACATCACTTACAATGATCAGAAATGAGCAAAGTCTGACAAAACAGGCAATACATTACATTGGCAAAAAATGCTCATCTTGTATCCACGAATTATGAGTAGTGAATCTAATTGAAGAGAGAGGTGTACACTCAGGTATGAGTGAGGTATATAGGCCAGAATCCTCTTGGCAGCATAAGAAGCTTTTTCTTAAGTGTTGTGCAAGGAGCTATTCAATACTTCCTTGCACAACAGTTTTTCCCTGACCATACAAGTGGCTTTTGGATGGTGCTGGGTGCAGCTCTGCCCAGTCCAAATGGTTTATTTAGCCAAGAGGTGCACCAGGAGACCGGTGTTATGCCAATGCCTGGCTACTAGTCTTTCACCCTACCACATCCTTTTGTAAGTATACTGGTGGAGCTTTATACTCTAGCAGCATTAAATAGGATTTGTGCCTATGGCATTCCATGATATAAGCAAAGGTACCCCCCTTCAATAAATCTTGCCATAAGTCACAAATGACTTGAATGCAAACAACAACAACAACAACAACAACAACAGATAATTTTGGCTTTCTTCATAGTGGACATTACATGGAATGCCTTCCTAAGAGGTCCTGAAAAGTTCCCAAGGTTTGTCCTGAAAGCTGGATGTCTCCTGCCACCACCTCAGAAGCCTTGGTTTATCTCCCAAGTTTTTCAGGGTTTGTGCTAATCACTATCATCCTCATCCAGAGTGAATTTCTCTGATTCCTCATTTTGTGTCTGCTGCTTTTATGGTTTAGCTTTTCTACCACTGCTACACTGATGGTATCTTCTTCTTTAGCATACTGCAGCCAGCATGGTACTCAAATGAGACTCAAAAATGCTGAAAATAAATAAACCTAGTCAGGGAAAGCCCTTGGGCATTCCCTTCCTGCTGAAACTTGTCATACAGAAGCTACTAATAAGTAAGCTTATATATGAACTGTGGCTCCACAATTACAGCACACAAGGTGCCTGCATAAAATTTTATTTGTTAGAGTTCTGTCACTTGAAGACAGTCCCAAAGTCAGCCTTTGCACAATAGTTGCCAACCAATATAAAAATAATAAATAATTTATATAATAGAGCATAGTTACATAGATACAAATATCCAGTAAAACTCTTGGAAGGGAGTTCTATAACTTGGGCACTGATATAGGGGGGGGGGGGGGGGGGGGGGAAATCTCCACCAACCTAGTCTCTTGGGATGGTGAGACAACAGAGCTGCTGAAGGTCTTAAATTGTGGGCATTCTTCCAAAGATCGTAGGTGAAAGCTCTTTGGGACTTTACAGGTCAAAACCAGCACCTTGAATTGAGCTTGGAAACAAATTGGAACCACCAGTTCAGATGGCTCAGGACTGGTAATATATGATGTGTAAAGCTGACACAAGACAACAGTCTGGCTGTCATATTGTGCAGTAGCTTTCGTTCATGTACAGATTCCAAGGGCAACCCCACAGAGAATGCAGTTTAGTGTAGTCTTTTGCTTCCAAATCAACTCTGATTTACGATAAACATATCAGGGGGTGGCATTCAAAACCACACCTTCCTGGTCCTAAAACATAATCCTTTGGAGCCTACCAGTGGCAGGAAAACTGCTGGAAGGAGATCATCAATACACACACAAAAAAATATAAGACACAATACACAAGGAAAAGGGGATGGTAGTGGGAGAGAGGATTAAGTCCAGGAGACACTGTCTCTTCTCTCCTTCCAAAGCCAAGGCAGTGGCAGTTGGGATGGAGGGAAGGGCTTCAATCAGTTTCTGGGCTTAGGCATGATGATCTCCTTCCAGCAGTTTTCCTGCCACTGGTAGGCTCCAAAGGATTATGTTTTAGGACCAGGAAGGTGTGGTTTTGAATGCCTCACATCATGCCTAAACCCAGAAACTGATTGAAGCCCTTCCCTCCATCCCAACTGCCACTGCCTTGGCTTTGGAAGGAGAGAAGAGACAGTGTCTCCTGGACTTAATCCTCTCTCCCACTACCATCCCCTTTTCCTTGTGTATTGTGTCTTATTTTGATTCTAGGTTTGAGGACAGGAAACTGTTAAAATTGTAAACCACTCATGTAAAGTGCCATGTACACTGATGGCACTATATAAATAAACCATCATCATCATCATCAATCTGTTGGTTTTTTTCACCCCTTTGAGACTGTGTTTTCTGACAGTAGAGCTGTCAGTAGGTGGAAGTACACCTTTTTCCTATCCTAAGCGTCTCCAGATTTGCATCTTTTGCCATCTCTTTTGCCCTTGCCGCCTCTTTTGGTGGAAATCCTACAAAGATGTTTCATGGTTGCATTCTTGCTATGTTTCAGATTCAAATTTTACCTAAAATCCTCAATTTTTGCATAATGGGAGATAGTCACTGCTGTCAGGACAACTCAGTTTTTTTGAAACCTACAAATACTCTCAGGAAGGGGACAATGTTTTAAAAAGGTCAATGTGTTTTACTTTGGTGCCGGATTCTCTTCTTCATATCAGTGGGAGTTGTAATGCAGAAGCTATACGTCTGCTTCCTTCACAAAGTCCAGTGATATTTGCAGGGGGAAATATGGTACTTCCATGCCTGGATAAGCCATAGAAAAAGGAAAAAAGGGGGAGTGAGGTCAAGTGACCTACTGTTGAATAAACAGAGATAAATAATTCAGATTCTCATTATAAGAGGAGAGTGCAGCCCTCAAATAGAACTGAGTCCCTGCTTTTGTGTGAACTGGTATGTGGTGGCTGTGTTGGGTAGCCCTAGCAATGTAATCGTGCATTAATATTAACCTCAAAATCAATGGCAGAAATTACCATCTTTCTAACGCCTTCAATGATAGCTGAATCCACACCACATTGTTTAGTCCTCCTGGGCATTTTAATAATCATGTAATAGAAATGTTGGACTGCTTGAGCTGCTCTTTGTATTTCTCTCTGAAAAGGTCTTTAACAGAACGTCTTTAGCAGGCAGGTTTGATAGAATGTGCTGTAGGAAGAAAAGAGAGAAAAGAAATATGCCTATTTTAGTTATATGGGAATGTTTCATTAGTTGAGCCAGCAGCGATATGACATTACATTTAAAAAGGAATACAATTAATAACAATGGGAAGGATGGTAGGTGGGGCATGCGTATGAAGTGTTTGCTCTCATAATACTGCTGGAAGAATTGAGTGAGGTGTCAGGGCAATTAAGGAGATGCAATGCTAGCTTTGTTTTCAATTCACTGGCCGGATGAATAGAGCATTCCTTTACATTACAGCCCCCATTCAGACATGCACCTATGTCAATAGACAATTTGTCACCGTTTGGTATGCAGTGTTGAATGTACGAACTGTCCCCACTTAAACTCTTTGTGCTTGAAATCATGTGGTAGCTGAGACTGAAAGTAATGTGTTACACTTAACAATATTGCTTGTAATGCGTTCCTGCAGCAACTAATTAGCATGTATCATTATATTGGGAAAATAATATAATGACAAGTAGTAAGAAAACTCCCCATGTAACAAGTTATATTTACTCCACTAACTCTTTAATGTTTGGGAAGATATGGACTTTGTGGTTGTTGTGGGCCTTCAAGTCATTTTTTTACTTATGAAGACCCTAAGGTGACTCTGTCATAGGATTTGTTTGACATTTTTCTTCAGAGGGGGTTTGCTATTGCCATCCTCTGAGGCTGAAGGACTGTGACTTGCCCAAGGTCCCTAAGTGGGTTTCCATAGCAGATCTTGATTCGAACCCTAGTCTCCCAGTGTTCTTAAATCACTACACCATGCTGAACTTCTTGGATGATGATACTTTTCTTCTTTTTCTATGTAGTTTGCACTCACCTAACTCAGGGAGGAGGCGAGAAGAAATGGGAACACCCTTTCCAGTAAGCTCAGGCAAAAGCAAACTGCTGCAGCCTCTTCTAGCTTGTATGTTCTTCCTTATTGATAACTTTTGCCATCTTGACTGCATTCTTGCTTGGCCACACATGCCCACGTTTTCATCTGTAAAATGTTGGGGGGGGGATGTCTTGGTAATGTGGTGGATTACTTGGCAAACTTGTTTAATAAAGAGTTTGAAAGGATATGCTATAAATAGAGCCTATCACTTTCAGTTTAGAAAATTCATGAGCTTAGATTCACACATGTTCAGTTTATTTTATTTTTTTACCCTCCCCCCATCTTTTTATTTAAGATTTTCTATCACACATTCTGAATTAAGCATATCAAGCAATAAACATACATTATGATCAAATACAGTAAGAAAATTCGAATAAATAAATATGTACACACATAGTTACACTAAACTTATACTAACATTTTTCATTTATATCTTTCCTTTCACTGGTGTTTCTTCAATATTGAGATTTTTCTTCCATTTAACAACATACAGAAATACAGATAACATCAACTTTTACTTCCAATTTCCAGACCTGTAAATATCCTCTCTTAATTTTGCACCTGCATAAATTGTAAAGTAAGAGCTTTAGGTTCAGTTTATGAGTTATTACTGCCATTGATCCCGCTATTCTACCTCAGTTATCTTTCACCAAATTGTCCAGATTAGACTGTGAACTGTGATAGTCAAAATCTAGATTAGGATGACAAAACACACCCCCCCCCCCAGCAGCTCATGTTCCTCAAAGAAAGAATTGCTTTAACTGGAATGTAGTATAGAATGTAACGACCTGTTAAGAAGGCAAAGGAAATGAGCTAGCATATTTATTTATTTGTCCCAGCTGTAATCAATGAGGCAGCATACTAGAGCTTGGAAAAGTTATTTTTTTTAAATTACAGCTGCTAAAATCTTCCAGCCAGCATCTCAAGGGTTGTAGTGCCCTAGAATCCCAGTTCACTTTACTCATGCCACATTTCTGCCCTCTTCGTTCTGGAACAGCACATTTTGCTCAACATGCAGATATATATGCAATCAGCTGACATTTCATATCAAACACCAATTCACCTTCAAATTCACCTTCTAATTTGTTCAACCCACTGCAAAGGTACAGTTAGTGCTCCTCTCTCCTCTCTCAATTTGCTTAAGCTGACCACATACTATCATTATAAGTATTTGGGAGTGAATAATCAGCAGTTTAAGAAATGCAGAGGATACCATACCACTAGCAGAAAATAGCAAAGACGTGGGATGACTATTGAGGAAAGTCAAGGAAGAAAGTACAAAAGCAGAATTATAGCTGAACGTTGAAAAAACAAGAGATGAATTACAAGACTTTGAAGCGGATGATAAGGACAATGAAATAGTCAAAGATTTGGGCTCAGTCATAAACCCAAATGGAGAATATAGATCCAATAACACACTGCAGAAATAATCCAGTTTGAGACCCCTTTAAATGACCTGCTCGGTGCTAGGGAGTCCTGGGAACTGTAGTTTATTGTGGCACCAGAGCTCTCTGAAAGAGAAAGCTAAATGTCTCACAAAACTACAGTTCCCAGAATTTCCTAGCATTGAGCCAGGGCAAATAAAGAGGTTTCAAACTGGATTATTTCTGCAGTGTGTTCTGGACCATAGTCAAGAAATCAGAAGAAAACTAGGACTCGGAAGACCAGCTATGAAGGAACAAGGTAAGGTCCTCAAATGTAAAGGTATATAATTGAATACAAAGTTAGGATCATCCATGCCATCATATTTCAAGTTACTATTATGTGCACTTGTCTAAACTGGACAGAGAAGAAAGCTGACAGGAAGAGAATAAACTCATTTGAATTGTGGTGCTGAAAGAGAGTTTTACAGATACCATGAACTTCCAAAAAGACCAATAAAAGGATTTTAGAGCAAATCAAGTTAAAACATTCCCTGGAAACCAGAATGACCAAACAGAGGTTCTTGTCCTTTGGCCACATCATAAGAGGATATGATTCCTTAGAAAAGATGACAATGCTTGGTGAAATTAGTGGCAGTATGAAAAGAGAAAGACACATTACAGGAGGATAGATTCAATGAAGGAAGCCTCAACCCTAAGTTTGCAGGACCTTAGTAGACCTACCCATGCCTTGGAGGTCTCCCATTTGTTGAATTGCCATAAACTGAAATCACCTTGATGGTACTTAACAATTTCCCCAAACAATGCATGATAAAATCTGGAATGTGCACCAAGTTTAAAATCTATTCCTTCGGGATCTGTATGTAGAAATGATGCAGTGCATCTGTACAGTGGGCCCTGGTTATCCACTGGGGGTTGGTTCCAGGACCTTCCGTTGATAACAAAATCTCTGTATGCTCAAGTCACATTAAATATAGTGGCACAACAAAATGGTGTCCCATATATAAAATGGAAAATCAAGGTTTGCTATTTGGAATTATACTTTTTGGGAATATGTTCAAGCCGTGTATGCTCAAATCTGTGGATAAAAAAAAATCCTTGGATAAGGAGGGCCAACTGTATTGTAGAAATGATGCAGTTTAACACCACTTTGAGTGCTGTTGCTCCATCCTATGGAATCTGGGATCTGTAGTTTTCCAAGCATTTAGCCTTTTGTGCCAAAGAATGCTGGTGACTCACAAAAATGACAAATCCCAGAATTCTATAGGATGGTGACATGGCAGTTAAAGTGTTGTCAAACTGCATTGTTTCTACAGTGTAGAGGCACCTGAATATTTCCATTGCTTGATAAAAACTGAGATGTTATAGAGAATAATACAGTTGTCTGTTTGGGTACTGTTTGAATCAGATACAATTAACAGGTTTGTTTTGGAACACATATTAATGTCTGAGCTTCTACTTTTTATTGGTTGTCTTGTTATTAACTGTCACATTAATTGCTATATTTTAATGACCATTTCCCTCCCATATTATTCATGACAAATTAAACAACTTGTTTGCACAGGCAACCACTGGAAAGCAAAATATTTCAGTGAGAATTACCTCCAGGTAGGGATGCAAAGGTGGTCCCCAAACTGTGCTCTTTAAGGGATTTTGGACTTCAGCTTCCAGAACCCCAAACTATTGGCCAACAAGGCTGACGCTTCTGGGAGCTGAAGTCCAAAATCTTTTAAATGGCCCAGATTGGAGGCCACTGCTAGCCAGTAATAAACTTTGGCCAAATCAAAAACTTCCAGATGAACAAAAATCTGCAGACATCATTTCATGCATTATCCCGCTCCTGATAGAAATGAGTCAAGCAGGTACAAGTAAATGTCTTGCTGAAACCTGGAGGGTTAACCAGCAATGCCATGGCCATTGATAAGTAATATATTACAATGTGATAGATAATAAATGCCAAATTCAGGAAGTTCTAGGTGATTCCTTACTTGCCCTGCTGCTAGGTTAATGCCCCGCTAGGCTGGCCACTTCCGCTGCTCACAGTCCTGTGCTTTTCCCAAGGTTTCCAAAGGCAGCCATTTCAATGGCCCTCCCATGCTTCCTCCGGACACTGTTTAGCCCCTGCATATATGCAGAAGCACACGTCCCTTCAAACAATTAAATCACCCCAAACTGCTTGGGGACGACGGCCTTGCGAATGTTATGTGAGCCGTTCCCCTCCCCTGCTAAGTATTATTGACAAACCCATCAAAGGCAGTGATGCATTGGCTTCCACCTTACCTAGAAGGACACTAGGGCAACGGCGACATGCTGTCACCGTGGTAACTGCTGCTGAAGTGAACAGCCTGGTGGGATAGGTGACCTCTGTTGGCAGCACGCCTGGAGATGTCGCAGCCACATGGCTGCCATGTTCCTCAAGCCCAGAGGAGAGGCCTGGAGCCCTCCAATTGATTCATTAGGCCTTAAAGGCTATCGATCCCTCCAATTTGCACGAATTTATTATATTGATATGGGACTGATTAACATTTTGTGCCAGACTGGTTCGATATGTGCTTGTAACAGCTTTTAATGATTAATTGACTTTTATGATTCCATCTCGGGGCTGTCAGTGAGCTGTGAACTGTGGGCCGGCTCATTCCCAAGCTGCCTCTCAAGTGGCACAGGGCAGTGATTGAATACCTAGGAAATTAGTGTCCTTGCTGTCTCATTTTATGAAAGATAAATGCTATGACATTTAATGCAGACCTTAATTTAGAACAGACCGAAGCCGATCATTTTGCAATTTAATCATAAACAGGTAAATATCAGAACTTGTTTAGCATTTTACACATTAAATAGACAGATGACAGTGACAAGGCCAAGGTTTTCATGGGGGAACAGTAGAGGTAAAATAAGGCAACGAGGACTATCGTTATCGCCCTTTTAATACTTGACGCAATATGCAAGTTGATAACATTAGAGCTGTGTTTATACGTCTGGCTTCTCGAACAATCTCTTGCGCACACTTGATCTCTCTCCTACTTTTGCCGTAGTTGACATTTTGTTGTGGCAATGAGAAAATTACTTGTGTAAGCTTGGAAACGTTACCTTTTGGCTAACAACTCCCAGCATCCCCAGCCAGCATGATTATTTTTCCTAGCTCTGAGAGATACATCTTCGATAAACACAGGCAACTATTCCCTAAAATCAAACAAAAACATCTTAATTCCATAGAGGTGTGTGTTTGAATGTGCAGCAACCTTTACTTAATACTTGAAAGTATGTGTGTGAGTATTGCTTACCCAGTTATGCTCAGGGATACTTGTGAGATGTCATCTTTGTAAATTTTAATACAAACCAGGCTGATCTACCCACCTTGGATGACAATTTGGAAATACTACTTTCTCAACTACAGTTGCCAAAATCCTGCAGCCAGCATGGTGGCCAATATCTATAGTCAGTGTCACTGATGAGCTCTGGAAGTTGTAGTTTTAAGAATTCCCTTTCCAAGCATGGACTAATGTGTCAGTCAGAACTTAGCTGTCCATCAACTTCCACACTTCTCAGATGTTCCCACATAGTCCTCAGCTCAAATACATATAAAAAAAGCATTAAAATTTGTATTTTGAGAAAACACTTTAAAATGCTTATTTAAATTAAAATATTAATTAGGTTTTTTTAAAAAAATGCAGATTAATGGGAAAGCAGAATATGCAAAAATAACACAGACCAGAAACATAGTAGCAGAGTGACTGTATATATGTCTACTCATAAGTAAGGGCCCATTGAGTTAAAGGGAACTATCTCCTATGCAAATACTGTACAGGTTTGGTAGTAACTTATTATACCCTATCACACTTGTTAGGTTTGTAAAAAATCATCACCACCATGTTTCTTTTAAATAACTATTAGTAAAGCATCTTTTCCTCTCTGCATCTTTCCATTCATATAGACAGTATGTGTGACACTTTTGTTCTTGCGTGCTTTCAAGTCATTTCTAAGCTGCGGCAACCTATCATGGCAGGTTTCTTTAGAGGGGGTTTGCCATTGCCATCTTTTGAGGCTGAGAAAGTGTGACTTGACCAGGGTCACCCAGTGGGTTTCCATAGCCAAATGTGGGATTCGAACTCTGCTCTGCAGTCATAGTCCAGTACTTAAGACACTGTACCACACTGGCTCATATTCCCCTTCATCACAGTGTAAATTTAGTTAACAAGCTCATTGTTTTGCTTTCGTTAATGTCTTTAGAGAGTAACAAAAGCAAAGCAAAGTATTTGCTTACTAAATTTACACTGTGATGATGGTGAGCAGGGAGGGGGAACACAACACAACAGAAGGAGAAGGAGAAAGAGGAGGACAGATGAATGCAAACAACTGCATTCCAAAATACTGGGTTACAGTCTTCCCAAAATGATCACCATTTGGAATAATCAGTGGAGTCATTCTTACTAGAGGTTTAAAAGGGGGCAGTGGGCAAGAGGATTAAAAAGGAAATAATGACAGACATTCAATACTGTTGCTCCTGTTGCAAATCCACAGTTCTGTGATGCTTGTATGTATTCAGCAGTAAGTTCCAACAAGTACATTGGGGCATACTCCCTGTCCCAAAAAAGTGGATATGGGACTACACTCATAAAGACATATCTTCATGAGATCTTCTTGAGCCAATGTCAGTCTCAGACTTTTCAACACCAGATTCTTCTTCATATGGTTGCTGTCATTTACCGCCCTCCTGGCTCTGCTAACCAATTCCTTTCAGACTTTGAGTCATGGCTCACCTTTTTTCTTTCAGACTCAGTTCCCTCTCTGATTCTAGGTGACTTTAATATCCACCTTGATGATCCTACGAATCCTTCCATGTCTTGCTTTAGCTCCCTCTTAGCTTCTTTTGATCTTCATCCCCATTCCACCTCTCCTACCCATTCTTCTGGTCACTGCCTTGACCTAGTTCTCGCCACCAAGTGTGTCATTTCCGACTACTTGGCATCTGACTATCCATTGTCAGATCATCATCTAGTTTCTTTTACTCTTACTTATATCCCACCTCCTCGTCACGTTGTTCAACGCACTTTTCGTAATCTTCAGTCTGTTAATTCTGATCATCTCAGTCAGACCTTGAATTCTTCTCTCTCTTCTCTAAATCTTGGGGAATCTGCTGACTCAGCAATGTCTTTATTCAACTCCACTCTTTCTTCAACCTGTGACAGCTTTGCCCCTGTATCTGTACGCATGTCCTCCTCTATGTCTAGGCCTCAGCCCTGGCTCTCTCCCACAGTTAGGTTTCTCCGGTCCTGCGCTCGAGCAGCTGAATGCCTTTGGAAAAAATTCCAGGGACTGGGCCGATTTTATTCATTTCTCTCTCTACAAAATTGCTAAAATCTGTCCATTCCTCTCAGCCTCCACTCCTCTGGTCCATGCCCTAGTGGTTTCATGACTAGATTACTGTAACCTCCTTCTGACAGGGCTCCCTCTCTCTCACCTCCATGCTTTAATCTCTGTCCAGCACTCAGCTGAACGTATTATCACATTTGCTCACCGCTTTGACCATTTTTCTCCTCTTTTATCCTCCCTTCACTGGCTTCCCTTCCCCTTCCGCATCCAGTACAAGCTTTTGTTATTGACTTTCAAAGTCCTCCACTGACTGGCCCCTCCTTACTTGTCTGAAATTCCTTCTCCTTGCACTCCTTCTCGTACCCTCCATTCTGGTAGCCTGTCCCAGCTGAGGATTTCCACTGCCTTGTCCTGGGTTCGTCCCTTTTCACTTGCTGCCCCTCACTCCTTGGATCTTCTTCCCCCACATATACACCTCATCACTTCTCTAACCAGGTTCAAAAATAAGTTAAAGACTATATTGTTTAGGGAAGCATTCCCAGGATTGTGCCATCTGCCCCAGGATGCCTCTTTATAACTATGTATTAAGAAGGCAAGCCCTCCCTTCAGTCCATCTGCCTTGGTCCTGGCCCCAGAGGGAGAGAAGAACCACTGGACCTCATCCCCTTCCCACCACCTTCCCCTCTTCCTTTTGTGCGGTCTCTTTTAGACTATAATCTTGGGGGCAGGGATCCATCTAATTTACGATTGTATGTACAGCACTGTGTAAATTTACAGCGCTATATAAATAATAATATAATAATAATCTGGTGGAGCATCTTTCTTTCTTTCTGATTAAAACACTCCTGGAGATTGGAACTAGGAGAATGGCTGCTTCTCTGCAATCTGCTTTGTGTTCTTCATACTGTTCCATTGTAAAGATACACAACATTCCCCAGCACAGTGCTTTCTGGATGTTATGAACTATAGCTCCCATAATTCCCAGAGATTATGCCCTGGGGCACTGAAGTTTTAGTTCTTCACCTATGGAGGACGAAAGGTTTGTAAGGCTGCAGTAAGCAGTCATTTTGTGCAAAAATATGAGAAACATCCAAAAATAATGCTGCCTTGCCACCTGGGATCCCATTTCAGGAGATCGGTGGGATGTAAGTGCAAAAATACATAATAAATAAAAATAAGAAAAGTACTACCATATTATTTGGAATTGTGTCCCTCTTTCCAGCCTGGCATACAGTACTTCCTCCAATTTTGATGGTTGTGGTAAAGCAGTATATAAGTACAATTGCTAACACAAATGGGATGTTCTCCCTTTGTTGAGGCTACCTTGCTCCACTCCACCCACTGTAAGCAATGGAAAATAATTCCATACCTTCTGGAAACAAGGTAATTTGCAGTCGAGATACACCATATATCACAAGTTAAATTACTGTGAAGTAGCACCAGCATCAAAAGGCCAGTACTCCTAGGCACACTTCTAAGATACAAATTCCCATCAAGCACAATGCTGCTTCATTCCAGTTGGGATTAGATTACCATTAGAAAATTAAGGAATGGGTGTTAAGAGTGATTCAATATCACCCAAATAGACTGTGTGCAATATGTGGAAGATCATGATAAAGGAAGAGCAGAATCACAGCTTGTCTGGCAGGGGTCACCTTTTCCCATATCAGATAGTGAACCAAAAGTAAAACCCACATAATAACTATAATCAACAACAATATTATGACCAAATGAAACAGTTTAAAACAAAGCCTTCTGGCTGAAAGTAGGTGAATCTTCAGGTGGTGACCACTCCTCTTTCCAGGTAGGGAGTGGTTGCAGCACCCTCCAGAACTTCACTAACTCGGTTTTCCAGGTCCCAAGTTAGGCTTCTCCCGCTGCGTGTCCTCGCCTTGGACTGCTTGACTCAGAGTCATCTGGAACTCTCTGGTTGGTAACAGATCAGGTTACTGGAATCAGCTTTGCAGATGGTTTACCTGTTGCTTCAATGGGTGCAAACAAGATTCCCATTGACTTTCAAGGAAGTGGGAGTAGTCAACAAAACAGCAAAGAGTCTTTTCCATGTCTTCTTTGTAGCTTTTAATCCAAACTATGTCTCCCGGGCTGAACTCTTGGGCAAGTCCTATTTGGTCAAGTTGCTTGCTTCTTTAGTATCAGAGTCTCTAATATGGCAGGCAAAATAGCAAGGATCTTTTCACAAGGAGTTAGACCATTGGCTTCAGGAATGTCTCTCTAGGTCCAATGGGGCTTTTGCGCTTGGAACTTGAGTGCTGCACTCCATTTCTCTGTGAGCTTGGAATGAGGCATCGTTGCCACTATTAGTCTGTTGGGGTAATCCATATCTGGAGATGATGTCTCCAAGGGGATGCTTGACTACTTCTCTGACCATGCTTTCACTCATCTGAGAAGGGTATATATGGCTACTAAAACAGTCTTTTAGCCATCAACAGGTGGCATGTGGGTAAAGTCTACTTGAATACTTGAAATAGTCTGTTGCCTTTGCTAGTTTCCACTTGCTTTAAGTAAAAGTTTGACTTCTGCATCATGTCTTATTGTAGCCCATTTTAAAGCTTTGATGAGGGCTATCAGTCTCTGATTTCACTAGCCACCACAGTTAATATTTGCCAGGCCCTATTTTTCTCTGTTATTTTCATTTACTTCAGCAGTTAAGTTGATGTCATTATCTGCATATCTTTTGCACTCTTATTTTTCACTGGATATTCCTCTATCCATTCTTAACTCAGTCTGTAAACTTGTTGCTGTTGTTATTGTCTGTAAACTGTTTCTCTAGTTCTCTGTCTAGTTGAGATCCAAGGTTTCCTTTCAGCAATAGTTCCAAAACTATGGAATCTCTTCCCAGTAGATTTTAGGAAGGCATGCATAAGAACACAGGAAACTGTCTCATACTAGAACATGCTGCCTCAGAGAGTGGTGGAGTCTCCTTCTTTGGAGATTGTTAAATGGAGGCTGGATGGCCATCTCTCAGTAATGCTTTGATTGTGTATTCCTGCATGGCAGGGGGATGGATTGGATGGGCCTTGAGGTCTCTTTCAACTTTAAGATTTTATGATTCTATACCATTAGTCCATTAAGTCAGTATTGTCAACTCTGGCTGGCAGCTGTGGCTCTCTAAGGATTCAGGCAGGATTCTTAGCCCTGCTTGGAGATCCCAGGGATCATCTGACGGTCTCCCATCTAGGAGACAGAGGTCCCAACCCTGCGTAGGTTCAGTTATCAGATGAGATCAAGTGTGTTCAGGACAGTGTGGGAGTACCTAGGTATGGTCTTTATTTTCTTTTTCTTTTGGAAATGTTTAAAATACTCCCATATTGTCAAGACACCAGTAAAAAAACCTTCCTGCAGCACCATACAACATCTTGCACATGACTATACCTATCCAATTTCCCTGATTAGCCAGTAAATCCTCCATGATCCCACATTTTCAGCTGGTTTTCTTGCCTTCTCCCATTTTTCCTCTTTGTTTTCAACTCAATTCAGTTGCTGCAAATTGAGTTCAAAGTGCAAAAGTAGTTTTCATTCAATTAATTCAGCAGGGGAAGAGAGAAGAGGAGGGAGTGGAATTTTACTCTTCCCAAGAAGCTCGGGCAAAAGCAAACTGCTGCAGCCTCTCATAACACGTGTGTTCTGTGTGTTCTATACATTTTGCCGTTTTGATCATACTCTGGTTTTGTTTGGCCACATGTTTCCCTGTTTTCATTTGTGAAATATTAGAGATGGGCTACCTTTCAGCCC
The DNA here is from genome assembly GCA_034509955.1 of Urosaurus nigricauda. Taxonomy (NCBI): domain Eukaryota; kingdom Metazoa; phylum Chordata; class Lepidosauria; order Squamata; family Phrynosomatidae; genus Urosaurus; species Urosaurus nigricauda. Next base: position 107,032,113 of record JAOEGL010000003.1, on the reverse strand, counting down.
AGGCTTTCAGATTGGCTACCTTTTTAATATATTCCCCTTTAAAGCAAGGGTAAAAATATGTGACCCTCCAGATGTTGTTGGACTGTAAATCCAAGCATTCCTTAGAACTGGAATGTCAGCTAGAAGTTCTACGATTTGCAATCCAACAACATCTGGAGAGCTGTATGATGCCCACCACTGGTATAAACCATGGGATAGCCAACATATTTGTCTAGTGAGCCAAATATGACTTTAAGTGGAATACGTGCTGTTTTGCAGTCTGTAGGAAAATTATAGGAAAAATGCTAAGATAAACAACTAAACAGATACATAAAACACATTTAGGTTAAGCCAACAGGTTGCTGGTCTTCAGAGCACTATGTTTCCAATGACACATTTTAACAGAAGGAGGAAAAGGAGGAAAAGGCAGAGTAAAGAATCTGGGGCCTTGGCCTGTTTTTTGTTTTTTGTTTTTTTTGGTCAGGGGCCCTTTTGAATCACAGAATTATAGCCCTGTGGTTCTACTTTAACTGCCATGTCAAAATCCTACAGTATCCTGGGATTTGTAGTTTAGGTAGGAGCATTTAGAATTCTTTTCCAGAGAGCTCTTCTAGGGCCTCTTGTTGTATTGTTGTGTGCCTTCAGGTCATTTCTGATGTATGGCAACCCTAAAGCAAACCTATCACAGGGATTTCTTTGCAAGATTTTTTCAGCATGGGTTTACCATTGCCTCCTCTAAGTCTACAAGAGTGTGAGTTGACCAAGTTCATCCAGTGAGGTTCCATGGTGAATTAGGGATCCAAACCTTTGTCTCCCATTGTCCTAATGCAACACTCAAACCACCGCACCACACTAGCTCTAATGCCTGTACAAACCTCAGGACCACGTAAGATGGGGCTATGGCAATTAAAGTGGAATCATAGTACTATAACTGTGTAGCGTGAAAGGGCTGAATCCACACCTGCTGTTATTTCTTTAACCAGCTACCCCTTCCCATGACCTTCATATGAGCTCTTCATGCTCTAGAGCTGCATCTGCTAGCAGTTGGATTACATGTGATTGATTACATCTTAGGCTGAGATCATTGTGGTTTCCCTAAGACAGAGATGGAGAATATTGCAAGCCTAACCAGCACAGGTAATGGCGAAGGATGATGACAATTGCAGTCCAACGACATCTGGAGGGCCACACTTTCTTAATCCATCGTCTAAGTATACTTAGAGAGTTCAGAAGCAAAGCAAAATTTTAAATAGAGAATGCCATGCTTAGACTTTTAGAAATGCCACAAACAGGAGCTCTACTTGGATGCTACTTTCCACTCTCACCAGAGCTCCCATACAAAACTGGAAGTCTGCTAGGGATTGGTATACTTTTGTAAGCAGTTTCTTTCACCCACAGATATTTGAATCTTAGTGTGAATTTTTGCCAGGGTGATGAATATGTGTCTGGCCTGAGGAATACCTCCTCCAATGTGGCTAATGTGCACTGGGAGCTGCTGCAGCAGAGGACACGGTCACCAGAGACAAAACCAAGGTGTCCTCTCCCCATCTAGCTTCCTATACAACATCTTCCCTTGCAAAATAAACATTACAACTATATATTATGCCATGCCTGCTGGTTGGGAGTTGTGTTGGGGCCCAGGTGGAAAGTGCCTTATGTGCCCAAACTGTAGAACCATCTCTGATCCCTTAACACTGCATGTAGTTACTTATCTGACAGAATCTTTATCCATACAAAATATATTTGTATCTCATGTTTGAAAGACATGACAGTGGTAACTCTATAAAGCCCTCCAAGACATCCAAGACAATACAATCAAGGGTATTAAAAGAACTGATTTTGGGGGGCTATGTGGCCATGTTCTGGAAGAATTTATTCCTTGTGTTTCGCCTGCATCTGTGGCTGGCATCTTCAGAGAATAGTGGCATGGAGGTGTGTGGGGTATATATACTGTCTGACCCTTGGTTGATTGGAAGTGATTTACTCCATGTTGGTCTGTTGGTGAATGGCCTCTAAAAGACCATTCTAAAAGGTTTATCTTCTGAAACACACTTTGCCCACTTTTGCCCTCCCCAAATCTTTTTTTTTTTTCTGGTTCTGCCTATAAAGAAGAGGCCCCTGGCAAGTGGAACATTTATTTTGCTGAGTCCTTTGGATGTCCTCCTTTCCCAGCTGTTCTCTCTCACACACATATTTTGAAGCCATGTGAATAAATAAGGGTCTGTGCCTGTATATCCAAAGCCTTCAACTCCCTCTTCTTTATGATCCCTCCCAACTCTTTTGAGTGTTCCAAATCCTACAGTTTGTTGGTTTGTTTTAAACACGGACTTAACTGCCTTTGGCTGCATTTTGTATTATGTTACCTTCTGTTCAGTTAACAGTATGTAGATTGAATATACTTCTTCTTAATTCTCAAAGCTCTTTTCTGCACTTTTTAAAATGCAAAAGCAGAAACATATTTGCTTTTGTTGGTTCACAATCTGGAATAGCAAAAGATTTTTTTAAAACATCTGCCCTTATTTTAGCTGGCTTTGAATTTGTCTTTTTTGTGTTCTAATGCTGCTTACTAATTATCCTGCATTACATTAATACATGAAAATATCTGTCCACATCAATGGGTTAAATCCACTTTTCCAGCTAGGTTGGCCACTGAAGTCAATGGAACTTATATTAATGTCAAATAACAATTTCCTTTCATTTCAGGGGTCTGTACTGGAGGAGACTCTGTCATTTCTCATTTCTTCCGGCTTTGGTACTTGTATTATTTACTCAAAATTGTTGCAATCAATCTAGTATGGAATCCAAGGCTCATATGTACCAAACATAAACCTAAATCCATATTTTTTGCAAGCCCAAAATAGAACATACTCATAGAATTAACTGATGAATGGTAAATCAACACTTCTGTAAACACTATTGCTTCAATGGGTCTATTCTAGTTGTTGTTGGCAATTAGATATACATTTCTAATGTAGTACACCATGAGATCATTCATGCTGAATTCATTGATCGTGTAATAAAAGATAACCCAATAGAGATTTCAGAAGGAGAAAATTACTGGAAGTAGAAAGAGAATGGAACCATTATGTCATGGCACTACATATTCCATTATCAGCATGCATGATGTGTCTCAGGCCTTCTGATGGTGATGGGGAACTTGTGACAACTAAACGTGTTAAGTTTTCTTCCACTCAGCATGCAAGAGCACTCAAGGATTCCCCAAACAATGGGTTAAAAAAATTCCATTGTATTCCCAATGTATCTATATGATATAAATGTCACTCAGTTTCAAATGTGTGTTTTGGCCCTCATGGCTTCCAAAAGATCATGTGTTCTAGTTGTCAGTGTGATGGACAGAGACTTGAGACATCCAGTTTCTACTTCCAAGCTCTGCCAACAAAGTTAAGCAGGTGAGACTGATGTTGGGGTGTGTGGTAAATCTACTCTGTGAGTTTTATTCTAGATTTTAAAGAAACTATCCATTGTCAGGCTTGGGAGACCAGGTACATCAGAGCCTCCCCACCACCTGAGACCAGAAAGGTGCTGCCATCCAAATGAAACACTTCATGCAATAAAAGAAAAAAGAAAAACAAACACAAAGGGAGATAGGAACAAAGCTAGAAGTATGAACACAACTGTCCAACATCTAACACGCAGGGATAAGGAGAAATACTACAATTATCAATGCAGAGAAATAGAAGAAAACAACAGAAAGGGAAGAACGAGAGGCCTCTATCAAAAGATTCAAGAAATTAAAGCCAAGTTCAAACCAAGAGCAAGGATGCTCCATGGAGAAAAAAAAGAACATTATACAGGAACAAGAAGAAATAAAAAGATGCTGGAGGCAATTCACAGAAGAGTTATACAAAAGAGATGAGGGAATGAATGAAGACATATAAAGATGAACCCCAAATTCTAAGAAGTGAAGTGGAATCTGCAATAAAGGAAAGGGGGAAAAATAAATCGCCAGGAACAAATGATATCCCAGTTGAACTGCTATAGTGCCTACAGACAGATGCAACTTTAGTGCTAACTTAAATATGCCAACAAATAGGGTAAACAAAGCAGTGGCCAAAGACTAGAAATGCTCAATATACATACCAATCCACAAGAAAGGAGATACAAAAGACTGCAGCAACTATAGAACAATAGCATTAATCTCACATACAAGCAAAATAATGCTCAAAATTCTGCAGCACAGACTCCAAACATCCATGGAGAGAAAAATCCCAGAGGTGCAAGCAGGATTTAGAAAAGGAAGGGGCACTAGGGACCACATTGCAAACATGTGATGGCTAATGAAGTGAACCAGAGAATTTCAAAAAAGAATCAGCATGGTTTTTTTAATAGACCACAGCAAAACATTTGATTGTATAGATCATGAAAAGCTATAGAATGCACTCAAAGACATGAACATGCCACTACCTCTGATAGTCCTGATGAGAAATGTGTACCAAGGAGAAGAGGCCACCATCAGAACAGAATTTGGGGAAACAGAGTGGTTCCCAATAGGCAAAGAGGTCAGGCAAGGCTGCATCCTATCACCCTACTTGTTTAACTTATATGATGAAAACATCATAAGAAAAGCAGAATTAGAATCAGAAAAAGGAGGAGTGAAGACAGGAGGAAGCAACATTAACAACCTAAGATATGTGGAAAACATCTTAATATTAGCAGAAGACATCCAGGAACTGGAACAGTTAATAAGGAAGGTCAAATACGAAAGTGCAAAGGCAGGTCTGATGCTGAACATAACGAAAACAAAAATAATGACCAAATACACAAATTCAATCTAAACAATGAGGAAATTGAAATAGTTAAAGAATTCTCATATCTAGTATCAGAATTGACCAGAACATTGACCAGAATGGAGACTGCTGTCAAGAAATAAGAAGAAGACTAGGAATGGGAAGGGCAGCTATGAAAGAACTGGAAAAGATATTGAAGAGTAAAGACTTAGAACTGAGCACTTATGTCAGAATGGTTCAGACCATTGTATTCCCAATTACCATGTATGGATGTAAGAGCTGGATAGTGAAAGAAGCAGACAGAAAAAAACCTACTCATTTGAAAAGTGGTGCTGGAGAAAAGTACTTAGGATATCATGGACAGCCAAGAAAACAAACAAATGGGTTCTTGTACAGATGAGACCAGGGGTCTCCTTGGAAGCAAAAATGATCAAGTCGAGACTATCATACTTTGGCCACATAATGAGAAGGCATGGATCACTAGAAAAAACAATAATGCTAGCAAAGGTAGAGGATAGAGGAAAGAGAGGAAGACCACAGACCAGATGGATAGACTCAATCAGGGGGGTTATGGGCAGGGGCTTGCAGGATCTAGGTAAGGCAGAGATTATTGGAGATGTCTCAGGGTTGCCATGAGTTGGAACCAACTCGAGGGCAGCTAACAACAACAAAAATCCATGGTACCCAACCAATTTAGGATCCTGGCTGTAGCACCTTAGATAGTTCCTTTAAATTCCATAATAAAACCTAGACATGTCCCCCTGACATGGAAGCTACCAGCTGCCTTGACACTTTTTGACTACACAGGTTGAGGGATAACTTCTGTACCAGGAAGCCTTATGGGTATAAAAGTCCTTGCTGCAGAAGGTCTTTCTTTGCATCTAATTCTGAACAGGAACACTGAATGCAAATCTACATCTGCTTTCTTGACTGATGTGTAAACGGGTCACCCTTTTCCCATTCTGTAAAGTGGCAGTGCTTGGCTTCAAGCCCACTCTAAAGCCCTTTGTGTGTGTGTGCGTGTGTGTGTTCAGAGGACATATGAAGCTGCCCTGACAGAGTCACATCATTTTTCCACCTAGCTCAGTTTCCTCTCTTCTTAATGGCACAAGTTTTTCAGGCTCTTGGGAAGCATTTCTTTTCATCTTCCCCAACTCTGTAGTTCGAGAAGACCTTTTAAAATGGATATGCCCAGAATTGAAACTGGGACCTTTTGCATGCAAATGTTGGGCTCTAACACCCAGCTGTGGCAAACTCCATGGATCAGATTAGTTGAGCTTCTGCAAGGCACTTTTAATGCCAGTTGTGTTTATAATGCAATGCCTCTACCGTGTTGCCCATGCTGTTTGTTGGCTCAGAGGGCAAACAAGCTTTTCTTAAAAGAAAAGTTCTGTCTAACAGATTCCACCTCCACAAAACGCACTGCCCACCATACCTATACAAATAAAAACACAAGGTTGTCCTTTTCTAACAAATTCTTCTTTGTACTGTTTATGCATCTGATTCAAACCATATTACTATCTAGGAAGAATATTGAAAGCATTAAGATTTCCCCACCCCTGTTTCAGGATAAAAAGGTTTGGAATAGGTGGCCTTAAGGAGGAAGAAACAGATGGGCAGAAGGGGGAAAAAAACCCCCCTCAAATGCTGCATATCTAAGGTTGGCTTCTTAAGCCCTTCCATCAGTTTCTTGATGAAAAGGTTTCCATTTTCAGAGAAGGGGAATCGGCATGGTTCCCATTTAGCTAGCTTTGCTCTGGCACCTTTTGTGTTTTCCATAAATCCCCGAGATGTTTGAATATATAATTTTAAGATGTAACGTATAAATATGACTTTTTTTTAAAAAAAATTCCCTGTGAATGTACAAGGATGCAGCTGCGTTCATCAAGGAGGCAAGATATGCCCCCTGCCTAGTCAAGCAAACATGATACAGCTTTGTCTCTGCATCATGTGCAAAATGGACCTTCAGCATCCCGTAAAATTTACAGTGTAAATTATTGTAAAATTTACAGTGCAAATTAACAGTGTTGATTAATACACATTTACCGAGAAGCCTAAATACCAAGAGCATGGTTCTCTGATGATGTTCCTAGTTTAAGAAAGGGACTTGGGAGGGAGGGTATCTCAGTGTTTATCTTTGGTAAAAAATGGAAAGAAAATAGCTCCCATAAGCCAGGCAATGGGCAAATAGCAGCTCTCAGCTGTTGGATTTCATCTCTCATCAGTCCTAGTCATCATAGGCAATAGTAAGGGATTATGGCCATTGCAGTCCAATGCAACAGTCCCCAAATTGTCCACCTTTCATTTAAGAGAATCTTACCTTTACTAGTTATGTCATGTCATCCATATACAAACCAGAGAGGCCTAAGGGTAGTCTAATTGTTTGGCAGAGATTGATTTCCTTGTGAGATGTCCAGCTCTGCTTCACTATCTGAAGGTAAGCCAACTTGGCTTCTTGGTTTAACTTGGAAAGACCCTCTGGGGGGAAAAAATCACATTCGGAAAATCAGAGATTTAGTGTAGAAGTCAAATACATAAGATTATACTGGCAGGGTTACAGAAGCACTACATATGGTGCATTGCATAAATTCTGAGGCCATGCTCCAAAGAATTTGTTTTCCAAGTATTTGCACCCAAATACTTGGATATTTGCACCCAAATACTTGGAAAAGACCAGCCCCAGCATTTGGAATTAGTTTAAGGAATTCTGTAGTTAGAGTATGGATAGCTGAGCTTTGGATATTTATCTGCATTCCAATACCAGTTTCCTGGAAACAAACCCAATTAAACTCAAGGGGGCTCATTTTTAAGTAGGCCCATGTACAAGCTTGCATGGTCATTGATTATGTTTTTACACACACAGACTTCCTCTACGGGTGGGGGGGGGGAGGAATGGTGTCCCTCAGATAAGATGGCAAAATCAAAGATTCCTTTTTGGAATTTTTATTTTTTTAAAATATTTTAAACAATGGATGGCTGAATCCATGGATTATGAATCCATTGATATGGTGGACAGACTGTAGTAATTAGTCAATCACATACTTCAAGGATGAGTGGAGAGGGGTTTCTATGTAGTGGTGCAGTAAATCCGGTCTACGTTTTATTACAGCCTCTGAAGAACATATCCAAGGGGCTGAACATACTAGGGTTCAGCACCTTGGATAGTTCTTTTAAAATTTGAACTAAAACCGAGCATGGATTTCCTTCACCATTGACATGGAAGCCATCACTACCCCTAAACAGAACCCAGTCTGCCTTCAATCCACCCCTGCCTTAAAGAGCCCAGTCTAGAGAAGCATACAGTGGTTATCTCCCCACCAGTGTGGTAAGTCAAAGTTTGGGAAAAGTTACTTTTGGAGACTACAGCAATAACTTTCCAGTCGTTGTGGTTATCATGCTGGGTGGAAGATTCTGGGAGATATAGGTCAAAGAAGTAACATTCTTTTCCTGTGCACAAATCTCTTCTTGTTGGATCTCGGCCCATAAGGTAATTTAATGCACTACCCAAAAACAAACAACCAAGTATGTATGTGTGTGGGGGGGGGGGGGGAGGAAGCTGTTGAAACATGACTCACAAACATATAGGCTGCTGAAGAATTAGGGCAGTTTGACACTACTTTAACTGCCATGTCTGTGCCTTGGAATTCTGGGGCCTGTAGTTCTTTGAGATATTTAGCCTTCAGTGCTCCAAAATACACTGCAGAAATAATCCTCTTTGAGACCGCTTTAACTGCCATGGCTCAATGTTAGAGAGTTCTGGGAACTATAGTTTTGTGATATTTAGCCTTCTCTGTCAGAGAGCTCTGATGTCACAATAAACGACAGTTCCCAGGATTCCCTTGTACTGTACCAGGGCAGTCTGTCAAGAGAGCTACAAATCCCAGGATTCCATAGGATGGAGCCGTGACAGTTAAAGTGGTGTCAAACTGCATTCATTCTGCATTGTGGCAGTATCCTGTTTCCTATATTAAAAGGGGAGTATGTATGTCTTTAACAGCATCAAGAAAAGTTATTGGTAGGGTGATCATGAGTGGGGCTGGTGTTAAAAGGCCAAACTCTTACCTTGTCCCCAGCAGTGGCATCCCTAGGATTGGTGTCACCCGGTGCCATCGACCTACTCCTATTTCAGACCATACAGAATCCTTACTAATGCTGTTTTGCACTAATGTTACTCATAAATCATAATTCCCATATTTCACTGAATGTAATCATAATAGTTGTGACATAAACAACTAGGAAAATTTAAAATATACTTTAAATTACATATCATATGCAGAGAATAAAGGTGTTTACATATATATAGTTTCATGTGGTTAAAGTGAAAATTTGGTAAAATGTGAAGTTTTTAAATATTTTTTTAAAAATCAAAAAAATTAATTTAAAAAATAAAAAAAATAAATTTTAGAATCTAAAATTCTGGGACCTACCTTTTCTCCACCCACTGAGCCTCACCCCCTCACACCGTCTCTTCAGCTTTTTAAAGAAATACAGCAAATGCCACAGTCTGTTTCTGCTACATTGCAGATGTTTGTGAAGCAGTGGTGTCACACACACACCCCTTTTAGGGTATCACTTGGTGCAGTCCATACACTGCCACACACACAACCCCTAGTGATGCCATTTTACCAGTTTCTTCAGTGTGATAAAGTAATCAGAAATTTGTTGCTCAAGCTCTTTCTGTTTCCCATGAAGCATGCTGCACACTTATCGAAAGAGTGCCTTCCCTCTTCAGCAATGGGAACTGCTTCAAAGAAACAAAAACAGCAACAGATCATGACCATAATGTTCTGGCAGCCAGCGTTGAAACTGTATTGAGATTCCAGGATTAAACCTTGTAGAACTTGATTTCACAAACCTCTTTGTTTCTTCAGTCTGATCTTGAGCCTCATTAATGAGGACGCACCTTTAAAACCACTCCGAGTCGACTATGTCAGCTGGGAGATTTTGGGAGCTGTAGCCAAAATAGTCACTCTTCCAAACTCTTGCCCTGCCTTACAGATCTCGGTCCCAGGGGATGTATACTTAGCCCCTTCAGTTGCAGTGCCAAAAAACAGAATCAAAACCATGTGTTTAAAGTGCATTTTAATTCATATGTTTGCTAAATGTTTTGCTGCTATGGCTTGGAAATGATTATATACTGGCTTATATTTAACGTTCTGTGTTTCGTGTGCACTTATGTGTGTTTTAATGTTTATACTTTATTTAAAATACCTTGCATTTTATTGTTACACTCTTGTTAGCTGCCTTGCAGTAGGCACAGGCCAGAAAGATAGCTTATAAGTATGTAAAATCAATTAAAACAAACAAACAAACAAATAATAGTATGGGCACCTGTTAGAATGGAACTAACGTGATTTTATTCTGAGTGGCAATTGCTAGGTATCACTGTTTCACTTGCTGTTCAGAAAAGTGTAAGATTATAGATGATGTTCTGCTTTTGGGGAGATATTGTCAGAGAAGCATGTTCCTTTTATAGGAACTGACATGACCACAGGGAATAAAAATGCACAAAACTGCCTTTATACCAGATTGCTCTATTTGTTCATCTAACTCTAATATCATCTACACTGAATGGCAGCCTTTCTCCAGGCTCAGAGGCAGGGAAAACTCTGGTCTTTAAATTTTGGGGAAGGAATCATGGAGTCTGCAGGTTGCATATAGCCCTCAAGGCTGTTTCTGTGCACTCTAGGCCCTTCTGGAACCTTCCATCATTGACAAAAAAACATTATGGTGAGGAGGAAAAAAGGAACTGCTTTGCCAGGAAACCTCTAGGAGCAACAATTACCCTTTTAAACAAGGGCCCCATTCATACTAGCCCATTTGCCCTGGTTAGATCCGGATCAGATTGTGCAGGCCGTTACTGAATCTCTCCAGAAAGAAGTTCATACTACCCTTTGCCCCGATTGATGCTTCCCGGTGCATTTTACCCTGCTAGAGTTCATATATGCAAAAGTAACAATTCAAGATGGAGCCTCCTAGTTGTCAATCAAATGATGTCATGGTGACGTCTGATGCAGCCATTGGCTGTGCGAGTGCTCCATCTGGTGCTTCGCTTTTTAAAAATACTTTTTTACATTTGACAGATTATGCGCATGGAGCATAGGGCTGGGAGCGGTGCAGATTGTGGGGAGCCTTCCCCCTCCTCCTCCTCCTCCTCTTCCTCCTTCTCCGTTTTTCTCAGCACCAGGAGTGCTTCATCGGGCACTTCTGAATTTTTTAATTATTATTTTTACAATTTGACAGCTTATGTGCATTCTACATGGGGCACTTTAAACGAGAGGGGGACCCCCAATCCATCTATTATAGTCTATTATTATTATTATACAAACGGGAGGTTTAAAGAGCCCCATGTAGAATGTGCATAAGCTGTCAAATTGTAAAAATAATTTTAAAAATTCAGAAGTGCCCGCTGAAGCACTCCTGCTGCAAAAACTATTAGACAGCACTGGATTAAAGCCGGTGGTTGCAGGGAAAGGACGCATGTTCTGCCCCCTGGCCTTTACCCCTCTCCTGAACTTGACCCGATCATGATCATAGCCAAGTTCACATTTCATTGAACTGGGTTTTTTTTTCTGAAAAGAAACGGTAAATACCCCGCTTTTGGAAAACCCAGGTTTAAGGGGATTTGCTCTGCATCGGTTGTGCAAGATCCGAATTCTCTAGTGAAAAAATGGCGCCGGTATGAACTTCCTGATTTTAATCTGGGTTACAAACCGGTTTATATGGTAGTCTGAATGGCCCCAAGGTGTAGCTTCCTTATGGTGCAGAGAGGGCCAACATGGTGTAGTGGTTTGAGTACTGGACCTGGAGTGTGGGATACCAGTGTTCAAATCCTTGCTGGGCCAAGGAAACTCTCTGGGTGACCTTGGGCAAGTCACATGCTCTCAGCCTCAGAGGAAAGCAAAGGCAAACTCCCTCTGAACAAATCTTGGAAAGAAATCCCCATGACAGGTTTGCCTTAGGAACACCCATGAGTCAGAAACCACAATAATAGCAGCAGCAACAACCTCCTCGGCTACTCATCAACCAAGTTTTTTGTGAACTCGGAGGCTTTCATGGCCGGCATCTATAGTTTTTTGTGGGTTTGGGGGGCTATATGGCTATGTTCTAGAAGAGTTTATTCCTGATGTTTCACCAGCATCTGTGGCTGGCATCTTCAAGTTCTTTCCCCTTTGTCTTTAAGGGGTGATCCTTTTTTAAAATCAGGAATGGGGGTCTAGCCACTTCCAGTTTTGGTGGAGGCCCACAGCCCACAGCAGTCCTAGGCAGGAAAATGGCCCAACCTCCTTATAGCTGGAGATTCTGGGGCTTGAATCTGGTTTCTTCTGCCTGCCAACCATCTGCTCTATGGTACCACTAAGCTATGTGCTTCTTGTTGTTGTTGTTGTGTGCCTTCAAGTTGTTTCCTGCTTAGGGAGACCCTCAGGTAAAACTATCATAGGATTTTCTTGGCACGTTTCTTTAGAGGAGGGTTGCCTTTCGTTTTCTTCTGGGGCTGAGAAAATGTGACTTGCCCAAGGTCACTCAATGGGTTTCCATGGCTAAGCGGGGATTCAAACCCTGATTGCCAGAGTAATAGTCCAGTGCTCAAATCACTACACCACAATGGCTCTCATGAACCTATCTGAAACAAGGTATATTCCCCCCCCCCCCATTATTTTCCAAATAAATATGAGGTTTCAGCACCACAACTGAAGGCTATGTCACTTGGACTTTGACAAGAAAGGAAAGGGATTGTTTGGGAGCAGCAATAAGTCAAGAAGGAAGATACCTTATGGTAGTTGATATATGGCTCCATTTTTTAGTCACACTATGGAGGTGAGTCTTGCCTGCTGCTCCAAGGAAAAGCTTTCGAAGTCTCCTCTGATGTGCAGCGGGGCAGGCTGCTGAGTAGGCCTCGTTTTTCTAAAATGCAGTCTTGATAAATTGCCTATGATAATTTATTTTGCAACCTAAATTTCTGTACATCTTCTTGATTTTCTAGTTATGAAAACTCTCGCACACACACCACTACCTCCCCCTGCCTGTTAAAGCTGGCTTCTAGACTTGAGACTCTTGCAAAGACTTGCGACTTAGCTTGAGACTTGGAGGTAGAGATGTGAGACTTGACTGAAAACTTGGGGGGGAAAGATACTTCACTGATTTGCTGTGAAGCTAATAGAAGTTAAAGGCTGAATTCTAGGGCTGGTCCTACCATTAGGCAGAGTGTCGCTGTTAATGACGTTAAGTCTTCAAGTTGACTCTGACTTACGGCAATCCTATCATGAGGTTTTCTTGGCAAGATTTATTCAGAGGCGGTTTGCCCTTGCTTTCCTTTGAGGCTGAGAGAGTGTCACTCGTCATAGATCACCCAGTGGGTTTCCATGCATGACTTACCAGGGATTTCATCCTGGTTTTCTGGAATCCTTATCAAGCACTCAAACCACATTGGCTCTTGAAGCAGAATGAGTTAACCAACATTGGAATAGGCAGCTTTCTCTTTGGTTGTCCCTTGAGGGACATGATCTGTGACCCAGTCAGTCCAGCTGTCTTGAAACCCTTGAGCTCGCCTTCAGATGGAGAAACTCAACCCATCATCCAGGGTTTACCTGTCGGTCCAATTGACATCTGGACACCAAATGAGAGGAAAAGGTGATGCCCTTTGTTCTTAAATATGTGGGCTGACCTTGTCTCAAGGTAAGTAGGTATCCTGGGCCTAGCTTTAAAATAACTCCTTAGGGTGGGCCTGCTCCGAACAAGCCTCCACACGAGTGAATTGGGAAGATGGGAGTTCCAGCCTAAAAGACAGGACTTCCAAAACAGGTGGGAACCCCCGGCACATTTAAGAAAGTCTGGTCCAAAACACATTGCAGAAATAATCCAGTTTGAGACTGCCTTAACTGTCTTGGCTCAGTACAAATCCAGGAATTGTAGCCTCTTGGGGCTATAATGTCTCACAAAAGTACTAGTTCCCAGAATTTCCTAGCATTGAGCTTGGGCAGTTAAAGTGGTCTCAAACTGGATCATTTCCGGTTTTGAAAACCTCTGTTTTCATTTCTTTCGCTTCATTTCTTAATCCGATGTTTTCAAAGAGCTCAAGGCATTCAGACTCCAACTCCCATTGACCATGGACCATGTGAAATCCATGAGAAATGTCCAAATGACTTAGGCTGATCTAACCACTGTTTCAAGCGGGGCTCTTGAAGCGGGGTCAAAGCGGAGGATGCCTGCTGTGCGGATGCAGAAGAGTCCCAGAGCGACCGAGGAGGCAGCCTTTTCTTCCCCCCGGAGCCCCAAGGCTTCCATCGCCCGTTAGATGGCGCTCCAGACTTGACAACCAGCCCCTTTGAAAAATGGCTTATTGTCGGAAACATTAAAAGAAAGAGAAATGACATTTTGGAAAGAGGGAGGAAAGGAGCCGGGGGGAGGGGGGCTGCATCCACACTGGAGACATAAGCCGGTTTGGCACCGCCTTACCTTCCCTTTGCTTCCTTTTGGGGAGGATGTGTTGAGCCTGGCGTTGCTCCTAAAAGGAAGCTGGCCAGAGAACCATAAATCTCTGGCAGGAATCCTTTCTCTCTGGAGTTTATTTCTGGGGGAAGAAGGAGAGGGAGGGGACACACACACACACACACACACGCAATGCACTTTGTGCATGCTCAGGAGCAACCTCTTCACCATTTGCATGGCGTTTTAAGGCAGAGATCCTTGAAGCCATCGGGGGATCCGTCTGCCTTCCGCCGGCTGGAAACCGGTCTAAGTCGGACAAGTCGGAGAAATTGAGAAACTCTGTGTGTGTGTGTGTGTGTTGTGTAGGGTGTAAAAGGGCAGGTAGCCCCTGGCCCCCCAAATAAGTGACACCAAGATTTCGGACCCCGATCCTGTTTTGTTTTGTTTTTCCAGGCTTACTCACAATCACATCAAAAGGATGCGTATTTTCCTTTCATTTTCTTTTATTCTCCGCTCCTCCTGAGTCAGAAAAGAAACCCATTCCTCCCCAACCCACTGACCCAAATGACTCTTCAGAAGATACCCAGAAAGTCAAGGATCAAGGAAAGGGGGAGGGTGGGTCCCTGGTTGTTTGTTGTTGTTGTTGTTTTGTTTTGTGCGGGGGTGGAGAATGAAGCCAGTCCCTCCAGCGTTTTATGGGACTCTATCTGTAAATACATTTAGGCTGTCCCTATGATATTGTAATCTGAAGGTATCATTTTACTTGTGCTGGTTGTGTTGTGTCACAATCATGGCCCCTGCATTCAATGATGCACAAGAATTAAGATTAACGAGTCACCTGAGTGCAAAAAAACAAAAAAACAAAAAACCATGACCAGGGCTGCATCCACACTGGAGAAGTAACCCGGTTTGCCCCACACCCCACAACAAACTCCAAATCCAAGGATTTCACACCCTTGAGCCAGGGCACTTAAAGCGGTGCCGAACCGGGTTATTTCTTTAGTGTGGATGCAGCCTAAGGATTCTAGATGGTGTGGTAAGGGAGGAGGTCAGTGGAGGTGGGTGGCACCATGAGTTACCCACACACTTGGTGGCACCAACCCTAGTGAAGCCACTGAGGTGTGGGTCTGGGTTTCACACCAGGAGACCTAGATGGAAACTCAGCAAAGGAAGGAATAAGGGAAGAAAGGGGGAAGAAGGTTAAGTCTCCTTTGCCTCTCTCCAGTCTTTGGTATTGTAGCTTTAGGAGCCTACTTAGACCCTTCTGGGCTCTCCAACAAGGTGACCAGATGTCCTCCTCAAAGCAAAGGAGCACAAGAGGTGGGACATAAGGGAAAACAAATGTAAGGACATGGGCAAAGAAAGCTAAAAACGTTCCCAGAAATGTACCGTAAATTACATGCTTTTTCATCAGTGGAGGACATTTTGGAATTCCTGCTGGACAGAGAATTGGAATGGAGGACATGTCCTGGAAAAGGAGGATGCCTGGTGAACCTGAAGAGTGAGTATGAAGAAGAAGAGAGAAAAAGAAAGCAATGCCCTTCTCAGTTCAGGAGCATTTCTGGCCCTGCACCCGCACTGTAGAAACAATCCAGTTTGACACCACTTTAACTGCCATGGCTCAAGGCGATGGGATTCTGGGAACTGTATGTGGTTCTGGCACCAGAAGCGAAGCCGAGGGCCGATGTTTCCTCTTACCTTTCTCCCAGCGACTTTCTTTTGTTCAAAACTTTACATCTCTGGGCAAAATCGTACTCACCCGCCTGGCATGAAAAGCAAAGTCCAATTCAAACAATGGCTCATTTCCAAGGAATGGGGTTGGAGGGAGGCACAAGGCGGCAGCCTTAAGGCTTAGCAGCTAAAATAAAGCATCATCATCATATAAATCTAGACAGGGTCCCAATAACAACCAAGAAGAGGCAAGAAGAATGGTGATTTTCTTGAGGGTTCAACTCACCACCAGTCCCTTTCTCTGCAGCTTCAGAGGTCCTGAGAAACCGGTTGGGTTGACTTCCAAGGAGGATGAGAGAGTGTAGCCGGAGTATCAAGTACTTAGCATGGAGATGGTCACCTGGTTGATGTTGACACACCCATATATATATATATATATATATACAGTATGTCCCAATACCGGTGTTAAACAACTCCTCCTTTTTCTAGCCCCATTCCTTCCTATCCTGATGATCTGGGTGCCCACAACTGCATGCCAAGGACCTGTCATAGAAATAATCCGTATATAGGATAATCCTCATACAAATAATCCGAAATAGAAGGACTAGCCTCCCTGGTTTGAAGGGACTTCAGAAGAAGAAGTGAAGAATTCACTTTCCATCGACTTTGACATTTCTCCCCTTCCCTTCCCTTTCCTTCCCTTCCCTTCCCAGCATTTTGGAGGAAGGGTCATCTAGTACTTTTCTTTCCACCTGAGAAATATTTTGATCCTAACCAGAAAAAACCCCACTATAGATTCCTCTTTTAAAAGAGAAAATAAAAGGCCTCTGCTGGTGTGGACAGAGGTAGGGAAGAAAGAAAGGAAGGCAGGCCAAAGACTTTGGTTTTATATATAGAGATAGATAGATAGATAGATAGATAGATAATCGATTTCTTTGGCCTTCCTTCCTTCCTGTAACGTTGAGCGTTATTAGTTGGGGTCAAACTTAAAGGACTTAGTTTTAATTAATTTGTAAGGCGCTTTGTGTCTCAATTTTTGGGGGGGAAGTCGGGATATAAATAAATAGAATAATAATGATAATACATAGAATAATAAATATATTCAACAGCAGCAGCAGCAGCCCGCTGTTTGAGGCTACAGAAGTATACTTGGAGGCAGGCGTGGAAGGGACAAAGTCAAGCCTCCTTCCAGTGTTGTGTTGTGTTGTGTGTGTTAAAACAGAATATTTCTCCCTTTTGACCAGAGATTAATCTGTTCCGGACAAGGGATGTGGCCGTTCCTCCCTTTATAAACCCATCCTTTTCCTAGTAGTTCATGCAAAAGTAAGGTTTCCTTGAGTTGAAAAAGGACTCCATCTGTACCCAAAGGCATTGCAGCGCCGAGTTGTTGTTGTTGTTGTCCCGTATTTTCAAGGAGTTTCTGGTTTATGGCGACCCTAACCTTTAAACCTTGTGAGTCGCCTTGGGCCCCTTTGGGGGAGAAAGACGGCATAAAAATGAAATACCCAGGAAGGGATTTCTCTGAGGCCCAGCGTGGTCTTGTGGTTTGCACATTGGACTAGGGTTCCTACAAACCAGGGTTCAATTCAGTTTTTTATTTTAAAAGGGTCGTTTATATTTAAGGGCATTTTAAAAGGGGAAATCCAGCAGGGGAGGGCGAAAGTTGGAGCAAGTTGCTGACTTTTTTGGCATCTTCCTCTGTGCAGAGTCGGTGGATGCGGTGCAACCGGATCCTAATTATCCTATCCTATCTATCTATCTATCTATCTATTTATCTATCTATCATAGATAGATCTATCTATGATAGATAGATAGATAGATAGAGATGCAAATATAGATATGTAATCAAACTGTAACGTTGAGCGTACTTAGCTGTGGGCTAAACTTAAAGGACTTAATTTTAATTAATTTGCAAGGCGCTTTGTGTCCCAATTTTTGGGGGAAAGGCGGGATATCAATAAATAGAATAATAATGATAATGGTAATAAATAGAATAATAAATATAATTATTAGCAGCGGTGGCTGCGGCAGCAGCATCACGCTGTGCGAGGCTACAGAAGTAAAGTAAATAATAATAATAATAATATAAAAATCATCATCATCATCATCATAATACTCCGCACAAAGTTCCATCATTTCCATCTCTTCCAAGTCGCCTGCGTATATTTTCAAAATCACACTCGGGCAAAAATTCTTCTACTTTTCAAAATAAAATAAAATAAAAATCTGTTTTAAAAGAGGAAGGGAAACGGTGCCTGTGATGGTTCGGGCTGCTAAACATTTCACCAAAGGTCCCAGAAGCTGCAATGTATCATTCGCTGGAGGAAAAAAACTCAAATGGAGAGAATGAGCCTCAGGCCCCAAAGCCCAGTGGATGGCCAAGTTGTTGCCAAAGAACAAGGCAAGTGGACAAGCCCTGGACAAAAGGGGGAGCCCAGGGACGCCTCTTTCCCTTAGACCCTTCTTTAGCCATTGGCCTGGGAGGGATAGTGGGGGGGATAATCCATCTCCTATTGAACTCAAAAGGCAGGGGCTGGGGTTGGTTTCAATGGAGATGGAGGGAGCTATTATCAGGGGAGTTCAATTGGTCACTGGGACAGCAAGCCCAGGAGGCCTAGAAGAAGAAGCAGGAGACAAAGTTTTCAGATTTTTCCCTATATATATATATATATATATAGCATTATTATTATTATTGTTTGGAGGAGGAATTCCTTGGTGAAATTGGATCTAAAAATATATTTAAAAAAAAAACTCACAAAAGTTTATTGGGGGAAAAAATGGCATATAATTTTGGGAGGAGGTGTGAAGGCCTGCTGTGAGGTTTTATTTTTAGGAGATCTAGGGGAAATAAGCTGGATGCTTCATATTGGGAGGCCTGCCTTTTAGCTCAAAATAGAGAAATAATGGCAATGCCTATCGACTGAATTAGACCAGAAAAGCTGCTGTAGGTGCTGCAGAGGGACAGCAAGATCTGAGTCGGGTGCAAGCCTTTTACTTTTTCTCATGCAAGAAATGAACTTTTTGTTCCGTTAATAGGCTTCACTTGCAACAGCGTTTTCATACGGAATTTTGGATCCATTTCAGTTCTGGAGGAAGGAGGGCCTTATTGGAACCAAGGTGTAAGTGGTCTGAGTGCCGGACTAGGGCTGCATCCGCACTGCAGAAATAATCCAGGTTGACACCACTTTAACTGCCATGGACTTTCGGGAAGTGCCCTTTGAGCTCTCTGAGAGAGAAGGCTCAATGTCTCACAAGGCTACACTTCACAGTTCCCCAAATCCCATAGCGTTGAGCCGTGGCAGTCAAATACGGTCTCATACCGCATTATTTCTGCAGTGCGGATGCAGCCTAGGACTCTAGGACCCCCCCCCCCGGGTTCAAATGCCCACTCTGCCATGGAAAGCCACTGGGTTGCAAGTCACACTCTTCTCGGCCTCAGGGAAAAAGATGGCAAAGTGAACAATTATTATTATTATTATTATTAGTAGTAGTAGTAGTAGTATTTCTGCGCCAGAAAACTCCATCATCACCTACAACTAGGCCTTGCTTTTTCTTTTTCTCCCCCCCCCCCCCATATATATATGACTCTCATATATATGTGTATTTATACACACGTAGAGTCACACTCACACATATAGACTCCCATATATATATATATACATATATATCAGGTTAGGAGTGGAGGTTTGTTGTTGCTGCTGCTGTTGTGTGCCTTCAAGTCATTTCCCTTTTACGGCCAACTATCACGAGGTTTTTCTCGGCAAGTTTCTTCAGTGGGGGGGTTGCCATTGCCTTCCTCTGAGGCTGAGAGAGTGTGACTTGCCCAAGGGTCACCCAGTGGACCGAACCGGGATTCGAACCCAAGTCTCCAGGCTCATAATCTAAGGCTCAGAGCATTACACCAGGCTGGTATACCATTTGGTTTTACCGAAAGGGGCCAAACCATCCTTGAATGCCTTATAATAATAAATGCCAATAATAATAATAATAATAATAATAATAATTTATTTCTATCCCGCCTCTCTAATAGGATCGAGGCGGCTTACAACAATAATGAAATTCATCCAATATATATATATATAAAAAAAGCCTGCTTTCCGCCTTTTTCGGCAGACTTTCACTCCGGCCTTTCTCTCCAAAGAGAAGTCCCAAATCCAGGGCGACCAGGTGTCCTCCTAATCCCAAAGGAGGACAACAAGGCACCGCAAAGTGTAGGGCAGTCCAGAAAAAAATAAATAAAAATAATAATGGAGGGCCATGGCCAAATAAAAACTCAAAACACTCCTCTAAATATAAACCCATGCTTCTTAGTCCTTTTGGAATTCCTCTTTGGCAGAAGGCTGGAGTGTATGCCGCATGTCCTGGAAAAGGAGGACATCTGGTCACCTTGGTCCCCAAAGGGAGAATTGAAAGAGAGAAACCTAAAAATAGGAGGCCTTGGGTGGGAGAAATCTCGCTTTTTTTTTTTTCCTTGAAAGCGATGAGTGAAACCTCAGCCCACAAATACAAAAAATTTCCCAACTATTGTTGGCAAACAGAAGAAACTGAGGACTGGGTTCTTTGGCCCGAGAACTGGACGGCTAAAACTTCAATAAAACAAAATAAAATAAATCCATGGGTAGCCGTGTTGGCCAAATACCAAATCCTGATGCTATTGGACTTGCTAAATTTATCTCCAAGGCCTGGGAAGAGGCTCCTTCCTTAGCTGGAAATGCAGATGTCCAGGCGAAATATACACTTCTGTGTCCCTAAAGTCCAGTTTCCGAGTTATGAAAGGCTTCCAAACAGGGGCTGAAGCTTGGAAAAGCTACTTTTTGGATCACCTCTCCCCCATTTCTTTCCTCTGAAATATAGCCTACGTTCCCTGGTCTCCCATCCAAATACTAACCCAGGTTGACCCAGTTTGGGTTCCAAGATTAGACTCCTTTGGGGTATTTAGTCCCTTTCACCTCCCTTAGATCGGCCAAATAGGATCGAGGCTGTCGGCTGTAGAAGATCCTCTTTCCAGATCACAGTCTCAACCCTGTGCTTGGTCCCGACTTAGAGGAGACCCATTGAATCAATGGGATTTACCCAGGTGTTGACAGGAATCGAGGGAACGGGTCCAGTCTAGTTGAGAGTAACCAACAAATACTAGAGTTTCACCAGGCGACAATCGCTCAAATCCTGTGGTTTCGGGTTTGATCCAGGATTGGCTCCATTTGGGGTAGACCCTTTGAAATCAATAGGATTTGGCGCATTGTCACGGCGCAAGTTCCTTACGATCGTATACTTTTTTGTTTTTAAATTTTGACTCTAAAGTTTTTTTAAAATTATCTTGTGAGCCGCCTTGGGTCTCTTTCTGGGAGAAAGGCGGCATGAAAATAAAATATTATTTTTAAGACTTTTAAATGCTTCATTTAAGACATAGGCAAGTCTACTCCCAGGAAAGTCCCATGGGATCCAGTGGGGCTTCCTCCCAGTTATTAAGAGGGTCGCCCAGCCAAAGCCTAGATCTAGTCTAGCTAAGGATCTACTTTGCAAGTCCACCCCACCGCCATCTCTTTATTTCCCAATAAAATTTATTTATTTTATTGCAGAATAAATTGCTCCTTCCTAGGAGTGTAAACTCTTCTAGCAAAACTAACTCCCCTTTGAGGCTCTGGAAGACATAACTTTCTTTCTTTCTTTCTTTCTTTCTTTCTTTCTTTCTTTTGGGCCCTAGAAAGTAAGACCAAGTGCCTTCGGGAAACTGGTCTCCTTTTCTTTTGCCTCTTATAAACTACAAAAGATGGACACCTGTCTCCTGGAGCAGATAAACACAACCGGGTAGAAAGACCCTTCCACCTTTATACTATGAGATGAATAAATGTAAATCAAGTATCAATCAAGTTTCTCAATAGAGGTGCAAAAATTGATTTTCGGCTCCCCGTTAAAATAAACGGGGTGGAACAAGTGAGTGAAGTTACCGTCCCAAGCACACGCCTTAAACTGTCCTCGAGTGGCAAAAACTCTCTCTCTATATATATAGATAAAATATATATTCTCAGATTTATATCTGGCGCAGAATTTGGCGTTGTTGTTGTTGTTGTTGTTGTGCTCCTTCAAGTCCTTTCCAACTTATGGCGGCCGACCCGATTGACGGGTTTTCTGGGCAAGATTTGTTCAGAGGGGGTTTGCCTTGGCCTTCCTCTGAGGCTGAGAGAGTGTGACTCGCCCAAAAGTCACCCCAGTGGGTTTCTACGACCCGGGCAGGATTTGAACCCCGGACTCCTAGTGCAACCCCTCCAACCGCTACACCGCAATGACTACCTTTTCCCGTATACCCGCGTACTCCCAAATTGTGCAGAGTCCTATAGAGAACAGGATTTTCTCGGGGGTAAAAATCAGAGTGAGTTCAATGGAGCCTGGGCCCATAATGGAGCTCCCCCCCCCCCATAAATACAATCTATACGTGTTGTAGGTGGGGGGCTGCCTTCTTTTTGGTCTTTTTGGTACCCGCTTCCACTTCATTTCCCCCTCCTAAACTCATTCCTGTTATGAAAAATACTGAGAAAAGGGGAGAGATGTGTATGTGTGTGTGTGTGTGTGTGAGAGAGAGAGAGAGTCAGTCAGACAGAGTGTGTCACATACACTCATACACACATATATAGTCTGTGTATACACATCACATAACATACACATATATGACCGAAAAAGAAGGCAGTCAGATTATATGCTTCTTTTTGTGTCATATATATGGTGTGTGTGTGTATGTATATCTTATTATATATATATATATACAGACAGAATGTGTGTATAGACACACACATACATATACATAGTCATATGTGTGTGTGCATACACACACATACATATATATGACTATGTATATGCGTGTGTGTGTGTCTATACACACACTCTGTCTGCATAAATATAATAAGAGATATATATAAAATCAGATCTATGTAATCTGACTGCTCCGCTCCGCTCTGGGCCCACAACAGACACCAACTCCCAGAATTCCATAGCCGTGAGCCAAAATAAGAGTTAAAGCGCTGCCGAGGCGGGTGATTTCTGCAGTGTGGATGCCAGAGACTTCCCATTTGGGCGCAGTTCCTTGCCTGGGCTTCCCTACCGCTCTAAAAGCGAGAAGCCCGTGCTCTTCATGCGGCTGGGAACTTTTCACAAGTTCTTCTTTTCTTTTTTTTCTTTTGCACACTTGGCCTTCCTTTTCTCTCTCTCTCTCTCTCAAAATCTCTGGATGAAGCCTGCCTTTCCCCAGCAAAAGGCTCCCCTGTTTTCGGAGGGCTTTGGCAAAGCCTTTCCCAAAAATACCACACACAAAAACCCGACAACAAAAAGGTTACTGTCCATAAAACGTGCTCCAAGCCCAAGAGCCCCCGAGTTGTTTGAACGTCGGTTTGGGGCACGTAAATATAGCAGCTCTGCGGTTCAATCTCTCTCTATTTCTTTTTGCTTCCTTAAAACGACTCTCTTTCTTTTGGGAAGATTAGCCCTAGACCTACAAGAAGAAGGAGGTTTTCTTTTAAAAAACCCTTTCGTTTTTTTCCTAACAACAACACTGCACTGCAAAATCTAAAAGATCTGATTTGTAATTGACGGAAAATTAACGCATTCTCCTGGACCTACGGTGGCTTGCACCGCTTGTCCCATCATCCCCCCCACAGACACAGAAAAACACCTCTCTTCCACACTTCTTCTGAAGAGAGATTCATCCTGGATTTAGCTGGATCTTGCCCAAACCCGGTGGGAAACCTAGAAGACAGAGGAGCAGAGGTCCTCCAGGTGAAGGGAAAAAGGGACCGCCGCAGAGAGGTCGGGGGTCTTGGAGGAAAGCTGAAAAGGAGGGCAAAGAGGGGGCTGCCCACCTCCAGTAAGACCTAGTTGGGTTAGTCTGGAAAGTCGGGATCTTGTGTAGTAGCCCCTTGGAGACGGACTGAAAGGAAGAAGTTGGCAGCAGGAGCTCTCCTAGACTGAAGCCTACTGAGTCAACTGAAGAAGAAGTAGACTGAAGTCTAGCAAAGCTCCTGCTGCCAACTTCTAGGTCTCTCAGTTTAATTTCCGAGGAGCTACCAGACCCCTCTGAAGAAACTGGCCAAGAAAACCCTTTGGGTCGCCGACTTGAAGGCACACAACAACAACAAGCTGTTGTTGGATTGAGCAGATTTAACTTTTGAAGCGTTTTAGGAAAACGCCTCCCTCTGTGAGCCCCAGAGGACAGTTCTCCTCACAGGTTAGTTGGTTGTGGTTGTTGTTGTGCGCTTTCCGCATACAGTACTTTCCAGTTTATGGCGACCCTATTGCAGGAAATTTTTCTTGGGGAGATTTTTTTTTTTTGAGGGGGGAGTTGTTTTGCCTTCCCTGGAGGCTGAGAGAGTGTGGCTTGCCCAAGGGCACCCAATGGGTTTCCATGGCCAAGGTGGGATTTGAACCCTGGCCTCCAGAGTCCTAGTCCAACGCGCATCCCAGAAACTTCTGATCATGGTCCGACTCCACTGCAAATATTACCGGCTCATTTTCCATCCCAGTCGTTGCATCTATCTATCTATCTATCTATCATCTATCTATCTATCTATCTATCTATCCATCTGTTTATCCATCCACCTATCCAACTATCTCCAAAGCGACTTATGCAAAGGTTTAGCAGAAAAGAGAGCCAGCGTTGGTGCTTTGAGCGTTGGACTAAGACTCTGGAAGACCAGTTTTTGAATCCCCGCTCGGCCATGGAAGGTCATCGGGTGACCTTGGGCAAGTCACACTCTCTCAGCTTCAGAGGAAGGCCAAAGCAAACCCACACTGAACAAATCTTGCCAAGCTTTGATAGGGCCGCCATCAGACAGGAATGACTTGAAGGCACACAACAACAACTTACCCGAAGAAGTGGGTTCTCGCTAAGTCCGAATGAGTTCAGTAGGACTTCTTTTAGGCACGCATAAAATGGAGTTTTACGTTTTTGACAGCTCTGAGCCTAAGATTTCAACCTTCATCTCCCGGTTCCTGGGATTGAGGAGGAGGGGACCATCTCAGGTCTAAAATCTTGGAAGTGAAATTCTCACCATCCAGGCATCCTGGTTTACAAAAAGGGGGACTACTCCAAACAGTGCGACTTCAGACTGGGCTTTTGGGATTCAACCTCTGGCAACCTTGCTTCATTTTCCTCCGGAGCCATCCCACTGTCTCAAAAGGAGGCAAGAAGGGGGTTAAAAGTGGCACTTATTTAAAGGGAGCACCCCAGATTTCCGACACATTATACACTTTTCTTCCACAACAATTCCTCCTTTCCATAAAACCATTTATCGCCCGCAGTTGGAAATAACAGCGCGAATTTGGTTATCTCACAGTTTCAGGGGTTCTGATATGGTCCTAAAAGTGATCAACCTCGACCCGATGAAGCCAATGCAAGGAGGAAAGTTGGCCTTGTGGCCTCTTGCGGCTCTCCCTTTAAACCGTATCAAATGGAGAGCCAACGAGTAGCTGTTCGTAAAATGGAGAAATTAAAAGCCGTTATAAAACAATACTCAACTAGACATAGGTTAATTACCTGCGGAAATATTTAGGCTCTTTGCAAGACTGCAGCTGCCTTGTTCCCGACGCTGTTGAGTAATACTGGAGTATAAATGCGACAGGGCCTAAATACTCAAAAAGGCACCGCATCCTGTCTGATCTTGGCAGCTAAGTAGGGTCAGCCCTGGTTAGGACTTGGATGGGAGACCTCCCATGAGTATCAGGGGCCCTGGGAAGGAAGAGACAGGTATTTCAGAGGAAGGAAGAGAGAAAACCAAGGCTGATTATTCCTTGCCCAAGAAAACCCGATGAAATCCATGGGGTCCCCATAAGTCGGGAAGCAGCTTGAAAGGAGGCACCCACAAATAAATGCGACCAAGAGAGAGAGAAAAAAACCTCTACTAAGGCTCAACTCTACACTGAAAAATACAATTAGGAGAACTTGTTAAAGTAAACGGACAGGTGTGTGTGACTTCAAGGTGTGCCTGCCCACTTCAAGGCGATCCCAGAAATTTAATGGGGTTTTCTTAAGCTAAAAGCTTCTACATCTTGGCGATCCTAGGAATTTCATAGGACTTTCTTAAGCTAAAAGCTACTAAATCTTGGGGAGCGAGCGGGAGATCACACTTGATCCGTTCATTTACGGGGAGCTACCAAGACCCAGTGCCATTGGAGAAACATAGTTTTTAGGCCAAGCGCTTTGACAAAGCAACCTCGGTGGTGCGTTTATTCGCTCCAAGGAAAGTGGGGAGCCCCACCTGCAACACAGACCCCATCGCACCCCACGGAGAGGGCTTTTTAAGGCACATCCAGGACCCACACACACTCACAACCCATTCTGCTCTGCAATTCAATGGCGGGACCGTCTTGTCTGGCTTTTCTACAAGTCGCAACGATCCAAAGTCAGGTTGCTGTGTCAGAGCGGCTCTTTTATTAATGAGAATACCATCCCCCCCAAAAAAAAGAAAAAAGAAAAAAAAATAAAGCTTGCATATTCTACTCAGCCCTGCTTCATTTTAGTTGCTAAGCAACCCGCTTATGGTAATTCATCCGCGAAATTTAAATCTTCCAGCGAGGATCCCGCCTTTGGCTGAAGGGCCGCCAGGAGGAGGGGGAGGAGGAGGAGAAGACAACGACCCCAAACCGCAACAAAACAAGCACCATCTCACACAACACCCCATTCCCAAGTTGGGGGGGGGGATACATAGAGTAGCTTCAACGGCAAGCCTGTGAGGGCCCCGCTTTAAACCAGCAGAGGATGGTTCTTTGTTTAAGGATGCTTCCCTGAGAACTGACTCCAAAACAACACGAGCAGCTAGAAGTTTAAACAAAAGTTTCCCAGGGCTTGGATTTACACACATAGGAGTAGAGGCCACCTCCCTAACCTTGCTCAGGTCGAAGAAGAAATCATTCCCTCACCGTCTTTCCCAGGGAGGAAGAAGATGGAGGGAGTCCCACAAGAAGCAGGAGATCTTTTGTGTGTGTGTGTGTGTGTGATAGAAAAACTTCCTCACATGGTTTGATTCCCCAACTGACAAAGGCAACCCTGTGAGTCGGTAGGAGCAAATAGGATGAGTGAAAGAGGGGAGATCGCAGGAAAATCCCCTCTATCTGAGATAGATAGATAGATAGATAGATAGATAGATGTCCTATCTGTCTGCTGACCTCTTCCAACCTTTCCTCCATCTCCATCCCCCAGCAAGGCCAGGGAGGGAGGCCAGCTTGCCTCCAGGCTGCAGCCCAGCAGCACCGCCTTGCCTCTCTCTCTCTCTCTCTCTCTCTCTCCTTCATCCCTCCATCCCTGGCTCCCCCACTCCTCCTCCTCCCTTTCTCTGCGCGCCAAGGCCCATTACATCGCCAAGCAGCCCCATTCATCCACCTGATCTCAGCCACCCATTACTCAAGCAGCGGAGGGGAGTTCCTCGCCTGGGCCTCCAGGCCTCCCTCCCTCCTTCCCTCTTTCCTTTCCTTTCTCTCTTTTCCCTTTCTCTCTCATTCTCTCGGGTCCTTTCCACAGAAACTCTTTCACCCCTCACATCTCGGGAGATGTTTTCGGGAGAGCCTGGCCACCCTCCAGAGGCCCTGCAAAAATAAAAGAAAGAAGAGGGAGAGAAGGATCAAGCCAAGGAAGGGTGCCAAGAGGCAGTCACTGGAAGCTTTGGGGGCTCTTCCTCTCTGAGCTTGGCCTAAGCCAGACCTTAGCGGTGTAAACCTGGGGTTTACTGCAAGAGGAAAGCAGTTCATCACAGGTTGCGATTCACTGGTAAACTTGAGCCCCTCTTTCGGAAAACAGATACGATTTTATCCAAAGGCTTTAGTCCACAGACATAATTTGGAGACTCACACCCGACAGGCGCTCAACACGTCGGATCTTTCAAGAC
This sequence comes from Urosaurus nigricauda, assembly GCA_034509955.1. NCBI lineage: Eukaryota > Metazoa > Chordata > Lepidosauria > Squamata > Phrynosomatidae > Urosaurus > Urosaurus nigricauda. The sequence goes on along the minus strand of JAOEGL010000003.1, from coordinate 107,004,419 downwards.
TTCACCCCACAGGAGATCCTATAGGGGAAAGCAGCATCCCCCAGCACCCAGCCATCCTATATCTATCTCCCTTTCCTCCCAAGGCAGCCCTCCTAAGTTCAATGGGCCCGTTCCTAAACCAACTGGCCTTGGACGAAGCTTGCAAACATCTATAGAGTCACACACAGTCCCAGGAAAGTAGACTTCTTCTGGGATCGTAGCTTCAAGAGGGCTGTCCTGGTTTCCATTCAAACAGGACTCCTTCGCCTCAACCGGTGTCGGGATTGCTTCTTAAAGAGTCCGCCTAGGAACATACTCCACAGAGAGCAAATCCCATACGAGCCAGGGACCTTTTAAGGGGTTTTTGTTTTGTCTGGACTGGAGGATCTGCTCAGATCCCAACCAACCATCTCGCTAGGAAAATAAAGACCTGGTTGTTGTTGTTTCTGATTTATAGCGACCTTAAGGTTGGGAACCTATCATAGGGGTTTCATGGGCAGTTTCTTCAGACGGGGTTTGCCATTGCATTGCCATCCTCTGAGGCTGAGAGAGTGGCACTCGCCCAAGTGGCAAGTCACAACCCAGAGGGGAAATAACTCCCCCCAAAAAACTCTGAAACCCAGCAGCAAGGCGGCTCCAGATTTCCTTCCCACCACAAACCCTCTCTATTCCTGGGGCAAGCAGGGAAGCCTCCCGAGCCTTGGGTGGACTTCTGGGAGTCTGAGAAGGCGAGTGACGTCATTCCCGGGATGTCCATCCGGGGCCAGGGACAACGTGGCCAGAGGGGGCTGCCTTGGCCTTCAGGAGGGTCTCAAGTCCCCCCTCGGCTGCTCTGGAGGCTTTTGTTGCTGCCAGGCAGGTTCAGGCTCAGACCTTTGGAGGGGGTTAAGGTCCAGAGAAGCTAGTAGACCTGGATCCTGACCCACAAAAAAGGGGAGGACTCCTGTGTCCGATGGGACCTTTGGAGACCCACCTTTCCTCCAACACCCACAACCCTTGGGCAATCCTTAACCTGGCAGGGAAGGGTCAACCTCTCTGGGTCAAGCATTCAGAGGACCACTGTCTGGTCGGTCTGCTACGTCCAGATCTACCTTCAGCAGATGAAGCATCACCACCACCACCACCACCATCCCAGATCTCCTTAGTGCTACTGGAAAAGAAGCCTCTTCCCAGCCGCCCTCTCCTTTTAGCCTCCCCTCTTGCTTTTCTCGACCCGATTTTCTTGGAACAGCCACAGCCCTGGCCTTGGGAAATGCGGTCCCTCTCCCTCAATGCTTAATTCGGAGCCTAAAGGCTGGGCCAAGACTTGTTGAGTCCCTTTTAGGCTTTGATTAATCGCCCTGGAACTCCAACTTCACCCCAAACCGCCCCCAAAAAGGAGCTCCCGGTTTTATCCCGAAAAGCCGGCAGTCAGAGATTTATTCCCCCCCCCCCCTCTATTTATTTGCAAATATTGTCCTCCTTCTTAAGAGCTAGATAGCACACTATTATAGCTGCAAAGATATTGAAGAGGTTGAATAAATACGACGTTATATTGTTGTTTTTCCCGACAGGATGTTTTACAAATATAGAATCTTTAAAAAACCCAAAACGAAGCAAAAACCCAAACGTTAAGTGTGAAAAGCACGGACACTCATTGATCAAAAATAAATAAGTATCGATACTGCACTTCTTATTAGAGCCGATGGTTCCCTAAAGACTCAGCTGAAAAACATCCATATACAAAACAAGTTTCCAACCACTGCAACATGCAAACCGGTCGCTACATTGAAAAAGCATCTTATTTTCTTTTAAAGAAAGGAAAGGAAATAAAGAAAAAAAAAAAAAGCCCAAACTGCTGTCATTTAAAGGCAGGCTGGAGGTTTTTGTTTGGATCCTGAAAACTGAGGGCCAGCGACACCGAGGCGATCACTTTCAATATATGTGGCAAATTATTTGCGATCACTTTCAATATATTTGGCAAATTATTTAATGGCTAGATGCGAATGCGAAGTTAGCTGGGCAACTGGAGGATCAGGGAGAGGACTTAGGAAAAGACTGGGGAAAAATGGAGGAGGGGTGTAAAGTATTTAAATATCATAAAAACTAGGAACAACCCTCTACAAAAAATATTTTGACTTGCCTTCTCCATTTTCAGGTAAAAGGGAACACGGAGGGAATGGATATGGAGGGCAAAGTCTCTTGGACGTGTTTCTTAGAAGGAAGCCCCATTATACTCGGCGAGGCTTCCTTCCAGGAAAGTGTCTCCAGACTTGCATCTTAAATTCCCAGTCCCAGCATTTATACTGACTTACGGTGCTTAGGGCCATTACCTGGTGATACAGAACAGGACTTTCTTTCTTTACATGTTCTAACAATATAGGTTTTCATTTCTGCACATTTTGACAATTCTGAACATGGACCTGAAACCCTGAAATGCCTTCATGTCATTCATATATGTGTGTGTGTGTGTGAGAGAGAGAGGAGTGGAGGGAAAGGGAATCCCATCCTTAGGTTCACCTCTGTGCACCAGAAGGGCACCAAGGTGTGCATATATATATATATATATATTTGTAAATGCTTGCTTCCAAAAGGGGGGGGAGGTGTCTAAAAATGAACCTCCCACAGGTCATCTCCTTCGCAAACAAAACAAAACCACCTCCAGGAACCAAACCACAACCAGGGCAAGCAAAGAGACACCTTATATTTTGAAAGGAAAAAACAAAAACACAAAACACAAAACCCCAACCACCCTGAAGCACACCTCCATCTCCATCCATCCTTCCCACCCCTTCCCTTTGGGGGGAAAGATAACAAATTATCCCACCAGCTGGCCGTATAAGGTAAAAGCAACTTTATGGCCTCCCCAATGGAAAAGCCCGTTTTCTTATTGCGCTTGACAACAATAACCGTTTCTTTTTCCTTTCTTTTTTCTCTTTTCTGCTCAGAAAACCGGGTCCCCTTCCTTCCCCTGGAACAGCTCAAAGCAAAGAAACCCTAAGCTTCCTCTCCTGTCTTTGGACTCTGAACACCGACATTTGCTGCTTTCATTCGGAAGTGAAGGGATTAATACAGTTCCCTTGTTTTAAACCAGGCTTACGAAGAAGGGAAAGAAACAAGAGCTTAACCGCCCATTGAAAGCTTATCTTCATCACCATGATCACTTGGAAGAGACCACGAGGGCTATGTTTTGGACTGGCTTTGCTATAGGGATACCACAACATCACAACAACAACAACAACAAACAGCGATGGAAGCAGGCAATGCAGCCCCTACTAGCATCCCGACTAACAACAACAACACTCGCGTTTCTAATGAAAGGAAGGGAGAGAAAACATTGAAATATGAGAGTCCATCTCACACACCTAAAGCAACACAATGGATGTAGACGGCCAGGCAAAAAGCTAGGCATTGCTTTCTTTCTCTGGATACATATTAGAAGCACCGTTCCTGAAAGCTCAGTGAGGAATGGGAGAACGATAGTTAAAAAGGTGATGCTCTTCTGAAAGGTCTCCAAAGAAATCTATGGTCTGAGAAACCTGGAGGGTGGACCTGATGTTTTGGAAAAAAAGGAAGGAAAGCCTGCAAAGAGGACAGCTGGTCCCCTGGAAGGGAAAGATTGTGCTCGATGAGGAATTCGGCAATGGCCTTTCTCTTCTAAAGCTTTACAATTGTACACGGGATCCAGATTGTGGAGCTGGGGGTGGATTTCTACTTCTAAAAGGCTCACCTGAGCAATACTGGAAAAGTAGGGATTCCCTTTCCCTCCTCCCCCCTCCAAAAATACATCAAAATATCACAAATAGGCTCCAGACATTTCTTCTATCTCTGATCCCGTCCCTGAGAAGGTTTCTAGGGTTTCCTTCAGAAAACTTACTCCACACGTCGTTGGGTTTATATGCATCAGACAAAGACTATTTCATTCTAACAAATTTATTTTTTTTTTGTTTTGTTCTCAATCAGCTCTTACGGAATCACTACTCAAATTAAATTACAATCAAATTATCACATCAAAAGATACCCTTATTACCTAATAGCTGTCCGTATTTTTTGTTTTTTTGTTTTTTGTTTTTTTCCATTTCAATTTTTAAAATTTGTGCTCGTCTGAAAAAAACACGTAATACAAGATCTGGGGAAAAATAAATTACCGTTTTGCAGCAGTTCATAGGTATTCTGAATAAAATATTAAAAGAAGTCATTTAATGAAAATATAAAGCAAATTTTTTTTTTAGATCAACCACGGATCTAAACATTTCTCTATTGCCGTCTTTTTCTTTTCTTTTCTTTTTTTTTGTTCGTTTTTTTTTTGTTTTTGTTTGTTGAAAAGTTCTGTTTATTAAAACCTACCAAAAACACTGCGAGGAAATGGCAGTATTGTTATAATCCCCTCCACAGCACCCCTTCAAGCAAGTTGGCAACGGATTGAGGAGAGAGAAGTTCAGATCAGTGCAGCTGAAGATGCCCAGTCCTTTTTGAAAAAATCCCTTTCTCTCAATTAGTCCAGAAATAAAATTTTTTAAAAAATAATCAAAAATATGACTTAAAAAAAAATATCAGCAGTGAACTTCCTTTTTAAAAAAAAAAAAAATCCAGGATGATTGGCAGCCTTCAGGAGCATAACTCTGACAGCCCTGAATTATATTCCCTTTAGGTCGCTGTTTCCCTTCATTCATGTAAAAATCCTACAAGGCTCCAAGTTTAAGGATCCCCCCTCCCTCCCCTCCCTCAATTATTTTTTTCTTTTTCAGGGTCAGCTTTCCATTTGCGGGCCTTTCTTTTCCTTCCTTCCTTCCTTTTTCTTTCTTTCTTTCTCCTCCTCTCTCCCGATTTAATCCCAAAGTTGCTTTTCTTAACAGGGCTTTTGTCTTCTTCTTAGGGCTGCCTGCCTTCTTTCCCTTTCTTTCCCCCATAACTTGAGAAAGTCGAGACCCCTTCCATTTGGCGGAATGCTGCTTCTTTCCTCCTCCACCCCCCAAAATTTAGAGACCCCAAAATAATGCGGTTTGGCCAAGAAAAACAGAAGAAAACCCAGCAACTCTCGAGTTCGGGGAAAGAGGGAGTGGATTCAAAGTAGTGATTTTGTGTCTGTGTGGAGGGGGAGCGAGTGCGTCGGTGCTTGTGTGTGAGACTGGAGAGACTAGGGAGAGAACTATCTCTCCTCGGGATTTCTAGGGCGATCCTTTCAAAAGAGCTGAAGGCTGGGCTTGGACCAACGGAGGCAGAAAGAGAGAGAGAAGAGAGGAAACCTTAAGGGATGCAAGCGCCATCAACGTTGTTTTTGTTTTGTTGTCACAAGAGGGGGGAGCCATACTGTGTGTGTGTGTGTGTGTGTGTGCATTTGGGGGTTTCTCTCCTCCTTCTCCGTAAGGCAGGGTGGATGTCCCTGGACCGGGCAAGGCTTCCAGAGATGCGGGTGCGACCTCGGGGTGAGTTGGAAGGGAGGGCGGGAGAGTCAAGGGGCAGAGTTTGTGGGGCTTGTCTTGGCTGGCCTCCTTCTCCCTCCTTCCCACCCACCCCTCCGCCTTGTCTACTCAACCCCCCCCCCTTTCCTTCTCTCTCTCATTCTGGGCTCCCTCCTTCTCTCCCTCCGGGGCCAGGCCGCCTGCCTCTCCCCAGGGCCGGGGTGTGGGGGGTGCTGGGGTCCCTTCACTGGACGCTGCCCTGGAGTCCGTGGTGCGGGGGCGGCGTGTCGGCGTTGACGTTGCCGACCTGGGAGTAGACGTCGTCGGGCGTCTGCTGCTGGATCCCCGGCGGGGTCATGCGCTTCTCTTTCTGCCGCCGGTTGCAAAACCAAACCCTGACCACCTCCTTCTCCAGCTGCAGGCTGTCCGCTAGGTTCGTAATCTCCTGGGCCGAGGGCTTGGGGCATTTCAGAAAGTGGCTCTCCAAGGCCCCCTTGACACTCACCTCGATGGAGGTCCGCTTCTTCCGCTTGCGCCCCTGGGCCGCGATCTTGTCGATGCTGGTGGGGCTCCCCGTCGAGGAGTCGGCCTCCTCCAGCCACTTGTTCAAAAGGGGCTTCAGCTTGCACATGTTCTTGAAGCTCAGCTGCAGGGCCTCGAAGCGGCAGATGGTGGTCTGCGAGAAGACGTTGCCGTACAAAGTGCCCAGCGCCAGCCCGACGTCGGCCTGGGTGAAGCCCAGCTTGATCCGACGCTGCTTGAACTGCTTGGCGAACTGCTCCAGGTCGTCGGAGGTCGGCGTGTCCTCGTCCGAGTGCGGGTCGTGGCTGTTCAAACCCCCGCCTCCTCCCGATCCTCCTCCCGCTCCGTGATGGGGATGCTGGTGCGGGTGGTGGTGGTGGTGATGGTGGTGTCCGGGGTGGTCCCCCAGCTCCGGGGTGTCTCCCCTCACCAGCCCCGGGTGGACCAAGCTCTGGCTGCCCGGCGGCGGAGGAGGGCTCAGCATCCCGTTGACCGTGAAACCCCCCGGCTGGGAGTAGAGGAGCGACTGCTGCTGCTGCTGGCCGGCCATGGAGGGCAGGTGGGCGGCCGAGGAGGCCCCCCAGTGTCCCTGGTGCGGAGGGCCCAGGTGGGGCGGAGGGGGAGGCCGGTGGTGCAGAGCGGGCCCCGAATGCAAGTCCTCCCTCCCGCCGCCGCCGCCGCCTCCTTTCACGTCGGGCTGCTGCTGCTGTTGCTGCTGCTGCTGTTGTTGTTGCTGCTGCTGGGGGCTTCCGCTCATCCCCACGGGGCTAGTGGACCAAGGCGAGCCGGCTTCCACCGCGGCGGCTGCGGCGGCTGCGGCGGCGGCCGCAGCGTGGGGCAGAGCGGTGACCCACTGGTGGGCATGGCTGAGCATGTGGCCCCCGTTGCTGGCCGCCATGGCGCCCTGCATGAAGTCGCTCTGGACCATCTTCACCGAGGAAGGGTCGCCCCGGTAGCCACCGCTTCCTCCACCGCCTCCGCCTCCTCCTCCTCCTCCGCTGCTGGAGACCGAGGTGACAGCCACGCTTCCCGGCTGCATCCCGGCGTCGGAGTGGACGATGGATCCCGCCGAGAGGATGCTGTTGCTGGCCAGGTAAGGGTTGGAGGCCGCCGTGGCCATGCTCGCCGTCGTGGCCACCGCCGCAGCCGCCGCCGCCGGCCTGCCTCCCCCCGGGGGCCCTCCACCGCCACCGCCGCCTCCGCCTCCGCCTCCTCCGCCTCGCACTCCAGCCTCCGCCGCCCAGTAGTGTGTGAGGAGAATCCTCGCCCCGCAGCCCGCCCGCCAGCCAGCCTCGGCCGGCCGGCGGCGAGCTCTCCCCCGCGGCTGCGGGAAAGAAGAAGAAGGAAGAAGGGAGGAAGGAAGGAAGGAAGGAGAAGGGAGCCCCCCCGAGGCTCTCTCTTTCTCTCTCTCTCTCTCTTCCTTCGGAGGGGAGGGACAGCCGGGGAGGAGGAGGAGGAGGAGGAACTGGACAGACAAAAAAATTAGGGGGGAAAGGTTAAAAAAACCACACACACACACACACACACACACAAAACACACACACCCAGAGAGACCCACAGAGCAGCCCCTTGTGCTTCTCCTCCTCTTGGCTTCCTTCTCCTTTCCTCCCCTCAGGAGGTCGGTTCTCAGAGCAATTCACCTGTCAGCGGCAGCATTACTGGGGGAAAGGATGGGAATAGGAATAGTAATAATAATAATAGTAATGATAATGCTAGGTCTAGGTGTGTGTCGAGGTTGCAGGGAATATGGGAGGGAAGGAGGGGAGCAAAAAAGAGCGGGAAATAAAACGGGGAGGGAGGCCACCCAGCCCAGGCTCCCCTTTGGGCTGCTCCTTCTTCTTCTTCTTCTCTCTTGGCTCCCTCAGGAGGAGCCTCTTTCTCCCTCCGTTTCTGGGTTTTTCCTTCCTTCCTTCCTTCCTTCCTTCCTCCCGCCTCCCTTTGCCTTTCCTTTCCTTTCCTTTCTTCTTTTCCGCCCGAGAGAAACTTTGTCCCCCTCCTTCTCCCGCCTAGAAGTCTTTGTGAGGTGCGTGTGTGGGCTCCTTTGCTGCCGCCCCTCACACACACAACACACACACACACTCACACAGAGAAAGAGAGGGCAAGACTCGCACCCAGCGCCTTTTTCCTCTCTCTCCCTCTCTCTCCCTCTTTGCTTTCTTTCCTTCCTAGAGATGCCTCCCCCCCCTTTTTTTTTTTTTGCTTCAGCGCCCAAGTTTTGTTGAGGTCCTAAGAAAACTTCTGGCGACGCTGGCCAAAGCGGCAACAACAACAACGACAACAACAAGAAGAAGAAGAGCCAGAAGAGGAGCCGCAGCGGGAGGAAGCGAGGAGGCGAAGCGGCGGCTGAGGAGGAGGCGGCGGAGGCGCCATGGCTCAAAGTTGCCGCCGGGCAGAAGCGCCGGGGTCCTGAGGAAACCAGAGTCCGTTGGCAACCTTTTGAGGGAGAGGAGCAGGAGGAGAAAGGCGGCTCGGTTCCTCCTTCTTCTTCTCCTTCCCTTCCAAGTCCAAGTCCTTCTGCTTCTTTCCTTTTTCTCCTCCCCTCCTCCTCACATGGTTGAGGAACCAACCCAAGAAGAAGAAGAAGTCCCTCACTGTCTCTCACACACAAATCTCACAAAGGTCCTCTCTCTCTCTCTCCCGCCAAAAAAAAGAAAAAAGAGAGAAAAAGTTGGGGGAGGAAGAAAATAATAATAATAATAATTCAGAGCTGGGTGCAAACGAGGAGAAAAAAAAGAAGAAGCCTCAATGGAGGAGGAGGAGGAGGAGGCGGGAGGGCCGAAGCGGAGGCTCCAGTCTCCTCTCTGTGTGTCTGAAGGAGGAAGAGGAAGCAGCAGCAGCAGCGGTGCCTCAGCGGAGAGAGCTCCGAGGTGGTATCCTTTGAGTAGCCGGGGGACTCCGCTGGGGAAGTGGGCTGCCAGGGCTGGCCAGGCGTGCTCTGGAGGGGCTGGAGCCCAGCAGCAGCTCTGCTCGGCTCTTCCTCTCTGCCTTCGCCTCCTCCTCCTCCTCCTCCTCCTCCTCTTCCTCCTCCCCCTTTCTCCCCTCCTCCTTTCCCCCTTCTTCCCTTCTTTCTCTCCCTCTGACAGGTCCCTCTCTGTGTCCCTCCCTCCCCGACCAGTGTCGGCTGTTTACCCTCCGCTCAATCCTCCCCCCTCCACAAAACACAAGGAAGCCGAGCGCCAGGGCCCCCGCTGATTGGCTGCCCGCTGGGTGATTGGCAGCCTCGGGGTGGACGGAGGGGGGGCTATAGACTCCCAAGCCCCCCCTCCCTCCCGTTCCGATTGGTTGCTTTTTAATTTAGGCAAAGGGTGGGGGAGGATGGAGAGAGGCCCGGCCCCTCCCCACTAAACCCAGGCCCCTCCCTCTTTGGGCCCTTTCGACATTCGCCCCCCTCCAACCCCCCCCCGATGCTTTCCTTGGGGCCTTTCCCCCTCCCCCCCCCCCGAAAAATCCCCAATAATTCGGGACCCTCTTTTCTATGAAAGATCTCTCTAAGCATCTGTCCCTGTTTTTATGTCAAGGCACGGTCCTTTGGGTTTTTTAACCTTATTACTTTCAGAGAAGGAAATACCTTTCCCGTCGCCCAATGACTCTATTGAAAGAAAGATAGAAAAAGAAAGAAAGAGAAAGAAAGAAAGAAATTGGCCCCGTGATTTAGTGGCCTTTTGCAGGCTCTCTAAGAGGGACGAAACCTTTGGCTCGTCCAGCTGAAAGAGTTAAGGTGGGCGGGAGAAAAGAGAGAAAGGAGAGGGAGGGAAGGAGGAGAAAGGGAAGGAGAGAGAGAAGGAAGGAAGGAGAGAAGGAGAGAGAGAGAGGGATGCGACCAAGCGGAAACGCCGCACACAGAGGCAACCTTAGTGAACCAAGCAAAAAGAGAGAGGAAAGTGGCAAGCCAAACAAGGGCACATCGAAACACCACCACCCTCCTCCTCCTCCTTCTGGGGGAAATCCAGGGAAATCGCCCCATTCGGACATTTAGGGGGACATTGTGACACGTGTGTGTGTGTAGTGAGTGTGTGTGTGTGTGTAGTGACTGTGTGCAGTGTGTGTGTGTCCTCCCTTCCCATCGGAGAGCTCTGTCTCTTTCTCCTTCCCGGCTCAGATCTGGCTCAGATGCGACTCCCCTCTTTCCTGCTCCCGGTGGCATTTGAGGGGCAGCCCCACCGGGCAGGACGCTCTGGAGGCTGGGTTGAGGACCCAGTCCGGTCTTTGTACAGTGCAAAGAGAGCATCCTTTAGAGGGAAAGTCCATGGTGATGATGATGATGAGCTAAAAAGCCCCCTTGAGAATCCCTGGAAACCCAGAGATTTCTTTCCAGACATATATATATATATATATATACTATACACACATATATACACACACATGGGGGGGGGGCAGTGGTGGTGGTGGAGAAGGCTCTCAACACAGATTGCATTGAATTTCTTATAAAGAAGCGAGCCCAGGAGGAGCTCTCCAGGTGCCGGAGCGGCGTGAAGCGGGAGCCCCGTGCCAGCCAGCCCCGTGTTTTCTTTTCCATCCGCTTGGGCTTGGAGCGGCCTCAGACTCCGGAGCCAGAGCCTCGTGGTTTTGTTTACCCGGAGGGGGGCCGGAGAGGAGCGGTTTCATGCCGAGAGATACAGGGAGGATGTTGTCTCCCTTCCCGGGCCGGGGCCTTTCCCGGGGGCAAGCTGCTTTCCAAAGCCCCCTCTCAGGTGGCCTGGAGAAAAGGGATCGCTCCAAAGCAGACCCACCCTCCTCGCAAGGAGACTCACAACAACAACAACAACAACAACGACAACAACAACACAAACAATACTAACAAGGACACAGAAGCGAGAGCCTGGAATAATACACCGTGCGTCCATAAAACAAAGAAGTCTTACAAGCGGAGCCTGATATTTTATCCCCCCCCCCCCCAGATGTTATTTTATTTATTTTATTTATTACAAATCCAAACTTAATCCTTCCTCCCATCCCCCAATAACCCCCCCCCCCCAGGTCCTCCCTGCTTTCCTGGAGAACGCGATTTGCTTTGTCTGGGGGGGGGAAACCCCAAAGTATAACAAGGGGAGAACAGTTAGTGCTGATTTTCATTTGCATAAATTTTCATACATTTTGGGGGGAAATAATAGACGAGTGGAGAGCTGGGCTTAGTGGAGTCAGTGCAAAGGGATCGATGGGGGCGGCTGCAAGGGAGAAGCCGCCTTTGCCTCGCTGCTACTTGGCCGGCTTAAAAAAACCCCACACTTTTAAAAACCATCCAAATTCTCTAAAATCCGGGACCTCCTTTTGGTGAGTGTTTTTTATCTTTCTTCCCTCCAGAATTTTAAAAAAATATTTCCTTCCCCCCCCCTCCAAAAAAAGTCTAGAAGTTTGCCTGTCAGTCCCTGCTTTGTCCGACTGAGAATGTTTGAAAGGGAGCAAGACTAACCATACTAATAATACTAATAATAATAATGATGCTGATTAACATCGAGGGGAAAGATTAACCCGAAGTCCTTCCAAGGAGGGCAAAGACACTTCCTAGGTGCTAGATTTGTAGTACGCTTTGGAGGACTTTGGTGGGGTGTAGGACCTGGAGGAGTTTCTTACTTCGAGGCAGGAGCGTCCATTGGAAGATGCGCCAGGGATTCGCAAAATGTTGACTATTTAGCAATGCTCTTCAGGACTAGGAGCTCTTCCTCACCCCATGCACAACCACCTAGTTTTTAAAACAGCCCCCACTTTCAAAAAAGGGGGTGTAGGAGGGCACAAGGAGGACGGCTGAGGACTTCAGCCCCTGCGATGATGACCTCTTTCTTAGGGAAGGCACCAGGGTTTGGAGAGGGTGAAGTTGGAGTTGGCGGTGGGGGGATCTGGGGGGCAGAGGAAGAAAAGGAGGACTGTTAACCCGGACTGTTAACGTTGTTAACCAGGGAACAGACGGTGGAGCACAACCTCCGAAAGAAGCCGATCCATCACAACTAACCAGGACCCCCCTTCCTTTTGATTCTTCTTCAATTGCCGGGCATTGCCAAGGAAGCCGACTTCTCCTGGCATTGCCCCTTCGCCCCCACCCCAACTTTGGCTCTTCCCCCAGGCACCCAGACAGACCCCTTACGTCCTCCTGAACCCCACTTCTAGACCTTAGACCCCCTTTTTATTTTATTTTGCACAACAACAAGGACTTTGTGTGTTTGTGTATTGCCATCCTCTTCTTAAATCTTTCTTTCCACGTTGGTGGAAAGTCTCTTTCTCTCCCCAGCATTAATCGGTGGCTTTAAAAATGTGGCTCCGGGGGGGGGGGGGGAAGAGAGAAATCTATCTATCTCTCTGTGTCGGGGAGGGCTTTTCCAAGCGGGGAGGTGTCGGTTTCATCTTCCCTTTGGGCCGGGCTTCCCTCTTCTGCCTGCTCCCTGGGCCCAGATGCGTCGGCGGCCAAAGCCTCTCCCTCCCGATCATTTGTTTCCTTGATGGGGGAACATTGCTGAGCGGACCCTCTCGGTTGCCATAGAGAGAGGAAGAAAGGCAAGAACACTAGGCACATTAAGCTATATGTTTGTGCACTGGGCTTGAGAGGAAAGGAGGGCCTCGCTCCAGCCAAAGAGACCAGACCAGCCACAGGGGGAAAAGAAACAAGAAAGAAAGAAAGAAAGGGAAAGAGGGGAAAGGAAGGAAAAAAACAAAAAACACCCAAACCTTCAAACCAACCCCCCCAAGAAACACCCCAAAAACTGTTCGGACCCCGTTGAAACTCACTTAATTTTGTTATGGATTATGGGAGGAGTAGCATCAAGGTTGATTTTATATATATATATATATATATATATATATAAAAGAAGTGTGGTGTCGTTTATTTTTAATTTGCTGAAGAGGATTAAACTTTCCGAAGTCCTGAGAAGGCCGGGGCTGGCCGGCAGGGGGCGCCCTGAGGCGGCGCAAGGCCAAGGGAGGCGAAAGAGGCTCTTTGCAGGAGCTGGAGGTTGCTTTAGGCTAAAAGAAACAGCATCCACACTGGAGAAATAACCCGGTTTGGCACCGCTTTAGCTCTTATTCTGGCTCAAGGCTATGGAATTCTGGGAGTTGGAGTTTGTTGTGGGGCCCAGAGCGGAGCGGAGCTCCGCTCTGGGCCCCACAACAAACTCCAACTCCCAGAATTCCATAGCCTTGAGCCAGAATAAGAGCTAAAGCGGTGCCAAACCGGGTTTAGGAAAGCAAATGTAAAGGTGGGAGGGGAGCATTTCTTTTCCAAATCTACCACATTTAGGATTTGGAGAGAGCTGTCCCAACCCGATCTGGTTTTGGGGCGGGCGGTGCAAGGCGTTCGCTCCGAGACGAAGCCGATTCAGGGGGTCGGGAGAGGGCAAAGGCATGCTGCGAGGCTAGGAAAGCTCTGAACCTCCTGGGAAGGATCTGGGGGAAAACAACAACCACCACAATCACAACTCTTGGGTTTGTAGAGAGATCTTGGAGCACCTTTCTGAGACTCACTGAAAGAAAGAAGTTGGAAGAAAGAACTTCACAGACTCGTCCCTAGACTTGGTCCTAAAGCATCTGAGGAAGCAGACTGAAGTCTAGGAAAGCTCCTGCTGCCAACTTCTGTCTTTCAGTGAGTCTCAAAAGGTGCTACAAGATCTCTTTCTTGTAGGAGGGGTGCTGGGGGGGGGGAGGATGAGGGGGTGAGGGTCCTCCTTCCCCCCTCCTTCCCTCCCACATGAAAGGGATCTGGAGAAGTGACCCTTAACTTCTGGGGCGCCGGGTCCTTTTGTGGCTTGGCAAGTGTCTCTCAGAAGAGCCTGCCCCCGATCCTCTCCAGATGGGGCGATACTTTGACACAAAAGGCCTGCCCGCCTGAGGCCCAGGGGCCAAGTCATTGGAAGACACCCCCCCTCCATCCTCCCAGGGGCCTGGCTGGGTCCAAGAAGCGGATGGCTGCTGGGGATTTCACTGGCAACGAGCTGCTGCTCTTGTTGCTCTTCTTCCCAGGTCTTCCTTCGGACACCTGCTAAATTTTAAGGGCCAACTGTGTTTTGGCTGGGAATCTCTCCCCTACAAATAGACACACAACCAGTTCTTGTGTGGGCCCAACCCTCTGCATTTTATCTCCTAAATCCCTAATCCAATCGCCCAACAGAAGAGAAAGAAGTGTATCTTTGTGTGTGTGTGTGTGTTGAAATACTTGGTAGAAATAATCTCTTAGATCCTGCTTCTCACTCCTGAGTTGGAAAAGACAACCACCACCACCACAACAACAACGCTCAGGGTTTTTATTATAGGGGTTAGATATAACATTAACACACCGCTATGTGTGTCAATACGTCCAAGGCAATTGCGGTGTCCATCATCCCTCCGTCATTCCCGCATCGTGTTGCATTTATTGTTCATTTAAACATTTTAGAGACTATTTTGGAATGGAGCAAGAGCTTTTTTTTAAATACTTGGGACTTTTTAAAAACATTTCTGCCCCTCTCCCCTCTCCTCCTCTGCCGCCATCCAGGGAATCTTGCGAAAAATCACATTATTTTAGAAGGGGAGGCTTTTCAGAACCCGTCGCACTTCTTTTTGTTTCCAAAGGCTGCAAAACAGAGCAAACTCCCCCAAAAACCGAGCAACAAGTTGCTCTGACCGGACCTCCTCCACCTAAACCTGCGCTGGCCTTTACACCGATTCGAGTTAACGCTTGAAGCGTCGGGATCATTCACACGGGACTGCATAATCGCGCGTTTAATTTTCCGACCCGGGTTAAACTCCTTTGCCAGACGAGCAGGGCATGAACATTACTGCTCTCAAGGGATATCCAGCCAGCTGGACCTTTGTGGTTTTTAATCTCCATTTCGTTCTCTTTGCGTCTAAATTCCTAATCCTCAAATCTTGAGTTGCGGAAAAGGGATAATCCGGTTTGACAGCGCTTTAACGGCCGCGGCTCCATGCTATGGAATTCTGGGAAGGGTAGTTTGTTGTGGCACCAGAGGTGCCACAACAAACTACCCTTCCCAGAATTCCATAGCATGGAGCCGCGGCCGTTAAAGCGCCGTCAAACCGGATTATCCCTGCAGTGCGGACGCAGGCAGAGTAGCTCTGTTGGTGAGCTCAACGGTGGGGTCAGGCCTGGCCTTTTCCTCCCTCCCTCCCTGCCTCGCTCTCCTCATTGTGAGACCGGGCTTTGTGTATTGTTTGGAGGCTAACAAAAGCCTTTTTCGGGTGGTGTCATAAATTAGAAGGAGGGAGGCAGAGAACCGAGGAGCAAGGCCAGGCTTGGAAAAGGAGGAAAAGAGAAGGCCTTTTGGGGGGCTGGAATGGGGGGGGGGATAGAGAAGAGATAGGACCCCGCAGAAAGAAGGGCTGAAGGGGAGGCAGGGGATGAAGAAGAAGAAGACAGAGAGAGAGCCGCCATTTCAGACAAGGCACTGGCCGCAGCCAGGTCGCCCCTTTTCGCTTTGGGAAAAGGGGCAAAGGGCAAGCAAGGGCCCTTTTTCTGGGAAAACCCCTTCAAAAAATCCATGGGTCTAAAATGGGGCCTCCCTTCCCTTCCCCATATTCCTAACAACAACAGCTCAGGTTCCCCCAACACAATAGGAAAGGATTGGGGGAGAGCATCCCCACCCTTGAAACAAAAGTCGGGGGTTTGCAGCTTTTGACTCTCCCCTAAGCAAGACACCGCCTTTCCTGTGGTAATAATAATAAAAAAGCGAGCCACATTATTCGTCTTTCATTTCAATTTCGAGGTGTTGCCTTAAAGACACCAGCTAGCAATTAAAAGAAACAACAAAATTAGGATGATCCAGGTTTCTTTTTTCTTTTTCCTTCTGGAAGCAGGCTAGAAAACGGAGCAGTTAGGCAGCCCCGCTTCCTATTATTTCAAATTTTTTTTAATAAATAAAGGAATATAAAACGGCATTTGAACTTGTCTATTGTCTCTGAGGGGCGTCGCAGCAGGTCAAGCTAAAGGCTGCTCTTTTTTTGGAAATTCACACCCAAAAGGCCTGGCCTTGAGGGAAGTTGCGCTGTTGTCGTGTGTGATTGTGGGGAGGGAAGAAGGGGGTTGTCCCCATGTTTCCCTCTCCATTTAACCCCTAAAGTTATGAATATGTTGTTATGGGTCCTAGCTGCTACTCTTTCTTCGCCTCAGCCCCACATCCTCCAGTTCTTTGTATAGTCGAAAAGAAGAAAGGAAAATGTATATTATAATAACCCCCCTTTTTAAAAACTCTGTGAGAGAAGGACTTGTGTATGTGGGGGAAGTATAGCTAGACCTTAAAGGCACCCCAAAATGTAGGACGTTCCAGAAAAGAAAAGAGGAGGACGTGACCAAACAAAACCTCAAAACACTCCCTCGAAATGTAAATGTAGGCTTCTTGGTTAGTCATGCTCCAAATGGAGGACGTTTTTGACGCCCCTCCTGGGCCTGAAGGTTGAAATGGAGGACACGGCCAGGAAAAGGAGGACCTCTAGTCACCTTGCTTTCGCGGCGCCCTCTGCCTCTACGAAATTAAGATGCAATGATTATATATATATATATATATATTCCCGAAAATTGCCGCCCTCTGGCTTGACCATAAAACCGCGCTTACTCTATTTGGGTAAAATAAAAAAATAAAGAGTGAGGTGGAAAAGGAGAAATGGAGGATTAGGAGGAGACTTTCTGAATTTTACAGTTTATTTTATAACAGTGAGACACAATTGTGGTGCTGGCTTGCTTGCTTATTTATTTTTCCAAATTGTTCTTCTCTTCAGGCGCCTATACTCGGTTCCCTCTTTGTGTATTTGTGTGTGTATGTGTGTGTTTAACTTTTCCTTGTGCACCTCACCTCAGACACATGAGGCCCGAATGGCTCTTCTTCTTCTCCCCCCTCAGGACCCAAATATCCATGTCCTCCTCCAAAGCCCGCCATTTTTGATCCAGGGGGTTTAAATGGGGCGCCCTAAATTAAAAAGGCGGCAATGGTGCTGGCTTTCTTTGGGGGCGAAGAGGAGGAGGAAGGAGGAACCACTAGCCCAGGCGGTGTGTTGTGCCACACAACACCACTTCCCCACTTCTGTTGTGTGTTGTGTTTTGAACCACTCAAATTAAAGAGAAGGGATATAGATCCGGAGGGAGCTCCATCCCTTCCTGGGAAGGGAACCCTCCTTTTGCAGGACGGGGGCCACTCTTCTGAAGCCTCCCTTTTGTTGTGAGGGAGGCATTAAGGCCACAAGAATAATAATAATACAGTAATAGCCTGCTGCTGCTGGCCCAGCCCGCCTTGTTGGGAGGCCATCCTGGGCTCCAGATTAAGCCGATTATGGGGCGATATGGGGAGGAGGGCTCGCTTGTGTGGCTTGGCTTCCATGCCTTTTGCTTGGCAGTCCCTCTTCTTTCCTGAAAGCCTTGGAAATTGTGTGTTTTTGTGTCATGAGTGAGAGTTAAGGCTGGACCGGGTTAAATCCTCAGTTTAACAGAAATTTGAACTCCACTTTCACTCCTTTTGTGCGTTTGTGTGTGTTGTTGTGTGCCTTCAAGTCCGGGTTTCCGACTTAGATGAGGAAGAATCTATCATGGCAAGTTCTTTCAGGTTTATTTGTTTTGTCTCTGAGGCTGAGAGAGTGTGACTTGCCCAAGGTCACTCCATGGAGGTTGACATGGCAGAGCCAGGATTTGAACCCTGCTCCAATGCTCAAACTGCTACGCAAAGCTGGCGACCCCAACACAGGGGTTTCTTACTATTTGTGTGTGTTTGCCATTGCCTTCCTCTGAGGCTGAGAGAGTGCGACTTGCCAAAAGCCGTCCAAGTTGCGTTGTCGGGGCTGAGTGGCGAAGAGAATTCCATAGCAATCGATCAGACAAAGAGTTAAAGCACTGCCAAAGCGGGTTATCCCTCCAATGTGGATGCAGCCATTAGCGCGAGCGCAGCTTGCAAGAGTTGCTGCCCTGTTTTATTTATTTTATTTTGAATTTTTTGGTCTCCCCCCCCCCCCCCTTCGTCCTTCTTTCAGTTTTGTTTGTCAAACAGGAGGCTTCTCCTGGGATCCCAGCCCAGGATTACATTCATCCAAGCCTTATTTCCCCAGAGAGGCCCGGCTCGAAAGGAGAGAAAATCCCAATAAAATTGGATCGCCCACCGACTGGGGACCGGGAGCCTCCCAGTCCTTTGCTCCCTCCCGACTTTTGGGGTTTTTAATCTTTATTTTTAAGGATTCCCCCAAACCCTGGTTCTCTCCCACACGGCGGGGATAATCCGGTCTGACACCACTTTAAGGCTCAAAGCCATGCAGTGGGGGAATAACCGGGTTTGTCCCCGCTTTCGTTGCCTTGGCTCAAGGCTATGGAATTCTGGGAGTTGGAGTTTGTTGTGGGGCCCAGAGCGGAGCGGAGCTCCGCTCTGGGCCCCACAACAAACTCCAACTCCCAGAATTCCATAGCCTTGAGCCAAGGCAACGAAAGCGGGGCAAACCGGGTTATGTCCCCAGTGTGGATGTTGCTCTTTGGACATCACACCATTCCTCTCACCTCCCCCCCCTTCCCTCCATCCATCCTGCCTTTTCCCGCCTTTTCCCAGGAGCCAAAGGGCCAGCCCCCTCCTTCCTTCCCTCTCAGCCCCCCTTTTACTCCAGCCTCCTCCTCCTCCTCCTCCTCGGAGCCTCCTTGACGGCCAGCCTCGTTGCAACTCCTTCCTTCCCTCCGCTGCTGCTGCTGCTGCTAGAAGGGGCTGGAGAGGGAGGGAGGGATCCTTGGGGTCTCCATTGGGTTGGGTTGGGTTGGGGGGGGTCTCCTCTGTCCTTCCAGGGCCTGCCTTTCTCCCCAGAATATGGGCAGGGAGGGAGGGATGAGGAGGAAGAAGATGAGGATGAGGCAGGACCCATTGGGGGGGCTTTTTCTCACTAGAGCCCACCTTTCTGCCCTCCCTTTCAGATGGAGACAACCATCTGAAAGCCAAACCTGGGCTCAAATGCAGGGGCTCAAGTGTTGAGGGTTTTCTTCCTTCCTTCCTTCCTTCCTTCCTTTCCTCCTCCTCCTCCTCTTCTTCTTTTTCCTTTTCTTCCTTCCATCTCTCCCTCTTGCCCACCTCTTCTCCACTCCTGGCTCCCAAGCTGCCTCCTCCTCCTCCTGGATCCAAAATATCAAAGGATATTCTCTCTCTTTTTCTCTTTTCCTCCTTCTCTCTCTCTCTGCACTTGTCTCTCCTTGGCAGGGCTGAGTGGAACACTTTAGAGGAGGTTGGGATGATCACTGTGGAAGGAAAAAAAGGCTTCACTTCCTATACGCTCTGTAAGTTTTTTCTAAATATATATATATATATATATATATAATGTGCATGTGTGTATATTTGTGTGTGTGTGTATATATATATATATATATATATATAGCACATTAACCTCTAAATCTTTCTGTAAACATTCATAACGCTTTTTTAAAAATATGCTTTGTAAATACATATCAATATATATATATATATATAGCACATTAACCTCTAAATCTTTTTGCAAACATTCATAACTGCATTTTTTAAAAAATATGCTTTGTAAATGTATGTATATCATATTAACCTCTAAATCTAAATCTTTTGGAAACATCCATTTTTAAAAAAATATGCTTTGTAAATTATATATATATATATGTGTGTATATATATATATATATATATAGAGAGAGAGAGCACACTAACCTCTAAGTCTTTAAAAAGTGCTTTTTAAAAATATGCTTTGTAATATATATGTATCTATAGCACATTAACCTCTAAATCTTTTTGGAAACATTCAAAAAGCATTTTTAAAAAATATGCTTTGTAAATTATATATATATATATATACACACACACACACACACACATATACATATACATATATATATATATAGAGCACCCCCATTTCTCAGAATGAACCCTACCTCAATGTGTTTGCTTTGATCGGTTTTTGGTGAAGAAAATAAAACTAAAAGGGGGAGGCTCTCATTTCTGTGAAGTTATGGTGCAATGATGGCTGGCAATCTGTAATTTTATTTTATTGTATTTTAATTCGTTGACTGTGTTTGTCAACTTTGTGGCATTGGAAAACATGGTGGACTGTGCTCTGTAGCCTGGATAGCTACAGTTCCATGAGAAAAAGTGATATATACTCAGTGCCATCTGCAAATAAATCTGCGAATTTCTCGATCTTCTGAACGTGAGTTTGTATCAATTCTGGATATATCTTTGTAGGCACATCCTGTATACTTTGTGTTACTTCTGGATGCATCTATGGTCATGTTTAATTTGCTTAAAAAGAGTAGAAAAGAATGGCTTACCTGTGATACATTCACTATAACTATAATATTGAACCAGATCACAGAGATGGAGATTTGCAATTCTATTTGCAACCTGCCTTTTAGCAAGGATAGACAGGTACAGTAGATTTATAATTTATCCCTCGACTAATTGTAACAATATTCAGTGTCTTGATAATGTGTCTTTGCTGGCATATATAGCCATAGGTGATTTTTGTGGAGGTCCACTCTCGTATGTGAGTATCACAATTTTACTTGACACCATAACTTTTCATCATTCGGACACAGTTTCCATCTGGCAGTATGTACAGGAGCCACTCCTGCCTTAGTATGTACTTATCGTTTTATTTAGAAATCCAGTTTACCTTCAGGCATTGGCAATGAAGATCTGAACCAAGTATGAAAACTCTTATTCTGTGTTTGAGTTATATATCTGAGGCATCAGCTACAACTACACAGTTATTGGGGAGGAATCTAGCAATGAATGCAACAAACTGTTCATTTAGTAAGTTAAGTGGGAACGAGGCGAGGACATTCATATTTATAAAGTCCATGGCTGTTACATCGAGTGGTCAACTCACAGAAGTTTTTATATATTTCCAACTTCACTCTTCCAAAAATGCATCCAGCTAGACTAGAAATTATATTTGGGAGGAAAAATGAAGGATAAGATTAACATTAACGTCTTGCTGCATTCAGTATGAGTCTGGAATATGCAATGTAATATAATTTTATTTGTTGGAACCTTGAGATCTATTGCAAAATAAATTAACACAATGGTTGCGCGAAGGGGAAAAATAACACTTCTCCCTTTGAATTATGAAGTGCAAGTAAGTTGAAATGACACGTGGAAACCACTGAATAAATAATGGGAAATATTAATATTTGAAAACGCTCATTATGGGCTAATATACGACATTCCTCTGTCCCATCTCAGCTGTGCTTTTCCTTATCTGTAAATACTTTGTTTTGAAGCCTAACCATTTATCTTAACATTTTGTCATATACTGAAGCAAGTTTGAAATCATACCTTGGCACCTTGATCCTTTGGCCCTTTGACTTGGAAGCAGTTGCCATCGATGTAAGTCAAATATATTTGAAAATTCATTAGCATGGCATCAAGATTTTTTAAAACAAAATAAAAGACAAAAAAAATTAATAGTTAGTTATTCAGATGTATAATTTCCAGTTCTAGAAACAATAAAAACACCAGCCACAATCCAGCACAGTGTGGTTAAACCCACTGAGAAAAAGAAGGCTAAGTGTATGTTGGATGGTACTTCTAAGATTTATTTTGCATTTTCCTAGAAGGAAATGAATTTAGCTGTTGATCGAGATGAAGGAAATGAATGCACACGCATGCGCATACACACACACACACACACAACTTTCTTATCCATTCTTACTCTATCTAGAATATACAACTATTATCAATGTATTACAGGTATATTATATTTATGGAAAAAGGAGAGGTTTGTGTGTGTGTGTGATCATGATCTTCTGAACGTGAGTTTGTGTCACTTCTGGATATATCTTTGTATGCACATCCTGTATAATTTGTGTTACTTCTGGATGTACCTATCTATGTATATATCTATGTATTCCCTTCTATATAAGGTATCTATGGTACATCGAATTATAAGTAGTACATGATGCATGTTAGCACATTATGGCTCCAAACCATTAGAAAGTGGTCTGCCTGTAACACATTGCTTTTGGGAGTATATTGTGTTACAATAGCCACAAAGAAATGCATTTTATTTTCATTAATGCATTTCGCACCAAAATGAAGAGCTAGGGTGTACAAAGTTTTAACACATCAGATCTACTATTTTCAGTTTGATTAGTATCTCCCCTGCTACTAGAAAAAAAAGAGGTACTAGTAGAACTGCATTAAAAACAAAAAAAATTCTCTCTCCACACCATCAGCCAAAGAGCAACCATAATGTTGCCACTGGTTGCAATGGGGCAGAGATCTTGGCTCCGATTCCTATTTATTCCAGCACTTCCGGGTCCTTTTGGGCCCTGCAGACTGTAACATTTAAACCTCCCTCTTGTATGTATACATTCATTAGGCAGGACCAGGTTCCCTTGGCCTTTAAATATTGAAAGCAACATGATCCCTCTTTGAGCGAAAAGTAGAAAAAAAACTTTTGGTTTCACTCAGCACTGTAGCCAAAATGTTTCAGTGAGGTCACAGCTGGGGCCTTATCTTTACACGGCTGCTTTCTGTAAGATTTGCATCTGGTGCTATGGGTCCTCAGCTATAAACATATTTATCTGAAAAAGTACGCAGTACAGATGTTAACTCTTAGTATTTCTGAATAACTGTGCTTCGAATTTCATGAGTTAGGCTATGCATCGAGAACCCATGACCCATGTCAAGTTCACATTATTTGCAAGAATAATACTGCACCACGATTTTAGTTGAAATTATTTAATTTTTTAAAAGAGAAATAAAAAAGGAACATGGGGAAATGTCTTCAAGCAAGGGATATGGATTTTTATGCAAAAAAACATAAGGTAGTGTCAGGTGTGGTATATACTATAAGAAATGCTTGTTTCTGTAAAACTATTTTTTTTTTACATCTGGATAAATAACTGTAGTAAATATTATAGTATTTTGGATTTCAGGATGCTGAGTCCCAAAAATCTGATCCACAACATAATGTGAGAAAATATAGATTGAAACTAATTTAATGCCATCAATTTGTTTTAACTTAACTGGGTTGTAAGACTGGGATATTTAAAGAGGTTCTTACCCTCTTTGCTTTTCTTGTTTTCTATTTTGCTATAAAATAATAAAAAAAAACTTTTTTGAGCTTCTGAATCTCTACATTAATGATATAAATTCTCTGTATTTAAACATTTATTGGTTCTGCCAAAGAGTATTCATGTTGACTTTCTAAAATGTGTGCTATATCCTGTTAACTAGAGTTGGAATTAAAATAGTAGGCTATAAGAGAATAGAAAAATAACTCTCTGGTTTCATTTCTAATTTTATATCTACAAGATTATGCATGCATTCATACATACACACTTTTGTAAACCAGGATGCTTATTGTGACTTTTGTTTTTTAAAATTAATACATTAAAGTCATATCTATACAATATTATGGGGAAATCCTGTTAAAAAAAAAGAATAATTCATTCCAAACCCATTATTGAAAAGAAAACTCACTTTCTAACATTTTTGCATCTGAGAAAATATAAATTGAATTAAATAAAGCAATTGCTGTATACATGGAGGAAGTTCATTGCACAAAACCACTGCCAGCTAAAACTTCACTTTGCACTCATCTGTAGGTATTAATTCAAGTGAGAGAGGTATTGTGCAAGTTAAAATGATGGGAAACACATGATTTCAAAAAGAAACTCTGTGTTCAACTTTCTGTTCATAACAAACTAACTACAGTAAAATCCCTGCTGGACTAGACTTTCTTGTACAGAAAAGCAAATTTTTACTATAAGAAAATAAATGATCTGAAACCTATCTTATTACTGTATAGGGTAATGTCTCTTTTTGATTCTCAACTGTGTCCAGCTGCATTACTTGCAAGCTCCTGGTTTTGACCTACAGTGGTTTGGGGCCTCCTGTCTTTCTTTGGGCTTTCATTTTTCCATATGATCATTGAGATCTGGGGAGGTAGATTACTCCAAGGCCCATGATTCTGTGGCATTAAATTAGAGAGGGCATGGACTTTTTAGTGAGGCTGATGCTATTTATGGAAGCCTGGTTGGCTACTCTGGTGAAAGAGTGATGGACTAGATAGGCCTTTGGATGGATCCAATACAGCACTTCTTATATTCTCTATTGGGGCCCAACTCGGGAATTCCTGCCTTGGAAGAACTCCCAGAATTCAGTGGTCCCAATATTCAGAGAAAAGGTTTCGTTTGAAAAGACATCCAGTTTGATTTAGTTGTCACTAACTTGTTATGCATTTGTGTTTTTAATGCAGCGTCTCTTTTCTGCTTGCAATATCATTACAATAATTTTTGCATTTGCTTAGTCAGCCAGGATATAAATATAAGCTAGAAACACCCCTTATATTTCCACCTTTCTGGTTCTAGAGATTTCCTAAATAACAACAACAACAACAATAATAAAAAAAATCAGAATCCCTGCAAAAATAAAACGCCACTCAGCTTGATCTGTTGCTTGTACCAGGGCTGTTCAAATTGTCTGAAAAGGACAAACAAATCCAAAATATGAATGTTGTAATCTAATGTTGTGTACTTCTGTTTACAGGATGAAACCCCAAAAGACTGTTTAGTATTTCCAACTTGGTTCTAGATAATGTTAACTTGAGGTATGTTTTAGGTTGTAGTTTTGTATACACTGACCTTGGTGGGTTTTTACTTCTGAATAGAGAGAGGTGCTGAAGACTGTGGTGTCAATGCTTTCAGTTGGAAAGAGTAAAGAAGCTACTTAGTTTAAGACAACTGAAGTGAGTCCTATTGATTTTCATAGAAACTGTATCTGAGTAAATACGTGAAGCTCTGTCAATTTGGTCAGAACAATGGGAGAAATAATAATAAAAAAAGGAACTTAACAAATGAGCCATGTCAATACTAACTCATCTTTAAAACATCTTTTAAAACACTTGATACTTTTTTAACCACAAGGTCATATATTGTTTCTCTGAAACCAGTCACCAACATACAATAGCTTACAAACTAGTTGATACTTTACTTCTGTAGTTCAGGAGAAATTATTTCCAGTTCATTTAAAACTTGTCACTTAAATTTGGATACCACATAGATGTTCAAATAAGAAAATGAATACTAAAGCTAAAAAGAGGAGGCAGTTAGGAGAAAGTGGACTGAAGATTGTTAGCTGTGCTTTAAAATGCCATTATCTGTTTATGCCAGAGTTTTATCTTTTATTAATAAAGATCCATTCAAACACATTCAGCTAGGAATCTAAAACTGGAAAAATCTAGTTTTATAATTTGTTTTGCATAGAATAATCTTATGTATTTAAACAGTGACCTCAACACCCAGTACCTGTGAGTAAATTGCATTAAACTCAATGGGGTTTACTTAGGGATACATACATATAAGAGAGTTCACTGGTAGGCTGTAATCCTGTGCAGAACTAGAAAGTTTAAATCCTATCACAAATAGTGGGATTCAAACAGTCTAAGTCTTTAAAAAATGAAGGTTTGGCAGTTTTTATTTTTATTTTACAAGCTTCATCGTTGAGTATTTGTGTATATGTACATGTGCATGTTTATGGAGGATCTAAAAGACAGAAATGTGAAAAAGAAGGTAATGCATCACATACTATATGCCTGTACTTAGCCAATGGATATTAAAATACTGATTTTATGAAATTTTGCTTTGTTGGCTGGTTTTTTAATATATATATATATATATATATATATTAAATAGTCCCAGACTGAACAGGGGCTAAAACCTGGAATGTGCCTGACTTCCTCAGAAAAATAATAAACACTGTTTTGATGCAGTTCTTTTACAAAGTGAGTTGTCCATTCTGGGCCTCCTATCAAATATTGCAAAAATGTCTGTTCTCAACAAAAGCTGGCAGAGTGGCCCATTAGTTACTCTTCCTTGCTGGCATGCCTGGAGAAGCATGTTTCTGCAAAAATACTGAGACCAAAAGCTAAAGTGCTACCCAAGGCCTTGTGCTTCCCCAGCAGGGTTTGTGCTTCCCCTTTGCTCTTTTGAAGAGAAGAACAACGTGAAATATGCTATAGAAAGTAGCTCCATCAGTTGGTTTAACTATGATAGCTAGTACCTCGGGCACCTGGGCAGAGTCTGGAAAGTTCCTTTGAAAAAGTAATGAAAAAGTAACACATTCATTGACTACTGTATCATTCAGTGTTCATGATTTAGGCTCTCCAGTGAAGAGGTTCAGAATTTACCAAGTTATTAAAATAAACTCAAGACATATTGTTTCTGCAAGAAATACATTGCTTGTTATGTAAATGTTGAGAAGCTATTGTTGCGTTTGTGTTTTTTTTCTTTTTTAAAAAAAACTCAATAACCAAATTCTTTTGGTTGAAGAAGTCACTTATTACTTGTTGTAAGAGTAGGATTTTTTTTTTTTTTAAAAAAATCAGAGTATGGAATAAAAGTTACTTTATCATTATTTGTGAGAGAGCTAAGTTTGGAATCCAGTACTCTTTTTTTTCCAGGAGTGAATTCACTTAACTTGGGTGCATCCAGCAGGATTTACTTCCAAGTAATTATGCATGGGCTTGCAATGGAAACCGCTAATACTAAATCACATTTACTGGAAGGGAATTCTTACTCCGTTAATGGAAATTATTAAGGGGGAGAGTCTTTTGGTCCTCCTTACAACAAAGGTGATCGACATGCTGTAGGACTGTAATTCCCATCACAGCCAGTAAGGAGGAATGATGGGCACTAAAGTCCAACAATATCTGGTGACTAAACCTTTGTCCATACCTCATATAAATACATTTATGACAGCTATGGACTATAAGTTACATTCACTTTGGGGAAGTGTTTTTGTTGAGGTAAATATCCTCAGCAAAGGTCATGCATTAAAAGAAGGAAAACATTTTAAAAAAATTCCCAGTGTATTTTGAAAGATTTGCATTTATAAACAGGGTGGAAATGAGTGACTATCCAGCTGAAACTTCCATTATGAAGCATTCATGGTAAACAAGACGAATCAGGTCTAGATTTTTTAATCCTTCCAAATTCTTTTAGTTGAAGAAGTCATTTATTAATTGTCGTAAGAGTAGGATTTTTTAAAAAAAATCAGACAGAAATGCACTTTTTAAGCCAACACTTTATATGATGCTTGAAAAACAGTCTGCTGAAGAACACACACACACTTACACACATTGCACATTGTTCTGTATGGTATTTGTTTAAATGCAAATTTGAAGTCTGCTTGCTGCGTGAGCTCACACACACACACACACACACACACAAATCAGAGAGGTTGCTTTTGCAACAGCTTTGCTGTTAGAGGTTTCTTCCATGCACTTTAAGAATTAATGACAAAGGAATATTTATATTTATGCAATGATTACTTGCTGTATGTTGCTATTTTAATTTGTACTTTCTCCTCATTCATTATTTTTAGTTACTGTCACTTGCATTTTTTTTTTTTTTTTGCATTCAAAATTCCAACAATTACTACTTTTCCATCATAAAA
This sequence comes from Urosaurus nigricauda, assembly GCA_034509955.1. NCBI lineage: Eukaryota > Metazoa > Chordata > Lepidosauria > Squamata > Phrynosomatidae > Urosaurus > Urosaurus nigricauda. Next base: position 106,977,185 of record JAOEGL010000003.1, on the reverse strand, counting down.
GCAACAGTGAAAAAGAGCCTTATACTGCCCATTTTACTGATGGGAAACTAAAGCTGAGAGTTCATGATTTCCCCAACACTATTCTGGATCGCTGCCTGAAATGAAATTGGAGCCCACATTCTCTAATGCATTTAATACTGTGTCCTTTGTAACAAATACACTGATGTTATTGCTTCATAATAAAATTTATATTAGTTATATTTAAGACTTTAAACAACGAAGAGTTTGGAGGTGTCATACAATATGAAATATTCAGAAGCGATATACATTAAAAACAAAATATAACTAATACGAGAAAAAAAACAACAAAGAGATAAATTGTTTTTGAAATAACAACAGGAGCAATGTTTTCCATACAGTAGTTATTGAAAATGGGGGCATATTTTCAAATTTGTTTAAAGCTGTCTTGTACACAGCTTTTTACAACAGAGGTCAATGTACATGTTGGAAGGGGGGCATGCATATTGACTTGTATGAAGTACAACATGAGAACTTGCTTTTTCCCTGCTGTATTAAGTCAGCTGTCTGATCTGTGTACACTTTCCCTCTACCTTGGAAGCATGTCATGTATGAAGTAGCCCTTTTTTGAACATATGATTTATTTTAGGTATTTATGTGAGTTAATCATCATAAACATATGTCCCAAGGATGACACAATCTGGATCTTATTGGGTGCGTGTGCATATACTGTATATAGATATAATATATGTATGTATACTCTCTTACATATACATATATATATATATATATATATAATGTATGCGTATACAAATAAACATACCAAAACGCATACCACACCATAGGAGAAAAGCAGCAAAATATCAAAGCAACAAAGAGAAAGTAACTCAAGATCAAAGACAGAACTGATGTTTTCAATGAACAATGGAAAGACCTGTGAGGTTGAACCCAACTCAGTCTGCCAGGAGATGGAAGACAGAGGTTAGTTTTAGCACCCAAAAGATTATGTCTGATATCGCCAACTGCCCAATGCTTGAATTATGAGGGGGTAGAGGGAGGAGAAATACCCAGCATGGGGCGTGTGGCTTGACTTGGACTTCAACTCAAGAGACTAAGGTTCGAATGCCTACTTGACCATGGAAACCCACGAGATGACTTGGGTACATCACATTGTGTCAGCCTCAGGAAGTCAAAGGCAAACACCTTCTGAACAAATCTTGTCAAGAAAACCCCATGATAGGTTGCTCTTAGGTTGCCATAAACTGGAAATAATTTGAAGGCACAGAATAACAACAAAAGGAGGAGTGGAGGACTGTCTAACTACCTCTTAATGGCCACCTTCTTGGGTATCATTTTTTTAAGGAGGCAGAAGTGCTAAAATTTACAACTCAGAATGGGACTTTCCCAACACAGTGTGAACATTGTCTTTGAGGGTGGTGGGACACAGCACTGACTGATGAACTCAATGGTCAAGCAGGTTCATGTGGCAGAGGGTGGTCCTTCAAATATCCCGGTCCTGATCCACATAGGGCTTTAAACATGACGGCCAATACTTTGAACTGTGCTTGGAAAAGAAGAGGGAGCCATTGTGAACTAAACAGCACTGGTATGGCAGTCTCATACAAAAGCGGCAACTCCTTTGCAGTCATGTTTGTGTTACTCCTGGTTCACCTTCGATAACTGAAACACAAGTGCTTCTGTCCTTTATCTATCACTTGCAATTACCAGCCGTATTTAACTTTTCCCAAGTAAGTTATTCCAATGTATTGCCTTCAGCAAAGGCTGTTTCCCAGTACTAGTGCAGAACCAAGCTGCAAAAGAATATTAATCGAATGCATTCCAAAATCCAAATCCATGTGATTAATAAGCATTATCTATAAATAAGGCCCTAATGATTCTTTGGCAATGTTGTAAACATAAGAATCGGATGCAATTATTCTCATTATTGTTCTGCTAGTCCTTTCTGTGAATACCAAATGAATATTGTTGTCCAGCTACTTGGCAAATATATATCTTGTAATGAAACAGATGTCAGCCAGCTCGGCCTGCCTTCAATTACACATGCCCAATGCACAGGGTGTGTAAAGGAAGAAGGAAACTAATTTACTGAAGGCAAATAACCTGCTGGTTGAAACTGTCTCCCAGTCCTTATTAACCCACTTAAAGTGTAAGTTTTACAGTAATGCCAGAGAAGTCATTTTCAGCACCCTGTGAAGCAAACTGGATGTGCAATGACCATGATTATTAGCACCGAATGGACATTTGGATCATGGATGGATGGACAGATAAGACAAATCCACATCTGGGAAATTTATCCTTGCCTTCTCTGATATGTGTAGTGGAAAACTGTAATGGAGGGTGACATATAAAAGCTGTATTAGTGGAATATGAGAAATAATTTAGACAGTAAGTGTTAAAACAAAAGATGAAGGTCAGATTCTTTACATTTCTGTAGGGTATATATTTATCTGGTGATTTGAAACTTGGGCTTATTCTTATCCCGGAAGAAAAGACTTCTAGTTGGATCCCAAATAATTAAGTCATCCTCTGTTTTTAATAAACAAAGTATGCCACATTCTTTGTAATGTTTATTGTTATCCATCTTTTGAGGAATGTCTGCAGAAATGCCTGTTCCATAGGCAGGAGTTAGCCAAGTGTGTGGATTTTAATGTGAAGGCAGTAGACATTCTGAGTGTTGTGGAAGTGGCCTGATCTGATTTCTTCCTAGGCAAAAATAAATATGCCATGACCACCCTGCCCACACTGAACAATATCTATCACATAGCACTAAATTATGGTTTAGCATTATATTCACAAACCTTAGGCTAATGGGCTCCCCTTACCATAGCGCCTCTTCTGGTGTAGCCATGAAATGACCCAAAGCTTTTGTTTCCATTTCCAACCAATAGCACCTAGTGTCTCTATGCCGGTGGGGCAGGAAATCCATTCCAGGTTTTAAACTATTTGAGATGCTGAAACTGTTTTGGTGGTAGGGTTGAAGACCTCAGCTTCTTCAAAGTTCAAATGACCACCCAGAGCAGATCCACTGCTCACTGACATGGAAGCCACAAGCTGCCACTGCAACTGAGCAGAGTTACTTTCTGTGCCTGGATCCTGTGGTTAAGACCGTGGTTAGTCTTAACTATGGTTTAGAAGACGAGCCAGTTTTAAATTGTGGCTTATGATGCTGAATATTTGTTTGAAAAGATATTTAAGATTATCCTTGCTTAGACAAAACAGTAAATCCTAGTTAATTGAAAACTGAAGCAAACATTTCTGTTTCATCATGGCTTCTCCATTGTGTGTGTGTATGTATATATGACCTCTGCACGTAGCACTGACAAAACCATAGTTTAGTGTTCCACTCAAATCAGAGCATTGCCTCTATCTCTCACACGAGACTCTAGCCATATATTTTGATTTTAGGCATCTCGCTCAGAAAAAAAAAATTCTATAGTATAATAATTGCATCACCAGTTTTAACATCAACATCTGTATTAAATATTTGACTTTTGATGTCTTAGATGATAATTCTCCAGACCATCAGTCGAAATTTTCGTTAAGCGTTCCCTTAATTTGTTGGTTGGAATTTTCCACAGTATTGTAAGAGGGAGCTGTAAACTGCAAAGCTTTGATGCCAGTTTCCCCCTCAGGCCAAAACTCAATATTCTGTATTTGTGGGAGGAACTAACATTTCTGAAAAGTTCTCTGCCCCCATCTCTGTCAAAGTGGGGTAAGCCCCAGAATCTAGTTGTCTTCCTGAGTATCTTCTTAACTTTTCTTGATCTTCCTTCTTGGCCACAAGTGTACCTTTAGGTTCCCTTCATGAGGAGAATAGCTTTGGAAGCAGCAAGTGATTTCAGCAGAGAAAATAGTACAAGGAGAAGAAGAACTCGAAAACTTTCCTTTTCTGGATTACAGCTTCAAGGATCTTTCAGACGACAGCCATGTTGCCTATGGAGAATTCTGAAAGTAACATTTCTAAGCTCTGCAAATGCTATTCTCAGTTTCCCCAATGTCATAGTTTCCGCTAGCAACTTCTAATGTTTGAAACTAGAGATACAAAATAAGCAGTCTCAAACTGAGCCAGACCATTGGTCCAACTACTGATTTGCCTTCAAACCAGATCAGTGTTTTATTTGTGAAGAGGGGTTGGAGTATTGCAGCCTTCCAGATGTTGTTGGACTATTGTTCTGACCAGCCTTAGCCAGCATAGCCAGTGTATAGGCTATGGGATTCACATCTGGTTTTGCCCTTAAATGAACCATGCAGTATCCCCTTCTCCTTTTAAGGGTAGCTTGCACACAGAAATGCTGTGATAAACCAGTGCTTTAATTTCCAACTGATTTTGATGATTCTCTGGATGTTTTAAACTTTGCATGTTGGAAGATCATGCATGAGTGAAAGAGACTTATGATTCTGGACTTAGAGCCCTATGGGGAGATGAAGAAAATGTAAATTTTATGTTAAGAATGTGGTGAATTCTGTCTCTCTGATCTTCTGGGCAAATGGCATGAATTGTACTAAACATACTTCTTCTTCTTCTCTTTTTGCATTCACAGGTATCACATTTGCTTAATTTGTGGAATCAAAGACACACTGAAGGTATATAGAAAATGAGACTCTCATGGATTTCCCTGGAAAAATAAGATTGTGTGGCTCCCCCTCAGTCTTTGAATACAAGTCAGTTACAATTCTCCTGCTTTTTCTCCTGCACCTCTCTATCATATTCAGCCCTACCATCCTCCAGATATAAACTTATTTTATTTAATTTGATATTTTATTTTGTTGAAACTGAAAATGTAAACTGACTTCAGAATCTTTGTAGGGTGTGGGGGTGGTTGCTGTGGTTTATAAAACAGTTAAATAAAACTTACACACACACACACACACACACACATATATATATATATAAATTTAAATAATAAATAAATAAATAAAATGGCAAAGGTCCAGCTAAGGGCCTTAGGAAGAAAATAATAGTAACTGAACTCACCTAAATGGGCTGAGGGACTCTCCCTCTTTCTACTTGCTGTTCTTCTTATGAGTACAGTCACATCCTCTTTAGCCCATTTGTTTCCTGATGCCATAACAATATAGCCAGGTTTTAATTTTTGGTTACAACTGGGTTTTGGAGCAGAATTGTTTGACTGGTGCTATCAAGGCCAGGTGCTTTTTAGATACTCATTAGACCAAGATTACCTTGTGCAACCTGATCCAAGTGAGTTCTCTGCAGTGACACAGGAGTCATAAGATATGCACTTATTTTGGGCAAGGCACCAAGCAGATTAAAACCATGTACTGCTTCTTATTTGTTTAAGTTCCTCATGAAGTAACGACTTTGCATTGGTCTCCTTGCCCAGAACTAATACTCTCTGCCACCAAATGGTACTGGCATTTCAGCTGCTAAAATATGCTGAGGGCTACTGGATAGTTTTAGAAGAGGAGGAGAATAATTTATGAGCAATGCTCGATATAGTGGCTATATGCAAGGCCTGGAAGTTATCTTTTGGATTTCTTGTTGTTTTGTGCCTCCAAGTCATTTCCAACGTACAGTATGGTGATCCCAAGTGAACAGGGTATTCTGGGGCTGACAATGTGTGACTTGCCCAAGGCTACCCCCAATGGGTTTCCATGGCCAAACAGGGAAACGAACCCTCATCTCCAGGGCTGTACTCCAATGTTCAAACGACTACTTAATGATTTGTTGCCTCTCACAAAACCTCCCTGTCAACATGTCCAGAGGAAATCCTCATGCTCTGCACTGATTTCAGAAAAATAGAAAGAGCAGTTTGCAAAGGATCTGTTCAAATTATCAATTCTAAGTTATCTACTTTTAGAGAGGCTAGCCGGATAGATAAACAAATTAGATAGATAAATAGGCAGATAGATAGGTAAGCAAATTAGGTAAAATACTGATGCAAAGTACAAGATGCTCTTTAACATGCCAATTATTGACTCGATAGATTGTTACAGCTTCGGAGCTATTAAGGTCCGCTGTGTCAATGTGTACTTGGGGACTGTTTAATATGCAGGCAGATGACATGACAGGCCACAACTACAAATGTCTGTCGCATCAGCAGAAATACATGTGCTCATATGTTGCACATTTATTAATGATGCTGGGTGTACATAAATGTTTTTAGGGAATGAAAAACCCTCCTACATATATCATAATTTGTTTTTGCGCGTCCCTTCTTCTAAACGAAGTTCTTTTTAATGGCTTGAAATGGTCATTTAGTGTGCTTCACAGTAAACCTAGGAATACAGCTCCTATCAAAACTTGCAAAATTAAATACTTCCTCTGTATAAGTGCAATAGAGAAACACAATTTCTCTCTCCTTCCTTTTCTCAGTAGGCACTATATAGTTTTGTTATGGGGGAGAGTAGTGATAGGGTGGAGGACAGGATCACTTCTTTATTTAACCCACAATCTTATTCAGAAATAATTAAATACACTTATGCTACCTAAGAGATCTGTTAATACAAGATAAATAGCATGACATTTTTGTAGAAGGAAAAAAACCCCACAGAATAAGTCTTTGATTGTTTACTATGTTGTGATATCTGCTACTTGTCTCTAAAAAAAAAGAGTAAAGTATAAGATAACAACATGAAAGGCTCATTTGATCATCATAAGGGGGGAAATCAGGATTTCTGCTTTGCTTTCTAACAACTTATATTTTATGAAAATAGGCAGAACCAAGTGTTTGTTTAATAAGAGACACTCTTCCAATTTGCATGCCAAATGTAAAAATACAATGAAAGCAGAGTGAAGAAACTCTTGACACTAGTTGCAGAAAAAGTCTCTGAAGGATGTGCATATCTAAAAAACACACAAAAAAACCCTGATGATACAGATTTCTTCATCTACTAGGCTTTCACCATATAGCTGCAGCTAGGTAAATCTACGTCTAGTCTCAGATGGATAGATATGAACATGGACTTGGACACACACGTGCATATATTCACAATTATGTGAATGTAAGTTGAACATTTTAAAGTAGGGAGAAGTGAGGGTGTTTCCAGGAGGCTGACCTACTCTGTGTGGGGCTGTCCTAAGGCATAATAATAATAATAATAATAATAGCCATCTCAACAAGTTGTCATCTTTCTTTCAAACTAAAAAAGTCTGCAATAGCAGAGTATCTCTACTTCACCTGAAAGCAGGATGCTGGTTGAGGAGCTGCAGGATGGACTGTGTAAAGCAAACATTTTGCTCTCCATGACAGCAGAGAGCCTGCAGTGGAGATTGCTCAGGAGTGCGCTTAAATTCATTGGTTGCACTCTCTCAGCCTGTGAGGAAGGCAATGGCAACCCCCCCCCCCCGAACAAATTTTGCCAAGAAAAACCCATGATAAATTTGCCTTAGGGTTGGTATAAGTTGGAAATGACTTGAAGGCATGCAACTACAACAAACTGCAGCCGGTGCCTCCAGCACTTGCTAGCTCCCTGTTGTTGTTTTGTGCCTTCAAGTAGTTTTTGGCGTAATGGTAGGAGTGTTGACTACAACTCTGGAGACCAGGGTTCAGTTCCCTGCTTGGCCATAGAAACCCACTGGCTGACCTTGGGCAAGTCACATTCTCTCACCCTCAGGGAAGGGCAATGGCAAACCATCTCTTAACAAGTCTTGCTAACAAAGGATAAGAGCACCATAAGTTGGAAATGACACGAAGACACACAACAACAACAACAACAACAACAACAACAACAGTTAGTGAGGCACCAGAATTCTCTCAAAAAGAAATCTAAAGACCTCATTATTGCTATTTTGTTTCCAACTTGATGGTTATCCTAAGGGAATGGTTCTCAAATGATGGGGCAAGATCCCCCGGGTGGGGAGTGAGAGTTGTTCAAGGAGGGTGAGAGAAGCTCTAATCTCTCTTCTGCCTTCTCTTCCCAAGCCTTTTTGTGTGTAAAATTTCCATATGCATTGAGTTAAATATTGAATTTACTTAAATAAAACTGTTCTAATTTGAAAGATGTTATTTCCTTATAAAATGTTAAAATATGAATATACATGAATGTGCAAATGAAAATACACACATTAAATAAACAAAATATTTTTATTCATAAACTATGTTGAGTGCACTCCCCACAATGTTCTCATGCAGATGTAAAGAGGGGATGGTTCCAAGGGTAAAAAGGTTGCTCTAAGGCAAACATATCTGGTTGGCGGGTGTCCTTGGCAAGATTAGTTCAGTGGGATTTTGCCATTGTTTTCCTCTGATGCTTTAGAGAGTGACTTACTCAGTGTCATCCAATGGGCTTCCATGGTTAAGAGGAGATTTGAACCCTGGTCTTCTCATGTACTAGTTCAAAGCTCAAACTATTACACTGGCTCTGACTAAATACTTCACAGAACTACAAATCCTAGGATTTCATAGGATGGAGCCATGGCAGTTAAAATGGTATGAAACATCTTTAATTGTGTAGTATGGATACAACTTCCATCTCCTATGCCATTTGGAAATGCAACTTTGAAAGAAAAAAAATCCTTTAACCATGTTGCTGAGTTATCATGGGCAGTTCTTTTGTTGGTTGCTTTCAAAGTCTATCCAGTTGCATTTGCTGCTTCGCTTCGAAATTTGATATTTTAACAATGGCCTTTAGAATTATTAAGGGAAAGATGGAGAATAAATGTTTTAACATATACATGCAAACAAACAGTATCAAAAAAACTTTTGATTAACAGAGAAGCACTTCTAGGGCAGATGGCATAAATAAATCTATCTTAACATCACCAACAAGCCAGTATTATGGTTATTCAGTGGCAAAGAAAATACACTCTGCATAGATTTAGAAGAAATTTCTGCTTTCTTATGATTTCAGATGTTTGCAGCATTCCATATGGATTCTGTGGGAGGTTCCTGGCAAACCAGGTTCAAATTAAATTGCATGAAGTGCCAACAAGATTCATGAAGCACTGCTGGTAGCCCCTAATATTGAAACACAGAATATTCAGTCCCCTACACTAAAGTTCACAAATGACGATGAAAACCAGGAAAGGATTCAGAGAGGAATCAAAAACACGATGAAACGTCTGGGGTGGCAGTGAACTGGTGGGGTGGAGGTGGGGATGCAGAGTGGGGGAGGCGATGGAAAAAGGTATCTTTAGCACAGAAAGAAAAAGGAAAGAAAAAAAAGATGATTAAAAGAGGGCATGCTGAAAATGTTTTAAAAGCTGTCATAAAGGAAAGACAGGGGATAAAGGTCCACTACATCCACTAAGGATTAGGGCAAAAAGGAAGAGGTTTTAAATCACAGATGGTAGTTTGAGATGAGATATTACAAAACAAAAATCAATCAAAACTCACACCAAAGTGTGAGTTTCCGATTCCTCTGGTAGGAAGTTCTCTCTCCTTTGAGATGCGTCTGTGTTACTTTCTGATTCGGTGTTTCCAATGCTTTTGGAGAGTACTGTTTGAGAATAATTTAAAACTAAGTTCAGTGGTAGGACAAACTACCTGAGAAATGTAGTTGAAGCTTTCTTGTTGGTGCTTCACATTGTAATACAATCAGATAATTCTGCTAGGTTTGAGGGAACTGAAGTTCGATGAGATCCTTCTCAATGTTAAGCTTCTAAGAGAAAGAATTTTATGCGTTCCAAGGAAATACAACCAACCAGTCTGCAATTCTCTCCACCCTGGAAGATGCATCCCCTCCCTATGGCTGCTTCCTATGTGTTCCTGTGTTGAATTGTTTTCCAAGATGCAGCAAAACTTGAAGATTTACACATTTATTAGAGCATAAACAGACTCCAGTTCTTCAGATGCATGAAGTGTTATCCAGCAGTTGAGTTATAGGGGTGGCATTGTTGACACAGGTCAAGGGGAACTTAAATCCAGGAGGTAATGACAGTGACAATTACCTTATTAACACTGGCCATTTCAGAACATTCCCTGCAAGACAGGAGAATTTAGGAACTGGGAAAAATGAACTAAGAGTGTCAGAGCATGGCAAACTCAAGTTGGTGGATAGGATGAATAGGGGATCCTTCTAGCCATTTTCACACACGCACACACACACACACAATAAATTATGTCCAATCACTTTTACTGTTACAACCATGAAACGACTGTTTAAGAAATTTTGGGTTTGTATACTATCTGTGAAGGTAGGCCAAGTTCAAGTCTATGAAAAGGGGTCCTTCAATGAGTTCCCTTCCAGTCACGTTTTCTCCAAGTATTGCTGTTTTGTCTCTATGTGTGTCAATTCTGTGTTATTCTACAGCACTGTATAATTATGACTGGTGGATGTGTACAGTAAGGAAACCTATATACTGTTGGGTCTGCTGTCCTGAGAGCATGCAATGAAGCCCTGTGAATGTGCACAAAAAGATTCATTGCACACTCTTGGCCTTTCTGTGGAGGAAGGGTAGGACATTCTAGCGGAAGAGAAACGATGGCTTTTGTCCCCTGTGCTTTACTCGCTCAGCACAGGAGTGTTACTTGCAACATATAATTTCCCCCATATAGCTGAATGGGAGAAAATTGCTTGGGGATACACACAAGGCGGTGAGGGTTAAACGTACCTCTTCAAATACCTGCAGTATTGGTAGCAAAAGTCAGGTTTTGGTCCTTTTCTGACGAAAGCATCGCAGACATACAAAGAAATACTGAAATTAAGAAAAGACAGGGATTATGATACAAATAATCACTTAAATTTACCAGCAAAAATGTTATATTGTAACATCGGTTTTCTTTTAAAATCATAGAATCATTGAATAAAAAAAGAGACTGCTCCCTCTCCTAATTTCATCTAAACTCATGTGGTGATTGAAATAAACTAGAAAACTGTTTCTTAAGTAGTAACAACAATTCAAGGCAGGAAATTCTGTTCAACACAACATTTCTTTGTTCCTATATATCTCAGTTAACTATATAACATGTGAGATTATGTGGATTTGGAAAATCTAAATGAATCTGATTTAATAACTAATAAGAGCTAGTATATTTTTAAGAAACCTGTCATCTGAGTACTAAAATAATGAATGCAAAAATCACCCTAAAGCAATGTGTGTTTCCTTACTTCCCTGCACTGCTCAAACATGGATGGATTTTTAATAATTTATTTCAGTGGCTCCTCTCTAGGGAATAGTTGCCAAAGGCTTTTCATTTTGTGTTCGATGCTTGCATTAGCAGCGTACAAAAGATGCACGCCCAGTTCATGCACATGCAGTATGGCACTCAAAAGGGCATCTCTTTCTGGAATACACACGTATGAATCTGGGTTTAGGGTGGGCAGGGACAAAAGAGAGCTGGCACAGTTAATTGTTTAGACAACATTTCCTAGAAGTGAATTAGGTTTGCTTCTATGTACTGTAATGTGTATAGATATCAATATGTGTAAGGGGGCCTAAATACCCTAAAAGATTCTATCTGATTTTGGAAGCTAAGCAGGTTCAGCTCCTGTTAGTACTTGTATGGGTGACCACCAACAAAGACCAATTGCTGAAGGCTATATTTCAAAGAAAGGAAGTGGTAAAAAAACTGACAAAGAAAACCCTATGAAATCCATGGGATAGCCATAGATCAACAGGAAAGTTGAAGGCACATACACATTAATCTGTGTAGTGTTTACAGCTAGACTGGGAAATTAATCTGTGTGGTGAGTGGACTCCAAATTCAGCCTCCAAATTCCACTGATGCATTCTCATTGCTCTTTGCCACTGCCCAAAGGTTAGTGTCATTTGCCAGTATTCTGATCCTGACACTTTAATTTATGCACATCACTGGTGACAGGACAGATAATAAATCTCTTACTGGGAGAATTATTCATGAAAGAAAACACTTTAAAAGACTCTAGCAATGTTATAAGCAGGCTAGTTTATTATAAGAATGAAAAAAAAACTTGCATTTAGGACACATTAATTATGGTATAATATTTTGTGACCTACTGATAGAATCCTGCTGGAGATCCATGTTAGTGTCCATTTGTTGTTGCTGTTGTCGTGTGCTTTCAAGTCGTTTCCAATGTATAAGGACCCTACCATGAATCTATCATCTACCATTACTGACAGCAGACATTGGTTGAGTATGGAGACAGCTTCCTTGGAATTGGATGGGAAAGAGAGAGTTGGGTATTATCTGTATTCTGGTTACACCACAACCCAAAACTCCTGATAATCTCTCTCAGTGGTTTCATGTAGATGTTAACAGCATGGGGGAGGACAAGACAGAATGCTATGGGACTCCACAGGCCAATGGCCAGGGAGTCAAGCAAAGGTCCCCCAGCACCACCTTCATGTTTACATCCCTCAGCTGGGAGAAGGACTATGCATTTAACCTTTTTTATGCTTTATGTTCTTGAACAAGTTGCTGATCAATAATGGGATCTCAACCTTAATTTCATGACTGCTAAGTTGTTGATGATAGACTTTGCTAAAAACCTTTGGAAGTCCAGTTAAACAAAGTTCACCAGTTCATTCCTGTCCAAATGTTTATTGGTGCTTTTGAAGGACTCTAAAAATTACAGAGACAGATGTCACAAGCTATGTTGATCCTTCTTCATCTGATTTAGGGCACATATTAATTGTAAGGTATTTTTAAAAATCTGAGATATTGAAGGCAGGAATGAACTTTCTTTAGCTGTAGATAAAGAGATATTCATTCTTCTGTTGTTCTTTGAATCAAAGCCCATCATCTCTGGCTCTCTGTGTTTGTACAACTTTTATGATCAGATTCACATTTCATTTCCAGTGTATCCTAGTGTAAATGTGTGAGTGAACACAACATCAAAATTCTGAAAAGAAGAGTCAAAGATCTCCTATTTACACAATTTATTCCACTGTCAGAATGTTGAGTTTATTGACATTATCCCCCCCCCCCACCAATGTAGCAAAATGTATTGGTGGAAATACTGCAAAATGTGGCAAGCTTTTGGGAATAGAGAGAAACTATATACTAATACTTTAAGAGGGGCACTGAATGGCTTTACAGTGCTTACTGAGGACTAAATGATGCATTACATAGAAAATCTGCCATTATAGGTCTCTCTCTCTGTGTGTTCGTGTGTGTGCGTGTGTGTGTGTGAGAGAGGGGGGGGGGGGAGAGGGAGGGAGAGAGATGCAATGCTATCTTTGACCATTTCTCTCGTTTGATGCTTCTGATAAAATTGTCTCAAAGCTTTTGGTTTGTTTGGTGGGGAAAAGGCAGTTGTGTATGTATGTGACTTTGACTGGGCAAATAGTGTAGGGAAAAGGAGTAAACCTTTATCAATAGCCTTTTAGTTAAGAACTCAGGTTTGGAGACCCAAACTGGGAGATACCACAGCTCAGAAAAGTCACTCTTTTGGAGTACAGCTTTCAGAATCCCCTAGCCAGCATGGTCAGTGAAAGATCCTGGGAGTTGTAGTCCAAAAGAATAATTTCCCCAAGCTTTGAGAGAGATCTAATAGGAACAGGAAGGTGATAGGGGAAGCAAAGGGGCATATCTGGGAGTGTGGAAGGAGACTTATCAATGAGGTGTTCTTTGAGAAACATTGGAATTTACCCAGTTGTGTTGAAGACAAATTTGTCTGCCACTTTAGTCATCTTTTCTATGTGAAACAGATACTGGAAGTTATTTTTTTACACATTATTAGACCATTGGCTTATCTAGCCTGATGATGTTTGAGTGGCAGCAATTCTCCAAGGTCTCAGGCAGTGGTCCATAGCCCTTCTGCCTGAGATCCCTTTTAAACCTGGGGATTCTGAGGACCAAACCTGACATGTTATGTATACCTAGCAATGTTTCTGCCACTGGTTCCTTTCCCCATACACTTTCCCTGCCTCCTCAGAGCTGTCCCTCTCATTATGGAGCATTTTTAAGCAAGAGATGCTGGATGGTGGTGGATGGAGTGGAAACATGCCTTCTGGACATTCTTCTCTGTCAGAGGACAGTGATATGTGCTCTAGGTAGATGGTCTACAGCCCCTAAGTTATCCTGCTGCTCTCAGGAGTGGAGAATGCTGTTTGATTACCATTATTGAAATAAGAGTCAAATGTCACTTTCGTGGTTTTTTAAGGCACCATCTTGTCCTTTTCCTCAGCTGCAGGTAGGCTGGTCCTACTTCATAGTAAAGTAGCATTCCCTCTTTCCCTCCTTTATCTCATTGAGAGTTGGAGGTTCAAAATATAAATCAGAATGGGAAAAAAGAACTGTATATCATGGATCATCTCTTCCTTTCACTAGAAACAACAACAACAACAACAACATATGTTTAAGGAAAAGGGAAACTTTCTCCACAAGACTTCCTCAAGTCATGCTCTGGAGTGTGGAAGGACAGAATCCATTGTTGCAGGTCTATCAGGGGCTGCTGTAGAGGAGGTAGAAAATATAACTTCCATGGATGAACATTGTTCCTCATGTTTTGAGGCTACCTGCTGTTTCTACTGTCAGAGCTCCCAAGTCTAGCACACAGACATCACTCCTATTCCAGAGTCATAGCTTGTCAGACTGATTTTTTAAAATAAACAAATGAGCATGAGAGAAAGTATTTTCAATCAACAACAAAAATATCATGTTTGCTGGTCTCTAAAATTGTTTGATGGGGTGTTTTTCACTTTTGGTTGCTTTTCAAAAAATAGGATTGTTGTTTCCCTCGAACCAAAATTTTAACAGAAAATAGATTTCTTTACCACCAAGCTATAATAGGTATCATTGTTTTTGCTTGAGAGGCCCTTGACTTCAGTGTTATATTCAAAAACAGTTGTTACACCCTACATTGTATCATTCGTTAAGCAATTAAGTTACTGATAGGCTTTTTACATTATTTACAGTGATGGAAAGATATGTTTACTCAACCTGAGTGCAAATCAACACGCAGAGGCAGAAGTTCAGAGTAAATTTGACTAATGATGTTGTGTTTTCATCGTTGGAAGTAAGATGGCGGGGAGGGGGAAGCCTTCCTGCTTTTGATGCTATTTTGTTTCTGCTGGAAGAGATCTGACATGATCCAGGCTGTCATGTGAGAATTCAGCAAAGCTGAGATCCCCTTTGATTGCATCAGAATGTCTCTCTTACTGAGCTATTGCCTCCCAAACAGAAGCACAGCACACACAACACTTCAGGGATGTTTACTTTCACCTTTCAGATAGTCATGTTTTCACACTGAAATTGTTAAAAGTAAAATATAGTGGAAGAGGTTTCCTTTGATAAGAATTGTAAGGAGACCTTAGAATGGAAATCAAGTCCATTTCAGCCAGACATTCAGGCTGTAAAATGGATCACTTGCTTCTATCATTATCTAACCAGATCTTCCAATCAATTTTTTTTAAAAAAATTTAATTTTCTAAAATGTAGTCTGAGGACTTTCAGAAGTCCTCCATTCCCAAGTTATGTAAAATCAACTTCCTTGAGAATGGAATCTATTTTTGTATTGGTGATTATTTTTACATTGGTACGGCTGAAAAGTGGGGTATAAATACTTTAAATAAATAAAGACTATTGATACTATAAATTATTTTTAATGGGTTTCATTAAAATTAATTAAAAAACTAAAATTCATTTTAGTTTTTAACATTATTTACTAGAGAGGCAGGGGGAATATGAATTTTTGGCCAAAGTAAGCAAGAATCTTTATCTAAATATTAACAGAACATTTTTTGGGTAGAGTCTTCTATGATATTGCTAAGAAGTGAATTAAATTCACCTTCAGATAGCACAGCAGACGAGGATTTCTGAGCCCAACATGTTTTTATATATACTGTGAACATTGTCTAAGAGAATCCTGGTGTCTATATTGTAATGGGTGCATAGAAAGCAGAATATGGTACCTTGTACTTAAGGGTGCCAAGACCAAAAAGGTCAGTGACAAAGGCCAACAATTTCCAATGAAACCCTTGTGGACAAGTGGCATCATGGGCAGAGAGCAGTGTTGTTTATGTATAGCTATGCATGTTACATACATCTGTCAGTCAGAGAAGTCATAACCATTCCTTTTCAACACAGGGCCTTTCCCATAAAATTTTTAAAAAAGTATCTACTATTGGCTGTGTATATTTTTCTACTGATGCTGAAGCTAATGGTAGCACACTGAGCACAGATTATTAGTTTGCAATGTTATCTTAATCTTGAGTTTCAAATCCCTGTTTCATACTATTGCTTGTAATGTTCTTATCAGATTCCAGCAGTTACCAATGCATGAAATATTGATTATATAGGAAGATGCAGCTAAACTAAAAATGAACTGAGACTCAATTGTCTATGTGAGTTAAGGCCAAATTTATACCCAATGATTTATTTTTTTGAGCTGTGGCGGTTCTGAGGAATGACTGAGGTGTGTGTGTGTGAGGAGGAGATTAGAATAGAATTTAAAAATATTTAGGGTACCTCAAACTGTGAGTCACAACCTGTTAAAAAAGAATACTTGGATTTAACTCTTTGGAGTTGGAGGAGTAGCAGAGAAACAGGCCCGGGCAGGGCAGGCAGTTCAGCACCTGAGACAGCTCTAAGTGAGTTCATGGTTTTGACAAAGTCTGAACCTGAACAGAGACATTTGGGCCTAGACCAGTGCTACTCAAAATGGTGGCCTAGGCACTCGTCCTGATCTCTGCCAGTCCCTGGCAAATTTCCAGGAAGGAAAGAAACAACTGTAGAAACATTTGGCTCCAACTGTAGCTAATGAGCACAAAAGTGTGCCAGGCACTGGTCCCTGGCTTACTAGGGAAAATACCCTTGCTGGTCCTTCACATCAGAAAGCTTGCGATGGCCATGGCCCTGATCCAGAGTTTTTCAAGCCCAAAAAGAAGTGGCAAAATGCTGCTCCTTTTTTGGGTGGGAAAAAAGTCCCATTTCTGCTGTGGCGGCAACTTTTCTGCAGCATGGCATGTCTAAACGTGCTGCGCCATGCCGCAGAAATGCCATAACACCACCCGCTGTGTGGTCAGCAGGGTGGCATGATCCCAGGTTGAGGGTAGTGTCAGGGCATGCACGGCGTATATGCCACACCCCCACACCATCCCGAAGCCAGCATTTCTTGCCGGTCTGTTTTGGCCCTTAGTTTCACTTAAGGGCCTAACTACTACATACAGCTCTCCTGATATCATAGGAACACAAATTCCAGCATTCTTACCACTAGCTATACTGGCTGGACTTCGGGGACTGCATGACTCCATTGCAGTACTAGACAATGCATGATGTTCCATATTTCCTTCCTTTACATTTCAGCCTGAGCAGCCACCTGTCTATGTGGTGGAAAAAAAATGCTGAACCATTTTCCAACCAGTCAAAACCTCATTTTGCTTTCACCCTTGCAAGTGGAAAGGACCCCAATTCAGTCACTTCTCTCTCTCTCTTTCTCTCTCTCTCTCTTCACAGGTGGAAAAAGCATCTGTAAGGTGCATCAGTCTGTGTGCAAATGGCAGGAAGAGACAAGGTTAGGCAGTCATTTCCCATCTTCTGGCTACTCTTCCATTCTGCTCCACAGATCCAAATGACCACTCTTCAGTAAAAACAAGCAGACATAGAACTCTGCGTAGCAACAATCTTAGCCATGATGCTTAGCAAGTTATATAGCAGCAATGTCTGGGAAAGTTACTTTATATTTTTAAACGACAGCCCCAGAAACCCTCAGCATGGCCAGTGGTCCAAAAAAGTAACCTACCCAACTCTGTATAATGATAGTTTAGATCTTGGCTGTAACTACAAGTCTGCTTATTTGAGAGTAAATATCAGCAATCATGTTTAGTATAGGGATAAGATTATGCAATTGTGAGAACAGTTCATACAATTTACTTTCTTGTTTAAAGTTCAGTTCCAGGTACAAATATGCTTTAGAACTGTGAAACACAGCTCTCTCTCTCTCTCTCTCTCTCTCTCTCTCTCTCTCTCTCTCACACACACACACACACACACACACAGAGACAGACACAGACACTGACATACACAAGCATTATCTGATTGTGCTAGAATTAATTATTATGTTCTCCAATGAAGATTAAATTTGATTTCCATTTAAACAGTATTAAAATCTTAAAGAGTACAGAGAATATAGTTTCACTCTGACTGGAATTGGGTAATTTATTCTTAAATTGCACTATTATATGTATGCTTCATTTTTAAAAAGAGCTGTGCCTTCTGGGAAACTTAGGGCTGATTCCAACTATCTGTCTTAAGTACATCCAAGAAATGTTTGCATGAAACTAGATGCCGGAAGCCAGAAGGCCTTTCATAGGCACACTTGTGTGATGAGTCGTCTCCTTGTCACAAAGCTGCATCATTCTTGGCTATGGCCTCAGTATTTTTGGAATGTAAAATTAAGAGGAAATAATTGGCCAATTCTGAATTTTAGCCAAGAGTTTTGAACTCCTACCTAACTCTTGTCTTTCTTCTTCATGCTCATCATTTCAATCTGACAGTATTTTGGTCTTTCTGCCTGATTTCTTTTCCTACGCAATTTAATAAAATACTTTCGCTTGTGGTAAGTAACGTCCCAAATTTGTTTTGGAATGTTGCATGGAAAAAAATACGTAAGATATCTGAGTAATGTGGTTTTACATCATGCTTGGCAAATATACCAGACAAGGGGATGGGGGCTGAAAATGATTCTTCATCCAGGTAGGTTAAACCTCAATACAAGCACTATTTATCTCCTGGGGCCCTTTCACATTATCTAGTTATAGTTTTATGATTCCACTTTAACTGCCATGGCTGCATCCTATGAAACCCTGGGGTTTGGGGTGAGAGACCTAGAGGAGCTCTCTGGATGACAAGTCTAAATGGCTGTCCCTAAACATGCAATCCCAGGAATCCATAGGACAGAATTATAGCAGTCAAAGTAGAACCATAGTGCCATAAAAGTGAAACGTCCCCTGGAGCAGCTCTATTGCAGAACACTAAGTATAAGCATAACCCACATGATTTCTATGCATATTTATTCAGACATAATCCCCACAGTATTGAGGGGGTGAGGGCCCATTCACAATTATAGCAGTAATGCCCTTGCTCTATCTAACTCAATGAAAATACTTCATGGATTCAAGCAGGTAGAGTTTATTGCAGGAGATCAGCACACTAGCAAACCCTTTGCCCAGTCTGAATTACAAGCTAAGTTTCACTTCTACACCTTCTCCAGATCTACCTCACCTCCATTTCCATGGAAAGTTAGAGGCTTTATCACCTTGGTTCAGACATAATGGTCCTCCACATTGGCTCGGTCCCTTTCTCTCACACTGGCTTTCAACGTGGTTACAGCATGGCTAAGCAAACATGACATTAATATGGCAGAAGGAGCTATGAGGGCTGACTGTTATTCTCCTTTAACTGCCATGGTTGTATCCTTGGTTGTAATCTTGGAGTTTGCAGTTCAGTAAGATGCTACAATACTCTGGCTGAGAATTCTCAATGACTCTTCCTAGGATTCCATACAAAGGATGGAACCGTGGCATCTAAAATGTAATAATGATGCTATAATTCTGTGGCATGAACGGTCCCTTACTCCTCAGAAAATGTATGTAAGGTTGCATAGCTTTAGTCTGCCAGATGAACTGGGCTCTGCTGCTAATTTACCAGTTTTAATATTTCATTTTAAAGACTTTATCACATGTGGATGTGAGAGCTGGATAGTGAAGGAAGCAGACAGAAAGAAAATAAACTCATTTGAAAGTGGTCCTGGAGAAGAGTACTTAAGATACCATGGACAGCCAGGAAGACAAACAAGTGGGTTCTTGAAAAGATCAGAACAGGGCTCTCCTTGTAAGCTAAAATGATCAAGTTGAGACTATTGTACTTTGGCCACATAATGAGAAGGCATGGATCATTAGAAAAAATGATAATGGTAGGAAAGGTAGAGAGTAGAAGAAAAAGAGGAAGACTACAAACCAGATGGATAGACTGGGTGGGTAGGCAAGGGCTTGCACTATTTGGGCAAGGCAGTGGAGGATAGGGATTCTTGGAGATGTCTCATCCATGGGGTTGCCATGAGTCAGAACCAACTCGAGGGCAGCTAACAACAACAAACCACACAAGCCCTGTTCTCACACTAGAGAGGAAGAAGAAGAAGAAGAGGAGGAGGAGGAGGAGGAGGAGGAGGAGGAGGAGGAGGGGAACATACCACTTGTAGAGAAATCTTCCCATATCTCTCCTTAGTTGTTCAACTGGGACCCCTGATCCAATTGTGCTCTTTTCTTGACTCTCCCTTAACTCTGCCTCCCTGCCCAGCATGACTTTAACATTATTTTTTTTACCCCTCCCCCCATTATGCAGTTCTGGAGCTCTGCTACACCAATTGAAGTTTAAAAACAGAAAGAAAAGAAACAGAATAAATAAATAAAGGTAATCAGGCTGCTAGGGAATAGCAAGGGAGACAGTGGGGATGAGGGAACACTGACACCACATGTCTGGCAATCACACAACTGCCTAAGGAGTGACATTTCACATCTGGGAACTTGCACACTTGCCAGGTCATTGACAATTTCCCATAAAAATGGAAAGGGACAGTTTTCAGACACCGCAGCTATGGGTTGGAGGTGTCATTGTATGATAACTATTACCCAAATCACTTTTTTCCTTGTGTAACTGTGATTTAAAAGCTGTGTGTAGTCATCTTCTTAGTCCATCTCAGCTGAGGAGGCACTGCTGTGGTACAATGAAACACAGCATCTCTACAATTAAAACCCATACAAAAGAAACTGGAACCAATGATTAACAGTTTTTATTATTTTTTAATAAAATCTTTCTTATGTGGCTGGGCAAAACCAACAGGAAGGGCAAACAAAGGGAGGATAAGAAACAGAAATGGTTTTTCACAACAATGGACTTTATAACATGTGGGGAAATTCAGAGGTTTAAACAGGCATTATACAGTGATAATTGTGCAATCACGGTTAATATTTTCACATGCATTGTGATTAAAGATGGCTTATCCCAGGAATAATTATGGGATAACGAGCAACAAACCATTCATGGGGAAATGCCATAAATGATTAGTTGCTGGTTATTCCCTGGTATTCCTGGGATAAGTCATCTTTAATCACAATAGTGTGTGAAAACCTTTACTGTGATTGTGTGAATATTGCTGGATGATGGCTGTTTAAATCTCTGATTTTCCCTGATTTTCCCCGTGTAATAAAGTCCAATGACAGAAAAAAATAAATCCAGGTTTGATGTAAGATTGAACATGTGCATATTTTGTGAGCTGTACATTGAAACAATATGATTCACTCACTGCCTTTAAGCATGAGAGCTTAGGCTGTACTAATTCCCAGCTGTGCATAATGCCAATTAGATACTCATTAAATTAACATTGATAGCCTATCTGATGGGAGCTCCAATGCCAGATTAGTGCTATTGCTCTAAATTAGAAGGGCAGGGAGCAGTTCCATTTTGTACCATCCTTTTGCACAACAAACATTTCTGCAAACATCTCACCCATTGATTCCCTAACTTGTGGTCTGGTAGAGATGAGAACAGTTGTCCTATAACAGGTGAGGAATCCAGCGCATTGAATCAGCACATTTAAGATGTCCTTCATCCAAATCCTGTGTGAATGTGACATCATTCAAGAAACAGATACAGAAAGGGATACGGTATAATCATCTTTCTGTGAAGATAGGTTTAAGAGAACATCACTGGGGCTTTTTACATTGGCAAGAAAGTGTGACATGAAGTTGCACTTTCCTTAATGCTTAGCAGCTAGACAGCAAGCCCCAGGTGTGCATTTAAAAAGTACAGGGCAGCTAGACTGAGGTTTTTTCTGTGGCTCAGCAACTACATGGGAAGCTGTCAAAACGCTACAAACACAGGTGGAGCAGCTACATGGGCGGCAAGGAACGTGGCTTTTAGCCGCGCTTTAAACATTTTTTTCCCTTGCTGGCTGCGAATTGCACAATTGCGCAGGTACACCATACAATCGGAGCTTATCACATGGGGGAGTACAGGACCATTCCGAAAGAGGGAGAAAGTGAGGTCAGTTCGGAAATGCACATGATTACGCACAAGCTCATCACACACAAAACAAGAGAGCATCTACACAAAAAGAAAATGCAGAGTCAGTACGAAAGAATTCATCACATGTGAACATACTGGTCGGCTTTCTGTTGCAAATTAAGGCATCTTGGGAAATGGTAGCAAAGGCTCATGGGAGTTGTAGTCTGTGTTCTGTCAGAGCATTATATTGAGTTGTCTTGAGGTTTCAGCCCTCTGTCCAGGAGGGATTCCCATATGTCCTCCATTCTTGAGCAGAGGCCCCCCTTTTCCAAGTTGACCAGGCACGTCCTCCTTTGCCAGGACACGTCCTACTTTTCCAGCCTTCTTTTTGAAGAGGAAGCAGGAGGGCCAGGTGTGCTCTGGCCAGGCTCTGGGGGTCTCTTCCTGGCTCCTTCCCTCCCTCCCTCCTTCCCCGCTGCCTTCCTCCTCCCTTTGGCTGAGAGAGTGTGACTTGCAGGGAGGAAGGGCAGCGGAGGTGCTCCAGGTCCCTCCCCTTCTCCTCCTCCTCTTGCCAGCTTGCCCTGGTCTGGCTGAGCGCCTCCAGTGCCCTGCTGTCTCCCTAGAAGTCACACTCTCTCAACCAAAGGGAGGAGGTGAAGGAAGGTGCAGGCGCACTCTGGCCGGGCTCTGAAGGTCTCTTCTTGTCTTGGCACCTTCCCTCCCTCCGCACTTGTATCGCTGCCTTTAAATGGGCGCTTTAAAGATACAGAGCCCCATTTAACCGTTCAACTACACCTTAGCCTTTAGATGCAATAGGGGTGCTTTTTACATTGGCTAAAAGGGGCGGTCCAAACTCGCCCCTTCTAGCGGCGAGATGAGGCCTAGGCTGCCACACGGGCAGCCCCAGAGGCCTCATCCCGCCGCAACGACCCGCCGCAAAAAAGAGCTCCGGGATCGAGCTCTTTTTTTGCGGCGCGGGAAGGGCGCGATTGGCGCCCTCCCGTGCCGCCAGAGCGTCAAAACGTGCGCAGCGCGTCAAAACGCTGCGCACGTGATGATGCTTGTACGGCGCCACCGTGTAGACGCCGCCATCTTTAAATGGCGGCGTCCATGCGTTTTAGGCTTAGGGAGGGTGTAAAGGCTACGCCCTCCCTAACCCTAAATGCGGGCTTTTTAGCCCTAAAAGTGCCTTTTTTTGCCCGTGTAAAACGGGCCAGCAATGCTGCACCCTTTTTAAAAAAGTAGTGGGGAAATCAAACTACTTTTTAAAGGCACTTCTTCTCCCTTAAAACTCCAAAATAGTGTTTTCATGGCACACTTTCCATTTTTCTCATCTAAAGGCTGGGCTTTCATGCAGCCTTCAACACACCTCTTTTTGCCAATGTAAAATGGGCCAGCTCCTTTTTAAAGCACTTCTTCTCCCTTAAAACTCCAAAATAGTGTTTTCATGGCACACTTTCCCATTTTCTAATGTAAAAGCTGGGTTTTCAAGCAGCCTTCATGACACCTCTTTTTGCCAATGTAAAACGGACCGTTGATTGTTATTTTTTTGAGTTGGGAATTCAAGCAATGCCAACTACATGATATGTATCAATATATGCATTTTTTTACATTCTTAATTAAGATGGGCACAAGCGGTGCATAACAAGGTTGCAAAATAAACCTTGAAAGTGAGAACCTTGACAGCTGTCAGTTATTGGCTTTGTAATACACTGTGTTGTTCGTGGAATCTAATTAGTTGAACTTGGCTCAGTGGAACTGAATTGTAAGGCCCATGTGCACTGCTGCTGCTTACCAAAATAATAAATTATCATCCTAAATTGCAGCACACTCTTCTTTTAAGTGTGTAGCCATTTAGAACTCAGGATTATTTCTGCTACTGTTCCCCTTACTTATGCTTGATTTATGAAAGAGCATTAATCACACATCAACACACAGGGGAAGATAGGATGAGGATAATGAAATTCTTGATTTGGGTGGTAGGGTGTGTGTGAAAATGAAATACAGAATCAGAATTTCAGTTTCTTCTAATTGTAGCTCCAGTGAACGTTATTACTTCATGGAGCAGTCCTTGGCACGAGCAGAGTTTTTGGAAGGAGAAAGACGGTAAGTGTTGAAGAAATGTACTGACTCCTCAACAAGAAGAATACAGTTAGAAAAATAAGGAGTTTTTCATACCTTCCCTGATGTCACAGGAGGAATCCACACTGCAGAATTAAAGCAGTTTGACACCACTTTAACTGACATGACTTTATCCTTTAGAATCAGGTTTTGTAGTTTGGTGAGGCCCCATTTCTTTGCCAAACCCAGATTACAAATCCCAGGATTCTTTAGGATAGATTTATGGCAGTTAAAGTGGTGTGAAAATTGCTTTAATTACACAGTGTTGATATATCAACAGTCATAGCAGCCTAATGTACAATGGACATAAACTTCTTGTATAGATCAATGTTTCATTATGTTCAGAGGGTTTGCTTTCCAGGACAAAAAAATTAAATGCCTTTCTATTTGACACACTATACTGTACAAAGGGATATTGTAGCACCTTTAGACCGAGAGAAAGAAAGAAGTTGTTAGCATAAGCTTTTATAGACTTAAGACTTTTTCATCAGATGCATGATTGACACACTGGATTCCTAGGAACCCTGGGTTTCTCAATGACATGGAGATTCCTTCATGAGAAGCATAGGAAAGGGATGGACTAGATCAAGCTTCCAAGAAAGACGATGTATATTAATATCAGGCCTTGGAAAGTAACTTTTCTTGATTATAGCTCCCAGAATTTCATAGTCAGCATAGCCATCTGCGCAAGTGTTGTGGTACTAATCTCCTGCAATTTACTTCTACATTGACTGGATGACAGGACAAATTCAAAGATGTCCAGACTCTCAATAAAGGAGCAACAGTGAAATGAATGAAACCCAGCTTTAAACATAGAATGTGTCTTAGAACAGTTGTCTTCATATCAGGATTGTGGCAAGTGGCAAGACTAGATTGGTCTGAATGTAGAAGGACACAGGCTCAGTTTCTGGTGCCTCTAATTAGACAGACCAACAAGGCTGCATCTGCACTGCAGAAATAATCCTGATCGACATTATTTTAACAGTGGAACACACTCCCTCGGAGGGTGGTGGAGTCTCCTTCCTTGGAGGTTATAAAGCAGAGGCTGGATGGCCATCTGTTGGGTATGCTTTGATTGGGAGTTCCTGCACGGCAGGGGGTTGGACTGAATGGCTCTTGTGGTCTCTTCCAACTCTAAATTTCTATGATTCTATGATTCTAACAGTTATGGCTCAATGCTATGGAATTCTGGAAATTGTGAGATATTTAGCCTTCTCTGTCAGAGAGCTCTGGTGCCAAAATAAACTACAGTTCCCAGAATTCTATGGCATTGAGCCATGGCAGTTAACCTGGTATCAATCTGTATTATTCCTGTCATGTGGATGCAGCCCAAAGACTTTTCTGCCTGAGGTCCTTTGCTGGGATTCCACTTGAACACAAAGTATGGTTCCTTAATAGATAAACCTATATGGAATCTTCATTCAAGGCAGCAAGGGCAATTCGTAACAATGAATGCTTTGTAGGTACTCAGTATAGAAAAAAAGCTGTTTTCTGATGCCAGGTATCATTTCTTTATTCTAAAAAACAAACCAGGGCTTAGAAAGAAAGATATACACTATATTCTCAAAGGAAATACTAATGCAATTGTGGTTGTTTGGTTTAACCGGTTGTTAAAAGAAAGACAACATGGCATTATTCTCTCTTAGATATCAACCAAATAACACCACCTTCCTTACAGAGCAATTTTCTAAATAATAAGGTAAACATTAATCTCTGTGAGGATCTTCACTGCTCTGGTATGATCTGGTGTGATCAAGAAAAACATCTCTCTTACCTATAGTTATCTATGCTTTTTGTGGCAAATGCAATCAAAGACTATTGCTCATTGGAGCAATTTGTAGACATGTTAAGTAAATTAAATCACTCAGTGTCTTCTTTTTTTTTAACAACAGCTCTAAAGTTAAAAGTAATCTGCAAAGAAAATATACACTTTCAATTGGTTTGTAATATGTGCTAATGATCTTGGGTAAAAATTTCTGATAATACACTACAATTCCCTCAGGGACAGTTTTGTGAATAAATGGATTTTTTTTTCTTTTTAAAAAAAGTCTGAGATGTCATTAGCTAGTGATTTCTTTGAAATAAAAAGCTGTTAAAGCGTAAATTGCATAGGTATACAAGTGAAAAGGAATGTCATTTTTTATGAATAATATGCATTGTCATGATGCTTTCTGTCCTTGAAGAAAACAATTCAAAGTCTGAAATCCTAACTGAGCTCAAAATCTAAGGATCACAGCTTCAATCTGCGGGCATAATGTTTCTTTTACTGAGCCATTTCTTTTTTAAAAAATCCTATATTTTTAAAAAGTGAAAAGACTAGTCTGTTGAATGGATTTTATTTAGGATTTTTATTAAGAGGTAGAAGGCATGCTTTGAATGACAATTTCATTGCTACAGTGAGGGGGATGGCGCTTGCAGTTCCTTCCTCTGCCTTCAGTGGATTCAGTCAAATCTCTGATCAGAGGGTATGTGTGTTATATGCACCTCTCCCTGTGTGTCTCTCTCTCTCTGTGTGGGGTCTTGTTTAGATGTTTGTCTGAGCTTACAAAGTTTGGAAGCCAGGGCCATGTGGGCATAATCTTGGTTCCACTCTGGGCACTCAGATGTACACAAAATCATAATCTGAACAAAATTATGCATAGATTCTGAAGCCCAATGGAAATGGTTTCTAAATGCAGCCACTTTCTTCCAAGGCAGTTATTTTTCAGGGCAGAAATCTGAATTCATTTCTATTTAACTCCATGCTTTTCCTGTCCTTAAACCCACTGGCTGCCATTCAGCCTAGAGGCAGATAATACTCTCAATTTGTTTTCAGAATGACTAACTCTGAGCTGGATTATGGTTTCTGAATGTTTGAAATCAATAGGTTTAGGAACATGTAACTCTGTATTGGATTGTAACTCCTTTCTGTTGGCACTAGCACTGTCTTTAGCCAATGAAAATAACTCTCACCTGAGAGTAAGATCTGGTTTACCAGATTACATCGAAGTTCCATCTATTTGGGACGTCAGACAGTTCTGGCAAGTTCTGATGCACACGTGGATAGCCCCTGATGATAAGAATTTTTCTAGTCTCCTGAATGAAACATGAGTGCCCTCACAAAGAGTTAAATACATGAGATTCTCTCCCTGATGAAGTGAACACAGAAACACAAAACTCAAGTGGCCAGTTTGATAGAATTTGTAGATTTGGGATTACTGAGAATCAGTAAAGCAGTATCAATATGATCAGGTGGAACCAGATGTTCAGAGTACCCAACATTTTCAGGAAATAAAAACATTAGGGAGAAAAATCCTGCAGGGGTGGCATCATATCTAAGCCTAATAAAGACCAAACATACTCTTCTCTGCGGCCAAAGAAAGCTGCATCTCTGGGGACAGAGTAGAACAGAATGGAGCAAGCAAGGCTGGCTGGAACAGTAAACAAGATCAGTTGATGCTGCAAATTTTTGTTGCAGGTCCCACTAGTACAAGAGATTTGGTGTAACTTATACTGAGACAATATACCACTTCAATTGCCAAGAGCTCTCTAGGGTATCAGGTAGAAATCCTTCCTGGCCCTGCTACCTAATATCTATTGAGCAACGGTGCCAAAGAGAAAGAATAAATAAATAAGATGGAGCCTGGGCACTTTTCCACATGAAGTATGCCACCCCACCATCTCACATTAACTCATTTTTGTATCTTGTGACAGTAATTAACATACAGCTTAATGCAGACAACCTCCCCCAAACTCTAAATTAATTTTCTGCTAGCACATATAGAGGAACGCTTCCATATTCCTTTTGCCCCTATTTGATTACTTGCTCTTTAGCATCCTCAGTATAACGCTTAATCTCATTTCTTGTTCAAAATCCTCCTTGGATGATTTTGTATAAAATATTAAAAGACACTAATGAATAACATATTAATATATCCTAGTTCATTCATACACTCCCTGGTTATTTGTTTTTGATCACTGTTTCTCCTGAAGAAATCCTGATGATCGTTCTGTCTGTTGCTAAATTGCCACACACCTCTGGGTTTTTTGTTGTTGTTGTTCTTTTTGTACAATAGTAGGACATAAGCGTACGATATTCATATTTCTTTTATTAAATTTCTCATCTTTTGGTGCTTTATGGCACAATTGGGGAAAAAACACCCATGAAACATATTGTCTTGTCTGTTAAATAAATATAAACAGTGCTGCCGTGGTGTGCTGCAAAAAGTAATTATATTGCTAGTCACCAGCCTAACAGTTCACTTCAGGCAATAAATCCTGATCAACAAACAATACTTCTTCAGTGCTAAATTGGATCTCGGATGTAATTGAATGTCCTTAACTTAGTATTCTCTTGGATTGGAGGAATATCATTTTCATGTACTCTCTTTAAATTTTCATTAAGGAAAACTACAGCTACCTGCTGCCTCATCTGGTCATGTTTAATGCTATTCTCTAACTCTCTCTTTGTATCAGCAGGAGCCTTCTCTAAATTGGTCAACTGGGTGGAACATTGTTTTCATGACTTTAATTCAGTTCAAATTAGTCTTGTAAAAATAATGACATAAAATGACATTGGGCAGTCACCAACATGGCATTTCTCTAGTGGAACAGCAGGATACAGTGGAATTGGGAGGGGAATGACCTCCCCTCCCCACTCCAGCCCCAAGGAGCCCTCCAAGCCAAGGAAACCCTCTGGAACTGGGTTTCAGGTGGCATACCAGACAACCAGAAGTTCTCAAATGTTCTCCAGTGGAATCATGGATTGAGCTTGATATATATTTAATTATATCAATTTATATTATATAAGCATTTCTAATAAGGTAAGACCACCTTCCCCATGATTTTTATACAAGAAAGTGATGATATAGCTGTGTTCAACAGAAAACAGATGATTAAAAGTCAGTTCTCAACAATGAATGCATCTAAACGGTAGAAATAATGCAGCTTGGCATCCCTTTAACTACTGTGGCTCCCTCCTGCAGAATACTGGGATTTGTACTATTTTAATATAGAAGGCTAAAGATCTTGAAAAACTACTAATCCCAGGATTCCATAGGATGAAGGTACAGCATTTATAGTTGTGCCAAACTGCACTGTTTCTACAGTGTAGATGCACCCATTTTATCAGTGACTCCCGGAGAATGGAGGGTGATACAGTGTCTATTATGCCAAGATTGTGGAGACTAGTAGCTTCCACAACAAAGGGGAGATGAATCTCCTCTGGGCTTTATTCTGACCTTTATAGGAATTATCCAAAGTGAACTGGGTGACCTTGGGCAAATCACACTCTCTCAGCCTCAGAAGATGGCAACGGCAAACACCTTCTGAAGAAACCTGGCAAGAAAACCCTGTGATAGGTTCACCTTAGGGCTGCCATAAAGTGGAAATTACTTGAAGGGTAACAACAGCTGCATCAGCACTGCAGAAATAACCCAGTTTGACACCACTTTAACCTGCACAGCTCAATGCTATGGAAATGTGATTTGTTGTGACACCAGAACTCTCCGAAAGAGAAAGCTAAAACTATAATTCCCAGAACTCCATAGCACTAAGTCATGGAGATTTAAAGTGGTGTCAATCTGGATTATTTTTGCAGTGTGGATGCAGTCAACAACAGGTAACGAACCAAAGTAAAAACCTATCTTAGGGGCAGGTTTCAGCAGCTTGGATAGCTCTTTTAAACGTCAGACTGAAACCCAGAGCAGATTCACCTTCCTACTGTCACGGCTATTGCTAGTTTCCAAAGGACAGAGACATATAGGGTTCCAAGGTTCCATGCAATATACAGTCATTCACTCCATTACTTCCCTTTGTGCCCCCAACTGTACCAGGGTAAATTCAAGTAGCTTTGAAAAAAAATTATATTGAAGTCGTGTGTATGTAATTTGGAAAGAGTGTTCTTTGTTTATTATCCTGTTTGCTTATAAAATTGGCTGTTAATTTCTTAATGCAAATAAACAATATGAAAAAATGATATATTTATGATAAAATGATTGCTTTATTTTGCTTTTTTTCTTCATTCACATTTTTAAAGACCATATGTTTTGTTTGGGGAAAAAGCAGACTTCTGTGTCTTCATCAATAAAGCACACATGGAAAAGCAAAACTGTGCATTTGTGTCTTTTTACCTGGTTTATTTTTCTGAACTGCTTTAACTGATTAAAATGAGTTACACACTATTAACAGTTCATCTATATACCAAGATATTTGAATGTATGCATATATGAAGAGAAATGATAAAAGTCATACCCTTTACCCAGTTTGGGATGGGGTGATTTTGTGGCCATTTGGACTTGAAGTGGGGCACATATAGGAAAGACTATAAGTCATTGTATGCTCTGTTGTAGTTCTAACTGTGGGTTGGTTAAAGACAGGTCAGTTATGTCCCTCTAAATCTATGAGGGGAGGAAGACATGGAGCATTTTGATCAGAAGCACTGGCTTCCATTCTCATGTATAAAATATAAAGCAGCTTCCACTTTCTTTGGTAAATGAGTTCATAAGTTTACTTACAACTTTTGTAACTTGTTCCTCATCCAAGGATCCCAACATGATAATAGCCTCACAACAATCCTAAGAAGTAGGTGAAT
Organism: Urosaurus nigricauda; assembly: GCA_034509955.1. Classification (NCBI taxonomy): domain Eukaryota; kingdom Metazoa; phylum Chordata; class Lepidosauria; order Squamata; family Phrynosomatidae; genus Urosaurus; species Urosaurus nigricauda. The sequence goes on along the minus strand of JAOEGL010000003.1, from coordinate 106,946,687 downwards.
CAGAGTTTTTGCTTGACCCAGTGTAGTTTCCCACATTTATTCCCAATTTTCCAGCTGCCACAGTTCTACAGAACTATCTGTTGTAGTCACATAAAAGGATAAATATTGTGTTTACTTATGTGTAACTTTAAACACAATGTTTATCCCTTGGTGCAACAAGACAGGTGCATAATATAAAAGGGAAGTAACTCCCCAGAAGGATTCTTATGAGGGCTGGTTTACACATGAGTGTCACTCTGAGACTTCTGTCACATTGCAGAATTAATGCCATTCGAAACTGCTTTGTCATGGCTCTACCCTATAGAATTCTGGGATTTGTACTTTCTTGTAGCATCAGAATGTGCTGACCAAGAATGTTAAATATCTTACAATACTGTACTACAAATCTCAGAATTCCATAGCTTTGAGTCATGGCAGTCAAAGTGGTGTCAAACTGCATTAATTCCACAGTGTAGATGTAGCCTAAGATTTGCAAGTCATTTTACACATGCAGACACCGGCTGCTGCATGCATTACAAGTTTAACATGCATGAGTGAACTGATGTGGCACTGCAATATTATTTGTAGAGAAGGAGTAAGCCAAATGGCAAGTGGCTGAAGATCACCAACATACAATGCAAGTTTACGCACTCAGCTGGGTAACTAGCAGAATGATGTGCTACAGTAAGACTATAATATTATATTATGTAGTATATATAGTACAGTAATACTTGTAGTCTGGAGTAATACGCTCCAGGCTACAAGGTCATAGGTGAATGAGTAGAGAAATGGATGACATGCCTGAATTTTCACCTGATCAAAAAACCTCCCTCTATAGAAAGTCTTTAAAAGAGAGGCTCACAGTCAGTAGAACTGTGTAGTGCAGTTCTGCTGTTTATCTTCCTCCTCTCTCTCTCCATCTGTCTGTCTGTGTATAAGAGAGAGAGAGAGAGAGAGAGAGAGAGAGAGAGAGAGAGATAAACAGCATAAGTAAATGAGAGAGCTGCACCATACAGTTCCACTGGTTGTGAGCCTCTCCTTTGAGGACAGTATGCTTTTATGTTATACATCCCTTGGAAATACTACAGACGACATCCTTAATATTGTATCTGAAATGTAATTAATTGGTTTTTTTTAAATCCCACTTTTCATCATATTAGTATTTCCACTATTGTGGTGCTGGATATGTGGAATTCTGGGTGTATTGAGAGCCATCTCTTGGGAGGCTGTATGCCAGCAGCACTCTCTATGCGTGGAAAAACTTGTTTCTGTGCATGGGTAACTCCTGACGTGATCTGGTGCCCCTATCCTACAGCTGGTCAACTGTGCAATTTCCTCAATTAGGACACAGTTTGCCCCAGAGAATATCGCAAAGCCTCTGAGTGGGTTACACGATGGGGATGTTGATATAACTTTAAGGTTAAATGAAAATCTTACCTCATCATCACCACTGAGTATGGTGCAGGAATTCCTGTGCCAAGGGCACTTGGCACAGGAAACTGAAGTGTGGCCTTTATACAGAATGAAGTCTCTGCGGAGGAAGTTATCCAGTAACTTGAGAAACTCGAGTGCCATAAATCACTGCATGGTGTTTTTCCCTGAGACTTCTGAAGGAAAGAAAGTGCAAAAAAGTCAAGCTACTGACAAGAGCATGCAGCATTTCTTTAAAAGCAGCCAACTGCTCCAGCTGAGGAAAGGAGAAGACCTGCCATAACCTCTCCTTTCAAGAGTGAAAGAAAAGAAAGACACTTGGGAAGTCACAAGTCTTGGTTCACAGCAAACATCAACCAGAGCAATATAGTGCAAAACTTACACAATCCCTTTAGGATATTTCGTTCAGCTCTTTGCAGTAACAGTGCATCCACAATTATTCTTGGAGAAACAAAGATAAAATGGTAGATTAATTTGGTATATTAGATGTAGGGTTCTTTTTATTTATAATTAATGGTCACCACAAACAAATAGATATGGTGCCCCCCCCCATTTTTTTCTTTGAAGTATTATAAAAGAATCCACATCAGTTACTACAGAAAAGCATAATAAGCAAAGTGGTAAAAAACAAAACAAAATTGTTTACAAATATTTCACTATGGCTTCCCAGGACAGGGCTACTCAGAAAAAACAACCACCATTTTCCTTCAAATTCTCCATTTTGTGGCTTCTTCAGAAAAGGTGAAGATTAAAGGGAAAGGTATTGTGGAGAAATCAAAGTTACGGCAGCAAAGTTTAAATTAAAAGGAACAAGAGGAATAATGTTTTTTGTTAACAGCAATTGAGATGACACTCTCTTTCAAGCAAGGTTCTAGGTTCCACAGAACCTTTTACGAGCCTAGATTTTAAACAAAATTGAGACTGGGGTGGGAATGGGGAGAAGAAGGCAGAAGAGAAGAAAAAGTAATCAATGATAAATAAAACTTGTGATACCACCAAAGTGGATGACTTGAAAAGAAGATTAGATGAATTCGTATGCTGCCTTATGTATTATTTCCAGCGTTGGTGGCAGCATGTTTCTCACTGCCAAATCTTTAGTAACGTGAACAGTTTGGGGTCTCTCAAATCTTCTGTGAGAATGCTGGACTAGATTGGCCTTTGGTCTGATCCATGAGAGTTCTTCATATATCAAAACAATTTGTGCTATAACCTGAAATATGATTTGTCCCTGCACACAACTCCTCCTTGCGCTGTATCTTAAGACTGTTACAAACTGCAGAATTTGAGGCTTTAACATTAAACACTATATATACACTATTATTTGTCTTTTTATCACTTCCTGTTTGTTTAGCAGTCTGAAGACTGTAGATGAAATTGTACAATTGGTCCAAATCTGGACTTGATGATCTTACTGTAGGCCTCTGATTCAGATGATATATATGCACTGCTCACTTTCTTTAAAAATGTGGTACACCAACTCTGCCACATTTGGGAACTGTCCTCCTCACTCTGGTAAGTGGAGACATGTATTCTTGTCCCAAAGCCATTTCCTGACACCACCATGAAAGAAAACTTCTGGTCCACTTTTTAAAAACAAACAAACAGGATTGAAGGATATCTACAGCCAGCCTTCTGTATCCACAGATTCTTTATCCATGGATTCAACCATTCATGGCTTGTGTGTGTGACTTTTACTCTGGCCTGTACCGGATACTCTTGGAATAGTAAATAAAAGTTCATGTTTTGCCATGAGAAGAAAATATGTGTGTGTGTGCACGTGTGTTTGTATGTATGTGTATATACATATTAGAAATTAAGGGTTGCCTCTTAGAATATAAATGTTCTTCATCAGCCCCTTTTTCTTCTCATGGCAAAAGATGAACTTTTATTTACTATTCCAAGAGTATCCGGTCCAGGCCAGAGTAAAAGTCACACATCTGTATATGCATCATCTCAGTTTCTGTGCCTTATAAAGGTATTAAGCTATTTTGGATAGTTCTATAGATGATAAATAGGAGAGATTTACCATAGAATTTTCCTCCTGATCTGCCTTTTCTCATTACATTTCTGGTTGCCTCATGGCATGTTTCTCCCTTTCCTTCCTTGTAGAGTGATAGTGATAAAGTGGTACAGCCTTATTACACTTCAGTACTATGGCTATAAAAGCCTAAAAAAGAAGAAGAAAAGTTGAAATAAAAATTATAAAAAATGTGCAACATAGATACCAGGGGAGGATATAATGGGTGGAGGAGTTAATGGAAAGGATGGCAATCATGGAGGAAAACTATGCCCATACCATAGCTTAACCATGCCCATACCATAAAGAGGGAGCAAAAAATGACATGCCTATCAGGGTACTGCTAAAATCTGCTACAACTAGTAACCAAGAAGGGCCAAACACCTGGTATATTTAGGGCACAACTTGATGTAGGAGAGGAACAAAGCATTACAATGTGTGAAATCCGAAAATACTGTAGCATGCCTCAACATTTATCAGAACTATTGAACTGTCTGGAGGAGCTCTTAACCTAATGAAATTATAATGATTGTTCAAACAATCAAAGGTCTGTGTGGAATGACTCGCCAAAGTGGAACCAAACTAATGGACTGACATCTGTGCAATGATGAAGATAGGTTTTCTACAAGCGGTAGGAATTTTGCATTAACAAAAAGACACTATCAGGTACAACTCTTTTGGCTGTGCCTTATAAAGGTATTAAGCTACTGTACCATTTGCAATCTTCCTTCCCACTAGCAGATCCATGGTGAGAGGCGGGATATATAAACAAACATTTTATTGTTATTATTATTTATTTATTATTAAAATAGTTACCTATGTTTTGTGTGTGTGTTGGTGATGAGTGTCATCCTTGCGGTTCTGATTTTACTTAGATGTCAGGAAATCCCAAGACAGGAACACCGAGTAAAATAAGATAGCCATAACATTCAATTTCTAAGGTAATTTCATAGAAGGTCTATTTGCCAGCAATATGTATAGGTACAGCCTTACAACATAAATTACTTTAGAAGGGCTAATAAGGCTATAAATGAGGCTTTTTGTCACCAACTGGTTTCCTAACATTGTTGCTGTTGTTGTTGTGTGCCATCAAATAGTTGGTGATCCTAAAGTGAATCTGTCATGGGTTATCTTCACAGGATTTGTTCAGAGGCAGTTTACATTACTGAATAAATTTAGATTATAACAAATAAGAAGGTAGTAGTAATAATAATATTAGTAGTAGTATAATATATGAAACTGGACAGTATCAGTTACAGAAGGGCATATGAAGGGCATGGGTGAGGTAGAATTAGTGTGTTTGTCCATTCAACTCTTTCTCCTCCCCAAAACCTATTTCCCAAGAATAAAACAATGCAATAGATGACACAGCCAGCATCCTTTTGCAATGGAAAGACCAGCTGATGAAAACAATGAAGGTACAGTGAATTACACCAGGCAACATTAGAAGGAAGGGCACAAGAGAATGAGAGAGGGATATGGATGCATGCCAAGCATGGCATAGTGCCAGAGTTAGTGATTTGTACACACACACATACACACACACACACACTCCAATAGACCTTCACTAAACCTAGTACTGTAAAAAGAAAATCCTGGCTGAGAATAAAATGCACAAGGATATATGAAATGACAGGGCAAGGAGTTGCCAAAGACCTTTGAATCTGAACCTCTGTTGCCCATCAGCCACATTGAATGGATTGCAGATGGCAACCCAAAAAATAGTGAGCATTTCATGGCAGAATTAGTGGCCGAGGCAAACAATAAGGAATTAATTGTAAATAAACATCATCTATGAAAATAGCTTGCTCTCATATTCAGGAATATTCAGGGCCAAAGCAGACATTACTTCCAGATTGTAGCTAGCAGGATATCTTTTAAAGACATGTTCTACTGTTAAGTACTGGTGGTCAATGTATAACCCACAGGTCATGTTCTAGGGTTCACAGGCTCTCTGGTTTCCTCTGTCCCTTTCACCCAATTTCTTTGCCCTGTTATACCTTCTGTATGGTATGTTTGGTCACTTCACCCAGTTTTTGCCCACAGCTCATTTTAGGTCTGGGGGCCTCATTTTTGGACAAAAAGATCCCCTCAGAGCTATTAAAAAGGGGGCGGGTGGGAAGATAACCAGGACCAAATAACTGATTGCATCCCCTAGAACAGCCTTTCTCTACCTGTTGTTTTTTTTTTAACCCTAGAGAAACCCTTGAAATAGTTTTCAGGTCTCAGTGACCTCCCTACATAAAATTATTGCATCTATAGCCAAATAATAATATATTTTTTTGAAATCACAGTGTTATCCCCAAGATCAACCTTCCATACATCTCTCTTTTTATCTGATGTTAAAATTGATATCCAAAGGGATGTTTGAGGAATGTAGCTGAGACAGCACCCCCAGTGCAGAGAACTATCCATGCCATATAAGGACATCTCTGACCTTATAAGGGGATCTGACTGGCTCATCATGGGGGAAACTCAAGAGCACAGCGCCAAGGATAGATCAATTGTGAATAATCCCTTCACTGATAGGAGTGATGGTGGGTGATAGATCTTGTGTTTACAAGTGAACAAAAATCAAAGATTACTTCCCTCTGGAAGAGATACCCCATTGCCTAGAGACATTTGCACTGATTGAGCAGCCATTTACAATGTTCCTTCCCATTCTTCACTCTTGGAAACTCCACTTTAACCCCAAATTCTGCCCAGGACAGGTTTTGCCTTATAAATATGCCTGCTCAGGCATCACCAGTTTGGTCCCACTTGATGTCAGACTGATTCTCTGTCTGTATCTTGTTTGATTCTTCAGCTTGCTGGCCATTCCATGATCCCTAGGCAACTACTTAAGCCACTTCACACCCTGGTCTCCCCTGATTGGACTCCTACCCAATGTGGTTGACAGTGCCAGAAGAAACATATATATCTGTATTTGTAGTATGTGCACATACGTGTGTGTGTGTCTTTGTCACCTGTCAATTTACGGCGACTCCTTTGAATTGCATAGGAATTCCTTAGAGGAGGAATACTAAGAGTTGGTTTGTCATTGCCTCCTACAGCCCACCACACCTGGCATTCATTAGCAATCCTCCATCCAAGTACTAATCAGGGCATAAAAGTAACAAAAAAGGGAATAGTTACACTACAAAAGGAAAGAAATGATGCCTTCTTAACTTACAGTTGTTACAATTTAGTTATACCCAACCTTGCTGATTGGGAGAAGAAATTAATTACAAGTAACTAGTTAGTTTTAATCTCTGATAAGACCTTGTTGAATGAAGCTTCACCATCCTCTTCTCACAGTGCCCAAACAGGCACTTTTGAAAAACTCACAAGCAGAACATGAATTAAATAGCATCCTTTTGCTCATGTTTCCTGATCACAGGTATTCAGAAGCAAGCTGTTTCTGATACTGGATGTAATCAACAGTCATCATGACCAGCAGCCAGTGATGAGCATATCTTCCATGAATTTGTCTAGCTTCCTTTTAAAGCCACCTGATTTGGTGACCATCATCCCATCTTGCAATAACGAATTCGAGTTACAGCTGTGTGAAGAAATGCTCCCTTTTGTCTTTCTTGACAAAGGACCATAGGAGTTAGATAAATATTACTCTCTTTGCTATGCTGCAAACCTTGGCCAGAGGCTAAAAGGGCAGGTATGAACCTACGTACACCAAGTGATTTTATGGCTGACGTGAAGCTGTTAACAAGGAACATCCGTCTTGGCTGGAATCCTGCTGGGTAGTTATGAACACATAAACACCATAGTGACTCCAGTCTCAATCTCTCAGCTCCCACTTACATTGCTGCAGCCACTGCAATGGATATAGGTCAGTTCCCCTGCTGATCAGAAACCACCTGACTTATAGTCATACCTTCTCCTGTGAGCAACCTCCAGCATGACACTCAGAAGCAGGGTCCCTGTTGTAATTCTTCCTGATGCTAGAGATGTCTCATGTGTGGGGAGTGGATGGGACCATCAGTCTTCTGCTCCTCAATTGATGGGGACCAGATCCCTAGCAACTACAGCAGCTGTGGTTTGACCCTGTAAATGTCACACTCACCTGTTTCAATCCAAACCCAAATTAGTTTTGACCCCCCCCCCCCTTTCCACATCCTGAAGTCACCTCAGTACAAAAGGGCATTTCTATGATATACACGTGTTCATCGTATTGGATTAGTTTAGGTCACACAAAAGCAATGGTTGCAGGGGTTTTGTGTTGTTCCTACCATGCATGCAGATACATAGTTATCTGCATGCATGGTGGGAGCAACAACAACAACAACAGCAACAAAACACTTCCCTGCTTTTGTGGGGCCTAAAATAATCTGATATGGTGAACACATGAACATTGTAGAATTGCCCTTTTGTACTGAGGTGACTTCAGGCTTTGGAAAGGTGTGGCTTTCAACAATTAATTTGGGTTTAGTATCTGTGTACCTGCATATCCATATAAACAATAGCCTTTCTAATTTAATCTAATTTAATCCTATTTTAAGGGGGGGAGGTTGGGATGGAATTCTTGAATTATTTTAATCTGTAATCTGTTTTTAACCTTGTTGTACCCCGCCTCGATTGTTTTACAGAGGGGCGGGTAAGAAATAAATATTATTATTATTATTATTATTATTATTATTATTATTTCTTGTTGATGTGCTTACATGGGAAATCACCAGGACCAGCTACTTTAGCCCTTACACATGTTCCTTCCATTCCCTCTAATGGTGCAATTATAGTGTAATCATCTTTGCACTCATTTGCTCTCTCATACTGTAGGATTGTAATGGTGATCACACTGGAGTTGTTTCTGCGAGTTTTTGCCTTCTTGCAAAAACGAATTTCTTCCCTGCTCCACAAGACACCTCTCCCTCTTTTTCCTCAGCTCAAAGCGGGCATCTGCCTTTCTATAAAGTGAAGCTGTACAGCTAATTTAAATGCTGACTTTCAAAGGTACACTATGCTTGGTATGTAGATATGTGGCTATCTGCATACAAACACTAAACTTAAAAAACAAAACAAAACGGAGATAACCTTTTGAGGTAGAAATGATCAGGTGACTGCCTGGAGTAGGTAACCACTCACCGCACACCTCTCATCATTTCTGCCCCTAATGGACACATGTTTCAAAACCTGGTTTACTGAGGAAATAGTGGAGTAAATAGGCTTTTTAAAAACATAATGTGTTCACATATTACTGAGATAAAAGTAGAAGTAAATTACTTTCAAGGTGTGGATTCATGCCCAGAAATAGCCACACCAAATCCGAAGTCTGAGAGTTTTAATGCTCTGGAGGATTTGGAGGACAGAAAACCATTGGCATGCGGTGATATATTGATGATTGAATTCCATTTCAGGAGATTCTGAATTTCAGTTTTACAGGATGGGCTCTGGGAATGTTTTTAGATGCTAGTATATGGAAAGATACCACTGGTAAGATGAAAAATATCTGTCAGGTTAAAAAAAAAAATACATAGTAGCTTTGCCATTTATCTCTGGCCCTTCAAGCCTAGTAATAAATCAGGTCATGAATGCTGCTAAACGTATTGCCAACCGATCTTTGATTAAATCCAAAAGTACCAAGGAATGAATCTCAATGCAACAGCATTTGGGGCGGTTCTAATAATCCTATACAGGGAGCAGGAAATTCATTCTGTGGTATATTTCACAACCGTACATTTTGTTTGAGGCTCTTCCATCTTTTATTGGTTTGGGTTGCTGAAGAATGGCTGTGGGAAGAAGGTATTTGGTCACTGACAGACCCAGGAAGGGTTTCCTGCATCTTCTGTAGTAGGATGAGAAATAGCTGGCCCTCCAGATGCTATTGGACTGCAGCTCCCATCAACCATAACTAGCAGAGCCAACAGTGAGGGATGATGGGAGTTGCAGTACAGCCCAACAGACCTTGGGAGAAGCACTCGCTGTCCTTCATGTTTTATTAATCCTTCTGGATAAGAAATTTACTAGACCTTACACTGTATATATATATATTCAAATGGGAAGAGAAACTGACACAGGCTTAGCAGAAAGTGCCCAGAAGGGGATTTATGATTCCAAATTCATAGCAGAACAATACAAATAGATTTTAAGCTAAGAGCTCTAATTGATCATTGTGAACGGGGCTTTTACCATGGATTTGCATTACCCATCACATGGCAGTAGACAAAAGAGCTTAATGGTCCTCAGTGGCTGGAAATCTTTCTCCAGCCTTTGGAATAGTGTGCAGTTGTGAAATGTGGAAGGGCAAAGAACCTGGCTATTCCCATTTTGATGCATCAGAGAGCTGCAAGTTTAATTGGCTCTAACTAAACTGGAAAATATCCCCCCCCCCCCCCCATTTTGGAGATCTTCCCCAGGATTAGCACATTTCTTGCCTGTTTTAGGAAATTATCTGTTTGCAGTATGATCTCCTTGAATATTTGCAAATATTGTAAAAATGATCTTAGGACTCTGGTGCTTTCTGTTCGCAGGAACAATGACCTGCAAAAAGATCACACCACGAACTGTGGACATCTTTAGGAAGTAAGGGCAGCTGTTAACTTAGGAGCTATGCCTTGTGCCTATCTCAAAGGAAGAATGGAAAATAAGGTATCATGGTGTAGTTGAAAAGAGTGTTGGACTAGGACTGGGAAGTGTGGGAAGTATGCATAGAGTATAAATGTCATCATTCAATCAATCAATCAATCAATGATATAGATGCAATCAATCAACTAGCATGGCAAAACTAGGAAAGCAGAATCCACAAAACTCCTTCCTTCTTTCTGTATTGGGGAAGTGTGTTACTCTACTTCTAAAAAATAACATACGGTACTTAATTCAATGAACAGAAGGTTCTGTACAGCCAGCATATTATGTTCATGGAAACAGTCACATGTGCTGCATTTATAGTATTAATAATATATAAATAATGTATAAATAATGCAGTTTGAGACTATTTTAAGTGTTGCAGTGCCATCCTATGGAATCCTAGGATTTGTAATTTTACAAGGTCTTTAGCTTCTGCCAAACAGTGCGGGTGCCTCATAAAACCACAAATCCCAGGATTCTGTAGGATGGAGACATGGCAGTAAAAGTAGTGTTAGATAGAAATTCCTCTTGATCCACTACTCTTTTTATTAAACATGACTATGAGTATCCCGAAAGAAAATGAGAGAAAACATAGACGAGTCATTCTGTATATGGTGACATCAGCTAGAATATTCGCAAAAACTTGGAAAAAAGCATACTTACCATCCGAAGAAGAATGGTTGAAGAAATTATATGACCCAATGGAAATGGACCTCCTTACGGCACTAATGAAAGACAAAAAGAAATAATTAATAGAAGAAGATTGTCAGGTTAAAAAAATTTACAGAGAAAAAAGACTGACGAGTAATTCTTGATTTAAGCATTCTCTCTCCTTTTTTATTTTTTTATTTTTCTTCTTTCTCGCTTTCGTATCTTTTCTTGTTAGTGCAAAGAATCAAGAATTTTTCTTGTCAATTTTCTCCTTTTCTGAATTCTTAAATCAATATCATGACTATTATAAATGCTCCCTTTAGATAACTGAAATCATACAAATACAAGATATATTTTTTATTTACCATGTAATTTTGGAAAAAATAAGAGATAAGAGATAAAAACCTAATATTTGTAATTAGGAGACTCATATAAAGAGAAAAGAGAGAGGCAAGGAAGATATCTGGAAGGCTGTGGAAATATTTTCTACAACTAGTAGTTTTATCATATGTGCTAGTTTTATGTTGTAAGTTTGCATGTGACTTTATTGTTGTGATGTAGTGTTCAATGTTGTTGTGGTTATTTGTTTGATTGTATTTATAATAAAATAAAAAGTAGTGTTAGACTGCATTATTTCTATAGTATAGATGTTATAGATCTATAGTATAGATGAGGTTCCATGAGCATCCTGGTACGACGCTATGCATACTTCCCACACAAACAGGCCACTCATGTAAGAAACTACATCTACAGACGGAGCATAGGAATACACTCTCAAGAGTCCACAGAGATCTTTTGTGTATTCTCTAGTCACAGCAGAGCAGAAATGTAGGACTGACACTCCTTTTCCAGCTGTTGAGTATCATGAGGCTGCTCTTTGAGGATTAACTTAGTGGCCTACATTTTTGGATTCTTTGAATTTTATTATTAGTCCCAACTAGAATAGCAACACTGAATAAATGAAATTTAGCTGTGTTGCCTTGCCATTAAACAATTGATTCAATAAGTGCACTCAAGCTGGGCTTAAGCAATAGGATTTAAGTCTCTTGAGCATACAGACTCTGTTTTATTCATATATTCCTTTGGTATTTGTGTATAATTCCTGACTTTTTTCATTTATAAATGTTGCCCTTTCTCTTTCTCTCCTTGTTTATAAATACCACAAACTGTTGTGATCCATTAAGAACCAAATGGGTTCTAAAGGGTTAAACAAATATTGGCCCTTTTGATTTTATTATTCTATTTGTACTACTACTACTACTACTACTACTACTACTATTTATTTCTAACCCGCCCCTCTGAGCGAGCAATCGGGCCGGGGTACAACATGTTAAAAACATATACAGTTAAAATCTTCCAAAACATACCCACCTCCCTCCCCTTAAAACAGGATTAAACTAATCATAGTTAAAACAATTAGGATCTAAAATACATGATCTTTCAAGGTCCAGAGTAGGCGGCTGGGTGGGGGAAAAGGGGTGGGGAATCATCAGGCGGTGGGAGAATTAGTTACTATCCAGGAAGGCCTGCCGGAAGAGATGCGTCTTGGTCGCTTTTTAAAAGCCTTCCAAGGTTGTAATAAGACACATCTCATCCGGCAGGTCATTCCACAGCCTGGGAGTGATAGCAGAAAAGGCCCTCTGGGAGGTCTGTGATAGCCTAGTTTTTATAGGCTGAAGCAGGTTCGTCCCAGAGGACCAAAGTGTAGGAGGGGGCTCATATGGGAGGAGGCGGTCTCTAAGATAAGTTGGACCCAAGCCATGTAGGGCTTTAAAAGTCAAAATCAACACCTTGTACTGTGCCCGGAAACTGATCGGCAGCCAGTGGAGAGATTTAAGCACAGGTATTATATGCTCCCTCCTCGATGTCCCAGTGACTAGTCTGGCTGCCATGTTTTGAACCAGTTGAAGTTTCCAAGTTAGACACAAGGGTAGCCCCATGTAGAGTGCATTACAGTAATCCAGACATGAGGTAACCAGTGCATGTACCACAGTCTCCAGGTCCCTTATCTCCAGGAAAGGGTGCAGCTGGTGTATCAGCCGAAGCTGATAACAGGCACTTCTGACCACTGCATTCATCTGACGCGTCATGTGAAGCGATGAATCTAGAAGTACCCCCAGACTGCAAACAGAGTCCTGTGAGGAGAGTGTGACTCCATTCAGGACTGGAAGTTGTATTCCCTGACCTGGTTTCGGGCCAGTGACTGTCAGTACCTCAGTTTTGTCAGGATTTAGCCTCAAATCTATTTTCCCTCATCCAATCCATTACCGCTGCAAGACAGTCATTGAGAGAGGAGATGCCATCTGAGGTCTGTGCAGATGATCTGGTCATGGAGCTCCATGCCTCTGAATGATCTCACCCAGCGGCTTCATATAAATATTAAATAGCATCGGGGCAGGATGGCGCCCTGAGGGATGCCACAATTTAGCTTTATTTTAGAGGAGCAACTGTCCCTGAGCCTCACTTACCTCACTTTTAGGTAAGAAACAGAAACAAAAACTTGTACATTTTTGGTTTTGTTACCTCCCCCCTCCCTTTACTCTACAGTAATATCTAGAGTTTCGTGGCATTTCTGGACTGCAAGAATCCACCCATTATTGACTCATTTAGATTCATTCTACTTTGAGCTGAATTGGTCTCTGGACATTGTTAGTGTTTCTAGGGCCTAAAACAAGATGATGATATTACTGGTGCATACCAGGCCAAGGGAAGATGTCCACCACATCCTATGGATACACTATATGAAGGTATAATCAGAAACAAATATCCTCTATTTTGTGAATGGAGCTGACCCTGCTCTGAGAAGTAATACATGAGGAGGGAATGCTAAGGAAAGTCGATATCATAAAAACTACAGTGCAGTTTACATTACTTTAAAGGCTATGGGTCCATGCTGATGACATTATCACTGTTCTTCTGTACCTTCAAGTTGTTTCTGACTTATGGTGACCCTAGGGCAAATCTATCAATGGGCTTTCTTGGCAAGATTTGTTCAGAGAAGGTTTGCCATTGCCTTCCCATGAGGCTGAGAGAGTGTGATGTGCCCAGGATCACCCAGGGGGGTTTCACGGCCAATCTGGGAATCAAACCCTGGTCTCCAGAGTCATAGTCCAATATTCAAACCACGATGCCATGTGGTGACGTTATTACCTGTAGCTTTAAGTCATCTAAACAGTATTAAGGATAGTTGTAGGCCTAGTCCAAGGCCAGTCCAGGAATCAGGCTAACCTTTTGGATTGCCTAAAAATTAATTAGTCTCACCCTTGTTTATTTTGGGCATAGATTACAGGACTGTCTTATTACAAGAATTTCTAACATGCAATCTATTCCCTATAAATCTTAGTTCTCATTTCAGTACACAACCCAATGGGAGTGCACACTGACGGCTCCTTTGTGTTGTTTATGATAGCATCTAAAAATGAAAGCACATGCAATTACCCACTGACAGCTAATGTGCTGCCTTTTTTTTTTTTTTTTGATGGTTACTTCTCAGCCTTTTGGCTAAGATCAAGGGTAGTGGTTGTGGGGCTCACCAAGCATTCACTACTGATCATAATTGTATGATTTACAGTTCCCACACTGTCTTCTCTCATTTTAATTCTGAGAATGGTACAAAGCACACTAAAGCTGGCAATGAGCAGAACAAATGCTTAAGTGGCACCTTCCATAACTTTCTCCTGTTTTTTATCAAAACTGGTGAACAATTATTTATTTACTGAAAATATTTATATATTGTCTCTAACCCACCAGCACCCCTGAGGTGATGCTCAACATACCCCATGGGAAACATCTGCTTCTTTTCTAGCCTACATTTACCCCGAGAAAAGAACAGCTTGGAGCCAGTATATTACCCATTATGTTCTAAAAATAGAAGATGGACTACACTATATACGTGTGTGCATGTGTGTGTTTTTTATATATGTGTGATTCTGTGCCTATACCTATGCATTCTGAGAAATTGTGTATTAAATGTACAATACCGGAGACTGAAAATTTCCTTTTATGGTGCAAATCCCTCATTTTTCCACATAAAAGTAGAGGAATGAAGTGTTAAATCCTACTTACCAGTTGGACCCTGAAAAGAAGTGTGAACACACACACACACAGACACACCAAGAGTTCCTGTTTGGCTTCTTTTCATGTCTCCAGAAAGGCCTGAGATATGCAAAATTACACTAAAATGGCCCAGGTTTTATTCCCCTCTCCCAAGCCATCCTGCTGTTTGGGCTGCTTTTTTAAAAAATGAGCCCTTGTCCAGCTTTATTTGCGTGGGTGGTTCATATTTTGTTCCGCCTGCTCGGTATCATTTTTCTTCACATGCCATTAATCTTCAGTGACTATTCCACAAGGGCTGTTTTACCCCCTCTTCTGCATGTATAGCTCGGAGTGAAATTTGTGGGCTGCAAGACCAAACACTCTCCCTGTATCAGTCATGCTTCAAATAGGTGTTGCGTTTTGTTTAAGGAAAGCTCAGCCACTGTGTGTGTGGCACAATATTACATTTGCATGCTGTAACCTGGATTAAAAAAAAGAGAAGAAGAGAGCAGTTTGTTAGCTTATTTCTTTGAGAATGCAAAGAAAGACTGAAAGGGAAATTAAATGAAATGGGTAAGAGGAGGAGTTTTAAAAGCCTTGAGGACAAAGCTGATGGGTTGTGGCTACAACACACTGTGGGCTGTGTATAGCACACAGGACATATGGGAACAACTGTGACTTAGGTTTAATGCCCTCTAGAGGCCTACACAGACGCTTATTCTTTTTCCTAACAGTGCAGCTTTTGAGCAGTTAGAAAGGACATTGAAAATAATCTTTAAATGGGTTCCTAGAATAAATGCTTTAAGGAGGGATGGTGCCTTGAAGTGGTCACCGATCCAATGAAATACATTGAAGTATCTTCTAACTACAGTAGAATAAACCTTTGATATTTGAACACATTACAGGAAGTTAACATACTACAAAAATACAGTATTAAACAATCTCTTTCTATTTGTCTCTTTCTCTCCCTGCTCCCCCCTCCCCGGTATATGAACATGCACATGGGTTTGAAATACTTTTTAAAAAATGAAAACCAACAATCTAGAATTATATTTAAGAGAAGAGAAAAGGCAATGCTTGTGGTTTGGCATGGCTCTACCACTGGAAAGACGGAGGGTACATCTACATTTTAGAAACAATGCAGTTTGACACCACTTTAAGTGCTGTAGCTCCATCTTATGGAATTATGGGATTTGTAGTTTTACAAGCTGGTGCCTCAGAAAACTAAAAATCCTAGGATTTTGTAGGATGCAGCCATGACATCTTTATTTCTACCGTGAAGATGCACCCTGAGGCAGCTCCTCAAGCAATATGGTTGTTCTGTCATCGAAAGGCAAACTATTCTGGGCAGGAAGTAGGTGGAGGCACTTGTGGGATTTTCTGCCCCAGGTGTCCAAATAAAATGTTTGGTCTTCAGTACTATAAGAGCTATTATATTGTAGTGGTCTGAGTGTCTGGGAAAGCAGGATTCGAATCCCTGCTCACCTATGGACGCATCATACTCTTTCCACCTCAGAGGAAGGCAATAGTAATCTCCTCTGAATAAAGACTGCCATGATAACTCTATAGGAGCATTGATCATAAGGCGGACTCAGCCTGAAGGCACATTGCACCATCTTGAATTGCTGGGGGCAGGTAGGTGCCATTTGAGGTTCTGTCTCAAGTGTCAAAATACCTTGCTTATGGTGTTCTATTGAAATTCCCCCTCTTCCATCTATCTGTTGTTGCTGCTGCTGCTGTTGTTGTTGTTGTTGTTGTTGTTGTGTGCTTTCACGTAATTTCTGATTTATGGCAACCCTAAGACCAACCTTTCATGAGCTCTGTTTAGAGAGACCAGAAAAGAGGATTGCAATTATAGATTGCAAAGATTATAGTGAAATTGTAGTTCTCCAACTTATTTTGCATGATTCTTTCTTAACGGAGGATCACACTGAAATGTACTTCATCATCTTCCAACCAGCTGCCTATACAATC
This sequence comes from Urosaurus nigricauda, assembly GCA_034509955.1. Classification (NCBI taxonomy): domain Eukaryota; kingdom Metazoa; phylum Chordata; class Lepidosauria; order Squamata; family Phrynosomatidae; genus Urosaurus; species Urosaurus nigricauda. The sequence goes on along the minus strand of JAOEGL010000003.1, from coordinate 106,930,039 downwards.
TATGGTAAGTATCTCTCTGTGCAATTTGCAAAAAACACCCCAACCCCTCCCAAATAAACATCTTTCCTGAATCCAGAAGTCCATTTCTAGTTTTGAAATCCCCCCCCTTTTTTTTTTTTTTTGCAAAAGCACCTATATAAGTTGCCATGACTCAGTCCTCCTTCCCCCTTTTTTAACCAAGAGAGAGAAGGAGAACTCTGTGGACTCTGGAGGGGAGGGCTATGAAAACAGCCTTGGAGCAGCTGCATTTTCTCCACTGCTTTGCTCGGATTAGTGTAAGGGCACTCTTTGTCCTAGGACTGAGAACTCAGTGGCAGCCCAGGCCCTAGAATAAGAAAGGCAGGCCTGCAGTCATGAAGGCTTTTTCAGGACAGGACAGGGACAGGGAACGGGTGGGGATAAAGAAGCATCCAAATGGCCGTTCATCAGCACTGGAGCCAAACACAGTGGCGCAAGATGAACTACTGTTTGTGCTACAACAGCGAAAGCCAATTTATAAGATGAGGCTGCCAGACCGTTTGCTGCCAACATACTAATCTCCTGCTGTTTGCTTCTTGGGACTCTTTGTACTACGGACTCTGGGGAGAAGTAGTCACGGGCAACTACTGCAAACTGAAAACTCTCCATTTCTGGCTTGTTTAAACTTGATCGGTGCAATTTGTGGCTAATGGAGCCAAATCTAGCCCACCACTCATACTCTGTGGCTTATCAATTGGTCGATCACCCATCCACTTTTGCAGGCAGGATAAATAAAGGTGATGTATTGAACTTTGCACATGGCCAGGAATGGTGTTCAACTGAGGAGGCTTGATTGGCTCCCCTCCTTTTCCCAACTGGCAAAGACTTTCCTATTTAAAAAAGCTTTCACCCTTTAGTGGCTTGGAGTAGAAGTATGTGGAATGGCTGCCCTGTTGTTTTTCAATATGTAATAAATGTTTGTTTATGTTTTGATGGGATTAAATTGCTTATGCTTTAATCAGACTGTTTGATTTAAAACTTTTGAACCACATGTTGTTTTAGCTTGTTTGTTTTAACTTATACTGTAAGCTGCTTTGGGTCCCCAATTAAGAAAAAAAGGTGGGATATAAATCACACAAACAAAGTTGGAGAACTCACAAGTTTTAAAAACTGGTATTATCTTGCATATTATCAAGGTTATTATTATCATCATTATTTTGAAGACGCACAGGGTCAAAAGAGTACCCATTCTTTATGATCCACTTGTTTAAGGTCTGATTGTGATTATTTAGATATAAGGACATTAGTACAGCTTAGAGACCCTAGAGGCACCCTTGTAATTTTGGAAGATAAGCAGAGTCAGCCCTGGTTAGTACTTGGATGGGAGACTACCAATGAATATCAGCTCTAGGCTGACTGACAAAACCACCTCTGAATATTCCTTGCCTATGAAAACCCTATGAAAAATCCATGGGGTCACCATAAGTTGACAGGCAACATGGACACAAGTCAGTCCTGTCCTCATAGCATCACTGAAGATAAGATTTTCCCAAAATTATCCGGTCATTGTCATATCACAGTAGAGAGCAGAACCCAGTTCTTCCAAATTGGAATCAAACATACCCTTGGTATTACATTAGTGTCATATATAGTCAGCCCTCCACATTTGTGGCTTTGACTTATTGATTATTCACATGTTTGATTAATATGTTCTCTTTGGGAACCTCTAGGTCCTCCAGCACAACATCCAGGTCAACCTCAACCAGAAATTGTATTGAAGGACCTAGAGCAGTGATGGCAAACTTTTTAGGGATGCAACTAAAAGACTTTCTAAAAGGTACTGGGACTTCGGGGGGGGGGGGGGGGAGGAAACGGGACTTCCAGGGCCAGATGTCTGCCCTCTGGAGGTGGGATCTCCACCTTCCAGTGGTGGGACTTCTTCCCCCACCCTCCTGGGCATTCAGCTGCCTTTCTGGAAACAGCTGAAGGCCTGGGTGGGTAAGGGGGGAAGAAGAGGAACAGACTCGTGCATGTTTCCTTCCCCTCTTCCTCCTCCTCTCCCTGCACCATCTCAGACCTTCAGTTGCCTCTCCGAAGGCAGCTGAAGGCCCAGGATGGCTGAGGAACAGGCAAACACCTGTTCCTCCTCTTCCCCATCCTCCACTTGCCCTGAAAAATGGCTTTGTGTCATAAATTCTCCACCACGGACCTAGAGATTCCTAGAGAGAACACTTCTCTAGGCATTTGTAGATCTTCCAGCACAATTTTGTGGTCAACTTCAGGCAGATATTGACCATACGTTGCACTGGAGGACCGAGAAATTCCTAGAGAAGTGTTCTCGCTCAGGTTAAAAAACTAGTGTTTTTTTATTTGTGCTTTTCCCACTTTCACATGGAGTTCTGTGCCCCTAACTCCAGTAAATGTGGAGGACCCACAGTATTCACTCAGCTTTGTCTTCAAGAATAATAATTTGTTGGTAATAAACATACATTGGAACCTGTTTTGGCATTTGTGAGTATTGCTAATTTTGGCATATTACTCTACATGCTTGTAACTGTGTATATATGTATGTATAAAAATGTTCCTAATTGTTACAAATGTTGCTTTGAGCTGGATCTGAAACCGATCACTGTGGAATTGTTTTAAGATTAGCCTTGTCAAATGTGTTTAAATGGGCCAGGCAAATACATACAAATAATTCAGTTATAGGCAAAATTAACTAATGCTCTTTTTCATGGTGAGCTGCTGTAATGATTTTATATAGCAGTCAAACTATTTAAATACTAATGTTGCCTTCATGCTGTAATCACCATTCCAGTCAGATGTCATTTTTAGCAGCCTATAGGGAATTCCATCCCTTAATTATTCTTCAATACACAAACCAAGCATTCTTTAATTGGTGTAAATTGAACAGCGTTCCAATGCAAACAAGGAGAGGACAAACTAATCAATGATTCCGTGCATGTCTATTGGAAAGCTATTGCCATTAGATCGAGTAACAAATCCTTAACTCCATGAGTCTCAATTGCAGGAAACTCAAACAAACAGTAAGCTAATGCTACATGATGGTATTGGGGTCACAACTGGGAATTTATGTGACAGGACTTGAACCCCAAATGTTGCGGCGGGAATCTACTGAATATAATACATTTAGACACAGAAAAGTAAGAAGAAGAAAAGTATAAACTGGAGCCAATGATGGAAGTGAATATAACTAAGCCTAGGCAAACAGTGATTGCTCTTGCCTAGCTCCAGATAAGCATGGGCCTTGCATCTTCCCCACTCTGATATTTCATAGGGCAAGTTTGAAGCCTGTGGATTGTGACCCCTTTGCGGGTTGAACAACCCTTTCACAGGGGTCACCTAAGACCATCGGAAATCACGTATTTCCAATAGTCTTAGGAACCAAGACCATCAGTTGGGGGTCACCACAACATGAGGAACTGTATTAAAGGGTTGCGGCATTAGGAAGGTTGAGAACCACGGCTCTAGGAGCTGCTTGTTGCCAGTTTTATGGTGGAACACTGTAGCTAGAATTTGCACAGCCCACTTTCTTCCACTGGCATCCTCAATCGTGTAGTTCTCTGCATTATTTGCAAGCCCCATAGGAAGTAAAAAGAAGAACAGTGGAGGTTCAGTTCTGGACAGAAGTTAGTAGCAATTGGACCCTGTGTACTTCCTCAGAAGTAGAGACAATTCCATGCTCTCCAACTGTCCCAACTTGGCAGGGATAGTCCCGATTAATCCTGTGTCATCCCACTTTTCCTGCTGCTGTAAAAATTTCCCACTTTCTCTCTCCTCCTCCCATTTCCCCCCTTTGTTCTCAGCTTATTTCAATTGCTGAAAATTGAGTTCAAAGTGCAAAAGAATTTTGTACTCAATTAACATGGGGGGGGGGGAGGGAGAACGGGCAGAATCTTGCCCTTCTCTGCAGGTTCAGACAAAAGCAAACTACTGCAGCCTTTTCTAGTTTAAGTGTTCTTCCTCATTAGTAACTTTTGCCATGTTACCCACGCTCTAGTGTAGCTTGGCCACACATGACCCAATTTGTGTCTGTGATGGCATGTATTCAGTACAGTACTGACTTTATTTCAGTTACACTATTGATGGAATTCCTAGAACTAAGAGCCTGCTCCTGACTCTCAGGAATATATATATAATTTTAAACCCCCTTTTTTGGGGATGAATGTAATAGCCCATACTACTTTGGTCGATTTTTAATGTAATAGGATTAATGATATCACCAGGGGCTCACTTCCTATAACATCATAAGAGGTTGTCCCCTGGGCTCAGGACTGGACCTTGACATCTCACTGCCCTAGACAATCCTGAACTGACAAACCTATTCCTTAGTGAACCCCTTGATTCTCTTCCAGCCTACCTTCTCTTATTGTTATGTGCCCTCAAGTCATTTTCGAGTTATGGCGACTTTAAGGGGAACCTATCATTGGGTTTTCCTGACAATATTTCTTCAGAAGGGGTTTTCCATGGTCTTCCTGTGAGGCTGGAAGTGTTTGGTTTACCCAGGGTCACCTAGTGGGTTCCCATGGCTGAGCAAGGATTCAAATCCTAGTCTCCAGTGTCATAGTCCAATGCTCAAACTATTACACCATTCATTTTGGACCCCCCCCCCCCGCATAAGAAAAAACATGGGAACTAAAGTCCCATCATCCCCAATGGCAGCTCATGTCCATGTGCAGTGCCACCATTGAGAACAACAGGGTGTGCTATTTGTAGATGCTCATATCCACTGATGGCAAGCTCATGGATGGCGAGAGCCCACTGTATAGTAAAGCAAAACATCTTTCCAACAGTAAAGACTCTCCAAGTCCTATGCTACCCAAACAGCAACCACTATTCTTCTGTTCAGAACAGTGGCTGGACAGACTGCTATTTCTTCTCAAACAAAGGCTGAGGGAGAAGCACAAATTCTGTGCATCTGTGTTCTTTCCACAGTTCCTCATTGTTTAGCCATCTCTATTGTGGTCCAACTCAGGAAGAGACATTAGAATCTTGAGAGAAGATTCTTATCTCATGACATGGCTTAGAGAATGGATTATATTAAAGCACTGTAATCAGACATGGTATCTGAGGCCAAAGTCTCCTTGGGACATCCTTTCACCTCTATGAATATGAAGCTGTTAAAGTAATATGCACCAGCTGAAGAGAAGTTCCAATTCAGAGGCCAATTCCAGAGATATGAAAGCAAGACTTGCTTTCTTTCTGAGACCTGCTCCCTCTCTAAACCCATGTCTGTCATCAGAGAGCCTGGGGGGACACCCCTTTTGGTTTTATTTCTCCTTGTCTTCCCATTCCCTGTGTAGAACATGTGGAGAACTGGTGATGGTGGGACTCTGAAATTTTCAGCATTTTAAATTTGCTGGGCTTTAACAGGCACTTCTAATGACACTTCCACTAACTACAGTGGTTTGTGGAGTGTGTTAGAAATTACAGGAAAGGAACTACAGTACTTAAAAGCCTACAGAACCAAAAAACTGTGATGGCTAGAGATGCCATTCTCAGTGGTCTCAATGGCCAAATTAAATCAATTCCTTTCTCACCCCTGAAATCACCTTTGCCTGGCCATGTCAGTCGTCAATGGGGATGGGGCAGCATATCTGTTTGGAAGGTCAAACCAATAACCTATTTGGTTCCACTCTTCTGAGATAATGTTTTGAGATGGAGGGCAAATTCAGGGGAAGAATTAGATTACACTGATGCATTGCTAGGAGAGAAAACAGAAGAGATCCCAGGAAATTATTCAAAAGAGCTGCAGGTAGGGCTGGCAGATACAAAGCTAGAGGTTGTTCATATCTTTGTAAATCTCCTGATAAGCTTCTCTTGCTCATTCCCTCTTCAGTTCTGTCACCCACCAGTGCCGTAAATGTATGTTGTTGTTAGCTGCCTTCAAGTCAACCTGGACTTATGGTGACCCTATGAATGAGAGTCTTCCAAGTCACCTGTCATCAACAGCCCTGCTCAGGTCTTGCAGACTCGGGGCCATGGCTTCCTTGATTGAGTCTATCCATCTGGAATGAGATTTCCTTTTCCGTCCTATATCCCACCATCGTAACAAGCATTATTGTCTTTTCTAGTGAAACATGTTATCTCATGATAAGGTCCAAGTACAATAGCCTCAGTTTAATCATCTTGGCTTCTAGGGAAAGTAAATGTAAATGTGTATCTGGAAGCATTTCTCACAGAAAGCTCAGGAAACAAGCAAATGGGTGAATGAAGGATGGAGGTAAACTATGAGCAGGGGGAAACAAGCACATTGTCTTCTATGGTTTCATTACAGCCAGGTCTCTGGGTAGAGGTTTGGATGAGAGTATAAGGGTGAAGCTACAAGGGGCAGCCCCTGGTGATGTCATTAAACAAAACCTACTAATCATTAGCTACAGTTGCACCAAGAATGCCATTCATTCAAAAACAAAACAAAACAAAACCCTTCCCAGTCTAACAAATAAAGAAAACGTATGAACACACATTTTTCTAGGCAGTGTTACCACCCTGAGATACATCCTCCTTGTTCTGAAGACTGTAGAAGAAGCACCAGGCCCTGAGATATGGCAACCCTACTGGGGAACAGCCTCTAGTTTCATAATGGTGAAGGGAAGAATAAAAATATCAATTTTTTTCCATCTTATTAGCTTCAGGGTACTGGGGAGGAGAACTGCACTTGAGCATACAAAAGGTGTTCTTCCTCCCTCCAATGCTCACCATGGATGATGAAGCTGCTGCTTCTGCTCTCAGGAGCACCTTCGATACACCTTGAAGGTGACCTATCAGAGAGGACCAGTGTTACGACTGATCTGATGTTTTGAGCCAGGATCCTAGGCAGGACATTGTTATCTATCTCCCACTTTAGATCTAGGGTGGGCAAAGTACAGGCCTACAGATGTCAGGATGCAACTTCCAGCATTCCTTACATTTGGCTATGCTAGCTGTGGCTAATGGAAGTTGTACTCCAATACCATCTAGAGAATTTCACTTTGCTCACTTTTACTTTATAGTCAGGGAGCTTGCACTGACAAAAGGATGATCACTACATTGCAGATTGAGCTGATTTTCTCACATAGTGGCTGCTAGTTAATACATATTTATATGCCTTACATCATCATTCTAGGATAGGAGGGCAATATTGTGAAAGAGAATCAACATAACTCCTAGTTTTCTCTAATGTTGAGGGACATTAAGGATTTGTCAGACTATTCTGCTGCAATGAAGTTCTCATGTACTCATCTCTGGCCCATCAGTGCAAATAAATATTTTCCAGGCATGAGTAGGTTTTTTTTTTAAAAGAAAATCAAACTTAAAAATGGTGCTACATTGTTTGGTCCTTTTATTCCATTAAATTCTAGCCCACATGATCCTGAACAAACATTTGCTGTCAATATTTGATTTTTAAAAAACAGTCCAACTCAATTAAGTAAATAAAGCATTAGAAAACATAATTTCCTTCCCTCACAAAACTAAATCCATTAAGACTTTAACACAAGTATGGATGGAAGACAAAAGGTACATACTTCTCAAAACGTGAAGACCCACAGGACATTTGCATTTTAAAATTAATTGCTGACCTAATTATTTGTCAGTAGAGGCATAAATTAAGCAAATATAACTTACAGGGAAGCTTGAGTCACCCACAGGAGTTCTCCTCCTCACAAGAGTAAATTTTTGTAATAGTCCAGTTTGACAGTCCATTTTTTCCTGTCATCTCATGACTGAAGGAAGAATTTCTGGGAAACTGTACCATATGCAGACATGAGAGAGAATGATATACTTAGATCCCCAGTACAAAGGAATGATAAACTATAAGTCACCAGAGAGAATCAGGAGATACAGCTTTAATTTAAGAAAATGGAGAATAACATTTTTTACATCTACTTAAATTAAGTTTATATTTCTTGCAGTTCTGACTAAAATGTCCAGAGGACAGGATCTCTATCCATCTATCATCTATCCAACTGTCCATCCATGTTAGCTTTGTCTATATGTATGTTCGTTCTAGTTGCCTGCTGACATATGGCAACCCCAAGAATTTCATAGAGTTTTCTTAGACAAGGAATATTTAAAGATAGTTTTGGCAGTTCCTTCCTCTGAAATATAGCCTACAACACCTGGTATTCATTGGAAATCTCCCATCAAAGGACTAACCAGTGCTGACCCTGCTTAACATCCAACATCAGAGATAATTTGGCACCTTTGGAACTTTGTTAGAATTAGCTCAAGGAAGGAATATCAGCAATCTAAGATGTGTGAATGACACTATACTAGAAACAGAAAACATACTAGATTTGGAACAATTACTAAAGACGGTAGTAGAAGAAAGTGCAAAAGAAGGTTTAATGCTGAACATGAAGAAAAGAAAAATAATGATCGCAGAGGAACTACATAAATTCAACCTAGACAATGAAGAAATCGGAATAGTTAAAAAAAAAATCCCTATACCTTGGATCAAACATTGACCAGAATGAAGATTGCAGTCAAGAAATCAGGAGATTATCGCATTGACAAATAACCCAATTGCTCCTTAATGGGATGCAGCCTGGTTGCAGGATGCAGTATTATTGCATGTAATTTGTTGCTCCTGCTGCTGGGCGGCTGCATCCCAGGTCCCAGTCGCACTTTGGAGGCCACTTTCCAAAGCCTGGAGCTTTCCAACTTTGAAAAGTGGCCTCCGAAGCATGGCTGGGACTCGGGATGCAGCTGCCTGGCAGAACAGTGGCAAATTACATGGATAATACCAGCCTGCATTCTGCCACTTGGCTGCATCCTGTTAGGGAGCAGTCAGATTATTTGTCAATGTGATAATCTCCTAGGAATGAGAAAGGTGGCTATAAAAGAATTAGACAAGATCCTAAAGTGCAAAGATATATAACTGAATAACAGTCCAAGCCATTGTATTCCCCATCACCATCATATATGGATGTGAGAGCTGGACAGTGAAGAGGGCAGACAAAAGGAAAATTAACTCTTTTAAGATGTGGTGCTGGAGAAGAGTGCTGAGGATACCATGGACAGCCAAAAAGACAAAAAAGTGGGTTATTGAGCAGAAATTTCCCTGGAAGCCAAGATGACCAAATTAAAGCTCTCATGCTTTGGCCATATCATGAGAAAGCATGAAAAGCATTTCATTAGAAAAGACATGATAGGGACGGTGGAAGGCAATAGAAAGAGAGGGAGACCACGCACCAATGTATAGACTCAACCAAGGAGGTCATGGACATGTATCTATAAGACCTAATCAGAGCAGTGGAGGAAAGGGTGGCTTGGAGATGTCTCATCCATAGGGTTTGCATGAGTCAGGGACAACGTGAGGGCAGTTAACAATAACAGCAGGCATTAGCAACCTCAGTTTGCATTTGCACTGCAGAAATAATGCAGTTTGACACCACTAATTGCCATGGTGCAATGCTATGGAATTCTGGGATCTGTAGTTTTGTGAGATATTTAGTCTTCTCTGTCAGAGAGTTCTGGTGCCACAACAAACTACAAATGCCAGGATTCCATATGATGGAACCATGCCAGTTAAAGCAGTGTCAAACTACATTATTTCTGCAGTGCAGAAGCAGACTTAACTTTATGCTGTTATAATACAAGCCAAAAGTACAATTAGTTTTTTTGTAGGATTTCTCATATAGATTTGCCCAACAATTATCTTTCACACTACATATTTCTTGTGCTCTGATAACACTTTTAACTGTTATAGCCCCATTTTATGAATTTCTGGGATTTTCAGTTTAAGGAGGGACATTAAAAATTCCAGCCCAAATGCTCCAGTGTTTCACCAGACTGCAAACCCCAGGATTCCATAGCATGTTGCAATGGCAGTTAAAGTGGAATCATAATGCTATAACTGTGTACTGTGAAAGGATCCATGCACACAGTTATGCTACTCAAATCCACTGTTTTGTCATGGACAGACTAGGAAGACTATTGGGGTTGTAGCTTCAGCTTCAGGTATTATAGTTCACAGGGTTGTTGTAGGGATAAAAAGAGAAGGACCAGTGCTTTACTTCAAGATGGGATACAAGCACTCCTCACCATATGCAGAAACACCATCTTAGTGCTCAGCTTTACATAAAAGACACAGGCCTGCTTTTTCAAAACTTTGTTTTCTTTTTCATGGTGAACTGCTAGAAAACTGTTGTTTCCTCTTATGACATGAAGCTAAAAACATACGGCTTAACAAGCCTTCAGATATGACACGAGAGAACAAAACATGCACATTCTGTGACCAATGTGGGGCTTTCAAAGTGTCCACTTGTAAGAGGAGGGGTGCAATCCCTGATCATTTCTGTAGCTGAATGAACTACTCTCCTGCTCCTTTCATTCTGTGACTGCTTCTATCTCATCGTCAGCTGGCACTGGCACTGGCAACCTGGCGTATAGGATGTTTTTCTGATCTTTTTGCACTCATTAAATACAGCTGTCACAATAGCGAGTGCGAGAACGCGTGCCAAACTTTATATGCCACGTCAAAATAAAGCAGAAACATTTTTTTATATAAAAAATATAACACACCACCGCTCTCAAACCTTTGAGCTTCTCCTTGAGAAATGCTGAAATCCTTTTTATGTTGTTGTCTTTGACAATCCAAATTGTTCCCCGGCAACATGCATTAAAATTTCACTGCGGAACAAAACGTCAACCTTCAGAATTATTAAAAAATGTAACAAACAAATAAATAAATGAAACTACAAAGCTAAGCTGACTTCTCAGTAGTATAAAGAGCTCGGGCCAGAAGTTGTCCTGAAGTTGTCACTTGATATCTAGGGCGGGAGCAAAACAGCTCTCGAAGAAGCATATAATAAGATAGCATTGTCATCAAGTGCTGTTTTCCACATTTGGCTTGAAAAGATCAATTTTTAGAAAAGGCAGAGAGAGAGAGGAAGGGGATTCATTGCACTAGTCCTGTTGAAACACTACCTTCAGCAGATGCTGCCAATAGTACTTTCAGCAGACTGCAGCTGAAGGAGGTGAGCTAGGAAGCAGGACTGCTTCAATAGCAGCATTGAAACACTACTCACTACAAAACTCTCTCCTTTTTATCCTTTTTTTTTGTCTTTTTGCCATGTCTTTTTAGACTATGTATGATCCTTCAAGTCACCAGAATTTCAAAGGGTTTTCTTAGGCAAAGAATACTCAGAGTTGGTTTGTCCTGGCCTCTGAAGATAGCCTACAGCACTTGGTATTCCTTCGCATTCTTTCTGCAACATACAGGCATACCTCAGTTAATAAAGCTCCTTACAAAGACCCTCCTTTTTACAAAGTCTTTTTGGCCCTCATCTTTTTCTCATTATCCTCTGGAAGATTTTTTTAATATATATAAATAGCACTGGTGCAGTGAGGATGGTGAAGGAAGGCTGGAAAACACTGACTTTTGTTGCCAGGTTGCAGTAGTGTTTCTGCAGTAAGCAGTGCAGTAAAACTTGAGAATGGGGGAAAAAAAATAGGATTATACTCATTGATCTGACTGTACCTGGGTGTGCCTGCCTTTTAACAGGCAAGGTAAACAGTGGGTGTCTCTAGGATCTCTCATTGAGCATGTCTCAACAGCAAAGCAGAAAGAAAAGGAGAAAGCAGATATACTTACCTCACTAGCTAACTCAGCATGATAAAAAGCATAGAACTATGTTGAACTACTCTTTTTTTAATGGGCAACCTGTCTCTATTCTTTCAATGCTATTTCTGCCTCTGGGATCAAATTTTCTGCTAAAGAAGTAATACCCAGGAACTTATCTACTTTGTTAACTGAGGTATACTTGTCCTACCCAGGACTAACCATCTTTAGCTTCTAGATCAGCTGGACTATGGTGCCTTCAGGGTATTTACTGTGGGTCCTTCACATTCACTGAATTCAGGGGCATAGGACTCCCATGAAAATGAAAGAAAATGCAAATAAAAACACTCTTTTTTTAACCTGAGAGAACACCTCTCTAGGAATCTCTAGGTCCACCAGAAGTTGACCATAGTATCATGCTGGAGGATGCTATGTTTTCTCTAGGACTCTCTCTGTCTTCCAGTATGACTCTATGGTCAACTTCCAGCAGAGCCACACTGCAGGATCTAGAGATTTCTACAGGGAACATACTAATCAAATACGTGAATCATTAAGTCCGCAAAAGTCAAAGCTGCAAACGTGGAGGGTCAACTGCAGACTGCACACCTACAAACAAGAAGCTGTGTTTTTGTAATTGCATAGGATGCAAAATGGGTAAGCAACAGAATTCTTTAAGTCAGAGGTAGGAGACATGTGCCCACCTCCAGAAACTTGGGCTGCAACTCCCAGCATTCCTCAGCACTGCGTATTCTGGCTAGAAATGTTGGGATTTGCAGTTGAGCAACATCTGGAGGATTGCATGATTCCATCTTCTTCCACAAAGAAAGTAAAGCAGATTGAATATGAAAAATTCAAGGCTTGCAGCAAAAGCTTCCTCACCTCTCAAAATATCAGTAAACTCAAACCAGCTATACAAACTTTTTATTTCCGTCAATGTTTACTAGAATTACTGTTCCCATCCTGCCTATCACTATATGCTTTGTGCAGTTTGGTGTTTTCTCATTTTCTTCCCCCTATTGGTAAAAAACTGCATGCTAGTACTGTCAGTGATTTGATGGTCTGCTGAGGCAGACAGCTTTTCTGCTTGGTCAGTATAGCCAACAATAGCCATCCTGCCTCTTCTTCATCATAGGAGACTATTACTGCCGCCACCATTAATGCCATGATTTTTCTGGGAGGGGAATGAATAGACATGACATAAACAGCAAGATGATGAAGGGAAAGGAATGTGAAGGGTCTTTGCTAAAAAGATCACGTTCTAAGGTTGTATAGGACATGAAAATTGTAGGATGCTACCAGAGATGATTCTGATGTCGCCAAGAGCATTTTTACATGATGACAAACAATATTCCTTTATCAGCTTTCATAGTGCCTTATGGGAAGTAGTGAAACCGTTTGTAGTGAAGTGAAGTAGAAATTTGTTTAAAAACAGCAATAATGCAATATTTCTTCTAGTGGTTTCTACTATGAAATAGTTTGAAATTTTGAATACTTCTGGTTACTGCTCCCATGATGATGGGAAAAGTAGAATGTGAACAGTAATTTACTGATGTGCCAATGGAAAGTTTGAGATGTCCCATCTAGCACTCTTTGGCATTGAGGAGTCTTACAAATAAAATCTGAGTCAGGGGACTGATTCTCCTCCAAGCAATTTCAATGCTCTTAATTTATACATTTGTTATGCAGCCTTTCAGATGTTGGACTGCAGGTCCCAACATTCTTCACCATTAGCTACATATGTTGGCAAAAGGTGTTGGGATTTGCATGCCACAATATCTGGAGGACTGCATGATTCCCATCCTGGGTTTAAGGTCTAAATCCAGTTGCTAGGTCTGAACTACAGTAGACTCACTGAAGCAATGAAAAATTCATAAATCAACATTTTCTCAAGCTCCATTGATTCAACGGGTCTACTCTAGCTGGGACTAGCAATTAAATTTAGACCTCCTCCCTCCCTGAAATTCGTTTGCAAAGGAAAAATGCAAAAGATTGCATCCAGCCCTGAGGGAAGCAGGAAAAGGGACCACAATTACTTTACAGGTGACACAGACTGTGATAATGTTTTAAAAGGAAATGAATTGTTATTATTCAGATGTAAACACCACACACTTGTCTTAAAGCAGTAACTAGTCAAAGTTTCAGGAGCAATTGTTCATACCACAAATTCCCATCATTTAAGGCTTTGTAGGTCAATGCCAGTAACTAGAACTGAGCTTGGAAGCAAAGTGGAAGCCAGAATAGTTCTCGCAGGACCTGTGCTATATAGTCTCTAAAGTGCACACCTGACACTGGTCTGCTTGCTGCATTTTGCACTGGTTGCAGCTTCTGAATACTTTTCAGGGAGGGCTGTACTTAGAGTACATTACAATAGTCTAATTGAGAGGTATCTAAAGCATGAGCCACTATGGCCAGATCTGCCTTTCCCAAGAAAGGGTGTAGATGGCACTCTAGTGCTCTTGGCCTCTGCAACAACCTGGCTTTCTGTAATCTTTAAGAGGGAATACAACCCCATCCAGAGGAGGCTGTGATCCCAATCCTAGGTTGCTTTTCCTACTGAACAGCAACACTTCCATCTTGTCTGGGTTAAGCCTCCGTCTGTTCATCCACATTCAGTCCTTTACAGCATCCAGGCAATGATTCAGTGCTACCACAGGCTCCTTGGTATCATTGTTTTTTGACAGCCACCCCCAAAGCTCCTGATGACCTCTCCCAGTGGCTTCTTGTAGTTGCTGAAAAGCCTAGGTGGCAGTATTGATTGCTGTGGAACCTCACAGAAAAATGGGCAAAAGTCTGAACAGCCCTCATCACTAACTTCTGGGAACATTCAGCCAGGAAAGACTAGAGCCATTGCAAAGCAGTACTCCCAAGTCCCATCAGCCAGACAACCCAGAAGGATACCATGACCAATAGTATCAAATGCTGTTGAAAGATCCACAAGGACCAATAGTAACTTACTCCCTCAGTCCAATTCCCTGTATAGATCATCCACCAAGGCAGCAAGGCTATTTCTGTTCATTAACAAGGCCTGGACCAAGATTGGAATTGGTTCTGTTAATATGTTTCATCCAGGAAAGCCTGGGATTGTGTTGCCATTACTAGCTATAGGATCTTACTTAGAAAGGGGAGATTGAAGATTGGCTGATAGTTACCTAGGGAGGTGGTGTACAATGAAGGTTTTTTCAATCAAGGTCTTACAAAGGCTTCTTTTAGAGAAGTTTGAACATAGCCCTCTTTCAAAGAAGCATTTAGAACCTCCACCACTCTACTGAAAAGTCCTCCTTCTCTCAGGTTTAATTAACCAGGAAAGACATGGGTTTAACTGATAAGTGGTTGGTCTCACCACTCCAAGCAACTTTTCTATATCACCATGCTAAGCAACCTGAAACTCATCCATCAGACCTGAAAAGTATGTGCCTCGGTTGCCTCCTCAGACTCTACCTTCAATGTGGAGTCCATTTTCAGAATGACTCCGAGCATTATTTTCTTCTCAAAGTATTTAGAAAATTCATCATAGCACTTTTCTGAGGGCTTTTCCTCAGCAGTCTGAGGTCCAGGATGTAATAGTCTTTAACTACCCAGAACAGTTCACTGGACAAGACTGAGCTGATATAATAGAGGCAACAAAGAGTTGTTGCCCTCACTGCTGCAAAGGAGGTTCTAAACTGCGTCTTAAACTGTGCTTGATTGGATTTATTCTGAGTCTTTTTCCATTGTTGCTCTAGTAATCTACCCAAGAACTTCATTGCTTTCAGCTCCAAGGAAAAAACCAAGAAGCCCATGTTGTACAACCAAGTAAGGGATACTTGGGAACAAATGTGTCAATGTCCAGGTCATCTCCCTGTTCCACAGATCAACCAGAGAATGAGCAGAATCACCAACTCTGGCTAATGGAAAATCCCCAAGAATATTCATAAAGCCTTTTGGATCCATTAGTCTCTGTGGGCAGGCATTTTAATGTTTCTACCTCTGCTGCAGAGGTTAAGAATCCCAGCAAATCTAAATCTTATCAGGTAGTGTTCTGTCCATGACAATGGGGTTCTTTCAAACCTCTTTACCCCCAGATCACCACCATCCTGACTTCTACCAAGTCACTGTTTTATTTTATTCTATTCACTGAAATACATAAGAGGAACAGGTACACCAAAGACATGAATAGTTTTGACTTTTTATTCCTATCATGTATTTTTGTGAGAGGAATTAAATGTCAAAACACAAAAGTGATTATACTTTTAGTGGTAAAAATATATATAATCCCATAATCAATTCATTTAAAAAAATCTCCCAAATTGTCAGGACTATAATGAAAGGGCAAAAGGGTCTTACTTTGACATTATGTGGAATAGAAAGTCACATCTATCTGCCTTTTTCTCTCTCAAATAATTTCTGTGTCTCCAGTCAGTCCTGTTCACTTCCTAACATTTCATGCACTGGATTTTTAGAATACTTTGTTAAGTATTTTGACACAAATAGCTTAAATGAAGCTTGGCATATATGGTATTGCCATGAATAGCGTGAGTGGAGGGAAGATTATCACATCCCTGCGGGCTTCTCCCATTCGTGTCCCGTGTGTAAACTGTAATGGATGAGTCCTTGAGTAAAGTGCATGGGATTGTGAAAATCTTCCCCTTGATTGCGCTATTACCATGTTTTAATCACATTTTCATGATGATTGCCTCCTCTGTGTGATAGCATCCATAGTGTACAACTCCAAAGCATTATGGGAAATTAGAATAAGGGCTTCCACAACCAGCCATTAATTGGAGTGCTTCTAGTGCTGGGTAATTAGGTTGATGTTAGGGTAGATAAACATAGATGCTCCCATTGAAAAAACTTAGTTAGTGTGGGAGAAAAAAATCAAGTTAGTGTGGGAGCTATATATAGTGTGGGAAGCTAAAGGTTGAACCAGGAGCCTCATGACCCAATAGGACAGCCATTTTCAGATCACAAAAAGGGAGGTGGATCACACACAGAAACACACATGCAAACATACCCAACAACAACAACAAAATGTGCTTAATTTTTTACTCCTTGTGGTGTATAGGTGCAAATTATTACTTTGATTAAAAAAGAAATAAAATAAATCTTACACCATAGTGGAAAGGACTGCACCTAGCTGATTGCGAGACTGCTTAGCCTTGAATCTGGAAGCACAGCTTCAAGGTCTTAGGGTTCTCTGCCTTTAAGCTAGGCTTGGCCTGTATAAACAAAGGACATGATCAGAAGCAGGGCAATTTCCCAATAGGCCTTTAAAGAGAGGACCACACACTGAAAGCAGGACACATGGCAACACAACAGCTTATCGTCAGGCACTAGCCTTTACGATCTCAGTCTTTGCGCACTGAAGAAACAGGGATGTAAACTAAACATCTCTGTAATTGGCAGCCAATATGAAGCCTCTGGATTGGTCAGGGTTAGTAGCAATGTTAGATACTCATTTTCTGTTGCTTGGTCAATAAGTGTCTTTCTGTGAATGCCTGGCACAGGCTTCAATCTCCTAACATCACCAAGCAACCTGAGAGACTGTGACCTGCTGGGGAACATGCTCTTTCAGTCTTTAGTGAGATACAAATGTCCATGGCTGCAGCCTAGCCCTGACACTCTGACACTGATTTTGATAGATTTCCTTTCCGAGTAAGTTGTATTTTGGGAGATCTGAGTCTTAAGCTTCCTGTCTCTGCAGTACAGGATTTGGATCAATGCCTAGTTAGTTCAGCTCTATTTCTAGCCTGTTGAATAAAAAGAGCATTGCCGATAGCAGAGTTTTATAAGTAAAAGGTGTCTCTCTTTCTCACCTGCTCACACTCCGGATTGTCATCCTTTCCCTTTGTTCCTTTGCAAGTTGCTGTTGTCAGTTCCTGAGTCATGGAACCATTTGCAAGAATGGCTCTAGAGAATTTGGAGAGAAAAGAAAGGAGGAAAAACATGCTTCAATTTAATAAAAAAGGCGGAAAAGTAAAAAAAAAAGAGAAACGGGAACATAAAGAAATGGAGGGTATTCTCAAGTATGTAGCCTGCGGCCTTGTCAGGTAACATTTCTTTAGATGATGTTCTTTCTCTGTCTCCACCCCAAGATCTCTCTTCATCATTTTTTAAAAACATATCTTTTGGGATAAGGACATGAAAGCAAACTGTAGGCCAAAGACAGGTATTAGGGGTTGCTGGGGAGTCTATCTGATGGCTGTGCTTTATCTTTGTGTCCAAGCTTTTGCCAGTCAGCAGGTACAGAAGGCTATCCATTCCAGTCACATCATTTTCTCCATGATGACAAGCATCACACCTTCATCCATCACATTTACATTTCAAACTGCCACACGGCTGCTATTGATTAATTATTTAGCAGCCGTTGCCCACTTGTGAGTATTTCTGATCTTGCATTTCATGTAGAAAAGTCTGTTCTCTCTCATTCCCTTTTCTCTCTCTTTTGTGGCTTAACCTCAATAATTTTATCTGAGCGAGTGCACGTGTGTAGTTCATTTTGAAAACAAAATGGGTGTATGTGCCTGTCTACCTCCAAGAACACAAGTGTACATTTAAATGGAAGACAAGTGTGCATATATTTAAATGGCCACCCAAATCTAACCACAAGTTAATGCTTTTCATCCCACTCTCTAACAATCACACTGATTTTTCAACTGTCTTCGGATTATATCCTTTCTTTGTTTTCCCATTGTTTATTCTGTCTCATTCCCTGCAGTCCAATTAGTAAAAACACCTAAATGATGTTTAGGTGTGTACAATGGAGTATCTGCACAATGCATTTAGATTCTTAGTGCTAGAAATCTTTAATCTTGCTCCTTTCACATCACACAATTATTATGCTATAATTCTACTTTAACTGCCCTGGTTCCATCCTATGGAATCCTGGCATTTAGAATTCTTACCTAGAGACATTCTGTGCCTCACCAAACTACAACCCTCAGGATTCCATAGGTTTCAGCTAGGGCAAAGGGAAATCATAGTATTATAACTGTGTAGCATGACATCCTTTGCTGCATTCTACAGCTTATTTTAAAAGTGTTTGGGCAAGTAGGTGGGGTCCTCCAGATGTTGTTGGACTGCAACTCTCATCAGTCCTTGCTGGAATATCCAATGGTAAAGAATGCTGGGAATTGCAGTCTGGCAAGAGTTGGAGGAGTTGGGCTATGAGATGGGTTTGTGACAAGAACAAGGTTGTTGTTGTTTTCTTCCCAGTCAAAGAATGAAGCACAGTGTGTTTTGAGAGCTGAGTGAGGCAAAAGAACAAGAACAGCAAGGTCCTCCATCCTCATTCCACATATAGAAGCTAAGCAGACTAGCAGCTGAATCTTACTTCTACACCAGCAAAGGGAGGAGAGTGTGTCTCAAAGCACATAAGCTTAGCAGGTAAGTTCAGGGGATGCAGGCCAGGCCATGTGGCATAAACCTATCTGTCCTCAGACCAGTATATTTTAACTGAGGCAGCTGCCTCAATCAGTACTGAGGATCCTAGTCTTAGATATTGGTATGGGCTGGATAACACCCATCTACAAACATAAACTTAAAGATCATTAAAAACAAAACCAAAAAACAAAACCAAAAACCCAAAAAACCAAAATGTTAACCTGAGGGGGAAAAATACTGACTGGCCAAGCAATTTATCAGATATTTGGCAACCTCACCTAGACTCCTCAAGGAAGGCCCAACCGTGATTTGTAAATCAACAGTACCTTGGCTTTTAGATCAATGTTGAGTTTCAATGGCTTTAACAGCAAACAGCAAATACTGTCAGATTACAGTAGGAGCAGCAGCAGACGTAGTGTGCGTGTGTGCCAGTGTATGGGTGGGTGAGAGGCACTCTGCAGTGTGCTTGGAGGTGCAGAGATGCTCTTCCCATGCCACCCGCTTCTTTCATCAGGCTGTCTGTCATGGACTGCAGCTGTTAAACGGCAGGCCTCCGACCTGCCTGCTGATTGCTCTCCCTTGAAAAGTGCAGAGCACTGAATATTGGACAAATTCCAAATGTGTACTGAAAGAAAAAAAAAAACAAAACCCTGATAGCTATTTGTTTCACATACTCATCAGGATTCAGTCAGATAAAGGCCAGGTTTGAGACCACATTCCAAGGACAAGGGATGACCTAGGGAGGAGAACAATAGAGTATGCTTTGGCTGTATGGCCCAAGATACTTGAAAATCACAAGTGGGCAAAGTATGGCCCGACCCCCAGGTGGCTGGGCTGCAACCATTGATTGTGCTGCCAAAGGCTGATGGGTCAGGTTGCCAGAGCAATAATGGAACAGGGCTCCCATTTAATAGCTATGTAAAAGAAGGAATTCTAGTAAGCGTTCCTTGTTACCTGGGTACCGCGACAAGCAACACTTGCCAAAATTCCCTCTTCTACACAGCCATGAAAGGTACACAAGCTGAAGGCTTTCATGGCCGGAACTCATTGGTTTTTTTTTTGTGAGGTTTTTGGGCTATGGAGAATATCACACGGGAGGCTTACTGTGAGTAAATCACCATGAAATCGTCCAAAATTGTTCACACCCCCACACACTTCTCCCGTCAGTAAATCATCATGGCAGCATTGGCACTCGCTTGTCCTGTGAGTAAAGCAGGCACACCTAACTCCTTTCTCCAACCAGCCCAGCAACTTAAGATGCAAACAGGGACAACAGCAAGAACCATTACAGACCTTGCATAATATTGCCAGGATTTATGTTGATGTTGTTACTGTTATTTAAGGTGTAATCCATAAGGCCTCAGTGCTAGCAAGCCATGTTTGGAGGAACAGCAGGGAATGCTTTCAACTTTAGGCTGGAAGCTGGTTGGAACATTCTCAAGCCTGTGTGGTGTCTTGAAGAGACCAGGACAGTCCTAGGTCTTTATGGCTACCCCAGTATCTTGGGGACAGTTATTTAGTTAAGTTGCTTATGTTTATTTTAAAGATTGCTGCTCTGTTTTTCAGTAGGTTGTAATAAATAACAGTCGAGCTTGAAGGCATCTGGTGTGTGTGTACCATGGTTTCAGTCCATCCATCCATCCATCCTTCAATCAATCAATATAAAAATGTATCCAAACCAACCTTACATTTTCTGTAGGAAACACAAATGTTACTTGTTCACTTTCTGAATCAGCAGGGTTGTCCTAACTCTTAAGGGACAGGTGAGTTTACTGTGCAGCTGTCACCTTCTTTGACAAAAGCAGAGCTCTAGTATCACCAGTAGCTGTAACCAAGGATGAGCTAATCCCGTGCCCTTAGTGGTGAGTGCTGTAAGTCAGTGGCGGAGGTAGTGGGTGATTTGGCAGATACTGGGAAGATTTAATTGCTGAGAAACCCCAACCATCATAGCTCAAAACCTCTGCAGTCCACATTGGATGTTGCTGGGAAGTGACTAGCAATGCTCAGAGGTGGCCTAGTCATTCTCTGTTCTGTTGCTACCTAGTTTTGTCTGCAAATATGGCCTTGGGCCCCCTTTTTATTAAATGCTGTTCACCTGTTACCTTTGTTACTACTTTTTCAGAGGCTACTTCTGTCTAGCATTACAGTTTGCAGCTATACTACAGAATTAATGCAGTTTGACATTTCTTTAACAGCCATGGCCCAATGCTGTGGAATTCTGGGGTCTGTAGCTTTGTGAGACATTTAGTTTTTTTCTGGCACCGCAACAAACTCCAAATCCCAGGATTCCATAGCATTGAGCCATGGCAGTTAAAGCACTGTCAAACTGCATCAATTCTGCAGCGTGGCAGCAGCCCACGACTCACTTGGAACACATCTGTATGCAAAGGGATCTTGGAGTACCTTTGAGCAAAAGAGGTTGTAGCATAAGATTTCATAGAGTTGGTCTTCTTTCTCAGATCCATGGAGACAAGGAACAAATCTGTTCTTTGTGAATTAAACCAGAGCTTCTAGCTCAGATAAAAGACAAATACAGCTTTCCCATGAGGAAAACATGACTCTGGCTATAATGTTCCCACATTGTCAGCTCAGCTCAGGGCCTTCTCAGTGTTGGCAGAATATTTAAAGGCAAATATCTGTTTACAGAGCATCTTCAGTTACTGTCTGTCATGGGAAATCCCTGTCAATGTGGAGATCATCCCTGCCCTGATCACAAGAAGTGTATTTAGGGGGAACAATAATAGTGTCTTTTTACATCCATCAGTTCTTTCTGTTTATTACAACTCTCCTTATGATTAACAAGCTTGTTCTGAAAAAATAAATAAATTCTAACGCAAGTAATTAGTTCATCATAGGTGTGCCTAATGTGTATTGTCACAAATAAAAAGCAAAAATGCCACTTAATCTTTTAATCTGGGTTTAATGGGATCAGGAAGCTATTTTCCATAATTGAGTAGTGGGTGTTTTGTGTGTATGTTTTTGTGTGGGAAAAAAGAGAAAGAAATCCATCTAAAATTAGTGGTACCGGCATAATATAGGTACTTCACACAAATGCTACTGAAAAATAAACACAAACCAGGCAAGAAACAATTAGATTATAAACGAACCCATTAATTTATTAACAAATATAAATACAAACAATAATTCAAGGTAATTTATAAGATTACACTCATTTGACACTTGGGTTTGTAACTACTGGATGAGGTATCAACTATTACAGAGAAAGTCAGTATGCAGTCCCTACCTCAGTATATTATATGCTAATTCCTGAGAGTCAAGAAGAATGACCTTTGGTATTGCATCTGTGAACCACATTAACTTTCAGAATGCTGAGACTTTATAATTCCTCGGTTATACTGCTTCACCTGCATTCTCTCTTCTTTACCAATCTTGTTCTTGCTTTGTCATTTCATTGTCTATCTGTATTTGGTTTATTTGTCATTTTAAATAGTTACTTTTAAAAAATGGTTTTGATTTTAAAGACAGTTTAACAATATTTTAAACTTGGCATATATATTTTTAGTTACATCTCTTTTAACTATTATAAGCCTGGGAAAAGGGGGGGGGGATGTAAACACATTTTAATAATAATAATAATAATAATAATAGTCTCTTTCGACATACTCTTCCAACTAGCTCTCCCATTTAATTCTGGCAAATCTCTCCTTCCTTTCCCTTTTTACTGTGTTGTTTTATATTTACCATATGGAATTGGCCTTGTTTCTTTGGTTATTTTCTGATCCCAGATCTAAATACAGAGACTGTGCATATCCAGGGCTGGCCAAAGACACTTAACTGGAAGCCAGAAGAAATCTGAACTGAAACCAGGGACATTATCAAGAAAGAATGCAAAATGACAGTGGAGCTTATCCCATTACTTACTAAACTGATTTGCCTCTTTCTGGCTTAAAGCTTAATTCAAACAGCATCCTGATGTTATCAGAAGATTTTTGCTGCTGAATTTGCCACCTGAATACAGCCCGGGTCCATCTCTGCTTCCAGGAGCATTTTCTTGGCAGTCATTTTCTTAAGCTGGAAAACTCCCAGATCCAAAAAGAGCCATGATGGCTGATTCTGGAAGTGGGGATGCACTCAGGATATACTCAGGCAGCATATTTGACAGCAAAAACCTGGTAACATCAGGATGCCACTCAAATTAAACTTTAAGCTGGATAGAGGTAAATTGATTTTGGCCCTAAACAGACCAGTGATAAATGCCAGCATCGGGGCATACGATGGGTATGGTGACTGCATGCCGCTTGCCCTGACTTTGCCCCCATGCCAGCGTGACACCACATGCCCCACTGCACAGCGGGAGGCGTCATGACACTACCTTGGCAAAACGTGTTCACACATTGCACCAAAGGAGTACTGAAAGCTTCTCCTTTCTGTGATGCAAAAAGAAGCTGCTTTCTGTGGTGCAAAAAGAAGCTGCTTTTTGCAGCTTCTTCATGCACTGTGGACCTCCTGGTTTGTGGGTATGGTGTACAGTTGTCACGTCCCCTGTATGGCAAGGAAAGGGGCGGCGTCCTGCTGCCCCTTAGGGGCCATCTGCAAAGCCCCTTAGTAAACCATGGGATTAGCTCCAGCGTCTGTGCCCAAAAACAAAGAAAAGGCTCATCAGATGACAGATGTAAAAAAGTGGAAGACCTCCTCTGCTCTAAGGCTGTCTTGGTTTCAGTGTTGGGCTGCTATATGGCCAGTGGGGGAACACATTACAGGATCAAGACAAAATAAAAAGACAACTGAAGGGACACGCTGAAGAACTACATAAAAGGATGACAGATTACTTCAAGGAAGAACGTTTTGGCAAAGAACATAGAACTTTAGAAAGAGAATTGGTGGAATATTGACTTCAACTGTATAGAGGCATAATGAATGCTTCATTCCCCCCACTTTAAAATGTATTATGTGTTCCATGCAGATAAAACAGAATCCTTGAACGTGTAGAGGTGCCCTCTCACATTCAGGAGCATATGCATAGAAGCCCTCTTCTGATCTTTCCTGTCAACAAGGTAATGCTAGGAATGGGGAAGACAAAGATTTTGGAGCAACCCAGAAAACAAGGTCCCTGTGTGCATCCTCTCCCCCAAATGTTTCTTGGTCAGACATTGTGCTACGATAGCCCTGAAATATCAGGGTGGATTTATGGGTTGATGCCTAGGTAGATAGCAGGCAGACAAGAAAGCAGGTGGCTGGGCATTCAATAAGGCTCTAATTTTTTAGCTAAAATAAAATTTAAATCTGTTCATTCAGATCAGGTATGTTGTTATCAACTGAATATTGCCCCCAGAGGACCAAGATCTCTCCCACTGGGGCCCTGTCCATTCATTAACTGTCAAGCATCAAGCAAACGGAATCCAAGTCAGTAGCAAAAAAGCAATTAGATATTTTAAGCAGTGATAAAAACACCACAAATAATCAATTTCTATGGCATTAGCAGCTACCAGGTCCAGGAAAAGTCTATAAAAGCTAGAATTTATTGTGGAACCCCAGTCAGTTACACAGCATTGATCCTTGGGAGTATGCATAGATTGCTAGATTTTAAAGGAAGAGGAATTCATAATTATTCCTACCTTTAGTAAAAGGGAAATATTACCTCAGGAAAAGAAGACACAGCAAGGGAAAACAATCCTAAAATGCCTGTTTTTGTTTACTTTCCATAAGCAGCCCACCCGTAAATTGTTGGAAGGCAATTCAATGTAATCTGAGGCACAGAGCCCTATAAAAGGGGGAACAGTTAATTGTAGTAATAATGCATTGCTTAAAAAGATTATTGTTCTTACTCTTAAAATTGTTTGCTGCACCTGGGGGGAAAAAGGGATAGAATAGAAATACATTCATATATGTTACTGAAACTCAGCTGCTCTTTTAAAAACACATACATCCCTTCC
Source organism: Urosaurus nigricauda (assembly GCA_034509955.1). NCBI lineage: Eukaryota > Metazoa > Chordata > Lepidosauria > Squamata > Phrynosomatidae > Urosaurus > Urosaurus nigricauda. The sequence goes on along the minus strand of JAOEGL010000003.1, from coordinate 106,905,262 downwards.
TTGTGAAAGTTAATGCCAGAAGGTACTTAAATTCGTATTAACCTTTCCAATACTATTTATTTATGTTAAATAATCCCACATTAGACTCTTGCTCACACTACACAAAATGAAAATGGGATGAATAACACTCATTAGAAAGACTAATTTACCTACTTAACTTAAAGACATAGCCTGGTAGCTTTGAAAATTGAATATGGAGTGTTCCAAGACATATTTGAAAAAGACCAAAAGGGTGGCAGCTGAAATTGAAAGGCCTGTGGGGTTTTCTCCTGTGCCTGTTGAGCTTTAAGGATTGAGGGGGGGGGGGGGGGAAGCTCCTTTGTGTGCGGCACTTTATCTGCCCATTTGAGAGTTGAAGCTGCGGCCAGATATAGAAACATAGTGGAATATCATGGAAACCCTTTTTTGCCCCTCCTGCAGAGAGAGACATGGGACCCTGATGAATGGGGTGAGATGTGGTGCATCAAATCCATTGGAGTCCTTCTGTCCTCAGAAGGCACGTGCATGAATAGGACACTTACTGTTATGGACAACCCATATCTCTCTGGACCAAAACTCATTCTGTTCTTTATTTTTTCATAGGGAATATTAGTTCTCTTTGTATTAATAGAATATCTTCCTATTAAAGGTTATGTGGAATGAACAGTGGGATGGCATCTGCTGCCATCCACCCTGTCTATCAGGCATTGGTGGGCCACCTCTCTAGAAAAATTTTTCAGCATCTCTCTCTATCACTAACAGTGAAAATAAAATGCTAGGCAATTAAATAACTGTTTGTTGCCCTTTCACATAACCCAAAATTGCCTGTCTGAGTTGGCCACCTAACACTGCATATTTTAGATAAAGTAAAATTAGCATAAACATGTTACAAGAAGATCCAGTACAGGTTCAGATAAATACCCTTCCTGTTGTTTGTATATATGTGTGTGTGTGTATGTGTTTTCTGTAAACTCTGGTAGTGGTTGCCAAACCTGTGTAGAGCTATGACACATATACATGTCAGACCCTAGCACCTAATAGATGCCACACTGAGGCCCTCATATTTTGAGAGGCAAGGATCCTTTGTAAACAACTGTGATGGCATATGCTTGGTTTGAAGAAGATCCTCTAAGCATAATGTAGCACATCAGCCTTATATTATGGTCTGTGAGGAACTGAACTACTCATACCTTGGATTTTACTTTTTAGCTCTAAAGTTTTAAAAATTGGGGCCTAAGTTAATTTTTAAGGCTATATTGGATGATCTCAAAATTCATAAACTACACCAGTGCTCCTGCTGGGGTGTCAACCTGCTAATTTCCTTCCATTTAAAAAAACTATTTAAAATCTTTGTTAAAAAAAAAAGAAGCTTGTTACAAAGAGGTTAAAAGAGCTAATGTGTATGCGGTCTCACAGATCACGCAAAGTAGAATCCTGCCCTGATTCAGAGGGGCGAGCTAGAAATAAAATTTATTATTCTTATTACTAGTAGGACCTAGTATGGTGAAATAGAGACTCAGAGGCTGTGCAGACCAGCCATAAGGCCAGCCTGGGGGCGAAGTCAAGGTGTGGCATCCATACAATGCACACCCCAACTCTGCCTCCATGCCGCTTCTCTGACACTGTGTTTACATGATGCAGGACCAAAGGAGCACCTTAAAGCTGTGGCACCACAGCTATTGCACCCTTTCCAGGGTGCAAAAAGGAGCTCCTTTTTGCAGTTCCTTTTTGCACCCTGGAAAGGCCAGGTTGAGGCCGCAACATGCAGTTGCTGAGGCCCCATCCCGTCCCGGCCTTAGGGGCAGTCTGCACAGCCTCTCAGTGGTTGCAAGATGAGACCTAGTACACACAGTCTGGCTATGTTTGCTGGCTCAAAACAGTATAATTTTCAAGGAACAATGCAAAGTCATCCGAATGAGATGATGTATAAGGGGGGGGGGATGTGTTAATTTAACCAGTGTTTCTGTTGGTTTTTCAAAGGCTGCCTTCACACACTGATGATGTCAGAAGGTGCTGGGGCTAGAATTGGGAACTTTTAGCTTGTGTTGCAGCTGAAATTTGGAGGTAACCCAGTAATGCTAAGTGTGAAGTGTTGTCTGGTTCTAGGCTGTTTCTACTCATAAAGGATGAGAATGAATCACTGAATCATAGAATCATAGAGTTGGAAGAGACCACAAGGGCCATCCAGTCCAACCCCCTGCCATGAAGGAAATCACAATCAAAGCATCCCTGACAGATGGCCATCCAGCCTCTGTTTAAAGATCTCTAATGAAGGAGACTCTACTTCACTCCAGAGGGAGTGTGTTCCACTGTCAAACAGCCCTTACTGTCTTTTCCTGTAACTTGCATCCATTGTTTCAGGTCCTAGTCTCTGGAGCAGCAGAAAACAAGCTTGCTCCCTCCCCAATATGGCATCCCTTCAAATATTTAAATAAAACCATCATATCACCTCTTAATCTTCTCTTCTCCAGACTAAATATACCCAGCTCCCTAAGTCATTCCTCATAGGGCATGGTTTCCAGACCTTTCACCATTTTAGTCACCCTCCTTTGGACCCGCTCCAGTTTCTTAACATCCTTTTTGAATTGTGGTGCCCAGAACTGGACACAGTATTCCAGGTGGGGCCTGACCAAAGCAGAATAGAGTGGCACTATTACTTCCCTTGACCTAGACACTATACTTTTATTGATGCAGCCTTTTTAGCTGCTGCATCGCACTGTTGACTCATGTTCAACTTGTGTTCTACTTGGACTCCTAGATCCCTTTCACATGTGGTCTCGTTCAGCCAAGTGTCCCCCATCCTATATCTGTGCATTTTATTTTTCCACGCTCCGTGTTGAATTTCATTTTGTTAGCTTTGACCCAGCTTTCTAGTCTATTCAGGTCATTTTGAATTTTGATCCTGCCCTCTGGGGTAATAGCTACTCCTCCTAATTTGATGTCATCTGCAAATTTGATAAGTATGCCCCCAATTCTGTCATCCGTGTCATTGATAAAGATGTAGAATAGCACTGGGCTTAGGACAGAACCCTGTGGCACCCCACTGGTCACTTCTCTCCAGGATGAAAAGGAGCCATTGTTGAGCACCCTTTGTGTTCATCCGGTCATCCAATTACAAATCCATATAACTGTTACCTTATCTAGCCCACATTTTACAAGCTTGTTTGCAAGAATGTCATGGGGAACCTTGTCAAAGGCCTGACTGAAACCAAGATATACTATATCTACAGCATTTCCTTCATCTACCAAGCTGGTATGTGTATGAGATCAGATTTGTTTGGCATGACTTGTTTCTCTGAAATCCATGTTGACTTTTTGTGATCATGGAATTGCCTTCTAGATGTTCATAGACTCTCTGTTTAATGATCTCTAGAACTTTTCCTGGTATTGATGTCAGACTAACTGGACGATAACTGTTGGGATCCTCCCCCCCCCTTTTTTTTTGAAGATGGGGACAATGTTTGCCCTCCTCCAGTCTGCTGGGACTTCTCCTGTTCTCCAGGAGTTCTCAAAGATTATTGCCAATGGCTCCGATATTACATTTGCCAGCTCTTTTAATACCTTTGGATGTAGTTCCTTTGGTCTGGAAACTTTTATTTATTTAAATTAACAAGATATTCCTGTACTATCTCTTTACTTATTCGCTGCTGAATTTGCCCTATTCTGTCCTCTGCTCCATTATCCTCATGTTGAGTACCCTTTGCCTTTTCTGAGAAGACAGAAGCAAAGAAGGTGTTGAGTAATTCTGCCTTTTCTCTGTCCCCGGTTAGCATTTTGCCATCTTCACCACACAATAGCCCTACCATTTCCTTCTTCTTCCTTTTGCTGCGGATGTACCCCAAAAGCCCTTTTTATTGTTTTTAACCTCTCTAGCAAGCCTGAGTTCATTCTGCACTTTAATTTTTCTAACTTTACCTCTACGCGTGTTTGGTATTGGTTTGAATTCCTCTTTGGTGATTTCCCCATTTTTCCATTTCTCATACATGTTCCATTTAAAACTTAGCTCAGTTGAAAGTTCCTTAGCCATCCATCCTGGTTTCTTGGTATACCTCCCATTTTTCTTCCGCACTGGAACTGTTTGAAACTGTGCCTTCAGTATCTCCCTTTTGAGAAGCTCCCATTTGTCTTGAACGCCCTTCTCTTTTAGTATTCCCGACCATGGGATCACCTCCAGTATTTCTCTAAGTTTATTACAATTAGCTATATCTAGAAAAATCCTAAAATCTAGAATGTGTGTCTGACTATGCCTGGCTTCTTCTTTCCACTGTATAACAAACTCTAGGAGAACATGGTCACTGCCACCTAAGGATCCCACCACTTGCACTCCATTAACTAGGTCATCCCTGTTGGTTAAGATCAAATCCAAAATAGCTGATCCCCTTGTTGCCTTTTCCACCTTTTGGACTTTGAAGAAAGTGAGGAATTTGCTAGAACTTGAGGTTTTGCTAGACCTTGAGGCAGGACAGGACAGGACAGGACAGTTTTTAGCAAAGATGTGGCTTCATTGTGAGTCACTGTGAATGCTCTCAGCTCTCACACTTAGCATTGTGCTTTTGATTTCCATTCCTGCCTGGGTTCCTCAGCTCTGATTCTCTCATGTGTATCTACACTATCCAGTTACAGCAATTTGGTGGCACTTTAACAGCTATGACTCCATCTATTTTGTAGATGGGGGAGGTACTTAAAATTCTCTGCTATAAAGCTATAATTCTGTAGTTCGAGGGAATGGAGTCTGAGCTCTCTAGTAGGGAAAGTCAAGTACCACAGTGAACTATATATCCCAGGATTCTGTAGGATGACACCATGGGAGTTCAGGTGGTGTCAGATTGCTGGAACCGTATAATGCAGAATACAACAAAATGCAAAACATACATCTTTTATTAGGCCGACCAAAAGAAGTAAAATACATCAAGCTAGCTTTCTAAGCCCATTGGCTTCTCCATCAGGCAAAGTTATTAATAAATTACACAGGAAAAGAAAAATGACAGTGAGTCATGGGCATGCATCTTGTTTGAGCTATTTTTCAAGGTGGTGTTTATGTTGGTCTCAAGTTAGGCAAAGGCCTGAAGCAATCAATGCAGGCAGAGGCCACACCACCTCTTGGCCATGTGTGAACTGAGGACAAAGGGCAGGCTAAGCCAGGTCATACAGTTTGATTTCCATCAACAGCATCAAAGAACTTCCTTTGAGATCAAGACCATCCCTGTCCTGTCTGTGCAGAGTTCTGGCTCATTTGCTGCCTCCTGGCTTACAGTATCCTATGAGTTGCTTATAGCTTACAAATATTGAGCAGTAATCCACTGATGTGGTAAGAACTGAAACAGAAGAAGAAACTGTTGCTACATGAGAGAGGGGAGGGGAATATGTTTCCTCTCCCTCTATTCCTGTCTCTCCGTCCCCCCCCCCCCAGAGTAATCAAAGTACTAGTGATTTTTCAGTTGCATGCAACTGCTTGCCTTTTCTGGGTCCTGAGCCTCATTTCCTAGCAGACTCCTCACATGTCTTGTTTTACTTCTTGACTGATGGAAGTAAGAATTCTGCTACCTCCTAGAAGCCAAGATGATTCTCCCCACCTCCCAAACATCTTGTCCAGGATGACAAGAGAAAGCCAGTTTTGGTCAGATCTCTTTGAAGCTGATTTATATACCTACTGGTAGAAGATCTAAAAATGCAAATTCAGTTTTGGTGGTGATGGGAGAGGAGGGGTTGAGGGCAAAGAGGAAGAGATAGAAATGGTATGTGTTGTTGTTGTTGTTGTTGTTGTGTGTATTCAAGTCATTTCCAACTTATGGGGCTTCCTTGGCAAGTTTCTTCAGAGGGAGTTTGCCATTGCCATACTCTGAGACTGTGACTTGCCCAAGGTGATTCAGTAGGATTACATGGCTGAACTGGGATTTGAACCATGGTCTTCAGAGTCCTAGTCCAATACTCAAATCACTACACTACACTGGCTCTCATATGTATATGTGTATGTGAATATCTATCTAGCTTTCCATCTATCTATCATCTATCTGTAGCACTCATTAACATAATGGCGAGCTGTTCAGTAGAGGAGTATTGATTTTTCTTTTTTAAAATTTGTACTTACTAAATGCAAATGTAACAATAAGAATATAAAAACAGACAGAAAACTCCCCTCACACAGTCCAATCACCCTGTTTGGGTTATGGTATATTTACTCTGCCTCTGTGTTAACTGTCACTGTAACCCCATATATATATACTCACGCAGCAGTAGAGTGAAACCTGACAGTGACACTTGGCATACGATCATAACATTCTCTGGCTTACTCTCAGAATGCCATGTGGAGCTATTTGTACAGTTAGGCAGAGACCCCTGCAGCACAGGAAATACCATCGGAAGTACTGCTGACCCTGTATGGCCTTCAGTTCGACTCCACTTCCCTACTTATCACTGGCTTGAATTCAAACGCAATCTCTGGAGAAAGCAAATCAATTGAACACATGTTTGGTCTGGAAAATGCCATTTTTTGGAAGACACCAAGATATTCCCTTACACCACAGCATTTTCTTTGCCCTGAAGATTTGTCAAGTACAATTGAATACACACACATCACGATGCATGCTGGTGCCAGAAGAAAATAATTTCAATGTGTCCTTTACTGCTTCGATAAAATACAGGCAGTCAATGTTGAAACAAGATGCCCCGTGAAAGTCCCAAATACTCTGGCATTCTGCATTTTTTTCAGGAACATTTGGGATGGGTCCAAATCAGCAGGTTTTGTGTAAGACCCAAGAGAGCAACTGCATCAGCCATCTTCCTTGTCTCCTAGACAGTGATTTTTAAGCGGAATAATTGATGTATCCCGCTCAGAGGAACACATTATGGAAAGCCTAGCTTTAAAGCAATTGTTATTTGGCGTGGTTAAATAATCAAGTCTTATAATGAACACATACTTTACAAATGGCCCTGGTAGTTCACTTGATTTGGTGCAATTCTTTGGGTGGTGTGTTGCTCCAGAATATTTCCCAAACATATCAAATATGAATTGCTAGCACAGCCATCATTTTTATTGGTTAGTTTTTGAGGATTTTCCATGCCCTCCTTTTTCATGGTGGGATCCTGATTAGGGAATATTTTTGCCAGAGAGGTTTGCTTGGCACCTGCATCCCCTACTTCAAGTGGATGATGAATACTGTATCATTTTGGCAGGCATTATAAAGTTAATTTTCCTCTGATTAGTTCTTTTCTCCCCTGTTTCTGCTGTTTTTTTAAAAATAAAAAATTGGGGCTTGTTGTTTGATTACACTCTATATTGTCTTGTTTTATTTTGCAATAAAGATACTTCAATGGATATTTTGCTTAGAAAGGGGGAAAGCCTTTGTCACAGAATAGCATGTACTGAACATAAAATAAAGACTGAATAATAATAATATACCTTCTGAATATGTGTGTGCTTCACTAGCTACCTATGAAAGCAGAGATTCCTTTTGAAAATAACTAGTGTTAAAAGACTGGAAAAATACTTTTCAATAAATCTGCTCCTCTCAGTTTTGCACTAGGTCAGTGCTGTGTAGACTGTTTTGAATGGATAAAGTTTCCTACAGTTTTGACCACCACTGAGGAAGGTAAACTCACACTGAGAGGGTCAAACTCTCTGGCTCTCATTGAAAGTATACAGAGACTGTATTTTGGAATCAGATAGTAATGCAGGCTGCGGCAAATGTACCTTTGACTAATCTGAACTAGGAACAACCTGAAACATTTTCAGTTCTCACGCACTGCACATTTTCTGCAGGATACACAAACACACAGTCTTACTTACATGATATGCAGCGAAGAAGTTGGCAGCAGTGGAGCAAGGAGAGAGATGCTTGCAAGAGAAGAGTGCTTTTCTTTACACTTTTCTTTCTTTCATTGCTATTTTATATTCATATTAAAAAGTTGTGTACAACTGCGTACAGCTGTGAGTGACAGAATGGCACATTTGCATGGAAAGGGCAAAGGCCATTTATGGATAAAACAGCTTGGCACACAACCCCGTCACTTAAAATTAAAGGAAATTACAATGCTTTAAAAAATGGCACGCAACAGAATGGTAGCGCTCAACTTTTTCAGCATTATATTTTTTTAAAAAAACATGCACAGAGAAAAAGGAGGGATATATTTTTGGGTGTTTGAATACTTCATGTTGCATGAATTATTATTATTTTATTAATATTGTTTATTGGTGTGTGGACAAGGCAATTTCTTTTTATTTGCTAGTTTTTTTGTGTTTAAAAGACAGTGTAAAAAAACTATCCTGGCAAACAGTTGTTTACAGTGTGCGTTTCAGCACAAAGCTGTTTTAAAGCTCAATTGTGCATTTTGCAGATAAAGTGGGAAAACTAACTGAAGGCTGTATTGTAAGCAGTGGTTGCCGTGGAAACCCCAGTTTCAAGAGCTGGTTCTCCATTACCACTTAATTTAGGCTTCCTAATTGCATTCCACTAAATCGGTAGCGACAATATCTGCAGAGCAAAACTGCATGCCCAGTCTAGCGCAAACCTCTTTGAAACAAGCTTTTTGAAAGCCAGGAGCTATAAAAACTCAGCATGACGCGGAGCATATGAGAAACCTGTAGTTCAAATGTACTGCTGGCTTGCTTTCTCATCCTTAGTAACTTCAGTGAGCGTCACACCAATCTATTAGTTCAGTCTACCTGAAAGATCATAAAGCTCCACCAAGTGGAAACTCATCTGTCCACCAACACATGGGTGCAAAATAGATTTAATTGTCCTCCCGACCCAGTATCATGTCCATCTTATTTTACTACACGCCAGCAGGTAGCCTGTGCAGAGGCGCACTTTTCCTTGAACTGCCCTTGCCTCGACGACGCGAGGAGAACAATACTTCCTCAGTCTAAATTATTTGCCACTGTTCGGCTGTGTAGCGAGCCAGACCGCCCATCTGTGGCCTGAAGAGAGCCTTGTCAGAACCACTAGACATAAAAGCATGCCAATTATCGACCACACTGCTTTAATAGAGGAGGCAACTAATATGATAGTGTAAGTGATTCTGCCGGTGAGAAGCTCTTCGTCACTGTCAGATTAACACTTCAGTTAAACTCCTGTAAATCAGTCACATTATGCAGTTGCTGGAGGAATAAACACAGGCCCATTATGCTTAAAATTCCAGAGGGCTAGCCCCTCAAATAGGAGTTACCCTGGATGTTCTATTAATCTACATTTCGTGTCATGTTTATTATTCTGCAATTACCACGGGGGACTTCCTTGGAAAGATTTAAGTTGCCTCTGATTAGATTCTGAAAGGGATGTGCAAACCTGGGGATCAAATAAAGAGGCATGTGATTTTCGGTGCATTATGTCCCATCGAACTCAGGTTTGTTGTTGTTATGTACCATCAAGATGTTTCTGAATTATGGGGACCCTAAAGCAAACCCTATCATGGGGTTTTCTTGGTAAGTTTTTTCAAAAGGGGTTTGCCATTGACATCCTCTGAGGATGAGAGAGTGTGACACACCCAGGGTCACCCAGTGGGTTTCCATGGCCAAGTAGTCCAGCTCAGCCTATGCTCAGTGGGAAGATTCCTTTTTAAAGCTTCAATCTCCTTGATCACAAGCCCCTCCGCCTCCAACACACTAAATAATAAGAAAATAATATTTAAACTTTTATTTCTATCCCACTTTTTGTATGCACAATCAAGGCGGCATACAACAGTTAAAAGTAAATAAAAATATATACATATACAAAATCCCTCCCTCTTAAAACAGGATTAAACAATTATTAATATTACAGTGAAGTACACCTTCTACTAATCTGGTGGTTAAAGCAAACTCTTGTATGTGTATCAGATATATATTGTACGTGTAAATGATCAGCAAACCACTGCTTTTCCAACATTTTACTTTGATTCATTCCCAACAATGTCTACAAAACAGTCTCCAGCCATCCCTACCTTTGGTTAGTGTTCCAACACATCCTCCTGTTTCAGCTGGTTTCTCTTTCGAAAGTGGCTTTGCAACATCAGCACACAAAACATGCATCAATTATAGTTTCTTTTTTCTAGAGGAGATCTGCACATTATTCTCACATGGAGTAGCTCAGTAGCTCATTCTTAATGGGCAGACTAAGATGGACAAACATTCTGAGTAGTTTTCCTGCTCAACCAAGCACTGCAAGTTTTCAGTCGCAAGAACTATGTGGATAATGTAGGGCAATGCTACGATAAGTTCCCCCCCCCCTTTAGAATCTGTTTTAAATGTCTGAAATACATCCTGGAACTTGTGGATTCAAAAATGTGTCTCCAGGTATATGTGAAGTGCCTTTCTTCCAGCCTTGCAAATACAAATCAGCTAATGCAATCAGCTCTGCCCATCTGGAATTATAACACAAGGGAATGTGCTTCTAAGTCCACCTTCTGTCTAGCACTTTCTCCTCTCCTCATATGGACCACTGATTTTAGTGTTTATATGTTGCTGGCTGTGTATTATTCCTTTTTCAAATCTAGGACCTTTTACAGTATCCAATTATAGAGCATGATTCCACTAAAACTACCATGGCTGTATCCTGGGGCCTTTGGTGAGGCACTAGAACTCTCTGGCTGAGAGTTCTAAGTACCACTCCCTAAACTTCAAATCCTGGCATCTGAAATTCTGAAGATCTGGAATCGTACCACTATACTTGTGTAGTATGGACAAATTTGTGAATTACAATATCCCGAATAATATTTATTTATTTATGATACTATATTTTAGGTGAAAATACCTACCTACCTATCTTTATTATCCTGTCCATCCATGTCCACCACTCCCCCTTTAGAGAAATTCACAGTCACCGTCTCTCAGTGATATGTTGCCTTGATGCAAGTTTGATGACGGCGATTCAGATATAAGATTCAGAAATAAATCAGGTAAACAGCCAAGGCAGATAATAGTACATTAATATTTGCCATTTCCCATATTAATTAGAACTATCTTGATGTGATGCAGACGAGTCCTAGTCATATCTCCCCAACATCTCAGTTCCATTGAAAAGAAGCTGCAAAGTTATTCAAAACTGGACAGTAAAATGTTGATGAAGAGAGAAAGTTTAATGCTTTCTCTTTATGACATGTTCCTAATTCAAGTGTCTTCTTAACATCTCCTGGGAAACACACAGGTGAATGTGTAACTCTTACCTGTAGAATGTGGAATAGCTTACTGTGCAGAGAGCTGGCATCCCACAGTCACTATTTTTAGTTATAGTTATTAACTATTATTAACTAATAGCTATTATTAGGTAGCTATAATTTTTTAGTTATAGTTACCTTTATATGTGTTTATTCCCTCCACTGAGCTCGTGGCACTATATATGGCTCTTCTTCCTTGCTTTATTCTCACAACACCCCTGTGAAAAAAATTGAAAGAGCATGACTCACCCAAGGTTATCCAGTTCATTTCATTTCATGTTTCAGTGGGGACTAGAACTTGGATTTCCAAAGCCCTTTCCAGCACTCTGAATTGTCATACCACACTGGTTCCTATGGAGAGTATAATGGAGAAGTATAGACATAATGGAGAAGTACTTGTGATAGATGCCTACCTGCATGCCCTACCATTTCAGTGACTTTTAATAGATTCATAGCATTTTAGGATTGGAAGGGACCACAAGGGCCATCTGCTTCAAAGCCTAACCATACAGGAATTCACAACTGAAGCACTCCTGAAAGTGCCCATCCAGCCTCTCTTGACAAACCTCCAAAGAAGCCAAGTCCATCACCTGCCAAGGCAGTCTATTCCACTGTCTAGCAGTTCTTACAATAGAGAAGTTGTTAAAAGTTTAGGTGGAATAGCTTTTCTTGTAACTTGAATCCATTGCTCCATGTCCTAGCCTCTGAAGTAGAAGAAAGCAAGTTTACTCCATCTTCTATATGATAACCCTTCAGATATTTAAAGATGGCTATCACATCACCTCTTAATCTTCTCATCTCCAAGCTAAATATAGCCAGTTGCCCAAGTTCTTCCTCATAAGGTGACAGACATATACCCTGTTTCCCCTAAAATAAGACATCCTCTGAAAGTAAGACCTAGCAAAGTTTTTGTTTGGAAGCATGCCCATTTTTTTTGTTCAACAATAAATGTGAATTCTTCTTCATGGAAAAATAAGACATCCCCTGAAAATAAGACCTAGTGCATCTTTGGGAGCAAAAATTAATATAAGACACTGTCTTATTTTTGGGGAAACACGGTATCTCCTTGGAGATTCTTCTTGGCAAGGATCACTATCTCAGGGACAAAGTCACTAAATTAAAATGTGTTTTTTTGGTTTTTTTTGTTCTGAAAATATCAGTCAAGGGAAAGTTTTAGTTTGAGTAGTTTTAGAACCATGCGGAACAAAGAGAGGAAGAAAGTACAACTCTTTCTCTCCTAGGGAGAGAAATCTTAATTCCTAGAGTTGCTATTTGTATGTCAAGCCTACAGTTGACACCAGTAAGAATTCCCTTCAAATATTTTTTATTTATGTATTTATATACTTATGTATGTACATATGTATGTATATGTGTATGTGCTTTCAAGGTGCCTGTTGACTAAAGGCAACTTCATAAGGTTTTCTTAGGCAAGGAGTATTCAGAGGTGTTTTTCCAGTTCCTTCCTCTGAAATATAGCCAACAATATTGGGTTAAGTGTTAATGGTCTCCCATCCAACCAGAGCTGATCCTGCTTAGATTCCATGATCATATAGGTATTTATTTATTTAATATTCCTCCTTTCTCCCAATTAAGAACCAAGGCTGCTTACAAAATGAATTAAAATGGAATACAACTTTAAAAAATAAATTAGTGGTAACACTGAAAAACCAATTGAAAGCATTTAAAAATTATCATTTAAATGAAACTCTGAATTAAAACCAAGCCCTGAAATAAAACCATTTGGAAGCATTTAAAAATATAACAAGAACGAGAGGAAAGAGTACAATTGCTTAGGGTCCTGTGCAAGACTGAAAAATTAAACTCTCTCTCTCTATCTGTGTCTGTATCTATATCTATATCTATATCTAGGTCAGAAAAGATCAAGAAAAGACAAGGGTCAGCACGGTTATTGACAGGTGACTTATGGGCACACACACACACAAATAAACAAATACATCTGCATATGAATACCATTACTTGTCTCAGGTGAGCAATTGGAGGTATCATTAAAGGTTGGGAATTATTTGTTATTTAATTTTCTGTCATTGCATTCTTAGTAGCAGGGTAGGAGAGAGACACATAAGGGATTTTTATACAAACACACACAATATTTGACTTGCCTTTGACTTGATAATGGACACCGTATGCAACAAATTGTTTTGGGCTGGCCCTGGGAAAGACAGAAGTCCCTTTTATATTATACAGTTAGTGCTATGATTCTACTTTATTTGCTATTTCTGCATCCCATGGAATCCCAGGGTTTGTGATTTGAACATACACTAGAGCTCTCTGATGGAGATTTCTAAATGCTGCTATCTATACTGTCAATCCCAGGATTCCATAGGATGGACCAGGGCAGTTGAAGTAGGATCATAGTATTATAACTGTACAAATGAAAAGATCCATAGTTAAGCTTCTGCTCTCCAGCGCCCATGGTCCTGAGTCTTCTTGAGTGTTGCCAGCCCTGCTGCTTACAGAATAACTAATTTGGTCTTCACTCCAGACCATGACATCCTATGTATGGATTAATAGAGGGTATATTTTTGTACTTCTGGAAAGAGCAGCAGTAGGAGAAGAACTATTACTAGAAGGAGACAAAAAAGAACCCACAAATATTTGTTTCTAGTATAATAATTTGGGTAGAACATGCTCAGAGGAACTTCAATCAATTTCTAGCCTCTCATTTTCTGTTATACTAGCCTTTTCCACACTCGAGCCATCTGGATGTGATGGACTACAGTTGGCCCTCCATATGTGTGGCTTTGACTTTTTGCAGTTTTGATTATTTTATTAATCTTTCAGTTACAGTATTATGCTATGTTATTCTTTATTTGCTATACTATGTATTTTTAATTTTTATGTAACTACTTTAACTGTTACTGTGTTTTACTATTAAGTAATGGGGGTGTAAGGGCATAGCATAATGCATTATTGTTTGTACTTTGTATTTTTATTCCTGTATTCTATTGTAATTGTTTTCTAATCCGCCTTCATTCCTTTGGGAAAAGGCGGAATATAAATAAATTATATTATTATTATATTAATCTGTTGTCTCGCGGAATCTCTAGGTCCTCCAGTGCAACTCTATGTTAAGTCCTACAAGACATTGTCCTGGTAGACCTAGAGATTTCAAGAAAGAATAATTCTCTAGGCATTTGTAGGTCCTCCAGCACAATTCTATGGTCACCTTCCAGCAGATGTTGCATGGGAAGACCTAGAAATTCCTAGAGAAGTACTCTGAGTTCTTCAACTTTCATGGGGGGCTACTGCCTCTAACCCCAGTGAATGTGGAGGGCCACTGTGCACAATTCCCATAATCCCCAGCCAGTATGGACTTGTCACCCAACAGGACTGGAGTGCTCTGGGTTGGGGAAACACAAACAGTCCAGAGACCTTACAGAAAGACATTTACAGATACTACAGGTCTTCTCTTCATAAATAAATCAGAACAATGTAGGCTGAGGCCCATACGTCCCTTAAGGATAGGGCATAATGTGCAGTCTTTTTGAGAACAAGTTCCTCTGCAGGATGCTTCCAACTAGTTTGGGGTCTCCTAGTCCTCTACTACCTCGCTCTTTTCCCGTTGGCATGCTCTTTCTGTGTACAATGCCAGGTTTGTGTCTAAAATCAGTGAGTTGTTACAGCAGTGGGCAGTGTCAATAATTTCAGGAGCTCTGCCATGTGCATAATGCATCGATATGTTTCTGGGAGGAGTAGTGTAAATCAGTTCTTCTCTTCATTTATACACATACATATGTGGTCTCCTTCTGTCAAAGAAATAACTGCAGTGTGAATAGACTAGTAGGAGGTGTGCAGAGGTGTTGATAACAAAGGTCCCTGCACTTACATCAACTGTGGAGTAAGAGGGGGAAAGAGGAGCATGTATGTATGTGTGTGCTTCTGTGTGATGAGCAATGAAAAGGAACAAGTCTTCCCAAAAGAGAGCTGAGTCAAAATGGCCCACTTCCTTTTCTCTGGAGCTCTTGGATAACCTTCCACTAGAGAGAATGAGCTCTGGGCTTGCCATAGGCTTCGAGGAAAATGTGTCAGGGAGTTGAGCCAGGAATCAATTGTTTTCTAAGGGTACCTCTGCCACTGCCTGGCACATTTCCTGGTGGATGATACATTGGGAATTAACAAAGGGAAAACTCTTCCAAGAAGTCAGCGGAAATGGCCCTATCCAGCAGACACAGCTCTTCATGCTAGAGATGGAGAAGAGCCAAAAAATGTCGTAGGATTGTAATGTAAAAGAAATCTAAGGTGATTTGGGAAGTAATTGCAAACACAGCATCCCATGGAGAAATTATCTTGAATTTCTCAATAGCATTGTCATCAAATAGCATGAACACCATCATTCTAAAGAAAAAAGCTGTCAAAATCACAGCATGCTCTGTTAGGGTGGCCGTATCTTCTGTTGTCTTGGACAGACTGGTATTTTAAGTCTGAATCTTCTAAAAACTCTAGTTCACTCTCTCTTCTCAGGGTAACCTTGGAAACTACAGGGAGTTCAAGGGAGTATATCAGAGCTCTCCAACAGAGAAGTCCCTATCTATCTATCTATCTATCTATCATCTATCTATCTATCTCCCTCAAGCTAACTATGACATATTATGACTCTTTCTTGGCAAGGTTTATACAGAGGAGTGTTGCATCTGTACTGCAGAATCAGTGTGGTTTGACACTGTTTTAACTGCCATGGCTCAATGTTGTGGAATTCTGGGATTTGTAGTTTGGGGAGATATTTAGCCTTCTTTGTCAGGGAGCTCTGGTGCCACACTACAAATCCCAGGATTCTATAGGATAGAGTCATGACAGTTAAATCCATGTCATACAGCATCAATTCTTCAGTATAGTAGCAGCTGAGGTTTGTCATTGTCTTCCTCTGAGGCTGAGAGGGTTTGACTTGCCCAAAGTCACCCACTGGGTTTCCATGGCTGAGCAAGGTTTCAAACTCTTGGTTCCCAGAGTCCAACACTTAAACCATCGCACAACCCTAGCTTTCAAGTCCCTCCCCAAATTACAAATCCCAGGACTTCATAGAATGGAGCCATAACAGCTAAAGTAGTGTCAAACTACTAGAGTCATGTTCTGCTCATGCACATCTAATTTATTGTGCCTCACATTAAAGAGAAGCAGAACAGGAGCAGCAGCAATATATGTATGAGCAAGAGAGTACCACATAAACACCTATTCCAGATGAATGGAGAAGATCTGGATCACACCATCCTAGCTCCCTTCTCCTTCCAAAAGGCTAGCGATCACCATCTGCGATCACCATGTGCCTATGTGTTCAGTTTAATTCAGGCGGAACATTTACTGTGAACTAGTGGTGGGTTGCAAATTAACTGAGATTTGCAAATTAACTGGGATTTGTAGTTTTGTGAGACACCAACACTCTTGGGCAGAGAAGACTAGAGACCTTGTAAAATCATAAATTCCAGGATTCCATAGTTTGGGGCTACAGTACTTAAAGTGGTGCCAAACTGCATTATTTCTACAGAGTAGATGCACCTGAAGTGGTGAACTGAATTGCGGGGGGAACTAAGAAACACAGGCTTCTTGAAAAAAAATGAGAGTAAACCTTTAACAGTAAGAATAAACGGTGCACTGGCAACATGTCCCATTTCAGAGAATCTAGGCTCATAATTGGGGACCTACTGAGTTAAAATTTTAAAATTCATAGGAAGCACATATTAGTCTGAGCAGCTACAAATGGAGTTTTGCTACAAATAATTTTTTTGGATCCCTTCCAAATTTCAATGCTTCCATGCATTTTTTAAAAGCAGGAGCCGGATCAAGGCTTAATGAGTATGTGATGTAATTACTTCTCCTAGTGCTGGAATTATGCCATATACTCAGTTATGGATGCCAAGCTCTGCTGTGGAATCCCTTTGCTGTGTAGTGCTAGTACTGTTGCACTGATTGTTGTATCATTACCCAAAGCAGCTTGAAAGTCAGCATAGAGTCTATTTGTTATCCACAGGCTTAAGATCTAGTACTTAGTCAATAGGATGAAGTGAGAGATCTCCACAACTGTGAACAATTGCAATAAATATCTTTATCATTATGCAACTTCCATATTGTAGATATATCCATTCACTCAAATTTCTCCCAAACCCATTTTCCCAGTCACTCTGTTAAACTTCCCTGTTGTCTAGTCTGTCCAATTTAGTATGTAACAAATTAAAGAACTGTTTAATGAATTCTCACTTACCACTTTTTTCTTACTTTTTTTCAGTCTGCAAGACAAATGGATAGGTAAAAATGATCTGAGCTACTGTTTCTATTTGCTTGTTTTCTGCGTCACCACCTAGGGATCCTCAAGGAAGCTTAAGTTTTAAGAAAACCACTCTAATTTTACTTCCTTGACTAATTTGCATCCCTGCATACTACTATGCAATAATTTTTGGTAAATCACTAGATTTTGAGATCTCCCAGAACCAAAATCATGCCAAAATGCATATACAAGGTCATAAGTTAGATGAAAATACACATACATGCATTTTTACGATAAAACCCATAAAAATGCATGTAAAATCCAAACATTCTTTAAAATTGCAAAGTTTTGCATAGCTTGAAAAAATTGCAAATTGATGCAGATGAGACTTATGAATTAGCCATGATTTGGGGGCGGGGGGGGGGGGTTCAGGGAATTATAGTAAATATGTGTTGCCCTTTACTGTTGGAGGATCTAGGATAATAATAATAATAATAATAATAAATGCTGTTTGACACCACTTTAACTGCCATGGCTGCATCATATAGAATCCTGGAATTTGTAGTTTTGTAAGGCACCAACACTCTGGTTAAAGACCTTGTGAAACTACAATCCCAGGATTCCATCAGATGGAGTTACAGCACTTAAAATAGCGTCAAACTGCATTATATCCACTGTGCAGATTCACTTTAGACAATAAATTTTCTTTGCTGGATGTGTTTGAGTTGTAGGTAGTCTGTCAGAAGTATAGTCACCTCCATTGTGAGATTAAATACTCAAACATTCTAGAATATTTAATTATTATGGGGCAAATATTCACATGAGAAGGTGAATCTTGAAATGTATTCAGAGACATAGGAGTTTACCACACTGGGAAAAAAGATTTTCCCATGAATAAAAAGTGGTGCTATAATTTCCTCTTTATTTATGGAATAATCATGGGATATTTGCGACCTTGCACGATGTTGTGTGATAATATTTGCCAAGTCATGCAATATTGATTGGAGCATCCCTCTATGCTCCTGTCTTTTTTACCAATGTGATAAACTCTGTAGTCATGTAACTGCTTTATCACACTAGGGGGCAAACAGGTTTTAAACAAGAGTTAAACGAGAGTTAAACAGGAAATGCCCTATGTTTATTACAGGACATTTCCTGTTTAACTCTTGTTTAACTCTCGTTTAAATCCTGTTTGTCCCAAGTGTGATAAAGCAGTCTGGAATATCAGTATACAAAGGGATCTTGTAGCACATTTGATGTTAACTGAGGGAAAGAAGTTGTATCATAAGGTTTCACAGACTAGGTCCTGGAAGAGATGGCCTGGAAGGAGTGGCCAGACTCTGGCCGGGACCTGGCCGGGACCGTGGCAACCAGATGACCTGCTTCCAAAGTAGGCTGCTGCCAAAGTCCCAAACTGGCTGCTGACATAATCCGCTCCTTTTTGGTCCACCCCCCCCCCCCCATTAGCACAGCCTTAGAGCAGCTTCCTGCTGCTTTGGAGGTGTGCATCATGTAAATGCTATGGCCGCAAAGTGACAGGAAACCATCTTATTTGGCCCATGCGTTTTAGGCCTTGGTCTCCCTCCTCAAATGTATAGAATGAACCGGTTCCCAGGAAGGATCTTTATATCTGGACTGTATCAACAGCCATAGAAATGCTTCTTTTGCTTAGTTAGTCTCAAATGTGCTACAAGATCCATTTGCATACTTGAAATCTATATATGTGTAAGGTAGGGGGGAAAGATGCTATTACTACCATATACCAACCTTTATTAGGCATACAACATACATACAATATCAATAACAACATCACCTATAAAATAAACAGTTAAAACAGTTAAAATTAGTCTAATTTAGACCATATTTTTGTTGCCTGCATCAAAAAATTAGCCATACATTTAGTAATATGTGGATTCCGATCCTCCAGTAGGTAGTCTGCTGATAACCCAACCAAATAAATGTTCATAACAAATATCCTTCTTGACAGTATTTCCCTCAGAATTTTATATAAAAGACAAGAGAATACAATATGATGTAGAGTATCAGGAGCGTGTTCAAAATGACACACCCGATTCAAAAAAGGTATCTTCAAATATCTGCCTCTGGTAACATTTGAGGGGTGTATGTTCACTCTAGAAAATAAGAAAGCTTTCTTCGAGGCCTGCAATGAAAGAGATTGAAAATATTCTGGGATTCTGCCTTGTGGGGGGGGGGGGGCATGCCAAGCATTACTGGAGAACATACTCTACGAGGAATTGGGTATGTCAACTGATATTTTCTACTTAGGAGATAGTCTCTGATGGACTCTAGACACTCCTTTTCCGTAAGTAAAAGAAGAGACTCAAAGTTTAGGTCCACAGATTTTGCTTTGTTCTCATAGATTTTAGTCCAACCGGAGTAATAATTGTCTGATAAGAGAAACCATAAAAGACTGGATCTGTTAGGCCTAAAATGAATTTTGAACCAAAATCTATAAACCATTAACCAGGCTACAGTTTCAAGGGTATTCAATCCCAATTCTGCATAAAGGGTTAAATGGTGCACACATGGGGGTACAGATAATAATCTCCTATAAAAGTGAGTCTGTAGAATTTCAATCTCATTATTAAAGGCTGGAATCCAAGGAAATATGCCATAAAGCAATTGCGGTCTTAATTTAGCTTTTTCTAGGCTATAGATTTTTCTAGACTATGTTGTTAAAGACTATATTATTTAGGGAAGCATTCCCAGGATTGTGCCGTCTGCCCCAGGATGCCTCCTTTTAACTAGGTATTAAGAAGTCAAGCCCTCCCTCCAGTCCATCTGCCTTGGTCCAGGCCCCAGAGGGAGAGAAGAACCACTGGACTTCATCCTCCTTCCCACCACCTTTCCTTTCTCCTTTTGTGTTGTCTCTTTTACACTGTAAGCCTGGGGGCAGGGAACTGTCTAAATATAAGATTCTATGTACAGCACTGTGTAAATTTACAGCGCTCTATAAATAAAGGTTAATAATAATGATGATAATAATAATAAGGCCGCAAGAATGTCCTGATTTCCCTTTTTATAATAGAAGGATTGTATGACCACCAATTATTTTTTCCCTGTTTGTATTACTTTGTCTCTCTGCTTTCTCCACTGCCCATTAAAGTGAAAAATAACACCAAGATAAACATACTTTTTAACCTGCTCTATTGTTTGATTATCGACTTTCCACATTCTCTGTACAAATCTTTTTGAAAAAACTAATATTTTGGATTTCTCAAAATTAATCAATAGATGAAATTTATTACAATATTCTGAGAATCTTTTCAGGGCTCTTAACATACCTACTTGAGAAAGGGAAAGTAGTATGGTATCGTCAGCATATTGGAGTACAAAAAGTAAACGATTTCCTAATGAAGGCGGACGTGAATCTACTGAGGACATAAAGGTTGGTAAATCTGCCATGAATAGATTGAACAAGTGCGGAGCAAACACACATCCCTGTCTTACTCCTATGCTGGAATAGATGGAATCTGTTAATTGGCCCAAATCAGAAAATTTCACTTTACAGTGATTATTTGTATGCAGTTGACTTATAAGAAACAGTAGTTGCAGATCTATATTCAACCTACTCAGTTTGTCACAAAGTAAAGGCCGATGAATTGTATCAAAAGCTGCTTTCAAATCAATGAAAGCTGCATACAATTTACCTTTTGGGCGTGACAGGTATTTATTTATGAGAAATGAAAGCACAGTTATATGATCTAAAGTGGACATATGACTTCTAAAACCCACTTGCTCCGTATCAAGCAAGCCTTGTACATTCATCCAGTTCTGTAGTTTCGAAGCTGGCATATAATTTGCCTGCTACTGAAAGGAGACTTATTGGGCAATAATTTCTTGGATCCTTTCTGTCCCCCTTTTTGAAGATTGGAATTATAACAGAATCCTTCCAATTGACTGGGAGAGATCCTATTAAAAAAGCTGTCACTCCTTTAATTTCCACCCCGTCCTGATTGTGGATTAATCCTTAAAATGGTGGTTACAGACTTCTTTCCCTCAGTTATCTTTAGAGCTTAGAAAAGTTATGTTTTTGGACTACACTTTCCAGACTCCCCCAGTTAGCATGTTGTGGAAATTATGACCCCTATTAGATATTCATGGACTGCAGCTCCCAGAATTCCTCACCATTAGCTATATTGGCTAAAGCTACTGAGTCTTTCAGTCCAACAACCTCTGTAGGGCCACATGATCCCCACCCCTAGGCTAAGGTTTAAAACCAGTTACAGTACTGTTGAACTAGAAACAAAAATGCTGAATGGAAACGTGATAAACCAGTACTTATTTAACTCCCTCTGAGTCAGTGGGTCTTCTCTAGCTGGGACTAACAATTGGATTTAGACCTCTTCCTCTCCCTGAAACTCCTTTGAAAAGGAAAAATGTATAGAATTGCATACAGCCCCGAGAAAACTAGAGAAAGGGTCCATGTCTATGTTACAGGTGACACATACAGGAAATGTATGTTGGAAATGGATGTTGTTCAAATGTAAAGGCAAATCAATTTAAGTTTCAGGAGGAATTGTGATACTATAACTCTCATATTATGCAAGCTCTGAAATACTTGCATTTTATACTTGACCTTTTTGCCCTACAGACAATCAGCTTTCACTCCTTTCTGTGGCCAGCTTGGGACCTCTGGACATTTGAAGCTATCCTGTAGCTAAAAGAGATACAAACGAAAATGACAACAATCCTCATGTATTGTGTGTGACCTTCTAGACAAGAAATAGGAAGGGAAGCACAAATCTTTTGCACTTCAGATCCTTTCCTTTTAAGAAAATTTATTGGAAATCATGTAGATTAGATGCTCAAGCACCATAGCTTTCAGGTTCCTTTTGGAATGTCACCTCAGAGGTGCAGCCCATGGAACTGCAATGTGCTGATGCTGTATCTTCTTTTGTTTCCTTAGAATTTACAAAGCAACCTGCAACCCATTTTGGATGACAGAGGATTAATCTGGTCTGTCCTTGCAACATTGGGACAGTTAGAGTGGAAATTTACTTCTGAGTAGAAATGACGGATTATACTCTAACTTCATTGTTACCAAGGATTATGGCAATAAGGGATATAGACAGAACAGGTAGGGAAAATGCGTGTAGGCATCTAATAAAATTTTGCTATATACTGAACACTGTTGCCTCATTACTCTTCAGTCTTTATGAACAGGGAAGAGAAAGCCTTTTAACTTTATAAATTAATTGTTTAATCAAGACCCATTACTATAAGCATTGCATTCCATTCCATGCAAAATATATGTCAAGGCAACATCAACTTGCATAATGGAATATGTATCTCTCCAGTTATGTGGAAGGAAAAGGCAAAACACAAGAATTCTTCTGTGTCTGTTTGCATGTGTGCAAATGGTACTGTCCTTTGGAGTCTCCCACATGTGCACTTGTGCCTGTTCTCAGAAAACAATTTTTTTTTTTTGCAAAGTGTACATGCTTGCACATTCCAAAGCTATTGAAGTCAGTAACATCACGTCGATCTTAGTTTTGTAGTTCTCTTCAAGGTCTAAACATAAAGGAGTGTTTGAAGAAAATCAGTTTGGAGGCTTTCAAGTTATGAAGTCTAGACTCTTCTGTGAGAAGTTCGCAGGTCAGAGACAGGGAGAAGAATGTTTAACATGTCACAAACAGCGGCATATTTTCAAAAGATTATAACTGGATTACTTGATAACCAGTGGCTTTTAAATGGTATATAGCACAGAGGAGTCAATGTGGTACTATGACTCTGGAGAGCAGGGGTTGAATCCCCTCTTGGCTATCTCAGGCTCAGAAAATGACAACGGCAAACCCCCTCTGAAGAAACTTGCCAAAAAGAAAGCTCGTGATAGATTAACCTTTGGGTCACCATAAGTTGGAAACAACTTGAAGTCACACAATATCAAATATATCCACAGTTCCTTCCAGATTTAGTAATCATATCGTAACAGTCTTGTTTAAAAACAAAGAACCATAACAAGATTGATCAGGAGCCTTAAAGATGCTCAACAAGACAGGTGTCTGGGTCATTTTCTTGTCCACTGCAGTGAGTTATACTGTATTTCTAATTGTGTGTGAGTGTGCGCGCGCATGCATGCACGCCTTCCAGTTGCCTGTCACCTTATGGTTACCCCATGAATTTTAGAGCATTATTTAAGGAAGGGAATACTCAGAGGATGTTTTTCCAGTTCCCTCCCCTGAAATATAACCTATAGCACCTGGAATTCATTGGCAGTCCAAGAATTAACCAAGTCTGACCCTGCTTCCCTAATTAAATATAGTAATTATTTAAAAGACCATACTTCCTCATATAAAGCTGCCAGTACTCTAATATCTTCAGAGGAAGGCTGTTTTTTTTTGGTTTGACTACCATCACAGACTCACTTGAAAGAGAGAGACTTCTTGGTGGTAGCTCCCACCTCTGGAACTCCCTTCCATGGGAGGTTAACTTGTTCCCTGTCCCTATGCCCCTTTTGTAGGAACAAATATAAAAATGTGAAATGTGCTGGCTATACATATACCTAAATTGTCACCTAAATTGTCACTAATGCCATCTAATGGGGAAGTTCAAAGCAAGTCTAAGTACAACTCCTCAGGTAAAACATTTTAGGTATTTCTAGGAGAACAAAAGAGTCTCATAAGATCTGCAGAATTTCTCAGAACAGCTTTCAATGCTCCTAAACTGTGGTAAGATAAAAGGTAGTGAATCTGGAGGAAAGATAGAGGGCTAGGTCTGGAGACATCTATGTGAGCAACAGGGCTGTATATGAGCAGCCTCACATGCCGGAGTTTGAAATGTGCATATTCCCAGAGTTAAGATGCAAATGTATAGTCTAGGGAGATAGAGTGAACTCTTGCTATGCATTGCCAGGGATAGCTGTGCCTGTTACACATGTCAAGGTGTGTATTTAGACACCAGTCACCAGATCTGATATTTGTTGTGTTCACAAATTTGGTAACTTTACTTGCCCTTCTTTGGATAGCTAAACTCATTTTTTAGTGCCAAATGAAACTTTAAGTTACTGCAACACTAGAAATTTGGGGATTGAAGGAAAATTTCATTGGGACAGAATTCTTATGGGGGATAATGCCTGAATTTTTGCCCCCACCCCCCGTAACTACACTGCTATAGGTTACTTGCAACTTAACCTCCATGACTAACTGTGAACTGCCTTGGTCTTTTACATCCAGTCCTCTTATTTATATACTAAGGGCAATGCAAGATCCCATGGGGGATGTGGCTCCCAACTTTACACTGTCTCACTGCTTTCTCTATGTGTTTTCATTTACGTGAGAATGGTAAATGCTGTGTGTTAGCAGTAGGAAATTGCTGAATAAATGTGGGGTGGAGGAGAAAGTTGATGAAGGGAGGATGTAGCAAGAGAAAGAACATTGAGGGCAGCCAGGGCAAGTGTCTGGATTGTAATGGGACAACGCACAACTCAGCAAGAGAAAGGATGTTGGTGCGTCCTGAACTTTTGAATAAAATTGGATAGGACTGACCTTTGGAATAGGTTGATACTCTTTAAAATGATTTAGTTAAATCTTTGGAATTGTAAGCAAAGCAAAGCAAGACTGCAAGACTGACTTTTGGAAAGTAGCTGACTAGTTATTTACTGGTTTAATTTTGCACTGAAGACACAGAGAATTGCCTTCTGCAGTTTAATGCTAGTTTTATAAGTGGTTGGGTGCCAGAATTAGGATTTAAGTGAACATGAGTTATTAAAGATTGATGTTGCACTGATTCCATCTTCTTTGTTGCTCTAAACCTCCTGGGAAGAAAGAAAGATGAACCAAAAGACCAAGGGAAAGTCTGCAATTTGAAGTTTAAGGTTGTACACTAATATCTGCTGAGGGTTGGTTCCAGAACTGCTCCCTCCCAATACTCAAATCTGTGGATGCTCAAGTCCCATTATATACAATAGCACAATAAACAGTCAATCCTTATACAAACCAAGGTTTGCTTTTTGGACTTTTTTGGAGTGGTTGTGGTATCCAAGCCACTGATGATTGAATCCATAGATACAAAATCTGTGGATATGGAGGGCCAACTGTACTGTCACTTTTGTGTACTCCTTATATAGTGAGCAGGTTAAGCAGACACAGTACATTACATCTGCAATGTAATGTATCTTACTCCTTCCCAGCTATATGTAGGCTATATGTAGAACTCTTGTTTACTCCTCCCATTTTTTGCATTTATAACATGCAATATACAGAAGTTGATAGCATCATTCCTCTGTGTCCCATACAAACATACAGTCAATCACACATACAGCCAACATGCAGCAGCAGCCAACCCTGACGCTTTAGATTACAGTCCCCATATTCCTTACATATAGCCATGCTGGCTGGGAGTGGCAGTAATTTTAGCCAAAACATCTAGAAGGTATCATATTGGGTACTGTACAAATTCGTCGCTGTCCCATCCTTTCCGCATGATCAAGGGAAGGACTTTCAGATGACATCATGATTATCTGGACATTATCCTGTCCAGAAAGTGTGAGAGACAGCAATTACATGAAACACTTTCATATCACATTGGGTCGATCCTGTCATTGTCCCATCATTGAAGTTGCATTGCTTGGCAAATCCTTTGCTTCTTCCATCTTCCCATGTTACAGTGTTATTGTTGGTGATAATGATTGAATCCCCCCACCTGATAATTCCAATAAAAGAAAGATCATGCAGCTAGTTTCTCTGTGAGATTTTGGGCTGGGAAGAATTTTCCTCAGAACTATAAACAAATGGGCTTCAGAATATTCAGATCCCATAATATAACTTGTGGGATCTTACTTTGATCTAGTTTCTGCTAGATCCTTTGAATCTCTGAGCTTGTTAGACCTCGGCCTACCAAAGAGGCTTAAGATCCTGTGAAGATGGTCGTATGGTCTCTCAAGCTTACCTGTGTAATCCTGTCAAGTTGTAAGGAGACCAGGGAACCTGTGAGGTGAAATATGGGGCAAAATATGTGATTGTGTTTGCCTGAATCTAACCTGTTCTAGCTTTCTAATGAGTACTATCCACAACTTTTTAAAGACCTATTGAAATGCACCAAAGTATTTCAGTCCCATTAATTTCAATATGGTTCAGGTATGTTTAACTTTCCCTGAACTGTGTCTGATGTGTTTCCAAACTAAGCTATATAATAACCTGTCTCTATACTTCAATGTTTGACTTGAACATCAATCTTGCCACCAAATGCATGGCATACCATCAGTGCAGAAGAAGCTGTTAAAAAATGAGTAAAGGGTAGACGCTGTAAGGCCGCTAGGATCTTTATGAAATGTGCCTTTTTAATTTTACTAGCTTCCAATTTTCACTTAACTCATAAATGTGATAATATACAAAATGGAGCAAAACCCAAGATACCCAAATTGACTTAATTTGTGACAGGATGATAACAGGATGGGAATTAATAGTATGGTAATCAAACTAATACATCTTTTCTAAAGAAAAAATATATGAATAAAAGGCTTTTAGCTTTTGAGAAATGGAATCCTATTGTAATTAGATCATGAACTAGGGCCTTTCAGTGCTGAAAATTCAAACTGTGCACCATTTAAGTGGCACCTTTTAATTCTTCCACAGCATATACTAATAGCAAACTCTGGTCTATTTTTCTTTGTGTGAACTCAATCACATTGCATCAAATTATACAACTAATTAACACACCCTCCTTTAAAAATTGCATATTATTTTGGCAAGCCAAATTAACGCCAGTCCCCTGAAACCATGTTTAGTAATTCCCATTGACTGTAGTAATGCCTACTATTGAGAGATGGTCTAATCAGCTACAGGCTCTCCTGCTGATGAGCTGAACCAAGGAACCAGATGTTTCTGTTTTCTAGGCTAATGAAAATGTCATAGATATTTCCCCCTCCATCTCAATGAAGAAATAATTCCATCATGGTCATGATCTAGGTAGTCCTTATTGATCTCTTTGGCACAACTGGAATGAACTAAAGAATTCACCAT
The DNA here is from genome assembly GCA_034509955.1 of Urosaurus nigricauda. Lineage (NCBI taxonomy): Eukaryota > Metazoa > Chordata > Lepidosauria > Squamata > Phrynosomatidae > Urosaurus > Urosaurus nigricauda. The sequence continues at coordinate 106,877,953 of JAOEGL010000003.1, read as the reverse complement.
ACATAAACATACCCTTCCAAAGAGTCTGGAAATTAATTGCAAATAAACAGTTACTTGGAATTGGTCATTTTTGGTGACATCTAATGCATAACTCAGGCTGCATTTGCACTGCAGTAATTATGCAGTTTGACACCCCTTTAACTGCCCTGGATCAATGCCATGGAATCCTGGGATTTGTAGTTTGCGGTGACACCAGAGCTTTTTGACACATGTGGCTAAATACATCACAAAACTATACACCCCAGAATTTCATAGTGATGAGTCATGACAATTAAAGCAGTGTCAAACTGCATTAGTTCGACACTGTAGCCATAGGGGCGGTACAGACCGCCCAAAAGGGGTGGTCTGTAGTTGCCCCAAGAAGCGGCAAGATGGGGCCAAGGCTGCCGCACTGGCAGCCTCATAGGCCCCATCTCACCGCTTGCGAAGACTGTGGGGTGCAGAGGGCACCCTGGGTGCCCACTGCACCCCGCTCTCCCCAGTACTGGTGAGGGGAGAAAGGGGCTGCTGCTGCAGCCCCTTTCCCCCTGGCTCCTTTTTTGTGCTGTGGGAAGGGCACGCTTGGTGCCCTCCCGTGGCACCAGTGTGTCATGGCATGCCCAGTGTATCTAAGGGCCAGCCAGCCAAGGACCCAGTGCAAAAAAGGAGCTCAGTTTTCGGCTCCTTTTTTGCGCTGCTGGAAGGGCGCGCTTGGTGCCCTCCCGCGGCACCAGTGTGTCATGGCACACACAGCATATCTAAATGCTGTGTAAGCCATGACAACATCATGGCGCGCCTCTATGGATGCCACCATTTTAAAATATGCAGTAGGCTGGGGAGGGTTTAAACGCTGTGCCCTCCCCAGCCCTACTCGCACCTTTTTAAGCCCTAAAGGCACCTCATAGTGCCCATCTGATTGGGCCTTAGTCACCTTCTAATTATAATGCAATTAAGAGCTGATTTTAGTTACTTTTGCAGTTGCAGTGATATGGAGGTTCACTACTTCGTTTGTTCAGAATACCAGAAGTTTGTGGCATTCTGATATTTCTGAAAAGTAATTAAGTTACTTTCAGTTACATTTCAATACCAAGACATTAAAAATTATTCTAAAATTATAGTCACAGTGGTATCAAATTATTTTCTAGGCCTTGGCACTGCAATTGTAACTAATTATTTTTTAATTCTTTTTTTTAAAAATGAGGAATACCTATTGCAGCAAAATCAATAAATGGTCTTATGGTACCTTCAAGACTAACATGTTTTATTTGGCATAAACTTTGGTGAACTTCATGTATGCAATGAAGTGGACTGTAGTTAGCAAAAATTTATGCCAAAAAAAACTTGTTAGTCTTAATGGTAACACAAGACTCTTTAAAAGAAACCTTCTAAATTCTGCTTCTGTGATATGATATACACACAGAGATATTTTACAGATGCACAGCTGTTGGATATTTGGTTCTGAAACTTACCGCAAATTCCAAAAAGACATGGAAGTAGATAAACCTCAGTAAGGAAATTATATTTCCATCTCACATTATATTGTATATACAAGCTAGCAAAATATGTTTTCTGTTTATGGGCAAGGGATCTTGCCAGCATTAAATTACTTAATGAGATGTCTCATGCAATTAAAATAGGCATACCATTTCTATTAACATTTTAAAGCTTGGTTATTCTGGGAGGGTTAGTTTACTTGAGTTTAAATAGGTGATAATGAGTGTGATGAATCAGTCTGCTTAAAACTGAGTACTGTGTAACTGTCTAGTAAAATCTTAATATTAAACTGCATAACATATAGCACATTATAAATACCTTTGGTATGGTGTTATTCTACATTGGTTTGCAGATTACAGATTTGGAATTAACTGTGTAGAGGAGAGGGGGAGAAAACGTAAGCTTCTGCAATGTATTTAAATATTTTCCCCCAAATATCAGTATAAGATAATAATCTTCTCCCTACATCACTTCTGTGCTTATAAGGTGCTTTTAATTAAAAACAGAAACAACAACAAAAAACCATGTCAGAACTTTGTTGTAAGCTTTTCCATGAATATATAATTTGACAGTAGAGCACTAGAGTTGGGGCTTTATATTTCGGAAGCATGAGTGTCCCAGTTGCATGGGTACTGGAAATTATAATTACAAGAACATAGGTATAGCAATATTGGATCAGACAAAAGGTCTATCTAGTCCCACATTTTGTGTTTTCACAGTGATAAGACATTGGCCTCAGGATAGACCAAATGTGGGACAGGAGTACTTAGCCGTCTGCTAATTTTTCCTGCTAACTGTAATTCTGAGGCATGCAGTTTCACGTACTACATGTCATGAACAGTAGTCATTGCAGTAGCCTTAATGTCTATGAATTTGTGTATTTTCCAATTGTCTATCAAAGCTTGCTTGCTTGCTTGCCTTCCTTCCTTCCTTCCTTCTTTCTTTCTCTCCTCTGCTTAATATTCACCTTTCTCCAAGTACCAGACACAAGGAAGCTTAAAAAGCAAATTAAAGTAAAACACAAACCAAAGGTTGCAAGACTGAAGTACAGTGGGACCTTGATATCTGCTGGGGTTTGTTTCTAGGATTCCCTGTGAATACCAAAATTTATGGATGATCAAGTCATATCATATATAATAGCACAGTGAAATGGTGTCTCCTATACAAAATGGCAAGAACAAAATTTGCTTTTCAGAATTTATATATTTTATGGAATATTTTCAAAATGTGGATGGTTGAATCCATGGATAAAGAATTGTAAATAGGGTTTCTTCCGTGAAAATCGCTCATTCGCAATAAAGGTTTTCACATGACATTGCGATCAAAAGTGATTAAAGTACCATTAACCCAGGAATAACAAAAGCAATAAACTGCAACAAATCATTCATGGGAAAATCCTGTGAATGATTTGTTGCTGTTTATTGCCTGGTAAGTCCCTGGTTACTCCTGGGATAATGGCTCCTGTGTGTGAAAATCTTAATCATGCTTTAATAGTAATTGTGCAGCTTTCACGGAATAATCCCCCTTTAAACTTCCAGTTTTCCCCTGTGTGATAAACTCCTGTGTGAAATTACAAAAAAAAAATTAAATCTGTGATACCTGCTTCTAAACATTTTTTTAGTCTAGCGTACTAGCTAATTGGATAGCAATTAAAAATTTTCTCAGTGATGAATCTTTTTTAGTAATCTACTGGCATAGCATTGCTTTCTTCCATATACTCTCTCACACAAAAATGGCACACTCAGCAAGATGTCAACACATAAAAAGAAGGGCACAGGCCTAATAGAGACATATGCACAATATTTAGCAATTAGGAAAGGTCTTCCAGTGAAAAGTAACCTATTACTTTATTATGGTAACGTTATTACTAGCTCTAGTACCATGCTGTCATGCAGGAGATATAACCAATCACAGATGAGAGAAGGGGTGAGCAGACCAGTCAGATTGGATTGTTAAGTGAAAAATATTTTCCTATTTAAATGGCGCTGGATGTTTTGTGCAAGGACTGTGTAGTACTCTATATTTTTGACAATTTTTTGTTTTGTTTTCTGTTGTCCATAAATAGACTTGTATTTATGTAAAAGGATTGGTGTCGGCAATTTTAAAAAAATATGCTTGATATAAAGAATCCTGTATTGCAGAGAACATATAGAATACATCTTTTTGTGTTGGGTAAGTACCTATGTGGTGGCCTAACTCTTATTGTTTGACCAAACTAGAGTAGGTTTATTGAATCAATGGGATTTACTCATGTGTTGACTCAATGAATCAGAATTAATTAAGTGGGTTTAGTCTTGGTGAAGGGAGATTTCCATTCCTTGCCCAAGTCCCCTGGGACATTGTCCTGAGTGTACAGCTTTAGTGTATCTCATGTCTGAGAATTAATATATGCAAAAATATTAAAATGTGAGTGCATTTAAAAATGGATGGCAATAGGCTCTTTTATCCCAAACAAGGCTACAAGTGCCACTTGGAGAATGCTGCAGAAAAGTGTGCTATTAGAAAACTCAAAAATGTACAGTTTTGGAATTGTATCTCCATTTTTTAATAAATGAGTACACAAAAAATTACATATAAAATCAGTTTGGGATGAAAAATTACCTTTCTCTCACAAAACTATCATGGCCTCATTCCTGTTATTGCCATTATAAACCATAAAATATAATCTTGTCATTGTAAACTACAATCTTGAGTAAGCGTGGTCAGGACCAGGCTCTGAAAGAAGTGCTTCGAAAGTGCTTTTAATTGGATTGTGTCTGTATCAGTTGTCCCATAATATAGGAAGAATAAGAGCATGAAAAGAGGTATCGGCTGATGGTCTTATTTGTGTGTTCTACAGAACTCCTTGAAGTCAATGGTTCCTATCAGATTAAAACTAGAAAAAACTCTCTGCACATCCTGATTTTAATTCATGTAGTTGCATATGAGTGTTCACTTTTTTCATTTTCATGCTTTCTTGTTCTGTTCACTCCACTGCCATTTTGATATGAAAATAATTCCTACTACTACCTAAAATGGCATGTGTCATGAAAAGAATATGCATTCAGATTATCACCATATGCCTCAGATTCCAGACTGATTGTAAACTACATTAAACAATCCGCTGGTCCCCAAACAGAGCTTGAAAAAGTTGTTCTTTTGGAGTACAAGGCACAGAACTCTTAAAACTGGAAATGAAAGAACAATGTTTTTATGTAACAACCAGGTGCCCAAGACAGAGCACTCCTATGGCCTCATTCCTTGTTGACCACCTCCTCCCTTCCAATCCAATTATTCAGGACCTTGCATTTTTTCCTGGACTATCACAGCTTTGGTGTGCAGGCTCATACTCTCATAGCTGACCTGAACATCCCAGGTTAAACATTCCCCACATGTTCATTTATCCCAAAGGGAGCTCAGTGATATTTAGCCTCTGCCTTGGTCATTGTTCCATCCATCCAAATATATTATAGTCTAACAAAGCGCTCTGGAGGATGGATGGGAGAAACTCTTCATTTGTCTGTGTGGTTTCATAGCTAGCCTCCTACAGCTTGGCCAATGTTCTTTTTTCCCCTCTTCTCTGGACCACCAAGCGCTATCCTTTAGTTTGTCGATTTATAGTGCTGTCATGGTTTCAAACGCTGAAGCCATTGTGTAGAATATACTTGGCTGACCTCTGAAGTGACTTTCTGTATTTCAGTTGTGAACTTATTAGGGCTTAGAAGGGGCAGCGGAAAAGAAAATGGCCTCCCCTGCCCCCCAACTGCATGCAGGGCATCGCTTGATAAGCACAACAATGATGAATTAAGGAGAAAATAGCAAGCTCACTGCCCTAAATTAACTCCAGATATTTTACATTCATAATTGAAGGAGAAAACAGTAATGCTTGCATCACACATTGGTAGAATTCTTCAGCTCCTCCACTCCTCTTCAGATTACATAATTCATGGGAGACATGCCAAGTAAAGAAGAATGCACTCTGTGATTGAAAGAGATGATGCCTCATGGGTTTTCTGCAGCACCAAAGCAAAAGACAAGAGCTGTCCTTTTCTGTAATGTTCATATAGAGCTGTAACAATGACAGTTCAGTGAAAATTGGTTGCTTGCATGAGGGCTGCACCTGCCTGATCTAAATCAAGATGTAAGAGATAATCCCAAACAGGCATCTCTGTATGCATCAGCTCTGCAAAAATATGAAACTCCTGGGTAGATCTGTCCCTGTGGGACCCCACTAGTTATATGAATAAGTCCTGGTTGTCCAAGTATTGTCATTTATCACTTTGGTTCTTGTTTCCTGGAAGAAAGTATGGCAAAGGCAGACTCAGTTTTTGATGACTAATTAAGTTCTGATGGAAAGATCACAGGTGGGAATCATGTGGATCTCCCTGATATTGTTGGATTGCGGATCCCAGCATTCCTCACCCTTGCATATGCTAGTTAGGGTTACTGGGACATTTAGTCGAACATCTGGAGGGCTCTATGATTCCTGCTATAGACATTATATGTGATGTTGATATTTCTAAACTAGGAAAAAATGAGGGGGGGGGGCGGGAGGAGGGCAGCCCTGCAACCGGTTGGTATAAGGATTTGCTTCTTGAAGCAGGACTTTACTGTTACTATGGAAAACAATTTTTGAAAGTCAGCAGACTTTTAAAAGCAATCTGTAATATGTGTATTCCAAATACTAAATAATTTTTTAAAAAGTTCTGAACTTGGACAAGTTACAACTTTTGCGCTTGAGAGGAAGGCAATGGCAGGTGTTCCCAGGATTGTGCCATCTGCCCCAGGATGCCTCCTTCTAACTATGTATTAAGAAGCCGTGCCCTCCCTCCAGTCCATCTGCCTTGGTCCTGGCCCCAGAGGGAGAGAGGAACCACTGGACCTCACCCCCTCTCCCATCACCTTCCTCTCTTCCTTTTGTGTTGTCTCTTTTAGACTGTAAGCCTGAGGACAGGGAACCATATTAATATAAGAATCTATGTACAGCACTGTGTAAACTTACAGCGCTATATAAATAAAGGATAATAATAATAATAATAATAATAATAATAATAATAATACCTAGTTATTTTAAAGTGTGGACCAAAGCACATAGTAGACTCACTACTCCACTATATAGGAGCCACTAGCTTCTACTGGTTACTTTTAAAACATTACTTCCAGATTCTGCATCTCCTTATCTGGACAGTGAATCATGTGAACAGGTAGTATGTTCATCCAGTTCCATCTAGCAGTCAGGAGGGACAGTGCATACAAAAATATTTATTGTAGATGGGGGGTGGGGGGGGGGGTGGGAGAAAAGCAAAGATCTGGATTATCTTCCATGTCTTGTCCTTTCTCACCTAACAGCAGACCAGTGAAATTTTAGCTTTTTGGAAAAGCTACATGTTTAGAACCAGCATGGTCTAGTGGTTTGAGCATTAGACAACAACTCTGGAGATCAGGGTTTGAATCCCTGTTCAGCCATAGGAACCCACTGGGTGATGTTGGACAAGACACTGAACTTTTTCGGACACAGTTTTTTCTCCATTATGGGAACAGAAAGGGGATGCTCATGTCTGCGCGTGATGAAGAAAAAAATGGATTTTATCACACAACAAAACATCCTCAAAATGGTGCCATTCCGTTCCGTGGTGTCAAGCCGTCCCCATTCAGTGCTGAAGTGCATTAAATGTTTGGGTCGGAAAACTTCCATCTGAGCAAAATGATGTGCCTCAACACTGAATGGGGACGGCTTGGCGCTACAGAATGGAATGGCGTCATTTTGAGGAAATTTTGGTGTGTGATAAAATCCAGTTTTTCTTGGTCACGCACGGACACGAGTGTCCCCTTCCCGTTCCCATAATGGGGAAAAACTGTGTCAGATAAAGTTCACCTTCTCTCAATCTCACAGGAAGGCAAAGGCAAAGTTCTGAACAAATTTTGTCAAGTAAACCCATGATAGGTTTGCTTTAATGTTGCTATAAGTCAGAAACAACTTGGAGCCACATAACAATAATAACAACAATATATGCAGTGTTCTGGGAGCTAGAATCTGTATTTTCCTGGAAAACAGGGGAGGGAGCTTTCCAATCATCATTTCCATTAGAAAAAATTGCATGGATGAATGGGATCCAAAAGCTATTTGTGTTCATGTTTGTAGCAGTGATTGCAGAAAATGCCCTGGTTGGATTTGTAGCTGTGTTTCTTATGCATCACTGTTTTTAACAGATGGTCTGTTATTATAACTGCCATACCTCCCATAAAGGGTTTCTAAGCTGGGCTGGCTTCTATGCCGCTCTTTCTCTTTTGCTACATGGCCTCTTTACCATATTCCTTATTTAATTTCTAAAAGTTTATGTGCAGTATTTTTCAAATGTTCTGTTTCTCAGCTTCAACTGCTGGGACCTCAGTGGCTTAAAGGTAGTACCTTATGTGGGCCCAAATCTCTCTCGCTCTCTCTCTGCACATATATATGCATATATATATATATATATATATATGATTTTAAATAGCAACCCTTCCTTTATGAGGATGTTCAGTTCACAGCTTGAGCAGTGTAATTTTTACACAGGTCCCAGCAATCAATAAAAAAAGCCACGGGAGGAATGATTTATCTTGTTGGTTACCGAGACTGTCACCGAGAGAAATTGTAAAAGATCAATTTACACAACCTGGTGTGAGAATGTTATTGATATAACACGGCTGATCAGTTTCTGGTTGTCTGTGGGCAGTCACTGAAAAAGAGAGTCCTGCCCTCTGATAGGGCCACTGACCAAGATCTTAATAGACTCGGTGGTCCATAAAATGGACAAGAAGCCAATGGAGGAAGAGATTGCCAAAGGCGCTTGGGATGCTAACCTGCCGGGAGCAGGATGGATTGGCTGAATGCCGATTGCTTCGTTAAGCAGTGTCAGGCAGGCATTCCCCCTCTCCCCTTTTCTTTTTTTCCTCCCACTGTGAGAACAGTTCGCTTGGAGACTTGCTGCCTTAATTACAAAGAGCCCTTTTAAATACAGGTCACAGGAGTTGGCTCACTTGAAAGGAAATAAGGAAACAAGCTACCTTCCTGGAAAAAAAATAAAACTTCCACTTCTCAAATTAGTTAAATGAAGCTTATCGGCCATTGTTAGTTGATCCTTTGACAGTCTGTTAATTGCAGTGCCTCTGTTAACCATGTTATATAGATCCACATATATGATTTTTATTTTATTTTTTTATTTTTTGAAAAAATAAATAAATGTATAGCTTGGCACAGAAAACTAAGATTTGGCTCATTTGGCTGTTTGTTGTAAATATCTAGGCATACTTTAATTCAGAAGGGATAATTTAATTCACTTGATTCATACACATGAATGCAATTTTAAATCAAAATTGATTCCATTTTGCTGAGCCAAATGATTATTCTAGCTTTTGAAGAATGTTGCAATAATTGCAGAAAGCCAGTGTAGTACTGTGGATAGAGTGGGGGGTGACCAACTGTAGTCTTCCAAATGTTTTTATTTCACAGCGCTCACCAGCTCTAGCCAACATAGCCAATGGTGAAGAACTGGTAATCTAAAACATCTAGAGGGTGACAGATGTGAAAACCTGGGTTAGAATAGAACTGGGGAGATCTATAAACCTCACTGGATATTTTGGGGCCAATAACTGGCCCTTAGCTTAATCTACTTTAGAGAGTTGTTAGGAAGATACTATGTATGACCAGAGAAATGTTGGATTTATCAACGGACAATTATGTGTAATGTATAAAAATTATGATCCAAAATTGTTGGAAATGTAAAAAGCAGCAAGGCACATTGTATCATATGTGGCGAACCTGCGAGAAAGCTTACAATTTTTGAAAGCAAATTCACCAGGAAATTCAGGTACTTACTAGGGAGAATATTGTGTTCAGACCTGAGGTCTTCTTGGTAAATATGTTGGACGATAAGCTAGGAAATTTTTTTGGTAAAATTATGTTTTATATACTGTCAGCTGCAAGGATTGTATATGCACAAGCATGGAAGAAGGAAGAGATCCCGACTTTGGAAATCTGGACGAACAAATTATATGACCTTTTGGAACAAGACAAGCTGTCAAGAAGTTTAGAATATGAAATGACAGACAAATGACAGGAGCCCTGGTGGCGCATTGGTTAAATGCCTGTACTGCAGCCACTCACTCAAAACCATAAGGTTGTGAGTTCAAGGCCAGCAAAAGGGCTCAAGCTTGACTCAGGCTTGCATCCTTCCGAGGTAGCTAAAATGAGTACCCAGATTGTTTGGATCAAATTAGCTTACAGTTGTACACTGCTTAGGTGGTATGAAGCGGTATATAAATTAAGCTTGTTTGTTTTTGCTTAATTATTTAGAGGACTGGAAATTAATTGTAAAATATTTACAACATAAAGGGGAAATAATATATCAAGTGTGAAGATAGAGATGAAATGTTTAATTTTATTTACAAAATGTCATAAATAGATTTTTTAAAAAATCTGGAATTATACCTTTGGTAAAATCAAAGAATTATTAAGAGAAAGAGTAAATCCCATATTAGATATCACGACTTGAAAAGGAATACATTTAAATAGACTGTAAATAAGTAACAGGAAGGAGTATGTGTGGATGTAATGGCTGAATATATGTTATGATATGATATGTTATGTCTTTTTTGGGTGTATTTGATATGTAGGTATGTTATGTCATTTATATGCTTGTAAACTGCATAATTTTATTGAGAATGTATTTTATGTACAGTGCAATGTTTAACATTTTTCTGTATGAATAAAAATTAAATAATAATAATAAAGAATATATCAACCGGCCTAATGGAAATGTTATTGAAGAGAAGAGTGAGCACTGCTTTTATGAATAAAAACAAATTAAAAGATATTTGTTGATACATATGAAATGTTGCTAGGCCACAAAACAATAGTTAAAGTGGTGGCGGCAGCAGCAGCAGCAGCAGCAGCAAGAGCAATGTATATGTTTGTACAGCGTGAGACCAGGTTACATGAAAAAATGTCATAGTGAGTGCATTTGAATATAATGATAAAACATAATTGAGCATCATGGAAATTACTCTATCCTTTTTCTTGGGTTTATTCATTCATCTCTCCCACTGGTGTAACTTTGAGGAGTTTGGAATCTTTTTCTATCAAACTGATTATCTGTAGCTTGTTTGTCATCTCATCCTGATAAACTATTGCTATTCAAGAAGCCAATATAAAATTCTTCTTTATGAAAATGTCTGGTTCAGTAAACTATAAGTAAGATTTAATATAGCTTAAGGTTTTAATGTAATGTGAAATTGTGATTGTGATTTGCCTGACTTGGAAAATGAAGCCAGAAAAAAGGGGACAAATAAGTAATATGTCCATTTCCATCATAATAAATTATGGTTTGTAAACCATGTTTTATCACAGCTTATCATAGCATCTGAACCTAGTCACACATTGTTTTGCACTGTTGCCTATTTGTATTTCCTTACAATGTAAAACCTGATCTAAATATCTGGCCTGCACATTTATTGGTGTGTCACAAATGAAGCTTTAAAATTAATAGTTTACAGATATAGAATCTCAGCTAGATTGCTTTATTTACCAACTTTCATTTCTTCAGCATTACTGCAGAAAAAAGAAACTCAGTCACAATTAAAAATCCCACAGAGGTAATTTCTGCCTTGGTTGAAGTTATTATTCTGTTTTAAAGCTAACAATATAAAGGATCCAGAGGAACATTAAGAGGGGAAAAGTAATGTTGTCATGTGTTTAACCTGTTAATTATAGTAATCTACACTACACTGTAAGTATCTTAACCTGGAATGAGTAACAGGGGGTTGAGAAAATGAACAGACTATAGCAAATGGGGAAAAAAAAGAAAAGAAAATCACATTGCCAACTGAAGTGTAACCTGAGCTTTGCATTTTGAACTTGTTTGTTTCCACATTTCCAACCACACTGGTATATACTAGGCAGAACACTTCTGTGTGTGTCAGGGGACCATGCTTTGGTTCTCTCTTCTGCATTTCTTAAGTATCTCCAGGAGTCAGCTATATTTGTTTTAATACTCAAAATGCACATTTTAAAGAGGCAAAACTGGATAAAGGTTTTCACCCCACACTGAACTCCATTGTAGCTGCTTGTGCACTGACCAAATTTGTGCTATCACAAACAAGCAAGCAAACAAACAAACAAAGTGATAATTTACCACCACATCTTTGGATATTAAACGCCTTGACAAACCAGCAAACACAGCCAGTCAAATGCTGGTGAGAAGAGCTTGGGACTGATTTACTCTATGGGTATACATCAGGGCTTGGGGTCATTTTGGGTAGGGGAAAACTCTTAGAATTAAAAGCCAAAGGCTTTCATGGCTAGCATCCATAGTTTTTGTGGGTTTTTTGGGGGGCAATTTGGCCATGTTCTAGAAGAGTTTATTCCTGATACTTTTCCTGCATCTGTGGCTGGCATCTTCAGAATTCACCAACAGAACTCTGGCCATAATGATTGTCATCTTGACCTATACCCACAGTGATTCTGCCATGCCCAGAATTGAGTAAAAACTAAAATAGGGACAGGCATTTCCCAAAATTCCACAAGTGAATAGAAGGCATGTAAGGGAGGCATCAGAATAATCATCTTTGTTAAAATGAACAAAATCCTAAAATGGACATAGGTGTGGACAGGAGGGAGAGTGTAAGAAGCATAGTGTATAACAGTGTTCAGAAAAGCTGATTATTTGGACTACAACACACACACACACCCAACTCCAACAAGTATGTTTGCTTGCCGTGCTAATTCTGAGGGATTTTTGTGGGTTTTTTGGGCTATGTGGCCATGTTCTAGAAGAGTTTATTCCTGTTCCATTACCTGTCTCAAAGTAAGAATGAAATGCCAATTTCCTCAGCAGTGCATGCAATGAAAGGGGGGTAGGGAAGAATCTGGTTCTTCACCTCAAGCAATGAAATTGAAATGTCTCAGACCAATCTTGGTTAGTAGCCTTTGATGCTGTGCTATTGGTAATCTTTTGGGCCACCCTTGATCATCTAGCTGGAGTTACTAGGTGAGAAGCAGAACAGAGCTCCTGTACCTTTCAGAGTTGTGTCAAAGAAGAAAGTTCAACAGGTATTGCTTGCCACATAAGCTCCACTTGCTGAAATTCCTTCTTCCCACCCAAACATTAAAGGTATGAGTGCCCTATCATGTCTTTTGGTAAATAACTCTGCACCTGACATGTGCCTCCTGGAGAGTTTCCAGGGATTTGCTCCATTTCATCTAACAAATCAGTAAAAATATTAGTTTGACCCTAAAAGGTAAATTCATATGTTCAGTACAGTCATTTAACCTATGGAATAAACTTCCTAACAGGCTTTCTCATGGTAATTTTCACAGAAGGCTTGACTGACAGTTAACTCTCAAGGTGTTTTAATACAGGCCTTCAGGTAGGTAGCTGAACTAGGTTGAAGGCAAACAGAAGAGTTTGAAATCTGTCAGTTGTTCTTCTTCCTATCTGAATTTGTACATAAACACTTGTGTCCTCTGGCTCCTGCTATTTCAAACACCATATCACTTGGTCAATGTGACACACATCATGGAAAATTCCCTTTTTGGGGGGACTGCAACTCTCAAAATCTCTCAATCAATCCACACAACCTTCTAGGAATTCTAGAAATCTGGGAACAGGGCTGTACCTTGTAAGCATCTGAACGGGATGTGAGAGTTTAGGGATTCTGAGAGCTGAAGCCACGCAAGAAAATTTTCCAGCCTCTTATGGGATATGGGTAGTCACCATGAGCAGATGCTCCCTTTTCAGACTACTTTCACTTTTCTTTCGGATGTCCTCGATTCCAGTCAACCTACTGGGTCCCTGCATTTCTGTTGCTGTGTGCCTTCAAGTTATTTCTGACTTACGGCCACCCTATCCCAACATTTTCTTGGCAAGATTTGTTCAGAGGGGGGTTAGTTTTTGCCTCCTTCTGAAACTTAGAGAGAGTGACTTGCTCAAGTTCACCCAGTGGGTTTCCATGGCCGAGCGGGGATTTGAACCAGGGCATCTTAGTCTAGCTCTCAAACCACTACACCACACTCACTGCGTGGGATGTTTGAAGACACGGTTAGTGACCTCCACCTTTTCTTTTCCCTCTTTCCCCTCATCGTAGGAAAAACATTATCTGATAATTTGCCTCAAAGCCCTTTCACAAAAGAACTTTCAGGGACATTTGGAGTATAGTGGGTTGGGTGTGGTGGGAAGAGAATAGTGCTGGGAACTTTTACTTTGTTTTCCTTAACAATCTCTTCATTGTCACAGACAGGTAAATAAATAATCATTGACTAAGAATGGCTTCCTATAGCACCCTTCCTTGCTGAACCAGTGCATTTTAAGGACTGGTCATTTCCTGTGGATAGATTGATCTTATCCAAGCAGAACAGCTGATCACAGCTCACCTATGAAGAGAAACTCACTCCCCATGATTTAGCGCTGCTTTTTCTACCATGTGAAACCAAATGACTGACAATCAGAAGAATATGTGTTTTCTCTTTGCAGATCCAGATCAACACATATTTGCCACAAGACAGAGAACTGTATCATAACAGCAGCACAACAAACAAGAAGCACTAAGACCCATGTTCCTCCAGTGTCACTTAGTGAAGTCACACACTTAGGTACAAAAATGACCAGAAGTATATTTGCTCTGCAAAAGGAAGGAAGCTATCTCTCATAAAGATACATGTGAGGAAGCAGACCAAGGGGTTCTCCAGACTGCCCTGAAAGAGTGGGCTGAAGCTGCCTGTTTTTCCTCCACAGGGACGCTGCAGTAGCCAAAGTGTGTGGTGTCCCTCGGCACCAAAAAGAACCTGGAAAAAATTGGTTCTTTTTGGAGCACATGGTGGATGCCATTGGTGTGCCATTGGAAGCCTGGCACGAGTCCATGATGCAAGTGTGGCACTGCAACATGCAGGTGCTGCACTGCACTCACATCATCATGGCAGCCCCTGCGTGGACAAGAGGACACCATGATGCTGGGGTCCATATGGACTAAGATTCCAGAGCATGTGGTTGCTGTGTGCTCCGGAATCCTAGAATCAGCACTGGCACACTGCTTCTCGCCCGTTTGTACTGGGCCCAAGTCTATGAAAGCTTATGCTACAATGTCTTTCACAAAGTTAGTCTCAAAGGTGCTACAAGATCCCTTGACATAAGATACAGCTGTAATTATAACTTTATGATTGCAAAAGGAATTGACATATAGCTAATTATTTTCATGCCCTAATTGAAACCTTCATTGTAAAACCTGCTTTTTATTCGAACAAGGGCATGTTACACAGACTGTGAAAGGGCAAACCATGCAAATACTTTTTGTATTAGCTGTAACACTAGAATAAAGGAAAAAAATGGCGTAATGTCCATACTTTGTGCATGTACTAGATTGGAGCCTCATAACTGCATTTTAAAATCAGACTGGTGAGTCTCAGCATGCTTTTCAAAAAGTACAAATAATAATAGAATAATATAATCATAGAATCGTAGAGTTGGAAGAGACCACAGGGGCCATCCAGTCCAACATATGGATAACTGAAATGTGATGTGAGCTGGATAGTAGTTTGTGTGGCTCTAAAAAACTGAAGTGAAAGGAAGAATGCAGTGTCTTTAAGTGTAATGCATGCACGAACAATTCTGTATGCCAATGATTCCTAACTTAGGATCTCCAGATGTAATTGGACTACAATGCCTAGCATTCCTTACCATTGATCATTCTGGCAGAGGCTGATGGGAATTGAATTCAAACAACTTCTGGGCACCCAAGGTTGAGAACCATTGCTACAGAACATCTATGGCAAACATTATACAAATGGAATATGGCAAACATTATACAAATCTATGGCAAACATTATACAAATTAAATAGGCTGCATCTGCACTGCAGAAAGAATGCAGTTTGACAACACTTTAACTTCCATGGCTCAGTGCTATTGAATCCTGGAATCTGTAGATTTTTTGGCATCAGAAGTCTCTGACAGAGAAGGCTAAATATCTCACAAAGCTATAAATACCAGAATTCCACAGTTTAGGTGCTGTCAAACTGCATTATTTTTGCAGTGCAGGTGCAGCCTAAATAGCACTGTCTCACAGGAACTAGCTTGTAAGCACCTGAACTGGATATGAGGAGGTTCAGATGGCTGTCACATTTACCAGTTAACTATACTAATCACTGTTGTAGTGGAGACAGTGCTCACAGGCTCAAGCACCAGGACTTTTTGATTAAGAGGGAGCCAAGGATCTCATTATCCACATTCTATGGATTCTCCTTCTGTACTTTTTTGCCACCATCATTGTATTGGTGATGGATCATGGTTTCCCTTCCCAGCTATAATATGTTGATGTGAGTTTTCTAGCAAAGTATTTTGTTGTGGCTTGTTCCTAAATGGACAACAAAGATGCACTCGCTTTACAAACTCATCACTGCCCAGTTATGAATCGTTTCAGAAAGTCATATTCACATTCTCCTGTCATGTACCTTTCCAAGTTCCACCCTAGAAGAAATGAAATTGGCTAGAACAGGTTCACTGTTTTGGGTCAAAACACAGCAATCTGCAATTTTGAACTCTCTTGAGGGTCTTCTGGTGAGGGTGGTGAGGGGGTCTCCTGTTGAGGATGAGCACCTACACTTCAATATTTAATTCTACACCAGTGATTCTATACCACTGATACTAACCTACCTACTTTTTCCTTTTTCATGGCATTGGCTTCCCATGTGGAATGTTTCAGCGGAAGAGCTTAATACCAGCACTCAGTAGTTCAGCACTGGGACTCTCCTCTATGAGAACCAGTGTGGTATAATGGTTTGAGCACTGGACTCTGGACTCTGGGGACCAGTGTTCAATTCCCTGCTCAACCATGCTCAAACTCACTGGATGACCTTGATTGAGACACAATTTCTCAACCCCAAAAGACTCTATGATAGGTTTGCCATAAGCCAGAAATGACTTGACGGCACACAAATGAAAACAACAACAACAATTCACCTTTACACTAATAAATCCTGACTGCATTTTTATTGGCTGGTATAACCTCATCAGGATATGTGGTAGCAGTGGATGTGGTGGCATGGTGATAGTGCAGTGGTGGCAGAAGCAAAATGGCCATGGGCACTACAACAGTTGTGGGGGATGGCAGTAAAATTCATTTATGATGAAAGAGATGACTTTGGATCCTGAGTTGCTTGCATGCTGATAGAAAAGGCAACAGAGATTTAGGGGTGAAACAGACGGGCAAAATAAAGTGATTTCCCTTTTGAAAACAGTGGGTTTAGGTGATGTATGCCTCAAAAACAGCTGGAAAACAGACCAAAGCTATGTTCCAGGGCTAAAAACTGGAGCAAAAGGAAGCTGGGATAGTCTGACTCAAGACAGAAAATGTGCATCTTTGCTGCATATTTAAATATATAATACAATATATAATCTACAGTAAATATAAATGCCCAAATATGAGTGCAGGGCTGTGGCAAAGCAAAGAAATGAAAGTGCAACGTGAATGGATATAATGACAACATACACAAACCAGACAGTCCAATAGAGGGGCATGGGGTGAAGGGGGCATATAGAGGATCCCTGCATAATTGTGCATTGCCAGCATATCATTCACATACCAATGCACCGATGCCTTGTGCAGGTGGAGTGTCACATGTGTGACTGATCAAAGGGCTGGCCATGCAATGGAATGACATCTGGGCAGACATGGGAGGTAGTTAAACTTTAAAAAGTTTAAAAATCTGTTCTCTCTCCGAGGCAATGGGACAAAAAGCCCCCGACGTAGTAATAATAATGATGATGATGATGATGATGATGATGATGTTAGAAGGGCAACACATTAATGCTGCTGGAGCAAATGACAGATGACAACTTACTGGAATGTTTGTCTGAAGAGACACAGGAATAAGTAAGAGCGAAGGATATTTCAGTGGGTTTTTGCTTTTGACACAGAGCCCGCGAGGCCTCCTGGTCTAAGGTGGGAGAGGTCCCCGCATGGGCCCCCGTGGTGGAACCATGGGTCTCTGGGCGGGTCAAGGCGGAAGCAGGATTCTCTGGTAGCTGTAGGGTGGGGGGCATGGGGGTCATTGTACCCGTGTGGCGGCATCAAAGGAGGTGGCCCACGCATGCCATGGGGCGGCATGGGACCAGGGTGCCACGCATGCCATGGGGCGGCATGGAGGTCTCAGGTGGCACATCTGTGTGACAGCGCACATATCTGATGGGGACACAACAACCTAAAAAATACCCAGTGCCACAGCTTGGAGAGGCACCACATAGTTAGCTGATTTATTCAGCTTGCCTTGGGAGCAGGCCATGTGGATAGTAGGGCTTTGACCCACTTTTGGAAAAAGCAGGATGAGATGCTTTTTCCTGCCTGCCTGTTCCACCCCAGAGACGGGCAAAGGAGATAGTTTTCTCTGTCATCCCCTGCCACCATTCTGCACCATCTATCAAACGTGCTTTATACCAGATTAATTACATGGGTGTAAGTCTGGTCCCTGTGTCTCAACACTTATAATATTTTATGCTACATCATTGGCAGAGAAAAGACAAACTGAACTAGAATCGCCTCTGACAAAAGTTAATTTCAAAATGAGTTTGGAAATTCCTTCCCAGGAAAAACACCTAGAAAAGTCAAAAGCATTTCTCTAATACCTGCAAACTTTTAGAGAGGATTTCCGAATGGCAAATTCAGACTAGTCTCTCCCCATTTTTTTCTTGTTAGCAGTCAGCCGGATGGACTTTTAAATGTACATGATGAGCTTTAATGTCCATGATTAAAGAATAATTCCACAATTTGTTAGGTATGACAAACCTTATAACTCAGTCAAGTGATGTGTGGGACATGGCAGGTATCACATTGACCTAAGAATCTGACTTTTAAAACTATCTCTCCTATTACCTTTTAACCTTACTGGAAAAAAAGAGAAAGAACAGAAGGTCAAGTTCATGCAAGATACTACCAGTCAAAATGACTGTTTGCTACACTTTACAAATTAAAAGTGAATACTTAGCAAAATACAGATGTGACCCTTCAGTTTAGAGGACTGTACTTGATAGTAAGGGGAAGACAGCAGGAGAGTGGAGACCAGATGGGAAGAAAGTGAATCCAGAAGCACAAAATGATCTCAAACCAAGTGCCTTCTCAATGGCCCAGACAGGCAGGATTGTAAACGGCTACAAGGAACAGGAGAGGAGCTAGGAATGGAAGGAATTAGAAGTGCTTCCAGATAGGTGTATTTATTGTTATGTTGCTGTTGTTATTGTTCTATTTACATATAACATTTCCTCCAGTCAGCTCAGAATGGTGTAGGTGTCTCTATTCTTCCCCATGTTACATTCAGAACAATCTTGTGAGGCAGGTCAAGCTAATCTGCCAAAACTGGCCATTTTTAGAAATAATATATATTATATGTATGTATATGTATATGGGCACGCACATGCACATGGCAGTTTAATGGAAAGAATATATGTGTGTGTGTGCGCACACACATGGCCGATTAGTAGAAAGAATTATATATATATATATATATATATATACAGTGTCTATAGAATTGACTAGCTGCTTGTTATGTTCTAGGTTCTATATTGTATGTATGCAATTTTAATTTTATGTTTTATTTTTTGGATTTTAATTTGATATTGGTTTAATTTATTTTTAAGGGGTGGGAGGTGGGGTTATGGGTTATTGGGATTGTTTTATCTTGATGTCTTTTAATTATTGTAACCCGCTCCGATTGATGACAGAGGAGCGGGCTATAAATAAAATTATTATTATTATTATTATTATTATTATTATTATTATTATTATTTAGTGTCTGTAAAAAAATGGGAAGTGAATTGAAATTTAACTTCCTATTGACTTTCTGTTTTGTTTTGTTTTTTTAAAATCTTTCCTGTACTTAAAATAGCCCAGCCCTCCATCAATGTGAACAAATTGCCCCCTGTGGTTGGAAGGGGCATTTGTTTGCATTAAAAAATAAAATAAAATGGTAGTATGGTTGTTGTAGGTGTATGTGTATGTGTGTGTGCAGAACCTCCAAGTTCCCATATGAGATCAATGCAGTCCCCTAAACTCTTGCAGCTTCCCTTCTCTATTATCTATAGTGAATCTCCTCTGGTGTTTCTTCATTCTTTGCTAGTGGCCGACCATGAGAGAGCTGTTGTGAAGAGTGGACAGTTGCTGGCCTTACTGATGCTTTTTTAAAAAAATCATTTTGTCTTGATGAAAAACCTATCTATATAGGTCTCCAAATTTAATCTCTGTGTGTGATTTAAATTAGGGGCCTTGATCAGAACAGATATAGGGCCAGTACAGACTGCCCAAAAAGAGCGGACTGTGGGCGCCCCTTTCCGCAACGGATTGGGGCCAGGGCAGCCTCACGGGCAGCCCCTGTGGCTTCAATCTGGTGTTTTTCCGGACCACAGAGAAGCGGAAAAATGCCACTTCTCCATGGCCTGGAAAAGGGGTGTCCTTGGGGCCTCATGCCTCCAGACACCTGGGGAGCTAGAGCGAGGAGGAGAAAGGGGCGGCATGGCCCCTTTCTTCTCAGCATCATTGGTGTGGCCGTGTAGTTGCTGTGTCAAAGATATGTGCGGCGAAAAGGAGCTCAATTTCAAAGCTCCTTTTGCAACTCTCCAAGGGCACTGCAAGTGCCCTGGAGCATCGCACTGATGTCATGCATGCGCTGCTCCATGTAGATGCAGTGCACGCATGATGTCATCATTGCGTGAAGGTATGGACGGCACGCTTTCAAAATGGTGCCGTCCATATGAACTTGGGTTCACTAGCATGCAGTTGCTGTGCGCTAGCGAGCCCTATTTTTGGCTCAAGGACAGCACTTCATGCCCGTCTGTCTTGAGCCTGAGTCTAGATCAATGAACCCAGCCCTAAATTGGTCCCAGATCCAAACTGGAACCCCTCCATGCACATCTCAGCAATAAATTCCCTGTCCCGATGGACATATGCCATGTTGCCTTAGAGAAGTGGTGGGACTGAGATGACAAGTGGCTGTTTATGTATATGAATAAGGAAATCAGTGATCATATGTGGAGGATCAATATCTTTATAGAAATATCTCTGCAAACAAATTCCTCAAGTGAGGCACTGGTATTTTCAATATTGGTTTGTCAAAAGTGGTCTTAGTTCAGAAACAATGGTTACATGCACAACTGGCCTGCCTGACGTGCATTTCCCCCACACATTTCACTATAAATATATGTTTGAAATATAAGGTGTTTTTTTATCTTCAACCGCCTGTCCTCAGCAACAGATTGAAAAAAGGCCCACCATATTAATATGGAAGCATTTCTCTCCACAGCACCCTTTGCCCCTCTGCACAGTTATATGTCACAGAAAATTTCCAATCTTCTATTCATCTGTCAGGTATAGTAGAGGCTTCCCCATACCAAAGAAGTGTCAGAGAGAATTTGTGAAATAAGCCATACATTGTAAGAAAATTAGGTATTATTTAAGTTCCTGGAATCCAAACAAAGTGCAAAATGCAATTTACAGGTCATTAATTTGTTACATTAAGTTGTACAATACCTCATTGTTTACATAACTATTTTAAGCAGGGTACTTGTTCTAAAATACCGTAGTTCTGATAGATTTGTATTTATCTTGGCCTACCACTGTAATGGGGATTTCTTTTGCATTTTAATTTCTAGCAGTAATTGTGTGTTATATTCCTGTCACCATTTCTTGACACTTTTCTTTGTGCCTGTTTGCATGGTCTTTTCGCTTACATCAACAGTGGGTTACAGAATGCACTTTGTTTGAAATATATTAGGATGAGTTCTGTTAAAAAGTTGCTCTTTTATGTTGAAATAAAAAGAAAACACAAACTAGTGGTCCATGAACAAAAATAAAATAAAAAACAGGAAGGGGCAATACTTTTATGGG
Source organism: Urosaurus nigricauda (assembly GCA_034509955.1). NCBI lineage: Eukaryota > Metazoa > Chordata > Lepidosauria > Squamata > Phrynosomatidae > Urosaurus > Urosaurus nigricauda. The sequence continues at coordinate 106,856,604 of JAOEGL010000003.1, read as the reverse complement.
GGACACTTAAATATTATTTAAAAGGCAATCTTTTGATTCTTTATCAGACTGGACAGCGAGGAGAGAAACAAAAAAGTTCCCCAAATCAGTGAGGCTAAATATTGGAAGCACAGAATCTATGGCTCACTTCACACCCCAAGATGGAGTCTACAGACTCGAAGAATCAGTCTGAGGTAAGTTGGTATCATGTTTCACTTCAGGAAATGTTGGAAACACCAGGTCTTTCAATCATTTAAAGGGCTGCCAGTCTCAGGCAACACTGAGACTGTTGTTGTTGTTATTTTGTCTACTTCCTATGATTGGGAAGAGAATATCTACATTGATGTAAATGCATATTTTATTCTTGACACCATCATCCACAACATACTTAACAGATCAGGAAGGCTTCCACTATGAAAATTAATAACAGGAGGTGTAGTTAATTGTTATATCTGGGAAATTATGGTTCTTGTCCTCATTTAGCCATTAAATTCACATTGGCTGCATTTGCACTTCAGAAATAATCCAGGTTGACACCACTTTAACTGCCATGGCTCAATGCTATGGGGTTCTGGAAAGTGTAGTTTTGTGAGACATTAAGCCTTCTTTGTCAGAGAGCTCCGGTGCCACAACAAACTAGAGTTCCCAGAATTCCAAAGCACTGAGCCATGGCAATTAAAGTATTATGAACTTGGATTATTTTTGCAGTGTGGACGCAGCCTGAGTCACAGTGATGTTGTGTGGATAATGATATGAGAAGGATAGTAATATACACTACTATGGAGCTCATTGGTGAAAAGGTGGGATATAAAAGGTAAGTGCTGAATAATTTTCACAATAGTAAATGAAAAAGAGACAATCTGAAATGGTTTTAGTTCCTTGGGTCTGCATCATTGCAAATTAATAAGGAAACATTATGTTTAGTTTGTGTACATCCATATCTTAATATAGTTAATCAGTGGACCTAGGACTAAGACCAGTGGACCTGGACTTGTAACGTGGGGTGGATATGCTTTCAGTAAAATAGTTAATGTGTCAATTTCCACTTGTATTTTTTTTATTATGAAAGGGAGATTTCAGTTTTCAACTACCTTAAAATATTTCAGTTTGAACAATGCACTTTGGTGGCAAAAGTCATCACAAATGCTGTTGCTATTTTTAAAATTAATCTAATGTTTATAAGGCCTCAAGTAGCATACGTTAGAAAGGTCAAACCATTAGAGCACCATATTTCAGAAAAATACTAGAACAACAAGAGAATGTAAAGTTATTTTATATGGGTGGAGGGTTGGGGGAGAAGATGAAAAGGAGGGTGAGGGAGACGACTAGAGAGAAAAAGTCTGGCTTTCAGTTCCAATAGGTCTTGATGTTTAAAATCTCTGAAGTTTCCTTATGTGTTAAAAATGAAAAGCTACAAATTTATCTTTTGCCATTTTCCCAAGGGAAGCTGACCCAAATCCTCCAGCAGCAGTTGAAAAGGTTTTTCCTAGCTTTATCAAATGGCCCCAACAGAGCCCAGCTTAAAATTAAAAGCTTCCCCTACCAGAGGGAATATATGTGACTTTAATAACTGAAATGTGTTTTTACTTTCTATTACAGGGGTCAAAAGGTTTCTAAACAAACCAAATTTATCAATTATTTAGAGCTGATTTCTTCTGAAGTGGTATTTCTAAGATATTATTTGGTGGAGAAATTCAATGTTCTAAGGCCAGCAGCAGCATTTTATTCATAACAAATTTCTCTGAAACTGAATTTGCTGGGGCAACTTAATTTTCCACTATCGTGTTTGCACTGCAGAAATATCAACTGAAGTGTTATAGGACCTTAACGAGTGGGCCTTTCAAAGAGAAATTCCATATAAGCATGCTTATTCAGCACCCACCCCTGCTTGCCATTTATTGCTTAGGAAATGAACCAGCTGATTGTATTTGGAGCAGAATTTCTTTAGGTAGAGCAATCATCTCTAGGGAGGGGAAAAAAAAAACCCACACCCACAAACAAACATGCACAAAAGCACCTTTAAAAATCCAGAAACAATATCTTAAAGCACATTGTGTCACCCAAGTAGCAGATGAGAAATCTGATCACTGTCAGATGTTTGGTTAAAGGTATTTCCAAATGAAGGCGCACACAACTTTCTCCATATCCCCAAGAAGTCTGGACAAAATGTCATTTAGTGGAAGGAACAAAATGAATCTATATGTAGAAAGTGGACGTTTTCCCTCTCTATGCCTAACAGAGTCCACAGAGCATGTAAATACTGTGTTTATTATATAGCTAAACACACATTGGGTTTCTGCCTAAAGACTGCCATTCGGTGCTGGCAGAAGATATTACAGAACAGTTCATAAATTCATGGGAAGCCCTGTTAAATGAAACCAACCATCCAAGAGCTGATATTTTGCCATCTTTCAAAACCTACCTTTCTAGCAGTAAAAACAGCACGTTTATTTGGGCAGGAAAGTATGAAGGAGAAATGCAATCGAGGAGTTATATAGGGCAATTAATCCTTTTTAAAGAAAAATAATTTGTCCATTGAGCACACAGAAATGAAACAGATACCAGGGTGCCTCTGTAAATGGGCTAGATAAGAGCTCACTGTAGGTCAGAGTGTGGGCTTTGCCTTAATATGTTCTGGGTTCATGAAGTCCCTTGATGATACCTTCAGCTAGGGCTGGGAAATAACTCAGTCTCAAGTGCCCAAGGATACAGTAAACAGCATTGAATTAGATGGGCCAAACATGTTAGAGGACAGCTTCCTTTTGCCCACTCTTTATTTATATAAGCATTCACTAATGCTTCTCATACCTTAGAAAAACAAATAAATGCTGAGTGTAAAATACATATAAATGTCAGTGATAATGTCCTAGATTGGGATGGGATTCATTCAGCCCATGAAGGCCCCACAAAATTTTTTGGGGTCTAAAAGTTCCTCCTGGCTACCTCCCCTATCACCCTACCCTCAGAAATGGGAACTGCTTATCTTGGAAGCTCCTAGAAACCCTCTACAGTGAGGTAGAATCATTCTACATCTTGTTCTAGAATAGAAAGACAATTTTAAAATAAAATAAAATAAACAGACATTTATTTTCAACCTGGAAGTAATAGCATGGAGGGTGGTGGACGAAGAGGATCCTAAGGATGCCCCATCTCTGATCTACATATGGCAGTACTTCATTGCTCCCCATTTTCTGCCCACATTTTCCACTCCCAGGGCACAGCGTACGGTAATAGTTCTACATTTCGAACAATGCTATATATTTCCTTTCAACCTCTCATCCCCAACTCACTGCAGGGCCACTGCAGCCCCTTCCAACAACCAGTCCTTAACTGGTGGAAAGAGGGGAGGGACTGAACAAACATCTAGTAAGCTCTCCAGTACTGCTAGGATCCTCCAGAGGTTTCAGCAGACGCAGTAATCATTCTGCTTCTGGTTCTAGAGATACCTTCTGGCTGTGATACATCTCCCATCTCCATGCTCTCCATCTGCCATGTAGGGGCTGCAGTGGCAGAACTGTGAGTCCATGGTGGGTGGGGGAGCTTTGGCCATTGTACGGAGTGAAAGAGAACACCAACCTCCACAATGCCCCACAAGACATCTGGATGCAGGAATTGTGTCTGCATATGCCACTACCAGGTTGCCATTCATTATATGTTAACTTCACAAGAAAATGACCATTGAGACATCATAAGACAACTGCCTTATGGGAAGGGCCATAGCTCAAATGTCAGAAAACCCACTTCCAGTCTGTATAATAATGAATGAAATGGGCCCACGATGTGACTTGCTAGAACTCATCATCCTGTGCTCCTTCAGCTTCATAATTGCATTTTATATTCTGCTGGTCTCTAGAAGTCATTTCTTGCCTACCTGCTTGCCTTTCTCAGTGTCAGATCCAAGGTAGTTTAAAATTTTAGTTTTCAGTGAATTAGTTTTCAATGAATTAATCAATAGATTTAAAAAAAACAGTCATAGAATAGCAGAATCATAGAGTTGGAAGAGACCCCAAGGGCCTCCCTGTCCAACTCCCTACAATTCAGGAAAACACAATCAAAGCACTCCTGACAGATGCCATCCAGCCTCTGTTTAAAAACTTCCAAAGTGGTCCTGGGTGGTGGTTGGAGGACAAAAAAGAAGGACAAAAAAGCACATTAAAAACACTGCTAGACTGGGCAAAACGGATCTGTGAACCCCACTTCTTGGAAGATGAACTGAAACACCTGGACCGGGCTCTACAGGCCAATGGGTACTCCAGCACAGACATCAGAAGGGCTGCCAGGCCCAGAAAAACCCAGAGGAGGGAAGACAAACAACCACCCAAAGGGAAGATATTTTTACCATACATCCAAGGAGTCACAGTCAGAATAGGGAAAGTGGTGAGGAAACACAACCTGCAAATGGTTTACAAACCGATGAAGAAAATCCAGCGAATGCTTCGCTCAGCCAAGGACAAGAGAGACCCTCTCACAGCCGCAGGAGTCTACTGCATTCCTTGTAGCTGCAGACAGGTCTACATAGGGACCACCAAACTCAGTGTGCAGACAAGAATCAAGGAACATGAGAGACACTGCAAACTGGGTCAGCCGGAAAAATCAGCAGTAGCAGAACATGCTATAAACCATCCTGGGTATAAAATGCTGTTTGAAAGCACGGAAATTCTGGACCATGCCAACCACTACCATGTCATAATGCACGGGGAAGCCACTGAAATCCATAAACACCTGGACAATTTCAACAGGAAAGAGGAAACCCTGGGGGTAAACAAGGCTTGGCTACCAGTCTTGAAGAATAGCACTATTAAGATTCAACCAATGCAAATGAGAAACAGCCTGGGGTCAGGGGATTATCAGTAGACAATGAACATTACTTAGCAGACATTAATCCTATTCTTCATTTCCTCCCACCCTGAGGACTGCCATTAGCAACAGAACAATACACTTGCAAATCACTCCTCCCTTCCCAGTTCACACAGGATATATATATCCAATCCTTTTCCAGGCAAACATTCTCTGAAGATGCCAGCCACAGATGGTGGCAAAACGTCAGAAAGGAACATGGCCACATAGCCAGAAAGCCCTACAAAAAACTAAAGAGGTTTCTTCTGGGACTAAAACTGCCAGAAGTCCAAAATATAGCCATTTCCCCCCTAAGCACTTTAGAGGGCATGGGGGATTTTCAATCAAATATTCTGGGGAGAGGGTGATAGGTTTGCCTTAGGGTTGCCATAAACTGAAAATAACCAAAGGCACACAACAACAGCATGGTGTCAAGTCACATTGACAAGCAGCATCTCAGTTTTGCATAAAGATGCAAAAATAAAGGGAGGGAGAGGGAGAGGATGAGAGAGAGGAGAGAGAGGAGAAAGGAAGGAGGAAAGAGAGGTAGGCAGCTTGGTAACAGATGGAGTATGATGGAATTGTGAGACTTTGTTCTCTTCCACCTTCCAATATTCAGAGGGACATAGCCTCCAATAATGAAGCTCTATTTTAGACCATTAAACCAGTAGCCTTTTATATGTTTCAGAAATGATCACTAGTTTTATGTATTGCTGGACAATGCATCTTATTTATTCAGAGAAAACTTCTCCGCTCCCCCCCACCCCCCCTTCTTCTAAATGATGTCTGAGAAGGTAGAGCCATGCAAGGACCTTGACAGCATGGAAGGTAAAAAGGTCTTTAAGGAGATCATAAATGATTTGAAGATCTTTTTCAAAGGAGAATATATATATATATATATATATATAGAGAGAGAGAGAGAGAGAGAGTGCTTGGATTGGAGACCACCAATACATGCTAGGTGCTGTAGGCTATATTTCAGAGGCAGGAGCTGGCAAAACCACCTCTGATGTTCCTTGTCTAAGAAAATGCTATGAAATTCATGGGGCTGCCATAAGTCATCAGGCAACCTGGAGGCCTGTAGATACATAGACATGGATAATCATATTTTTAATTGTTTCTGAAGTTTTTACATACCATCCTGCCATGCTGAATCATCACCCACAATACTATCAAAATTTACCTTCCACATATACAGTACATGAACCCTTCATCTTATTGATCTGTCTCAAGTAGAGAAGGCTCATTGAATCAATTGATGAATGCTGTGTCAAAAACATAGATAAATTCTGTTGATTGTGTGGGTCTTCTCTAACTAGTGGACTGAGGCTACATCATGTCCACATGTTATGATAAACCATGTTTTTAAACTATGGTTTGTTGGTTAAGACATGAATTGCATGGCATAAGGAGGGGCAGACAATTTTTGACTTCTCATCTGCATTTCTGATTTGTCCTGCCTCTTTTGTCAGCTCCTTTCTCAGGGCAGGCAGTTAGAAAAAGAAGCCAGGGACAAGCCACATTATAGGTCTTAGATCCCATGGCAAGTCACAGTTTAAACAAACCAGAGTTTCTAATCATAATTCAAAGAGTGCTTGGGGGCTGGTTAATGTAGGTGGGTTCGTTTGTCTCAGCAAACTTGATTTCAACAACCTAAATGTAAGGTTGCATTCGTGCGATTGTTAAGATTTTCTTATTTTTCCTCATCCAAATGCAGCTCTCTCTGTTGATGCAAACCTTCTCTGGAGGGATTCCCAGACCTTCAGAGAAGCTTTTTAGTTTCTTTAAGTATGACACAAAAGGAAGATAGAGAAAAAAAGAGAGTAAAAATAAAATAAATATGTACAGTATTTTAAAACATATAATGTATCCATGGACATAACTTTTTCTATTGTTACAGGTGAATGTTTTCCCTTGCTGCAATTACAAAATCCTTTATTTTTTTCTTGAGACTTTGCTACAGTTTACATTAACTACATGCTGCGATTTTTTAAAAAATGAATTTTTGAAGTGTAATTACAAAGAAAGAAAAAAGAAAGAGAAGACAGATAAAGAGAAGAATAAAGGGAGAATTACATAGGATAGGAAGGTGGGCTAGGCATATGCATTAACATACATGGTTATATTTCTAGCAATAAGCTTTCCTGACAGTAATATCTATAAAATAGAAGTTCACACATGGCTAAGAAGTGAAATCTGACCATTCAACAATAGGGATATAAGTCTTTTAATAACAGTAAAGTCCTAAATACCCTAAAGGCACCAGATCCCAGACAATCTTGGAAACTAAACAGGTCAGCCCTGGTTAATACTTGGATGGGAGACCAATGAATGCCAGATATTGTAAGCTATGTTTCAGAAGAAAGAGCTGGCAAAGCCAACTCTTAGTATTCCTTGCCTATGAAATTCGTGGGAACACCATGAGTCGACAGGTGACTTGAAGGTACACACACACACACACACACAACCATGTAGGATTCAAAACCACATTGACCATCAATTAAATTCCATGTTGCAGTGATATAATTTAAAAGAACAGCTGAAACTACAAATGCCAGATATGTTGTATTGCAAAATTAATACTTTGTAACATCTCCAACTAGAAACAGATAACTACTGAAAACAACGCTCAATTGAATTGAGAGTTTTAATTTCTTTGCCTTTCTCAGTGCACAAAGCTAGAATACAAACAACTATTACAATATGTGGTGTACTTTGAACTGCTTTCTCTTTCCTATGTACTTTAAAAAAATATTGAATGCCTCCAACTGGTTGTGCTCCTGAATCAACTTTTCCCCATGATGACTTTCTGAATCATGCCAATTCAATGCTTTCCCTATTGCTTTCCCTTTTTGGGTGGATGACAAAGAGCAAAGGCGGCTGCAATGGATCCTGGCCCATGGCTTGTCATGACATAGGAAATCTGTAGAGGATCCAGAATGATGTCTGAGTTAATGGAGTCCTTCACATAGGACTTCATTGCTTTGTGACATTGCTAGGTAGCTGGTAGAATGAGCAGTTCTGTTCTTAAACATGTGGAGTTGTTTTATGGAGGGGGAGGGAAAAACAGTTGGTTCATATGTAATGTATGTGGTCATGACCCAAAGACAAGAGGAGGTTTCCTTTTTGCTTACACTCTGCCTTATAGATTCCAGCATTGTTCAAAGAGAAGAGTTCTTTCAAATGAAATAAGCAAAGGATCCCCTTACTGGATGAGGAATGGGATAAGAGCAAAACAGAGAGGTCAACCTTGAAATAATTAATTCCACACTTACATCAGATAGGCACAGCTTCCTACTTACCCGTCAGGAAAAAAAAAAGTAACAAAAAATGAAAGAATTTACAAAGGCTGGTGGTGAACTTTTGTAGCCACTTTGATATTGCAATATTGTCACAATGTCTTACAGCAAAACATCTGTACCTGTATTTTTATTCACTTATGCCTACACTTCCTCTTAAATATTTGGTGGATCCTTTCAAGAAATTAAAAAAACAACAACAACTGTCTAGTTCATTCAACGGGAAGATGTGTACATATAGTTGTAACTCTCTGTCTGGGATCATCTGGGTTTTACAATGAAGGTCCAAAGTTACATGAATGGACATTGAAATGCAAATGCTGATGACCCTGAAAGAGAATGCCTGAAAACTGGTTGATTGACTGAAACATAGATTTCCCTACATTTCACACAATCAGTGATGCTTTGGATCCCATGTTGGGAAAACCATGTTTATATCATTTTAGGTGTAAATAAAATAAAATATAGGCAGAAATCCATGAAGTCAGTTATGAACCTTCAGTTAACCTCGAGTTGTGCATCTGTGATAGAATTCAGAATCACAGACATGTTAGTCTGGAATATCAGTACACAAAAGCATCTGGTAGCACCTTTGAGATTCATCTGAGGAAGGAGACCAAGCCTATGAAATCTTATGCTGCAATGTCTTTTGCATTTGTGACTGTTTTCTATTCACAGTCTCTACATATGATACATAGGAACTCTGAAAGTCCCCCATTCCTCACTTACCAGGTAATAGCCACTGTGGATGATGGCGAGTTCCTCTGTTGATCAGGAAGCAGCTAACAGATATTCCCATCTCCATAGTTTTTTGTGGGATTTTCAGGCTATGAGGTCATGTTCTAGAAGAGTTTTTTCCTGATGTTTTGCCAGTAGCTGTGGCTGGCATCTTCAGAGAACGCTGGCATGGAAAAGAGTGGAGAAGAGATTTGCATGTTAATCTGTGTATTGTTCTGTTTTTGAATGACAGTATATATGCCCCACTCTCTTCCATGCCAGCATTCTCTGAAGATGCCCGCCACAGCTGCTGGTGAAACGTTAGGGAAAAAAAACTCTTCTAGAACATGACTTCATAGCCCAAAAAACTCACATAAAACTATGCTTGCCAGCCATGAAAGCCTTTGACTTCTCATTCCCATCTTCCCCTGCACAAGAGGTCTCCAGTGTGAAGAGGAATTGTGACAAAAACCCTGCTTCTGACTATCACACTAGAGATTGCTCAAGGGAGTGGGTGAGAATATCAACCAACTGTTTCCAGATTGACAGGGAACAGCCCCTGTCTCTCACAGCAGCTGCTGCCTAGTAAGAGGGCACCGGAGAGACGGGGGCAAGAGTCATGGTATAGCCACATAACTGAAGTGGTTACACATTCACAATTACCCAAGTGAATTTTGACCACCATGAATCAATAAATCATAAGTTGGCTCTGAGCCTGCAAGACCTGAGAAGGGCAGTTGATGACAGAGGGACTTGGAGGTCTCTCATTCACAGAGTCTCCATCAGTCAAAGTAGACCTGATGACAGTTAACAACAGTTGATGCTGATTAACATTCATCTGCATTATTCAGGGTTTGGGTTTGATCTCAAAATTTTCTGTGACTGTAAACGTTTACATGTAATTCAGCATCAGATGGATTTGGAAGGTCAGTTACAGAAAATATCAGGAGGCTGGTGACTGTTGGCATTTGCTGGTAAGTTTTACTATTCAAAGTCAAGGATGTTCTTATTGTGATGAGGCTTGTTTTTGATATTTACTTTGAGAATATTGTGAGTATATCAGATTCCAGTGAATTTTGGAACTAGAGATGTAGTGAACATATATATCTCCCTTTAACTGCCCTCAAATTGGCCTCGACTCATGATGCCCTTGTGGATGAGACAGATCTAAGCCCCCCTACACTCAACCCCTCGACTTAGTTCCTACAGGCCCAGGCGCATGGTCTCCCTGATTGTGTCTATCCATCTGACATGCGGTCTTCCTCTCTTTCTGCTTTGCTCCACCTTTCCTAGCATTATAGTCTTTTCTAATTAGAACACATATTCTTAGAACTGTTATTGAAAATGCTTAATTAGCTGTGGTTTGATTGATATTTTGAAGATGCTAATATCATTGGTAACAATCAATCCCACCTCACCTAATTCTCAATATGATTTCAGGGTCTTTATGAAAGGAGCAGAAGTTGGAGGAATCCATGCATGAGAGTGTTATAAATTTATTGTTGGTTAGGACTAAACACATGACAAACCCCTCTGGCATTCACACACTGTTTGTGGTACTGTTGTCACCACAATGCCTATAAATGGCACCATGCAAAGGAATGCCGAAGAAATGCCACTAAGCCCTGTGATATTTGGAGCTCCTCCCCCCCCCTTATGAATAGATGTTTTTAAATATAAAATGGCAGTGGAGAGTGAGTCTCCATATAAACCACATTAAAAATATCATGCTAAGGTGTGAATATAGCTTGAGAAGCAGCACATTGGATTCAGTAAGAGCCTGGGTGAGGATTGAGGTTAGGAGGTAGTGGTTTGGGGGGAGAGGATGGCTGCTTTCCCCAGCCAAGCATACCTTTGCAATCTGGTGCATTTCCTTATGTGGCCTTGCTCAGGCTTATAAACCATTGGAATCAATTTCTTTTAAAAACACGTTTTTCAGAAACTTATTACGCACTTTAGAGATATATTATATACCTTCAGCGGGCAAAAGAAGAAAAATTACAGGTGCAAAAGCAACCCATTTTTCTCGCGGCTGAAAATGATGCTGTGTACTAGTCACAAGGGAACAGTAAAAATTACACTCCAGCAGCAACAGGGCAGAAGCCCACAAAGCCACAGCCGGGAGAGTGGCACAGCCAGGCAGTGCTCTAATAAATCAAGATAATTCTCTGCCTGCCTTGAACTTAGACCCGACTACAATTCACTGGTACAGCAGGAAAAAAAAAAAAGTCTGTTAGAGGAATTCAGCTTTACTGGGGGGACGTGATTAGTCACTGGCCAGATTGAGCCTCGATTGCATCTAAATGGTCCACTTTATGAACCATTTATCTTCTGCTCAGACCATTTTCATTACACCAAAAAGTGATGCTGAGCTACCAGCTGTAAGATACAGCCTGGTGAAAATTAATAACCTTTCCTCCCCCCGCCTCTTTTCCCCTTCCTCCTCCTGCAGAACTCCTGCATATGTGAGCAGGAGCATTTATCCCTGTTTTGTTGCTATTTGCATCCTGGCGTTTCCCTGGCAGTCTTTCAATTTTCTCAAGTCTCTTAGCCTTTGCCCCCTGTTTCGCTTTCGCAACACAAACAATTCATCTGTGCATTTAAAATTCTCTTAGTGCCCTGACATCAGGATATAGCCTTAGAGCAGGGAGCAGTTTACACAGAGAAAGAGGGGAAAAGAAAAGGAAGGAGGGAGGTCTTATTAATTCCTCTGTCCTGCCTTCCTGCTAAAATATAGGGATCTTGAGATTACTACTGGGTCCCTTAAAGACCATTTAGAGCAGTGCAATTTTAAAAAGGAGACCTTTATTAATACCTGCTTAGGCTACTGACAGCGGGGAGGGCAGGGGAAGTCTGGCTGTGATGGAAGATAGTCTCTGAGCGAGGGCTTCACGTGACTGATAATTCACCAACGGCCTACAGAGCCTTCTGGAGCTGCTAAGATATATGCTGATATGATTACAATAACACACAATGAAATTATGGAGTATTAATGGTGCTTAACCACTGGCAGGAATTAAGCAGAATTAACACAAGTCTTTCTTTGAGCAGACATAGTTTTGATAGGGCTGATTAAGGATTTGGCTATCTGAGGAAGCTTATTATAGTATTAATTAGGATACAATAAGGACCAAACTGTGTTGTTTTGGCTGATTTCTGCATGGAACCATATCACTGGGAAGAGTATTAAAAACAGATCCTGTCTGATGGGATATGTCTTGGGATGGGGTTGGGAAGGATTAGAATTAGTGTAACCCACCCCAACACATATTCTGATTTTCCAGCTTTATTTAACAGTTCCTTTGCTTGTCGTAACAATAGCAATAAAACCACATTCACTACTGCCATAAATATGGTAGACCAGATCTATCAAGTATATTGCAGAAATGGGATTGCTAAGTCACGCTGTTGAATCTGTGCCCAAAGAAGGAAGAGATTCAAAGTAAATTCAACAGTAACATAATGTTTGGAAATCTCAACTGTTTAAAATGAAATGCACATCATCTCTTCCTTCTCCTCCCTTGCCCACACATAATAGAAATCTAAACATATCTTAGACGGACAGGGAGCATGCTAATAAAATGAAATTAAAAATATCCATGCTGGTTCTTGTGTTCCATTAATAATGCAATAATCTCCTTTGCAAAATATTAAGGTTTTCAAATTAAGAACATAATTAAAAGCTATTAGACAAAACAATTCCATTCATGCATTTTATTGTTAGATTTGTTTGTTTTTTTTAAGATTTAAGTAAGGCTGAATTGTATCCAGAGAGTATTTGTAGTGGGAGGTATTCTAATACTCACTCTAGGGGCAATGAAACAGAAGAAACAGAACTCAAGTCCTCAAACTGGGCTTTCTGGGAAAACAATGCATCGTCATAATTCTCCCACAATGCTCCCACAATGCTGTGTTTCAGCAAGGTCTAGTCTAGGAGATGCAAAACCATAAATCTGGCTTGCTTTAGTAAGAATTCTTTCTTCTAATAATTAACAGTTTGATTTCACCCCTGAGGGCAAAGGCAGGTACAAATTGCACCCACTGGATCTCATGGAAGAATTTGCATTCTGGGGAGTGAGGGGTGGAGATGATGCTTTCACCTTTGGGAATGCAAATGGTTGAATCATTACTGCCCTCTCCTGGGTATTTGTTAAGAACAATAGATTTACTTCTAGTCAAAACACTGAAGCTCTTCAAAAGACAATTTCCTGAATGGTGTCAGTTCCTTTTCAAAGAATCATAGAATCATAGTTGGAAGGGACTGCAAGGGCCATCCACTCCAATTCCCTGCCATGCAGGAATACACAACTAAAGCACTTCTGACAGATGGTCATCCAGCCTCTGTTTAAAGACCTCCAAAGAGGAAGAGACCACCATGCTCCAAGGCTTTTTCCCCTCTCTGTTGTTGAATGGCGCCATCAGGAAGTTTCCCCCAAATGTTCAGGAATCTTTTTTCTTGCAGTTTTCTTGTAATTTGAATTAATTATGTTTTAGCCTCTGTAGAAACATGAAACAAGCTTGCTCCATATTTTAGACTTTCCTTCAAATACTTGAGTATGGGTATCATATCACCTTTTGGTTTTCTCTTTTCTAAGGTAAACATCCCCAGTTCCCTAAGCCATTCCTGATTGGGTTTGGTTTTCAGACCATTGATCATCTTGGTCACCCTCCTCTGGACGTGTTTCAACTTGTCAATAACTTTCTTGAATTTTGGTGCCCATAACTGGCCACAGTATATCAGGTGAATTATGACCAAAGCAGAATAGAGTAACTCCCTTGATTTGGACACTACAGTTTTATTGATGTAGTCTAGAATTGTATTGACTATTTCTCTGAATGGTAGAGGGCCACCAAGTATGGTTTATGTGCATTTCAGTTGGACTTCAACAACATTGTGAATGTGAATGCATATCTGTGCATGCAGAGCTTAGAAAAATTACTTTTTCAGATTATAGCTCTCAGTGGCTCTGCTGGTTGGGGGATTCTGGGAGCTGTAATTTCAAAAAAAGCTGTTCCAAGCTCTGTGGTGTGTGTATATGCACATGGTGAAATCAATGCTTCACTGAAAAAGATGTGGTGGTTTCGTCACTCCTTAAAACAGGATAAGGAGATGACAGCCCAGTGATGTCAAGATACTACTATTCCCATCATCCTGCACTATTGGCCAAGATATCTGGACATATGGAGGGCCTAGGATTCTTCACTTTGCCTTAAACTGTGATAATAATTGTCACAGTCCCAGGAAGGAATATATATCCTTTATAATCCTGGGGCCCAGAAATGACTGAACAGTATGTACTGGAAACAACATTTCCCTCTGCAACAGGAATAAGGACTTTTCAACCTGGGATACAAATCTAGCCTTCTAGGTTTCCTCAGATCACCACGTCCCCTTTCTTAATGATGTTTGCTGGCTTCCTGACTATTGAAATGCCTCTTCCAATGTTTAGTAACAAGAGCTTTGAATGAAATACTATGCCTATGTTTTACCCATCACTGGAATACAGCCCCTCAAGGCTGCCTCTGAAACTGAAGGAGAACTCAGCTAAAAGAGGTTGTTCTGTAAGGTGGTACCTTAAGGTCTACATATTTATAGTATCATCTGATGAGCTAATTCTGGACTATAAAAGCTTACACCACAACATACTGAGTAGTTTTTAAGATGTGACAAGAATGTTTCCTGTGATAGATCAGCTCAGCTTCAGATATTTCTGGGATATTGGCTGCCCTCCACTGGAGGTCCTAGAAGATGAGTCCTGGAAGTTGTCCTTCAGGGGTTCCTAGAGCCTGTGTGTGTCTAGTGTCCAGTGCTATAGCCAGACCAATAATGTGGGTATTGTCACCAAGTCTACTGCAACTTGACTGGATATCTGTGCATGGTTAGCAGGTGACAAAAGAAGGTTGATAGAGGAGAAGTTGGGAGCAAGCAGGAAACAGCTTTGTTAAAGAGGAGAAGACAGCAGAGGCCATTTGAGGTGGTATACTACTTTGGCTAAAGGCAAGCCTTGGAAAAAATTATTTTGGACTACACCTCCCAGAATCCTACAGTCATCATGACCTGTGGCTAAAATGGCTTGGGATTCTGAGAGTTGTAGTAAAAAACAAAACAAATCACTTTTCTAAGCCCAGGTAGTAGTAGTAGAAGAAGAAGAAGTAGGAATAGCAATAGAAGTAATAGAAGGAAAGTAGGAAAGTAGTAATAGTAGAAAGTCAAACAATAGTTCCTTGAACAAATCAAGCCAAAAGCCTCCTTGGAGGCCAAGATGATCAAACTGAGGCTGTCATACTAATGAGAAGACACAGATCACTAGAAAAAAACAATAATGCTAGGAAAGGTAGAGGGGAGAATAAAGCATGGGAAGACAGCAAGCAAGATGGATGGACTCAATCAGGGGAATCACAGGCATGGCTTTGCAGGAACTGAGCAGAGCAGTGGAGGATAGGGAGTCTTGGCGGTGTCTCATCCACAGGGTCGCCATGAGTCGGCGCTGACTCGAGGGCAGTTAACAACAACAACAACAAAGTATTAATAATGCTACATGGTTATTAATTGTCATAAAATTAGCTTCAACATGGTGACTTCATGAATGAGATCCCTTCACAATATCATTATTAACAACTCTGCTAAAGTCTTGAAAACCCCAGGCCATGGCCATCCTGAGTCTTTCCAACCTCTAAAGCAGCTTTCCTTTCCCCCTATCCTTTCTCTTTAATATGCATTATAATATTTTCTATTGGATCATATCATTTTATGGTATGTCCAAAGTGTGATAGCCTTTGTTTAGTCATTTGGCTTCTAGGGAGAGTTCAGGCTTGATTTCCTCTTAGACCCATTCTTAACCATTCATGGTTGATTTTCTTCTTTTCATTTTTCTACACTGTCTAGATTTCACAACCATCCATGGAAATTGGAAATGTGATGACATGCATGACCCTGACTTTGGTATTCGATTATATATTTTTACACTTGAGAATTCCTGCTGGAGGTGGGTGCACCTGAGGCAAAAAGCTTTCCTGATGCTATCAGTGCTGCCTGACAGGTTTTGCTGAGGAGCCAGTATAAATGGGCCAAACAGCTACTGGGTTGCAGCAGCAGCAGCAGTAGTAGTGTATGTGGAGGGCGACAATGGTGAAGGATCTCTCAGAGGCAACAGCAGTGGCACTTTATCTAACTCTTTTTAGTACTGTACAGAAGGAGGCACTGATAAACCACTTCTGAATATTGTTTCACATGAAAGCTTTATGATGAGATATCCCAAAATGAATAAAAATATACCTGCACATAAAAATCTAATATCGCACAGAGAAAAGGTGTCTAGAATTCTTCTCCCTGACATGCAACTTGTCTATCTATATGGATTTTAAAAAGTTTCTTGTTATTTATTTATTTATTTGGTGTGGAGGAATACAACCATGTGATCCTTGTGCAGCACTTTGTAATAATGCATTGTACTTGACAATTCTAATGGAACTTAAGTCAAACGCTTGATCTGCATGACCATGGACAGCTCCAAAGATGCTCTGAGGAGCTACAAATCTCAATGGAGGCCTTGCATCAAGGTATAGGCCTGTTGTTAAAGGTATTAAAGGGTACTCGTCTATAGTTTCCTAGCATGGGCACTGGTAGCTCTGTTAAGGATTTACAGGAAAGCCCAGGTTCATGAATAGGCTGATCACAAGCAACTTCATGGGTAGAAAATTTGACCTCATTTTTCTGATGGCCTTTTGCTTCAGGATGTAGATTTAAGAGTTCTTTTATCGAGTCCACAGCCTTTTCTACCTCAGAACAGTGGCCATTTATGGTAGAAAACTAGGTAACTTTCCGACACTGCCCAATTGGAGTAATTGTAATGAGTTACTCCTTAGTTCGAGGGGCATGAAAGTAATAAAATAACTTCCTCTTCTCTTTTTTGTTTTCTGGATCTCATCTTGACAAGTATATTCTTCACCCTGATCCAGTCCCTTCAGTATCTTCCAAATGAGGTTTGGTAATAAGCAAAGAAACAATGGCCATATATAGCTTAGTTTGCTATACACACCAGTGTGGAACTTAGGCTCTTGCTGGGGTGAAATTCTGTGTAAAGAGAAATCAAGCTATGGAGTTGTGACAGATGATGAGAACACTGTGGCCTTGCACCATTTTGTGAACGTCACTGTCTCTATATTTGCTGTATTTAAAGCCAGTACCCCCAATACAAGCATGGGGCCACTGAGTTGTGGTAGAGAGCCACAATTTTTAGTAACCAATTTCTATATGTAAGATTTCTACACACATCCACTCTGAATGGAATTTAAAACTCTGGTAAAACCCATTCATTTTGGGAGTGGTCTACAATGGAATAATATTTATTTTATTCTGATTATGTTATTCTATTATGGAGCCTATCTCCAGTGAATATTCCATTTAAAAAAAAATCCTTCAAGCTAAAATCCCCAAGTCTCTGTCCCTTTCAATGATTAAAAGCAGATTAAAGAACTATGGATTTTGCAGCTGTATTAATTGTTTCTAACTATTAGGTTTTATTGTACACTGTACAGCCGCAAGATCTATTCCACCATGGGCTTTGAGTCTATAATTTCCATTTAGCTGTTGCCAATACTTACTGGCACAAATCTCTCTTTTTAACAATTTCTGTTGTTGCTGCTGTTTCTATACAGCATCAATTACATCTCACTCACTCCTGTTGTACAATGTGTTCCAGATTTTTTTTTTTAAAAAACACCACATTTCCCCAATGCTGTAATTAACAAAATAATTAACATCGGCCCTGGAATGCATTTGTGTATCACCTTCTTTCTGTTCTGTTCTGTTCTATAAGGTGAATAGCAGGGCCCATGTAATAAGTACTGCTTCTTGCCAACTTCCATTCTCTTCAGTGTAGGTTATGTAGGAATAGCATTCGGTGGATCAAACCAATTAAAAAAAAGAATAAAGGGAAGTGTGTTAAAGTCAGCCTATTAAAAACCCTTTGGGTTCTCAAATGTGAAAAATTGGTAATAGGGTGAAAAAATAATCAGCTTGACCATGCTGGCTGTAGGGATTCTGAGAATCACAGCTTAAAAACATATCATTCTGTTATTAACCTTTCATATGTAAGCACACTGGGCTCCAATTTGGATCAGGACTTCTATGTCCAGGTAGGGGAGGTTTATTCCTTGACCCTCAGCTAGTCTTTTCCCCAACCTCCACTCATGCCCACATGGTGGCTAAAAAGTGTGAAAGCCTCCCTTGGCATCTATAGAGGCCTTTTCATTACATTTTTAACATGTGCATAGCAGTGGAAGGAGGGATTAAGGACTATGAGTGGCTGGCAGGGAGATTTTTAAACCTTTCTTACACATATTGGAGTTAAACTTCTTTCTCCCCCTTCCAAGGCGTTAGATTTTAATGCTGGCACCTGCTTTGTTGCCAGTTTGCTTTTTTTGTTTCTACCATTATAACTTTAGGGTTTTTTTTTTTTTTAAAATTGTGCCTGTGCATTTTTCCAGGGATGGAAGGTGATTCATAAATCTTAGAACTGAAAAATGCACGCATAGCTAGTCATATGTAACTCTCCCAACCTATGTAGTTGCATGGGGGTATTCCAGGTTTCCTTTGACCTATCCTCACATTCTGAGGTTTTCCTCTGGAAATGAGGGAGTGGGGAGTTAATCCTTTAATATTTTATCCTTGCAAGTGAGGCAGGAGAAAAAAAAAAGATGAGTCCTCATGGTTTTCTTTCCATATTGGAACATCCCAAGGTGTTACAGGGAAATTATTCTGCAGATAGAAAGAGAGAGAGAGAGAGAGAGAGAGAGAGAGAGAGAGAGGGATGTTTAGGACAAAAAGGATTTTCTGGGTAGAAAACAGATTTCCTTTCAGGAAATTTTCTTTGCAGAAAACAGGTTTGTGTGTGTGTGTGTGTGGTTCCCCCCCCTTCTCTGCTTAGGTTTTCCTCTGCCAACTTCAGGACATTTGAGTATCCACAGAAAAACCATGCAAAATTCTTGCTGGTATACTATTCTTCATGATAACAGTTTCCTTATTGTCAAGTGACCTCTTTTTCAACCTAGGAATGAATATTTGATAATATTCTTTCTATCCTTATGAATGGATTGTAAGATTTTTAGAATGGCGAGAGAGTTGACATATCACCATACTATCAAACTGGAGAAACAATTCTTTGGGACAAATGCTTTCACTGGACAATACAGGTTCTATGATTCTATGATTCTATATGGCTCGGGTTCACACTATTGGGAGCTGGGGATGTTTAGCCTGGAGAAGAGAAGGTTAAGAGGTGATATGATAGCCCTATTTAAATATTTGAAGGGATGTCATATTGAGGAGGGAGCAAGCTTGTTTTCTGCTGCTGCAGAGACTAGAACATGGAACAATGGATGCAAAGTGCAGGAAAAGAGATTCCACCTCAACATTAGGAGGAACTTCCTGACAGTAAGGGCTGTTCAACAGTAGAACACACTCCCTCGGAGTGTAGTGGAGTCTCCTTCCCTCTTTAAGCAGAGGCTGGATGGCCATCTGTTGGGGATGCTTTGATTGGGAGTCTTGCATGGCAGGAGGTTGGACTGGATGGCCCTTGTGGTCTCTTCCAACTCTATGATTCTATGATTCTATGAAATAGCCAAGGTTCACACTATGGGCCATTAGCTACAAACGAGAAATACACAGGAACAGGCATAGAAGTAATGACATCTGGTAGTTTCTGTAACAATGGAATCCACTTTATGTTTTAGTTCAGATATTAAAAGACATAAGACATATCCCTCTATGCTGAACCTATTGTTGTGATAGGAGCCACCAGCTTAGATTTCTTTTAAAGTTCAGACTAAACTCCAGAGCCGATTCACTGCCACACTGACATGAAAGCCATCACTGGTTGCATCAGAACTGCAGAGATAATCCAGTTTGACACCACTTTTAATTGCCATGGCTCAGTGTTATAGAATTCTGGGAAGTGTAGTTTTGTGAGACATTTTGCTTTCTCTGTCAAAGAGCATTGTTGCTACAACAAACTACATTTCCCAGAATTCCACAGCATTGAGCCATGGCAGCTAAAGTAGTGTCAAACTGGATTATTTGTGCAGTGTGGATGCAGCATGTTATTTTAGTTTGCTTTCTGCCTTATTTGGACCTCGTTTTTGGCTAAACATCTTACAACAGGAACTCTCGCAGTATCTAGTTTGTTAGGATCAGGCCTTGGTACTGGGGTTAAAGCTGAGAGATGAAACACAGAAGTTCTAACATCCCACCAAGTAGGTATGTATTTGTTGATGAATAGCAACATTGCCTGCCAGTTTGTTTCCGGGCACAAAGTGCTGGTGATGTCCTATAAAGCCCTATATGGCTCAGGACCAGACTATTTGACAGACTGTATCTCCCTGTATGAGCCAACTCGAGCTCTGAAATCTTCAGGATAGGTCCTTCTCTTAGTCCTATCACCATCACAAGCATGGTTGCTCGGGACGTGAGAGAAGGCCTTCTTGGTGGCTGCCCCTAGCCTGTGGGACTCCCTTCCCAGGGAGGCCAGAATGGGCCCCATCTTGTCTTTCCATCGGCACGTTAAAAGTTTTTATTCAGACAGGCTTTTAAAACAGAAAGTTTTTAAAGATCATGGTAGGAGGTGCAGTAGTGTTTTAGCTGAACTGCTGGCAAGAGCTTTTATCATTTTAAATTGCATTTTGTTCTTTTATTGTGTGATTTGTTTTAATACTGGAATAGTATTTTATATTCATGCTCATTTTCAGTATGTTATTATTATATTGTTCTTTTAAATTGTGAGCCACTTCAAGTCCCAATTTTGTGGGGAAAGCAGGATATCATCATCATCATCGCCATCATCTCATCATTGCCAAACAGGTAGTTTCTGAGACATATTTGACCAAAATAATTTTTCCAAATTCTGAATGGTTGAGTTTCTGCTAAGCCAAAGTCTCAGTATAGGCCTGGCTACTTTTCCAGGCATCACCCAAAGCCCATTCGCACTACACAATTATAATGCTATTATTCCACTTTAGCTGCCATAGTTCTGTCCTAGTGAAATTTTGGATTGACAGTTTAGGGAGAGGCATTTACAAGTCTTAGCCAGAGGATACAACCCCAAGTATTCCATAGAGTGGAACCACAGCAGTTAAAGTGGAATAATAGTGCTATAATTGTGCAGTGTGAACAGGTCCCTGGCCTGATACCATCTGATGTGGGGTGGTAGTGGTGGTTTTATTTATAGTGCAGGGCAGTGGCCATGCAAACAGGCTGGTATAACTTGAATTATTTCTTTTCTGTTGGGTTTTTCTTGTAGCAGGTAAATTTCTCTTGTGAATGTCTGATGGGCAGCATCTGATGACAACTACAATGGGGATCCTCTGACATTTGCATTTTATTGTTTTCATTATAGCCAGAATGATGGGATTACTTTGTAAAGTGAGGTGAGCCATAGCTCGAATATCAGAACAGATGCAAAGCCATAGAAAATCAGATGTATTTTTCAAACAAACAAAGCAGTACAATTCAAATTCTTGTCCTTATTCTCAAGATGCAGACAAAGACATTTGAATGTCTAGCAGTGCAAATGTATACATTTCCAATTAATAGAAAGTGATGTTGAACTCAATTGAGCTTAGTCCCAAGTAAGTTAGTATATCCTGTTCATTACACTTACATGGAACCCAGTGTTTGAGTAAGCATGCCTAGGATTGTGCTATCTTTGCCACTGTAAAGTGAAACAATTTAATTTTTAGCTGTGGGAAAGGAAAATTCATCCTCTCTCTTTCTCCTCACATGCATACACACACCCTTCATAAAAAACCATAAATCTGAATTGCAGGAAATGTTGCAGCCAGAATGACGTGAAGGTAAGATAGTATACAGAATCTTCACTGGACTTATATATGTGTGTATATATACATAAGGAACAGCAGTATATTTTCATCCTCTACAACGGTTATTATATTCTCCAAACTACAGTTTAAGCTTTTTTCTATGTTTGTCAGATATGTAGAAAGAAGAAAACAAGGCAAGATTAGGTAACTTTTTCACCACAGAGAGCAACAATGGAAAGCTATCATGAGTTAAAGGGCCACAGTTAATTGCATATTTCAGTTTCATCTAATTAACATAATTTGCCTATCAGGTCACAGTTTGAAACCAAACCACAGCTTGAAGCTCAACTGTATAAGGTGGACATGTCACATTTATTTTATGCTATTTTTGTTCTGAAGTATTTAAACCCCAAAGGTGAAAACACCTCTTTTTAATTCAAACCCAAGTGATACATTAACAATAATAATGTGGTCTGATTGAGCTCAGTTTTCTGTTTGCTTGGTTTGCTCTTCATAGGGGAAAATGGTTTACATGCACACTCAGTTATCTAAGGACTTTTGCAGAAGGGTGAGTATACTGGAGCTAGTTTACATACCAGTTCTTCTCTTTTGCTCACTGTTATTCTTGATGACTGAAGATGTGAGCATCTTAACATAAGGAGAGCCATGCTGGGCAACTCTGATTATATATCTATTCCAGAGTTTGGAAAGTTTTATAAGGTAATTTGTTAGGCAATAATTTACTGTATAATGTCCTCTGCTTTTGAAAAGGCTCATTGAAAATGTACTAAAAAGCAAAGTACAATATTTGATTATATTTTGCCAGTCAATTAATATGGCATTCTGCATTTTAGCAATGAAGGGAATGATAGTCCACCATTAGATCTGGCCTTCATACCTGTTATATTTATGAGTTTTAAAATCTAATCAATACAACACCACTTCTTGTTTCATATACATTAGATTCTATTGTGTTTGATTTGAGTATGACTGCTAACCATGTCTGCTGTAACTCTTCTCATGCATCTCTGAAATACATGATCTGGTTATGCACAATGATATGTTCCTCTAGGGGAAGAGGTTATCAGTCAAATTAATTTTGCAGTAATCTTTGAATTTTACAAATTCCCATGTGCTCTTGAACTGTTTGTCTGCATCTTGGAAATTAACTTTTTGGTCAATGGAAATGGATTCTCCATGCCTTTTCATAACTAAATGACTCTTGTTACAGTATAGGAAAGATATATGCCCTCTTTCTGTTAGACAAGATACAGGTAATGTGTAGACACCAGCTTCTAATATATGGAGATTTAGTCCTCTTTTCTAGATGATCATCCATCAGTAGTTTTATACCAGTAAATTTTTATTTTATTATCTGTTAGATCATTCTGTTCAATTAATTCATTTTCACTTCTTTTAATTTCTTTTAATCTTTTGTTTTTTCCATCAAAATTATTTTTGCATTATAAAAATAAGTGAAAAAGTATAATCATAGAATCATGGGCTATCCAGTCAAACCCCCTGCCATGCAGGAACTCACAATCAAAGCACCCTGACAGATGGCCATCCAGCCTCTGTTTAAAGACCTCCAAAGAAGGAGACTCCACCACTATCTCAAGCAGCATATTCCACTGTCAAACAGCTCTTACTTTCAGAAAGTTCCTTCTAATGTTTAATTGGAATCTCTTTTCCTGTAATCTAAATCTATTGTTCTGTGTCCCAGGTTCAGCAGAAAACAAGCTTGCTCCAGCCTCAATATGACACCCCTTTAAATACTTACACAGGGCTATCATATCACCTCTTAACCTTTTCTTCTCCAGGCTAAACACACACAGCTCCCTAAGTCTCTTCTTATAAAGCATGGTTTCCAGACCCTTCACCATTTTGGTTGCCCTCCTATGGACATGCTCCAGCTTCTCAACATCCTTTTTGAACTGTGGTGCCCAGAACTGGACACAATATTCTAGATGAAGCTTGACCAAAGCAGAATAGAGTTGCACTATTACTTTCCTTGATTTAGACACTATACTTCTATTGATGCAGTCTAGAATCACCTTGGCCTTTTAAACTGCTGCATCATACTGTTGACTCATGTTCAATTTGTGGACTCTTACATCTCCTTCACACCTTGTCTTGTTAAGTCAGGTGTCTCCATCCTATATCTATGCATTTCATTTTCTTCTGCCTAAGTGCAGTACCTTACATTTCTCCCTGTTGAAATTCATTTTGTTAGTTTTGGCCCAGCTTTCTAATCTATTAAGGCCATTTTGAATTTTGATCCTTTCCTCTGGGGTGAGCCGATTTTTTGGCAAGATTTGTTCAGAGGAGCATTGCCTTTGCCTTCCTCTGATGCTTCTATTGATTTTACCTGTATGCTACTCTAGAATCTATAAACTGGGATGGAATGATCATCATCATCATCATCATCATCATCATCATCATCATCATCCTTCTTGAGTCAGTCTCTGGCTGGAAGACATAACTGTACATGCCATATGGCACATGGGTTATCATGAACTCATAATCTATTTTACTGCCTGTAGATAAAGTGAGTAATGCTGATCTATGACCACTTTTGAAGCTTCTCTCTCTCTCTCTCTCTCTCTCTCTCTCTCACACACACACACACACACCAGTCCTGTCCATTTAAGCTATAGTTGCTAGTTGTCCACTTCTGATACCTGGAAAGTTTTGGTTCCTCCTACAGTCATTTGTTGGATGAAGATCTTTTCACCTGTCATATAAACTCAACTCAACACATCTCAGGCTGATAAGTAAATTTTCCATATACAATAAGGATATCAGAGCAACTCTCATCATCTGGCAAACTTAACAGACATAAGATGCATGTTGTATCTGAAGATTCACATAGTTTAGGACTGGTAACATATTTTTTATAAGCAGGAAAGACATGTCTGATAAAACTTACTAATTTGAAGAGTAATGGCCAACACAGCTTACCAAAATGTCCCTGATGCAAAAACATGGAGACTTCTTGAGAAATTCATTGTCCTCTGCCTACAAAGAGGCCTGTAGTCTCACAGGAATGGAGACATACTGGATTGCAAAAGAGGAGTCCTTGTTGATATGCAAATGGATTTTAAATTTCCTGGACTTAGCCCAATTGCTGCATAGCCAGAGAAGGAGGAGCCAGACTGCAAAAGACACCCCCCATACCACTTTAACTAAGGACAGAAACAACAAAATGCAGGCATCTTACTAACATCTCTAATTTTTCTCCTTTTTGGTATGTAACATCTTCCCTGATGAAGAAGCCAGTGGAGTTTCAAAAGCTTGCAGCAAGTATATCGTGCATTTTAGCCGACCAATAAAGGTATCACTGTTTGGTGGATTTTTGCTTGAATTTACTAAGTGGCCAACACAGATTACCCCGGCATGTTAATTTGAAGAGTGTACAAGGAAAAGTTCACACATTGCAAAAATGCATGCAAAAGTGTTCTAATCAATAGGAGATGCACACAGAAATGTGTAGAATTTTTAATATGTCTTTGATTTTGAAATTTCATTGTTTTGAAACTTGCAGTCCTCTTGAACTATACAACATTAAGATATAAGCATTGTTTCCTTTGAAAGATCAAGGGAAATAAATACAAGGGTCTTGGAGACGCATGCCATATTTTTTCTCACTTCTGAGTTATGCGATACTTAATAACTAAGAAGAATGAAGAATCTGACCAAATGTCAGTAATTATTATGAAACATAAACCACTGTAAAAATATCTTGGCCTGCTAGAGAGCACACATACACATTGATAATGGTCAAAACCCTGTTAGGCCTTGAAGCTGTCTGGGTGGCCTCCTTTCTGTCAGCTTAACCTACTTCACAGGGTGTTGTGAAAACAAATGAGGCATCAATTGCAAAACATACTATGCACTGAAACCTGTTATTAAAACACCCAGTAATGATCAAATAATTTGGAAAGTCCATATCCTGATGTACAAATTTGTATGGACTGGAACCAAATTACCAAATTCCTCCTTTATGAACAAAAGGGGAAAACCGTAAATCTATGGGATCAGCAAGAGGATCTCTGGATGGGCAAATCTCTGCTCCTATCCCATAGACATAAGGCTTCCGGTCTGGTTTCCAAATTAAATGGATAAATTCCCATAGAAATTAGCTCACATTCTGTAGGAAATAAACAGATTCCAAAAGGCTGAGAACAATGTTGATGCAGCTTCATAAGGTGGTTACTGGCAATCCTGACTGGGGATGATGGGATTGGTGGTCCAAACCATCTGAAAATGTGTTGGAGAAGGGTGATACAGGATTACCCATAGATTGTTCATGGTCATGCCATGAGGAAATAAAAATATAGGGAACTCTCCCAGTTGCTAGCTCATTAAAATTTAACATTTTTGTACAATCAATTGTTTAACCAGACAATTAATGATTAATAAAATTTCAGCTCCCATTTGAAATAGTGTGATATTAAATATACAGACACAGCCATATACTTTTTTTTTTTTTTAAAAAAAGCTGATTATAAAAATCTACCCTTTTGACTGAGATATGCCTAATTCCTATAGTTTGATTACACAATGAAGTTTTTAAAAAAAACACTCCACAAGGAGAATGTTATATATTTCATTTATTATACATCACTCTTATGTTTACAACTGAAATAACACAGGTCCTTGGGGATTGTGCCATCATTTATTTCAAATCAATGTTTAAAATTAAATGGTAATCCTCAAGAGAGATGGGGCGCTCTTCACTTACCAGCCTTTCCAATTGGAAATCTTTCTTTCATGTTTCTATTTAATACTCAGTTCAGGGTTTGAAATTAATTAAAAGATATCCGTTCTCTAATCTTTTGATTATTAGCTTCAAAAGATTTTTATTATTATTATTACTCCAAACATTGGAGTAACTTCATCTTTTAGGAGCAAATCCAAGCTGTTATTAAATGTACAGAATGTATTCTTTTAATTCATCAATAAACAGAGGAATTGAACTTGATTTGAGGGAAGATGGGTGCGGAGGGAGGGAGGGAGGGAGGAAAAAGCAGGATCATGGAAAACATGGGTTCTCTTCTTGAGCAAGCCACCTCGTATGTGATTAATTCCTCTTCATGTGTAGCTAAATTGTGGTGGATTAATATTAATGACATATTTAAATGAATATTATAATGAAGGTTAAACCTAGCATGCTAGCTGATACTGCTAGGTCTCCAAACTGCTTAAAATGTTCATGTCAGACAGAATATCTGTTAACAGCAAAATGTCCGTCATTCTGACAAGTATAGGACATGGATGGACTGAGTACTTTCATGTTTACAGGAGCTCCAGAGAGTGAGAGACAACTGAAACACTTACAGCCCCAGGACCCGTGACATCAAGTGACACCAATAGATATGGACATAAGGTCCACTGGAAGGGCCCCCAAGTGTCCCACCACTATGAAACACTCTGCTCTTTTCCATAGGGGTGAATGGCATCTCTTGTCAAAGGATGCGCTCAGGAACAGCACAAGGGGACAGGTGGAACTAGTCTTGGTCCTAACTTTTGTTTCAGGTGCTTGAAGCCATTAAAAAATCAAGCCTCTTCTCCTGTTTTTCCTTCAGTGTGATGTGGTGTCCAAACGGGGGTAAACAACATGATGCCTTGCAGATGTTTTTACTAGAGTGACCATAATCCTTGACCATTGGTCATATTGACAGGAACTGGAGTCCAAAATATTTGGAGAAGGCCAAATTGCCTACCCTTTTTCAAAATATTCAAAATGGCAGACAC
Source organism: Urosaurus nigricauda (assembly GCA_034509955.1). Lineage (NCBI taxonomy): Eukaryota > Metazoa > Chordata > Lepidosauria > Squamata > Phrynosomatidae > Urosaurus > Urosaurus nigricauda. The sequence goes on along the minus strand of JAOEGL010000003.1, from coordinate 106,829,200 downwards.
TCACTGAAATCTCCACTCAATTCTTAAACTCTTTGCATCATAGAAAAGTATTTAACAATATAGCTCACATTCTGTATGAATATATGATCTAACTGTATGAAATAACCATACATTGGGTTAGGCCCGTACTATTTACATAATCTGTCACATGGCATTGTTCGAGGGTGGAATGGGTGGGTGCAAGGGACTTAAAGAAATGAGATGACGTCTGTTGGATTGCAGTCAGGTCCACTTCACCTTTTCATTGCAGTCAGTTGGTGCCGTGCAAGTTCTGATGCTCTTAATAGGTCAGATGAAAATGAAACCCAACAGGATGAACAATTTGTGGATCCCCGCCTTGATAGTGTTTGCTCCCACTAGAATATCATTTTATTTATTTATTGTTTAATTTAAATTCCACTTTTTCATACAAAGTGGCTTATACTGAACATTAAACCAAAATAGCTTAATCAATCTGAATATAATTTTTTTAAAAAAGAATTAAACAGTTAGAAGGTCAGATAGGGGTTCGTTTCCAGAGTATTAGGGTATTGTTGTGTCCAGAGAGGGACAGATTTTGTAGAGTTCCAGGGTATGACTCTTAGAGCTAAGGTCCAAAGAAGAAGGACTTAGTTCATGTATACAACTTGAGATTTAGGGGCTTTCTAGATTGGCAGGAAAGTGTGACATGAAGCTGCCTTTTCCTTAATGCTTAGCAGCTGCTCCACAACCTTTAGATGGAGCTGCACTGTTCTGCAGTTTTTAAAAAAGAAGCTGGGAAAACCAGCACCTTTTTAAAGGCGCTTCTTCTCCCCTAAAACGCCAAAAAAAAAAGAAAAAAAAAAAAGAAAAAAAAAGAAAAAAAAAAGAAAAAAAAAGAAGCGTTTTCATGGCACACTTTCCCTTTTTCTCATCTAAAGGCTAGAGTTTCATGCAGCCATGAACACACTTCTTTTTGCCAATCTAGATCAGTCTATAGTTAGCCTGAGTGGCAAAAAATATTGGATAGGCTTAAGAAAATATTTTATAAGAACAGTGTGAGTGTCCTTAAAGATTATAACACTGAGATTTTGTGGAGATTTGTATAAGGAAACCATTATTAGTTATAACTAAGAAAGAAACTTTACCATCTGAAATAAGAAACACAAGGGACCCTAAACTAGGCATTAGGTTTCAATTTACAGTCCTAGAAGGCCGCACTCTCTCCTCAAAAGACTGTGTTCACAGTCTGGGGGTGCTTCTTGATCCATCGGTTCAAATGATTCATCAGGTGAATGCGATGGTCAAGAGTGCCTGTTATCAGCTTCAACTGATACGCCAACTGTACCCTTTCCTGGAACTTGGGAACCTGTTCTGGTAACCTCTAAATTCGATTTGTGCAACATGCTCTACATGGGGGCTAGTCCAGACTACTTGTGCCTAGTCCAGAAACTCCAATTGGTACCAAATATGGCAGTCAGGTTGGTCACTGGAACAACTAGGAGTGACCACATAACATCAATTTTAAAATCCCACCACTGGCTGCCTATTAGTTTCTAGGCACAGTAGAAGATGTTGGTTATTACCTTTAAAGCCTTACATGGCTTGGGTCAAACCTATCGAAGGGGTTGCCTGCTTCCATACAATCTGCCGCCCACACTCAGGTCTTCTGGGAGGAATTTGTTGCATCCCCTAAAGACCAGATTATCTGCAACCTCCCAGAGGACTTTTTCCGCAACTGCTTTCAGTCTTTGGAATGGCCTGCTGGATGAGATCCGTCAAGTCCTCAACTTAGACAATTTTAAAAAAGCTATCAAGATGGATCTCTTCTGGCAGACCTTTCCAGAATAAAGTACTTGGCCATATAGTAACACTCCTACATATGTTGTATTGTTCTACTATTCTGCCCATTGTTTATTAGATATTAATGGTTTATTTTATGTAGTTTTAACTCTAATCTGTTTAAATCTTTTTAAAGGGGGGGATATGGTATATATACTATTGTATGTAGAATGTTTTTAAATGTTGCAAGCCGCTTTGATTGTTTTCACAAAAATTGTTATTATTTATTTATAACAATAATCCATTTAAAAACATTAATTTAGAACAGTTAAAAACACTACTGTTTTCTCTGTTTGCTGAGTTAGTCCCCCTAGATTCAGGGCAAAGCCTTTATTACCATATATATATGGATGGAAAGAATATTAGAAAATATTTGGGGAATGGTCAAAAAATTGTGATTCTTGATGAAGACACTGGACTGATGAATATCTTTACAGTGCAGGACTTATTCTGGATGTAATTTGTACACGTGGGGTTGTACAGAAAGCAAATATTCTCTGTGCAGGAAGTAGCATTTTCTGTACAGAAAATAATATTTATGTGCAGAAATATTGGCTGGAATTCTCTATCAGCTACTTAGCTACCCAATCACCTTAATCACATAGATAAGTGGGGTCTCCCAGCCTGACACTCCCCCCCCCCCCATACTCACTTACTGAGTAGCAGGCTCTGTGAAGGAGAGGGGTGTGTTTTCTTATCAGTTTGTAAGACAGCTGACTGATGTTTCCACCCCTCCTGTGAATAATTTCCATTGCGATAGCAGAAGCAGGGTCCCTGTTGAAATTCTCCATTGTGCTGGAGATTGCTTGTGGGGTGGGTGGGTAGGAACATCAATCAGTTTTCTCAACTAACAGGGGAACAGATCCCTGTTGTTCTCAGTGGCTACTGCCTGGTACATGTGGGTTAGGAAACTTCAACAGTCCCTATGTATTCCCTAAACTAGTGGATACATAGGGATCATGAATGCCAACCAGTCATGAACTGTCTTTGTGAAATTCCAATATTATTTTCTGCTCAGAAAAAGCAGTTGTCTGAACACCTGTTTCCTGCATAAATTTTTTTAGATTACTTGCTTAACTACATAAGTACCTTAGTTATATGGCTAAGTAGTGTCTCCTGGCTTGAGCACCTGAATCTGAACTTACCAGGCAGTAGCCACTATAAGCAATAGGGGCCTATTTTCCTATCAGTTGGGACACAGCAAACTGACATTTCCATCCACCTCCTGTGAGCAATCTCCAGTGTGACAGAAATTGTGACAGCATCATTCTTACAATTCCTCCTTGCACCAGAGATTGCTTTGCAGCAGGAGGATGGAAATGTCAGTCTACTGCATCCTCATTGACAGGAGAACAGATCCCCATTTTTTACAGCAGCTGATGCCTGGTAAGAGGGGATTGGTAGATATTGAGCGTCCCCTACACCATTGAATATGTTGGAATTGTTAATTTGAACCAGTCATGTATATGTAACTCTAGGCTAAGCATTTGTACTGCAGTTGTGAATTCCAGACAGAAAAAAACCTGTTTCTTGCACAGAAAATTCTGCCTTCTATGCAGAAATATCAGGTGTGAATTTTGTGCAGTGTCAGTCCTGACAACTGCACAGTTCTAACACAAATGGAAGAAAATTGTTTACATTGAGAATTTACCTATGAGAATGAATATGTAGAGAGATCTTGTAGCACCATTGAGACTGAGTGAAAGAAAGAAGTTGACAGCTTTAGCTTTCATAGACCAAAGTCCACTTCCTCAGATGCATAAATGTCTACGAAAGCTCATGCTGCTAACCTCTTTCTTCCAGTTAGTCTCAAAGGTGCTGCAAGATCTTTGTACATACCGATTCTACAGAGTAACATGGCTATATCTTTGAATTCTACCACACTGAGAATGAAATTAGTAAAGAATTATATTCCTATATATATGTAACCCAATAAAACAGGATCCTTTTGCAATATTTAGTGCACTGATCTTTCCCAAAACTAGCAAACACAGTGGGTCGAGTTCCATGTGCTTTAACTGGGTTGAGAAACTGAGTGTGTATTGCAAGTGTGACATCTACCTTGAACTGAATGTTCATTTTTACCACAAATACCTTTTCTGCATGTTTTCTTCACATAAACAATAATAAGATCTTAATATAGGAAAGACTATAGGAAGACTAAAGGTCATTTTAGCTGTGATTGAAGCCTCATCTAGGACAATGAAAACATGTGATATGGTCAGAAATAAGTAAGCTATTGACGAGAGCTTCCACACCCATTTGCCTCATCTGCAAAAGAAATCACATTCAGCGCCAGCATCAGTAGAGATTTCTGGATATTCCACATAAGTAAATAATAAGAGAAATGCTTTTATCACAGATGAGCCTGAAGAGGAGTGTCATAATAAGCTGCAATATCAGGACAGGTAAGTAGAACAGTAAAACAGTAAAACTAACACTGGATGATCAACCTCCCAGCAATTGGAAGACGTTTATTCTTTCAAGTCACATTAGTGATTCCTGTACCTTTATGCAATTTTCATACTGTCTATTAGCAACATTTGCATCATTGGATCCACTTTCATACCTTCCAAGTGAGATTCTTCTGTAATGTTTTGGCAGCTTTCATATTTTATTTAGGGGTTTTAACTTACTGTCAAGTGTTGTGTTCCACTAATATGAAACAAAAGGAATGGATGTTACACTTGTGCAAATTCTTTAATGGAAGTAATGAAAATTGTGAATCAGGGCCTTTCAATACTAAGTTTGTCTACTCAGAAGTAACTCCTATTGACTTCATTAGGACTTACTCCCTGGCCAGTGTGTTTAGAATTGCAGCCTAGCAGTGCAATCCTATACATTTCTATCCAAATGCAAGTACTATTTTCAGTGGGATTCTGAATGACTGAATGGCTGAACAGGTACAGGATTGCAGCCTTAAGTTATGCAGTCCTTTTACTTACAAGAGACTTATGAGAGACTGCATATGTCATAGATCGGGAATCTCTATCAGCCTAAGGCCCAAATTCAGTTTCACAGATGTTACTGAGGCCAAATTCCAGTGATGGGTTGGGTGAAAGACAAAATGGTGGTGCCAAAAAGATTGGGATAGTCTTTGATTTCCTGCCAGTAAGTTTACCTTATAAAAGACATTATAAACCTTTTAGAATGGTGAAAAAAAAGCACATCAAAGCTGGAAAACCACCAAGCAATGATGCCATGAGGCTAGGCCTCAGCTAGTTCAGATTCAGGTCCAGAGCTGAAGATTTCCACCACTGGGGTAGCCTGGCACAATATTCTGGCAAAACGATCAGCATACATGAAGCAAGCACATGCATTACAGTGCTCTCGATGATGAGTATAGAAGATTCTTGGCTGGCAGTCACCCGACACTTTAGAGCAACAGTGGAAACCACAAAGATGCCAGGCCACATGTATTCCCATGGCTGTTTTTCTTTTGGGCACTTCTGAGTTCATACGGGTAAGCTGGTGCATTGCCTGCTCTCCAAAGGTCTAGGGACATTATTCAAATAATGTAATTCTAATGTACAATTCTCATATAATAAAATACTTGATATTACACAGAGCAGCACAAGTTGTGCTTATGTACAATGTACTCTGATGTGAGAATTACTGAAGTCAATGGGAGATAGTCCCAGGTATGTGTGTATAAAGGATTGCCTTATACTGCAATGCCAGGAACTAGTTAACTGTTGTACCAAGGGTAGGCTCAAGGCCATGCCACCCATTGTACCACTGATTGTACAACACTGGCATGCACTTGTGTTATTCTAGAGGCGATTAGACTTTTGGCCATGTAAAGATTTAATGTGTAATACCAATGATGTTTTTTAGCATTGGTGTAATATGTTATCCTGTCTTCCTCATGAAAACATTTGTGTCCTTCTGTCATGAAAAGTCTAGCTAGAAAGGTATCATGATACCAAAACCGAGAACAGAATCTTGCTCTTCTGTGTATTGATGATAATAGTGCCAGCAGAATGAGCAGCTTGAAGCAGGACATGGAACCTTTGGATTCAGAAACTTGCAGAGATGCAGACATTAAACTTCATTTTATGATTAACTAAACTTCCTCTGCTACTGCCTTGTGAGCTGACAGAGAAGGTGAACTGAAAAGAAATCAACCCATTCGGCTGTTGTGGTTTCCCCCCCAAGCAGGCTATTCATCCCTGCATAAGATTCTGGCATGAGTGACTGATGGAATATTTGACTGGTGTAATTTATGGTGCTTGATATGACAGCCCATTTCAGGGAGCTGGAGGTTTACAGTCTTTGGTACTACTACTTGCTGCTGAAACAAGAGATTACTCTCCTTGGACAGACTGTAATTTAATAGTACAACTGTGCAGCTAGCCACCGCCCACTGTATTTCACCACCCACTCCAGTCAGATCTTGATAGATAGTTCTCAGGAACTTGGAAAGTGATGCACTAATGTATCCTGCTTACAATCTTGAAAGATACATGAAGGGCAAAAAGAAAACTACGCAACACACTTCCCTCTCACTCTGCCACAAAGAAGATATTTTTTTTAAAAAGAAAGAAATCTAAATCAAAAATTTACCAGTACAGTTTTTTTTTCTTTAAAAAAACACAACAGTAGTAAGAGATGCTTTAAAGAGTGGTAAGCCAACACCAATCATCTCCCACTAAATCATCTAGACTTCCAGGTAAGAGTACAAAAATAAACTCTAGTACTTGGAATTTTTGTGATCAGTGGTGGCTAACAGTTTCCATGTCATTAAAGCAATGACACTAGTCCATGCTTTAGTCCAGATTTTAAAGGAGGTATCCAAGGAAATGGAAATGTACTGTAAACAAGAGGTAGCTAGTCGCTTCCATGGGGCAGTGAATCTGCTCCAGGTTTCAGTCTGAAGTTTAAAGATGTTATCCAAGGAACTGAAAGAGGCTGGTGTGGAAGCATCAAAGAGGCAGCTTCTCTCTTGAACTGAAAAGGAAGTGGATAGAGTTCATGGGGCTGCTTTCCAAGAAATAGGATTCCGGGAATCCTCCTGGAAGTGCCAATATTGATTTTCTTTCTGTGGGATTTCAGTGAAACTACAGAATTGTAGTATTCTGGCATTATACCTGTATTGCAAAATTAGACCTTAGAACTCTACAGTGAGCACATGCCAAATTATCCTCACAAAACAGCTGCAGTGTGCGAATGCTAGAGCACACTAGGACCCCAGAAATTCCATAGGAAGCAAGTTAAAATAATGCAGGAAATTGACCTGCCATTTTCTGCCTTCTGCTGCTCAATGTGTACCTTGAAAAATCTGTGCATTGGATAACACAGTGGGTGTCCATCACAGAAGAGCCCAGAAAGGAGATAAAACAAACAATATCTTCTCAGTCTTTCACTTTCAGAGGAACACTAAGAAGCTTCTGATGCCAAAGTGATCATTTGCAGCACACTTTCACTCTTAATCCAGGCAGACAGCCAGACTCTGAAGCCCCGCCAAACAAGGATATGTCTGTGGCTGCTCTTTGTGGCATTGATGATTCTTGGGTAACAACATATTGACATTACTCCTTCTCTCTCTCTTTTTAAAAAATACATAGGCTTGCTCTTCTTTGTGCACTTTAACAACACCCTCCTTCATATTCCATGCACCAAACACATACACATGTAGGCAGCCTTCATTTGCCAAAAGAAGATTTGCAAAATAAAAGCAGAAGGAATCAGCACAATCATTTACAATGAAAATATAAATCTGTATACCTGTACACTAGCAAACAAAGTACTGTTGCATGGACAGCAAGGATCCTTTATACATATATCTTGCCATACTATATCACACTATCCTGGCATTTTAAATGGACTCACAAGATCTAACAACAGTACCAAACCTGTTGGGTTAAATGTAGCACATTATACACCAGAGGTGGGAAATTCTTTTTTGTTACAATTTTTCCCCCACAAAAATTTCTTTTCTGTACTACAGTTTATAAAATCCTCAATGAGTTGCCATGTTGGCTGTAGGAATTTGGGAACTGATGTCCAAAAGTAACTTTTCTACCTCTGGTGAAAGAACAAGTAGGGTTGTGCAAGACAGTTCACTATGTCTCTTCTAAGGATGAAGATGAATTTTATTTGATTTACATTTTTAGGATAATATATCTATTCCACTGACTAATATGTAGATCAAAACAGTTATTATTTCAATTGTACATGCGACTGAATTTTGTGATCCCACTGACTAACGTGAACATCAAATCAACCTGTATTAGGAAAAGGTGCATACAAAAATGTGCATGTTAAGAAAAAGTTACATATACTTGCTGTTTTATGGGTCTTTTTTTTTTAAATAACAGCCAGAATCCACAAAAGCAGTTATGAATATGTAACCACCTTAGTGGCATAGCTATGCAGTGACTCTGATTCCCACAGTCCTCATTTACTGAGCAACAGCTACCATGAAGCAATGGGGGTCTGTTCCCTGTTGACTGGGAAGTAGCTGACTGACATTTTCATCCCCTCCTGCATGCAATCTCTGGTTTGACAAGCAGAATCAGGGTCCCTGTCATACTTGGCCTTCACACCAGAGATCAGACACACAAGGGGGCTGGGTGGGAACATCAGTCAGCTCCTTCTCGATCAACAGGAAAAGAACTCCCCATTGCTCACAGAAGCTGCTGCCCAGCAAGTGAGGACTGGGGGACTTTCATGGTCCCTATGTATTTCTCTAAACTAGTGAATATGTAGGGGTCATGAATATGAACCAGTCACAAATGTATAACTCTAGGTTACACATTCCAGCCCACATACTGATACAGAAATTGAAGAGTAGAGGCTAATGAATGATTCATACAGTGTAATGATCTCTAATAAATGAATACACGTGGAACAGACATGGATCAGTTACAAAGTGCTTAACATATATATTCAACTATAAGCCGACCTCATGTATAAGTCAAGGGCAGTTTTTGGAGCCAAAATTATGTATTTTTATATGAGACGTAGATATGTCAATGATAAAACCTAGGGGCATGTAACAAAGGATTTAAAGGATGAAGGGAAAAAAATTGCTGAAGTATTTACAAAATTTTGGCAGGGTTAACTATTTGTGCTCACCCTCAAGGTTGGATGGATAAGGCAGCAGAGTGGTGTCAGTGCTTCCAGGAAAGATTACATTCTTGTCTTTCACTGGAGGATGGTTCCCTTTATTTTATGAATTAGAGTATAGTTCTTCTATTGACTCATGGATAAGTAGACTCAGTTTGTTGAGGTCAATTATTTGACTAACATTTCTATACTCTTACATGATCATATACAGTAGTCTATCCTTGTCCTCTTTACTCTGTAGCCCCTCTTTCCCCTGGAGAGCTTAAAGTGTAACTCAGTTCTAGAAGTTATTTCTTTCTCCAACAAATATCCACATGAAAAAGCAGAACATGCCTGCAAAGTTGTGTTGTTGTGTGGCTCATCATCTTTATTGCCATCATCATCATTGCTACTTTTACATACACAGTAACATCATTACTGGTAATGCCTGTGTAGTAGCTGTGCAGATGTCGATGCACAGCAAAACAAAAATAAAAGTAAAAATATATAAATCACTTGGGGGCCACTGCTTGCTGCCCATGGGACCCACCCTGTGCTAGACTATCAGCACAGAAGTTTTCGACCTCTTCATTACATTTGTTGTTGTTCCTATGTGCCTTCAAGTTGGCTCTCAGTTATGGTGGCTTTCTCTTAGGGTTTTCTTGCAAGATTTATTCAGAGGAGGTTTGCCATAACTTTCCTCTAAGACTGTGAGTGTGTGACTTGTCCAATGGCATTTAGACAATTTCCGTGACAGAGCAGGCAGTCAAATCCAAGACTCACACTTGCTCTTCTCTGTCAGCTGATGCAGAACTGGCAAACCAAAGCCCATGTTCTAAACACCCAAGCTGATGCTATGGGCCTAATCACACTACAGAACTATAGTGCTATATTCCACTTTACAACCATGGCAACATCCCATGGAATCCTGAGACTAGCAGTTTATGGGGGGTGTTTAGGAGTCTCAGCCAAAGAGCTCTTCTAGTGTTTCATAAAACAAGAAACCCCAGGATTCCAGAGAATGTTTTTATGGTAATCAAAGAGGAACACAGTGCTATGTTTGCACAGTGTGAATGGGCCTCTGATGGAACACAGTGGTTGGCTATAGTTGTTCAAGACCTCAGGCAGATCTTTTTTCCAGCTTAGCTACCAAAGATACCAGGGACTAAACCTGGACTTTTATGCATGCAAAATATGGATACTGTCAGTGGTTTATATGCCAATTTATAAGATTAAAAAGTATGGTAACTCAAATAATAAAAGCATTTTATTAAAAGACAGTTAAGGAGAGGAAACAACTGGCCCCACCTCTATCAAATCCATATATATATGCATATTTCCCATTATTTTCAGATGGGTAGCTCCTCATTTATACCCGTTAAACTGACAGCTGAACTGACTCCCAGTTTCTGGCACTGTTAGGACTAATATGCTCTAATTACAAAAAAAGTTTATTTTTCATTCCAACCTCTGAAAGAATACCTCCTCAATACTTATTATAAATACAGGAGCTGCTTCGTTAGTCGACGCTACTCTAGGTTAAAAGTGCTCAGCTGTATGATTTGTCTGTTTCATTTTTTGTCTTTGTTGTCGAAAATTCTTCATTCCCTTTCCCTTTGAAATGCAGAGCAGCACATTTTCACTCACCCACCATTTTTGAAAGCAAAATGTAAATCACTGGAATGTATTTTCTTTGCTAACAAACACTTTCTCTTGGGAATTTTTATCACCTTTAGATATTACTATAGATTTTGGTATCCCCCACCTCCACAGGTTCTTCCTTTAAAAGATAAAAATTAAATCAGAGTATTCAGAAATTTCCCAGAGGAAAATCACTATCAAATATAAAGCACCACCATGGAAATTTCTATAAATCTTATAATATTTTTCTCCAGCTCTTAGAAAGGGGGAGAAACAGTACTACTGATTTTTTATGGCACTGACCAATAATGGAATAGGCTAGGATGAATGCTCTCCCATTTGAAGCTAAATCTAAGCAGCACACACATAACCTTCTTGGAAGAGAAATATATTCCTCTATGTCTTATTCTCAAGTGTCAGACATAAACAGTGTCTTTCCATCCCAAGTTTTTTGCAATCAGATACTAAAGATTATGAGGTCTCCCTCCTGTTTTTGCAGAGCTTTGATCAGCAGATTTGATATATGGACTGAGATCAATTTTTTTTTTCTTATGGCAAATCTATATGTTATTCTACTTCTTCATTTGGTACTGTTTGCTGAGTGGCTGTTACTTGGGGGCAAAGGTCGCTGCCTTGCTGTTGGAGCAGCCGAGTAATATTTTACTCCTCATAAGGGTAGTGAGAGATATTAAATCACACTTGACGTACCTGGAGCTGAGCAACTTCATCCATATTTTATCTGCTGTAAATTTAATACCACAGCACTTTTTAGGGGCGATGTATTTATTAACTGGCTGGGGATGAGCACTACAGAAATTCAGTTTGTTCAGGAAAATAAAATGAAGACACTCTGACAAGTTTATGAAGTAAGCACAATAGCTATTTATTACTTTTTAAATACATAGCAGGCCTAAATGTTTTTAGCAGGATTTGCCCAATAAGTAAATAAAACTTCCCAAATCATCTCTCTTTGCTTTCTTTTTCAATTTTAATAAAGTTTTCATTTTTATTCTTAAAACACCAGCTTAGCTTCCATCAGCATAAATGTTGCTCTTTATGGAAATAAATATATCTAAAGGGCACAAATAAACCACACAGTGGGATTATAAAAAGCGAAAGAAGTCATCTATGGTCCCTGTTGCATATTAAATTTTTAAAAAAGCATTTGTGTTATTTTGGTCCAAACGTTATTTTCTTTTTCTTTTTCCTTTTTTTTTTTTTTAAAGTTCTACTCACCAAATACATTTAGCATAAATGCATTTTCTAATACAAAGGGTGCTTCACAGTTACTGAATCACTTTTCCTTTAGTAGTAGTTTGCTCAGTACATTTCCTTGCAGTTTTGAGTAATGTGATTCTGTCTATTCTATTTTAACAAAGCCTAGGAGTCATTGGGGTCAAACCTTGGCAGGCCTGGATAAATTTAAGAGGATATAACTCTTGACAATGGAGACAGTAGAAACAGGTATGGGTGCTTATGTCAAGATGCAGAATCTGAATAGGAAGAGGTATGAACAGCACCAAGGACAGCTCTAAAGCAGCCAATGACTTCCTTCCATATAGAAAGCTTAGCCAAGATGCTTTGGTAACACTGACTGACCCATCTTTTCACAAAGCATGGATAATTTAAAGAGCAAAAGGGAGACACAAAGGGTATATGAACCCACCCTATAATTTCTACCTTCTTTTCTCAGTAGCATGCAGGACTTCACATGGGGAAAAATGACAATGGAAAAAAGACTGTCTCTCTCTATGTGAATATCCCACACTCAGGTACACCATTCCTTACCCATATTCCTTTTTTGCTTTAACAATGGACCCACACCCCATGTGAGATATGATGGTGGCAGATCCACACTTGGGGCAACAGGACTGCCACCATCATGTCTGCTTTGACTCTGAGGGTCTCTAGCTTAATCCATACTTCAATGGTTGCCCTGAACCTGAACAGATTATAACATCAATTTAAAGGAGTATTGATCTAGCTTAGAACATTGCACTTCTGGAGTTTCCAGCATCTCACATGCAAGGTCCTCTAGGGATATCTTGGGCCTTGGTCATTCTCTGTACTAAGTTAGGAGTAGCTTCAGGCTGTCCTGCAAGTGGTCAGAGCAATGATGTATTCAAGTGTTTTACTCCAAGTTTTCAGTCAAGTCTTAAGTCTCTACCTTGAAGTCTCAAACAGTTTCAAGTCCTAGCAAGATACTGTCAAGTCAAATCTCAAGTGAAGTCTTACTTGTGTAGGGCAGGATCCCTCTAAAACTTTTTAAAAGCTTTAGAAAGTACCTCTGATGTGCAGTGGGGACAAGCTGGCTGATGAGCAGACTTAAGCTGGGTTCAGGTCTACTCAGTAGCCTGTCCTCCCTGCACATTGGAGGAACCTTCTACAACTTGCCCTAGGAACAGCAGCAAGTAAGACTCATCTCCATAGCACTGGATGGCAGGACACATTTATTGAAGGAAAACAGCAAAGTTGGAAAGATCATTTTTTTCAAAAGCTTTAGAAGGTTCCTCCAATGTACAGTGAGGAAAGGCTGCTGAGTAGAGCTCAGCTCCTACCTCAAGCCCATTGCCTAATGTGTTTGCTGTTTCTGGATGAAGTTAGGCCAGCAAATCAGTTGCTAAAAATATATATGTTGTGAGTTAAATAAACCCAGTGCATAATTTATTACTTAGCTAATTTCAAGTTGAGTCACTGAAGGGACTTGAGTTTGACTTGAGACTCACGTCTGCACTACTGGCTTAGAGTGACTTAGACATAACACTGCCATTCTAGGTCAGTCCTGTGCATTTTGCTGCTGTTAACAGAAAAGCAAGCATCTCTCCCTGTGCATTTTTCAAAGATGTATTCCTTTCCTTACATGTGTGATATGCCCTTGTTACTTTACCCTTGTCAGGAGATGGGCTACCACAATATGTACTAATTGACATTTGGAGACAATCCTCAAGGGCACACCTTGCATACAGTCTATTGGAGCTAGGTTACCAGGAATGATGGTTGTCAGCAGGTCCTGATTAAACAAAAGAGGATCACAGTCTTTTCAGTAATGGAGTTTACCAAAGCAATGTCTGGCTCAGAGCTTGGAATGTTAAGAAATAAATTAGTTTCATTAATTGCCTGTGAGCCCCAATTAACTTGTTATTGTTATAGAAACCTTTTATTACATTTAAAAAATTGATAATCATTACGTTACGTGTTCCTTTTTAACAAAGTCATAGGCAGTATGCAAAACAGCACTCCTGTGCCATGCAAAATCTTGCCAGTCTACACACCAGAGCTACTGTCACTTGATTGGAGATAAGGGCAGATAACGAAATAACAAGTCAAACTTGCTACTTGTTCTGCCAAAATGATTAGCAAGTATGTGCCTAATTAAGTTAAAAACAAAATGTGAAGCCTTTTCTACTCACTTTTTTACCCCACCCTTTAACAAATCAGTAATAATGGCTGTAATCCTGTTCCTGAGCTATGATGGCATAAATCGGACATACACTATAACAAGTCACTTTTTTGGTGTCGAAGTTGGAATTTTGTTCTAACCATACTGTGACCAAAATAACCTCCAAAATCCACTTTGTAAGCAGTGCAGCTCTCCCCCCAACCCCAATATAACATTCTGTGTTATTGGAAATTGAGGGTATGGACTTTATTATGCAGGGGAAACTGGAGTTTTAAAAAGGCATTTTACCGGGACATTCATGCAATTGTGGCAAAGATTTTCCCACAACATCGAGCTTAAAGAGGACTTATTCCAGGAATAAACAGGAATGCTCCAGCAAGAAATCATTCATGGGAAATCCCCTGATTTCCCCCATATGATAAAGTCCTACAAGTGGAGACATGCATACAGCCATTTTCCTGCAACTGGATGCACTGTAAGGATGTCCCTTTAAGGGATGCCCTTCAGATCTCTGGTGCTCTCTGCAGATGCCTGTTTCAGCTCATCCAGCTAGTAAGAAAATAGCTGGATGAATTCTGCTGTCCAACTCACTCCCTGCTCTCTGACCACACAGAATAGATCATGCCAAGGGGACTGCCCTTCTTACAAGGTGAGTTTTGGGGAGTAGCACCAGAAGATGTAGTTGAAGAGACATAGATATGTGTAGACATAAATCTTCCAATGCATCTCTTCACCAAAATGTTATTCTTAACACCTTGGTGGCATCCTGTTAGTAACTTACATAAGTGTAGGTAAGCTGGCTTGACATCTGTGTATGTCTTGGTTTGATCATTGCAGAGGTTGATATTCTCTTCCACCATCCACAACAGCCAAAGCCACCTCCTGAGCTCAATACTCAATACTGAAGTCCTCCCATGGCCATTTCATGGCTGATGAAGAGCAGAAGGACACGGGAGAAGAATCTGGTGGTGTCGCTGTTCTGCAATTATGTAATGATTCTGCAACTTTCTGCAGGGACATAGTCAGTTGTGTGTCCAGTCCCCTCATTTTTCATCAGACACAGAATGACTGGTGATGTGTCTGCTGTGGCTCAATATTGAGTCTGGAGGTGTTGGATGGACAGCTGTAGCCTTGTGTCATACAGGATCTCACACATTGTTTTCAAGCTCTGGTTTTGCAGCTTCATTTTGAGCTTTCAGATGCAGATGTAGAACAAGAAATACCCCATTGTGGTAAATCTGAGCTACCCAAAGGGGCTGATCGCTATCAGTTATCAATTACAGATGTCCCAATCCTTCCCTGTATTTAAAAGTAATAATCGCTTCAGTCATGGTTTGGTTTTCATTTATCATTTTAAGTCCAAATCAGCGTCTTACTCTAATCATACATCAAATAAATACAGTTGTCTCTCCTTATCCATTTTTTTTTAAAATCCACCGATTGAAGCATCCACAGCTTGAAAATTTTCAAAAAAAAAAAAAGTATAAATTCCAAAAAGCAAACCTGGATTTTGCCAATTGATACAGGGGACACCATTTTACTATGCCATTATATTTAATGGGACTTGAGTGTCCACAGATTTTGTTAACCGAGGGGGGGTGGTGGTCCTGAAACCCAACCCCAGTGGATAACAAGCTCCCACTGTATATGTTTTCACACACCCGCACATGCACACACACACACACACGCACACACACAGCAAAACAAAACAAAATAGCAGGCCCTAATACAGAAGGCTATTGACACTAAATCTAACACCTCTACCATCATGCTTTAAACCTGTGCACACATATTGAATAGGATAAGTGTGAAATGAAACTGGGATAAATGAAAGAGGGTATAATTTGGTGGGATGAATCAGACATATAAATATAAGAGGAGCAACACTGGTCTAACAGCAGTACATGTAAAAAAGATCTTTATAAGCTATAAGTTTAAAACAAATCAGCATGGGGATGCAACAGTAAGAAAAAAGCAAATGCACTTCTGAGCTGCATAAATAGAACTGTAGGGTTCAGCTCAAATAATGTAACAGTAACAATCTGTTCTGTTTTGGTCAGATCTCACCTGAAGTAGTGTTTTCAGTTCGGGGCGCCATAGTTTATAAAGGACAGAGAGAAATTGCAACATGTCCAGAGATAGCAAAAAGTCTACAAACCAAGACCAGTGAGTAATGGTTGAAGGAGTTAGGTATGTTTATCATGCATAACAGAAGATTTTGTGGTGATATGATGGTCATCTGAAAATATCAGAAGGGCTGTCTTGTTAGAGAACATTTGCCTTCTGCTGCTGAAAGGATAGGACTTCAACTAATAGCTTCAAACCATAGGAGAGGAGTTTCCTACTAGAGATTAAAAGGAACTTCTTGCTAGTAAGAACTGTTTGAACATAGAACAGAGATTAAATGGCCACCTCTGAAGAGAATTCTTTAGTAGTGGGATTTGGTACTGTTGGGGTGGTGGTGGTGGTGGACCAGAAGGGTTCCATGGTTCTATGAAACTTTCCATGAATTTGTAGAATTTCTCAGAGGGAAAGATGAAGGAGCTCCACCACCATGCATTCTCCCCTGAGAAATTAATAGAATCACTGCAAGAACAGTCCTACAAATGCCTATCAGCTCTTGTCACTGACTTGCACGACTAGTCTAACTGGCCAGGTGGAGGGAATGTGGGGAAGAAGCACAGTGTCAGCTGCCCTGCTCTGGGCTTCTTAGGCTGCTACCATATGGTAGAAATGAAGTAGTTTGAAACCACTTTAACTTTGCTGTTGTTGTTTGACTTCAAATAGTTTCTGACTTATGGCGACCCTATGGTGAACCCATTAGAAAACAGTTGTTTTCTTGGCAACTGTCTTCAGAGGGGGCTTGCTATTGATCTCCTCTGAGGTTGAGAGAGTGTGACTTGACCAAGATCACCCAGTGGGTTTCCATGGCTAAGCTGGGATTTGAACCTTTTTCTCCCAGTGTCCTAGTCCAATGCTCAGATCATTGCACCACATGGCCGTCATCACCACATAGCATGACTCAATGCCCCAGAATTCTGGGATTTGTAGTTTTTGTGAAATATTTAGCCTTCCCTGTCAGAGAGCTTTGATGCCCCACAAACTACAGATCCCAGAATTCCATAGCATTGAGTCATGGCAGTTAAACTCCTTTATTTCTGCAGTGTGGCAGCAGCTTTCATGAGCTCCAAGATCAACTCCCATCACAAGAAACAAGAAATATTTCTTTGCAACAGTGTCTTCAAGTTCATTGGCAAAAGAAAAAGAAAGACATAGGAATGCTGTCATTAAAATAATCACTTTTGTGTATTCTAAGAGCAACTCAGGACAGTATTTTCATTTACTTGCCTTTGTTCAGAGTGTGAGAAACACATCCACACAAACTTTAAAAAGTATGGTTTTTTTTTTTTTTTTTTTTTTAAAAAACATGGCTTGGTAATATCTGTTTGCACACACACTTTCCTACATACTCCCTGTGGCTTGTTACAGGATAAATGTCAGTGAACAGCCCCCATAAAAGCAATTCAAACACCATTATTTCTGCACTTTTCTTCTCTTTTTCATGCAACAGTTCTGGAAGAAAAAGGGGACAAAACAGAAGAACTAAGGAAGGATGAGATGTACTGTCACTCTTCAGATTATATTAGTTATTTGTTTCTTCAGGACATTGTGGAACACTAGACAATTATCATTGCCTCTCCCTTGTTGTTTTGCCCACTGTGTCATTAGGAGATTCAGACTTACAGGTACCTAGGGATCAAACTGGAGCCGGTGGGGAGGAGAATCAAAACATCAGCTAGCTTCTGTGCGACCTGAAGAATCTGATTGCATAATGGATGTGTTATTGTGTAAACAAGATGACAAAAGCCGTGGAGAGGCACGGTAAGTGAGGCTTTGTGGAAAGCTTTCATTTGCCTTCCAAGGCTTTTCACAGGCTCTTGTTTCTCAAGGTTCCTGAAGAGCGTGGTTCAACCTGCATTGTTTTGTGAGGACAAACATAGCATTTCTCTGCTTCTCTTTCAGGCTCAGATCAACATAGGCAGGTTCACTCTCTCTCCTTGTCACTACTCATTATCCCAACATGTTAGTCCTACTCCCAAACTCCTCAGAAGTCTACCTCTTTTTTCTGTTTGCCTGCCTGCAGTTTTTTCTCTTTCCTCTTACAGCTATCCTTTCATCCTACCCACGTCTTTGCTAATCATTCGAGCCCCCATATTTTCTGTAAACTAATTTCTAAAATCCTCCCACAAAAAGAATGAGTTGTAGTTTTCCTATCATGTGGGAAAGACTGTAAAAGAGCGTTGGTCTGAACACAATCGTTGTTTGTTCTTGTGTGCCTTTAAGTAATTTCTACTTATGGTGACCCTGAGCTGTCCTACACATTTGTCCCACATTGTGGTAGAGAATGATGGCAAGCCTCCCCGAAGGCCTCCATGGAGATTTCTAGGCAAGATTTGGCCCGAGGAGGTTTGCCATTGCCTTCCCCTAAGACTGAGAGCATGTGAATTGCCCAAGGTCACCCAGTGGGCTTCATGGTTGAATCCTGAATCATAGCCCAACACTCAAACCACTACACTATGCTGGCTAAGTCTGTGTAAGTCAGTATATGAGCTGGACAACTCAGTAGTTAAGCCACTGATTTCAATAGATCTTATATCTTTAAACAACAACAACAAACAAATGGAGAAATGAGTGGTCCAGAAACAATACTATGAGTTTTTAAACACAATTTATATGTTGTTGTTGTGTGTCTTCAAGTTATTTCTGACTTATTGCTACCCTATGGAGATCAGATCATGGGGTTTTCTGGGGTTGAGAGTGTGTGACTTGCCCAATGTCACCCAGTGGGCTTCCATGATCAAGAGACGATTCAAAACCTGGTTTGTAGTCCAACACACAAGCCACTATACCATGCTGGCTCGGATATATATTTGACTCAAAATCTGTTCTTTTTTTTAGCATTCATGCATATAAATGTCCTGTACTTGCATTATTTAATTTCTTCCAGCTACACATTATTGCTTTTTAAAAGTCTAAATTTTATGTTGAGTGGGAGATGAAGGGGGGGAGGGAATGTACAATTTTCTTTTAATCCTTTATATCAGTAAAATATTTTACAAGCACAGCCAGCACTGTATCCTTGGATTCTGCATTCATGGATTCCATCATACATAGCATGAAAATATTATTTAAAAATTAAATATTCCAAAAATATTCCTTGATTTTGCCTTGTTATATGAAGCACCATTTTACTATGTCACTGTACATCATGGGGCTTTTCAGTAGCAGAGATTTCTTATCACTCATTTCTCCTCTTCTCTCAAACAGAATTTGGGAAAGTTATCCCTTTGTATTTATGATTATGAGAGTTCCCAGCCATCATGGCCAGGGTGGAACTTAAATCCAATAAAGTAACTTTTTCAAGCTCTGCCCTCACCCTTTGAATATCTGTTTTGAAGAGTCAAGGGCACTTCACAGCAACCTGGAAGGTGCAGAGAGGAGACTAGATGAATTACCAAGCATTGCCTTTGTTGTTTTTATTGTTGTGTGCCTTGCAATCATTTCCAAGTTATGGAAACGCTAAGGTGAATCTATCACAGAGTTTTCCGGGACTGGGAGTGTGTGATTTCCCTAAGATCACCATGGTCAAGCTGGGAACTGAACCCTGATCTCCAGAGCTGTAGTCCAATGGTCAAACCACTATGCCACACTGGCTCTTTGATTACCAGAATCCTACTTTACTTCCAAGAATCTTTCACAAATACAAGGATTCCTTCTGTTTGAGAAAGGGAATAATTGAATGCAACCAATGAAGCAATCCAAAAGCGGACATCATACCACAGTAATAAATGGAATGTTGAAAAATTGAGCATTTTGCAACAAATTTGATTCTATCAGGACTTATAATGTGGTTAAGTAAAAACTGATAAAATTATATGGAAGTCCTAGAAAATAGCAGAGTTCATTTTGGGGGGAAAGATATAAAATGAGAACCTTTGCAGAAAATGCTCAGGTATATATATTTTTTTAAAAAGGCATTTTTAACAATATGTAATAAAGCATTCATTCAGAGCTTGTGCTGAAAGTGCCAGGATATATATATATATATATATATATATATATGAATGAGAGTTTTAACAATATATAATAAGGCATTCAGAGAAAATTGTATCCTTAAGAGGGGAGGGAGGTATTTTCAAATTGTGATTTATCCTTGGTGGGGGGGATGGGAAAGGAGGAACAGAAAGAATTCTGTTAAAAATGCAACAATTTCCTCTTGGGGATTATCCAAAAGCAGAAGAAAACCTTGACCTGGATTTGGTTGTTCTTATTACCTGGGCATTTTTCCAGTTATAGCCAGGGGAGAATGAACCTCACTCTTAGATAATGGTCATAGTGCATATTGCATGCTCATTAATACAGCAATTCTCTAACACAATGACAGATAAAAGAACTTTCCTTTTATTGAACTAAAAGCTGGTTTTACATAAAATAGACCATAATTCAGAGTCTGTAATGTCTACTGAAAGGTTAGACTTGTTACTAGCCAAATAGGCAGAGCTAATAAAAATTATATTTGTTACAATCCAAATAGATTAATCGACCTTAAGGGCTTAGTTATGTATTA
Organism: Urosaurus nigricauda; assembly: GCA_034509955.1. Taxonomy (NCBI): domain Eukaryota; kingdom Metazoa; phylum Chordata; class Lepidosauria; order Squamata; family Phrynosomatidae; genus Urosaurus; species Urosaurus nigricauda. Next base: position 106,808,681 of record JAOEGL010000003.1, on the reverse strand, counting down.
CATTTTTCAATGTTCTTATAATTAAATCACAGTAAAGCAGACATGACAAATAAATGCATGAAAAACGCTTACATTTTATTTGATCAAAATAACCTGCCTTTTTCTTTGACTCATCTCTGCAAAGAGAGAGAGAGAGAATGAGAGGGAGAGAGAGGAAAAAATGTATACAGAATAAGGTTTCAGAAGCAGGTGATGGACAACTTCTACCCTCAAACCATTAAAATTCAGTATACACTAGGACTAAATCTGCTAAAAGTGAAATAAGTTATAATATAACATAATATCTGATCTTACATAATGTATTTGGCTAAAAAGGATACTTTTTTTTCCCCAGACTTAGGTCCAAGAAGCACACAGAGAATGGCCCTCATAGAACCTGAGCCTATGTATATTGTGCAGTAGGGCATATTCTCATACAAACACTTATCCAACTAGAACCTTGGGCTGCAATTTTATATACATTTGGGAGCAAGTATGATTAAGAATAGTGGAACTTGCTTTGGTGTCTATATTCACAGAATTGTTCTGCAATCTGCAAAGTGTAGGCCAAGGCATATCTATATAGGAGCAAGCCCCATTGGGTTCAGCCATGTTTATTCTCAGGCAAGTGTGCAACAGGATTCTACTCTGAGCCTGGATGCCCAGGTCTCAGCAGTGGCCAGGAGTGCATTTGGACAGTTAAAACCTTTGTTCCAGCTGCACCCATTCCTTGAGATGTCAGATCTGGCTACAATGACACATGCCTTGATTACATCCCCTTTGGAATATTGCACTCTATGCGGGGCTGCCTTTGGAAACTCTTCAGAAATTTCAGGGTGTGCAAAACGCTGCTGACAGAATGCTGACTGGGGCCAGTTACAGGGACTACATAATTCCCTTGCTGAAACAGCTTCACTGGCTACCAGTTTGTTTCCAGGCACAATTCAAAGTGCTGGCCATGACTTATAAAGCCCTACATAAATAATAATAATAATAATAATAATAATAATAATAAAATTTTATTTATACTTCCCACCTCCCCTGTTGGATTGAGGCGGGGTTAGGTCCAGATTATTTGAGACACTTTATCTCCCCATATGAACATTCTAAGAGCCCTAAGAACTTCAGGGGAAGGCTTTCTCTAAGTCCTGACATCATCATACTGCTTTATCACACTAGGGGCAAACAGGATTTAAACGAGAGTTAAATGAGAGTTAAACAGGAAATGCCCTATGTTTATCACAGGACATTTCCTTTTTAACTATCATTTTACTCTCGTTTAAATCGTGTGTGATAAAGCAGGTAGGCTTACCTGGTGAGACATGAGAGAAAGACCCTGTTCAGACTGGCCTGAAATCCAGATGACACACGACCCGACTCCACACCCCAGGGCACCCTGATGCTGTGCGCCACTCCACATGGTGTGTGGCATCATAGTGCTCCTCCAGCACTGTGTCCATATGATGCAGCACTGAAGGAGTGCTGTATATAATAATAATAATAATAATAATAATAATAATAATAATATAAAATATTTGTTTTGTATCCCACCTCTCCCTTTTGAAGATTAAGGTGGGTAACAGCAGAAGTTAATATAAATACAAAAAACAATAACAAAGAAAAACAATCCCCCAAATCCCCCAAAATAATAATAAAATATTTATTTGGACAGCTGCAACAATATGGCTATGGTGCCCTTTTGAGAGCACAAAAAGGAGCTGCTTTTTGCAACTCTTTTTTTGTGCCCTCAAAAGGCTGGATTGGGGCTGCAGCATGAAGTTGCCACGGCTCCGATCTGGTTGAAGAAGAGACAGCATCCCGCTGCTCCTTAGGGCCTGTTTGTACAGTCTCAGAGCCTTCTCGGTGGCTGCTCCTGCCCTCTGGAATGCCCTTCCACAAGAATCATTCATCAACAAGCAAAAACAGCTTTATTCAGGCAGGCTTTTAAAGTATAATCATAGGGTGGCTTGGGTGTTTCTTATATATCATGGCTTTAGTGTGGTTTTAAGGTTTGTAATTTTATATTGGTTTTAGATGATATTTTAAACTTTTTTATAGTAATATGTTTTTAGAATTTTTATTTGTAAGCTGCCCTAGTCCCTTTCAGGGAGAAAGGTGGGATATAAATCAAATAAATAAGGATTTTAATCTTGAAAAAACAGTAGTAGTAAGTGAATGTCCAGAATTCCACAGTTCCATAAGGTTTTGATGAATTATTTACAGAGAATAAAAATCCCTCAAATATTAAAGGTAAATTTTCTTTCTTACATTTGTTAGCTGTGTTTCCTACTAGCCCACAAAAAGAGGAAAGTAGGAAAGCAATAGAGCTTGCAAAAGTTGCTTTTTGCACTATAAAGGCTGGCTGGGAAGAGGAGTAAATCTACAATAGATAGTTTACCCCAAACGGTATTTTTCTAAGATTTAGGAAAAGGAAAAGTGAAGAGGAGACATCACTTCTGTATCACATGACATATTGCTTTTGAAATTCTGCTGTCCAAACCAGTTTGACATAGCCTATTCTGTGGAAATACATGTAAAATCTTCACGGACTCATGAAATTAGTGTCATAGTTATTTTATTCCCAGTCCCAATATGAAAGATCTGCATTGACGTAGAGAACCTTCATTGGGGATGGCAGCCTACTAACCACTGTTCATATTGGTCAAGACCAAGGGGAGTGGGATCCAACCATTTGGCAACCCAGAGGTTCCCCATCCTTCTTTACACAAATGGGACACAAGCAAGCTTTATTACAAGCCCAAAGTCTATTTGATATCAATGGAACTGTTTAGTTGATATCTTTTATTTATTCCTGTACTGCTCTTGTATTTAGAGAAGGTTTCCATAGTTTGTTGTAGGGATTGAGTAGTTTACTGCCCATCTGAGAAGATCAGTTTATTCGGCCTTCCCAATTAATATGTCACCATAAGCTGGCATCAAACACATTCTCTGGGAATGAAGAGCGAATGAAAGGCATAGATGTGTTAGTAACTAGATTAATTTTGTCATTAACTTTTCCAGTAATGGGATTGCAAATGCATTCAAAGTTAAAGGGCCAGAAAGCACTCTGATATCTAACATCTTGCTCTTCCATGACAAATGAAAAGAACATTTATTAGGATTGCTTTCTTTTCACACTTGAAACTTTCTTCACTTGGCTGTTGGAAGCAGATTAAGGAGGAGTCAGAGAGGAAGATGGTCTGTGGTATCATGTCAAATGCAAGGGTTTAGAAAAGCAAATCCAAACTGGTGCTGGTTTATCATTTTAAAATAACTCCGAGAAACAAGGATGATAAAAATGTAATATTCAAAATAAGAAAATATGGGAAATATTAAGATATTTTTGTCCTAATGTCAGAATTCTCCAGCAATGCATCCACTATCAGTGTTCATTCTTACTGGAATATTCTGAAAGCAATAATACAAAAAATATGCTGCAATCCTGCATCATTCTGGTGGAGCAGAGGTAGGCAACTGTGCTGGGGATGGAGCCATTTTTCTATCCTGTGTCTACTGGGCAGGCCACACTGGCACTTTTTGGCACACACTAAGGGGCTTTCCTAGCCAGATCGGGGCCACAGCAACCTCACACCGTGGCCCCGAGCTGGCCTTTCATGGGCACAAAAAGGAGCTGCAAAAAGTGGCTCCTTTTTGCACCCTCAAAAGGGCAGCATAGCCATATTGCCATGGCTATATGGCGCTCCTTCAGCACTGCATCATATGGATGCAGCGCTGGAGGAGCGCCATGATGCCATGCATCATGTGGAGTCTTGTGCGGTGTCATTGCATCCTGGGGGGGGGGGGGCAGAGTCAGCTGTGCATTGTGAGGATATTATGCCCTAATTCTGCCCTCATGCCAGCCTTAATGGCCGGTGTGTACAGAGCCTAAGTAATGTGAGATCACCTCCATCTGCCATTTTTGGCTATTTTGGGTCATTTTAAAAGATCTGTCTTGTGTTTTGAGTACATTTTGAGAGGTTTGGATGACCAGGGGAACCTATGTGGTTTGGGTACATTCTGGGTTAAAAAAATACCCGAAAACCAGCTCATTAAAAAACAAAACAGTCTTTGGGCTTTGGGGGGGCTTCTGGGTTTGTTTTGGGGCAGAAATTATGGATTTTAGTATACCTATGGATAGGTTAGGGGTAAAACTTAGAGAGACAGCAGAGACAGTAAAGTGGGCTGGTGCTTCTTTTAGTCCCAGAATGGACAAAGCTCTCACCTTTCACCACTCTACTTAGAAAAGGGGAGAGATCATCATCATCATCATCATCATCATCATCATCATCATCATCATCATCGATCATTTGGTAAGAGTTACAGTACATTAATTAGATAATTTTAAATTGTTGTATTGTGATTGTTGTATTGGTCACACTGTATTGCTGTTTTATATGCTGTAATCCTGCCTCGATCCATAGGGAGAGGCGGGAAATATAAATAAAAAAATTATTATTATTATTATTATTATTATTAATTACATTGACCCATGGTTAAGTTAACCCAGGTTTTTTGGGTCATTTTTAAACTATAATTTCCAGGCAAATATGTGAGTATAGATTCTTTCATACTCCAATGGGAAAAAAAATCATCTAGGGAGGGGATGTATGCATGGCATCTTCCTTGTTTGTGTTTCTGAGATGTATGAGTCAAAATGAATGGGGTATAATTTAAGAGGCACAAACTCTGGGGAAACTTGCTTTCCACCCGTCCCAAATGTTTTCCCATATGTAAGTACTTTACCTGGAAAGTGAAACAAATGTGTCGTGGTGGATAGCTTGGCAGAGGGAGTAAAATCTATGCAGCATCTATGACATAGGGTGATCAAAGTCAATACAGGAAGCTATATTATACTGAGCCACACCATTGGTTTATCTTATCACTTTCTACTTTGACTGGCACCTATTCCCCAACGTTGCAGAAAAGGCCCTTCGTGGACCTATCAGGAGATACTATGGACTGAAATTGTGAGCTTGTGAACACAAACCTAGTGGCAACTGGTGGCATTCATGTCACTACAGTGGTAAATCTACTCCAAGTTTTAGGCTAAACGTTAAAGGACTAATCCATGGTGTTGAACCTATTTTGGGGATAGGGTTCTACTGACATGGAAGTCATTAGCCACCATTGCCTCTATTGTTTTTTTTTTTTTTATCCTTCTACCCTTATCCATCTGCAACTATTAGAGAGTCTGAAACCACTAGAACCTCTCAGTTAATATCCTGATGTATCTAATGTTCATCTTATCAGGGCATAATTCTGGTCTCTAACAACATGAACTGTAGTGTGAGAGTACAATACATTTCATACTCAGGGAACCCTGCAACAGATAGTTTCCCCCTCAGAACACACCTCCTCACCCTTCCTAATAATGGAAATATTGCTACATAATGAAGTAAACTAGTGATATTGAAGGCAATTATTCCTGTACTCTGTAACTCATTGAACTGATAGCTCAAATTTGATTCCTGATGGATTAAAAGGGATTGTTTGATATAAAAGAAAGCTTTGGAAAAGCATACAAATTTGGTTAAGTTATTGGTTGATGACTTCACGCTGGCTGATGAAAAGGATATCTAATTAAGTTTTTAATTCCCCTTCTCTTTAGCACTATCCTGAATGCTATAGTACTATTGGGCTTCAAATGACCCCTCCACTGTCATAATTGGTTTGTATGCTTAGAAGCTAGCTAAGAAGCTGGATCCAAGTTCTGTACTTTAAAAATATTTCAGGGATGTACCTTGCAGGCATTAATGATTCTGCATGTGACATGTGTTACACATCTATAGTTGTTAGCTACACAGTAGGTACAGCACAGTGTGTTTATGCTACTGCTAGTCAAATTAATATATGTATGGATAATAAAGGATGTTACAATACCAAAGAAACATCTGTTAACTAAAGTAAAAACACTGATGAATAAGGGGAGATGAACTTCTTTTGAATTTGCTTCATATTCAGCTCCACAATATTGTACACACCTTATCAAAGAAAACTTGCTACTAGCTTTGGAAGCAAGTTCAGAAAGCTGTTCCTTCTTTCTCCAGTATCATAACAGCACAATGTCTTTCAGTACAATCCTAGGCATGCATCCTCAGAAGTAAACACCACTGACTTCAGTAGAGATTGCAACCTTGGAATCTGAAAATTCTTTGACCATATATATATATGGAGAGCTGTTGTCTTACCTGATTGGATCTAACCATCTGTTATATCAGTGGTGGGAAACCTACAGCCCTGCAAATTCTGATGAACTACCATTCCCATCATGCTTCACCACCAGCCAAGCTGAAGGAAGTTTTAGCCAGTCTCATGGGGGCTTTGTTGTAACTCCTTTACTTATGGTGGCACAGAGAAGCTTGTCACTCATTTGTCATCTGATTTCTTTTCAGCTCTGAGGCTGCATACAGCCATGCTGAGGTTCCCCATCCCTGTGGTTTATGGTCTTCCTCTCTTTCTACTGCCTTCCACAGTTCCTTGCATTATTGTCTTTTCTAAGGATTTATTTTCTCTCATGTTGTGGCCAAAGTACTACAGCATCAATTTGGGTTCCAGAGAGAGTTCAGGCTCGATTGGTTCTAGAATCAGTCCTATCTCCAGTACCACATCTGAAATGAGTTTCCTTCCTATTGGCTTTTTCCACTGTCCACCTCTTAGATTCATACATGGTGATGGTGAATACAATGGCTTGGACTATGTTCAATGTAGTGTTTAGAGTTATCTCTTACAATTAACATATTGTCCAGTTCTTTCATACCTGAAAATCATAGAATGTTTAGTTCTGTTGTGCCCTTGTCCAAATCTCTATTTGTGCTTACCCTCTTTTCTGCCCTTTTAGCTCTTTGTTTATGTTTATGTCTCTTGTTCTGTCTTAGGAGTTTATCACACAGGAGGAATTTCTCTCAATTTCGAATGGAGCCAATTCAAATTCATGTAAATTCGTTAGTTTAGCGAATTTACGTGAATTCTAATTGCATTCGGAATGTGTGCAGAATGACTTCCCATTTCCCGAAAATGACCCCTCCCCATTGCCCAAAATTGTGTGAGATACTCTAATACACAATAACGTGAAACCCCATGATTGCGTTCAGATTGCCATTGCATTATACCCCCAAATTCCATGGTATGATAAGCTCCTTAGATTGTCTTACCTTGGAGTTTTCTTAGTGAGAGGTTACTGCAAGCAGATTCACCTTTGCAGTACTAACCAGTATCGCTGCTGTAGTATCTGAAAGATCCTCTAGCACTGTCACTCTTCTGTCCAGTAGCTGTTTTCTACTCACCTTGGGTTCACTCCAGATCCCTTATTACTTTTTTACTTCCAGCCCTTCCCTTTCCAAATAGCACCCCCTCCACAGTTCTCTTATATCTCCTTCATAGCCTCCCTCCTTTTGTGTCAAATCTCTTGGTTACCCACCTCTCTCAGGTCTTCTGTCCCTTTGGTGGTGGCAGCATGTGTGCGAAAGGTGTTGCTCCTGCAATGGGCTCTGCGGTTCCAGGGGTGGTGGTGGAGATGGCCCATTGCCTTCCCTCCAAAATATATATAGTATGTATCTTCTCATCAGCTTTGGTTGATTCTCCTTCATGAAACTTCATGCCACTTAGGGTTACTAAGGAGAAAAAAGTATTTAATACTGTCATAGCTAGCACAATATATGTCTGGTGAGAGTGGCATTTGCAGATTTATTTCTGTGATGTAAAATGTAGGGTGTTTGGAAGCTCTCAGGGGTGCCTCAGTCCGATCTCTACTCATACAAAGGCAGACTATACTATTGTGATGGCACCAAAATAGTATTTTCATCACCATATTATGTTGCAATCCCAAATCAAAATTTCAAATGTGGTGCTGTTCTATGGATGCCATGGACTGTGAAAAAGATAAACCAATGGCTCTCAAAGCAAATCAAGTTAGAATTCAAATCAAGCATCTCACTAAAAGCCAAGATAAAGAAAAGTGAGGCTATTGTACTTTGGATGTATAATAAAATAGCATGACTCATTGTAAAGACAATAATGATTAGTAAAATGGAATGCAGTAGCAAAAAAGAATAACTGTATTGTGCAGTAGGTAGAATGACTCAGTTATAGAAACTATGGCCCCAAGGCTGCAAGTTCTAAGTAGGACTGTTGATGACCAGGTCTCTTATTCACAGGGTCCCCAAAAAGCTGAAGTGATGGGAATAAACAAAAACAAAAAGGCTAACAACATGATATGTAAGACAATACATTAGGCATTGAGCTAAAAGGCGAATGGGCCATGTTGCTAATCTAGGCCCACATGTGTGTGTCAGCAATATGGATACAGCCCACAAGAGGTATACCAAGGTTGGGGTACTTTGCCCCCCTAGATTTTTCATTTACTCTAAGTCCCAGTCAGCATAGCACATATTAAAAGAATCTGGGAATTGTAGAGGGCTGCCATAAGAAATGAGCTGCCAAGTGCTTGACCAACTACTGCCTTTCTAAAATTGGGCTGGCATTATGACAAACTCCTGTCTTCATCATTGTTCTGATGGGCTCCCACAAAGAACATGGCAGTGGCTAATAATTAGGAAAAAAAACCTCCTCTGAATCTTATATGTAGTTGCCATTAAAGTGTATTTGGACAGAATAGTATCCCAGCTTTAGATTTTCAGTTTAGCACCAAATGGGGGAAACTATATCCAACCTCAGAAACTTTAGCTGGCCCAAAAAGCTGTAGCTAGGTTGTTAACTGGACCTGGCTACAGGGAGCACATAGCATCCCTTGTTGCAACAGCTGCCTAGGCTTCTGTTCCATTTCCAGGCACAATTCAAAGTACTGGTTTTGACCTATAAAGCCCTAAAATGCTTGGGTGCAGGCTATCCGAAGCAGCGTGTCTCCCTATATTAGATTCTGAAGATAATCTGTGCCAGAACTGTCTCAGGTTCATTTGGTGGGAACAAGGAAGAGGGCCTTCTCAGTGGCTTTTCCCAGACTTTGGACCTTTCTCCCCAGAGAGGGCAAGCTGGGTACCATTCTTGCTCTTGTTCTGGTGGCAGGTTAAAATATTTGTGCATTTCCACTTTGTGCCTTTATAAACTATTGAGGTTGGGCTCTTAATGCTGTGTGGTGCTGGTTTTGAAGCGGGTTTTTTATGTATATAGTTTTTATTTTTATTGTTTTAATGCTTTTCAGTATTTTAATTGTTTTAATATATTATTGTTTAATTGCATATTTTATACTTTTACTTAATTTTTGGGGGAGTTTTGTAGTGTTTTAACAGATTGTTTAAAATGCTGTTAACCATTTTGAGTCCATTGTTTGGTGAAAGGTGGTAGACAAATGAATGAAATATTAGTAATTATTATCCAACCTGACATTATATAGTGATATCTACAGACAGTTGTACCCACAAGGAAATCAATTCTGTTACTTTCACCCATGTAGGAAATCTGGGAATCTTTCAGAGAAGTCAGTAGACTTTAGGCATGAGAATCTACTTTTATTATACTTCCTTCTACTTGGCTTTTCACTAGGACCTTGAGATCCATCAATTGGAGCCAGGTACAAAATAGTGACTAAGGAAGTCAGGCATTGAATCACAGGACAAGATGCCTTGAAGAACCTTCTAAGATCAGGATTTTGCTATCTGTACCAGATCTGGAGTTCTCACACAAATTTTTGCGCAAACAGTTCTGCTTTTCCTCCACAATTTTTTTCTTGATTTTAGCAACCTAATTGAGAACAATCTCTGAGCATTCCTTGCTTAAGAAAACCCTATGAAATTCATGGGGTCACCATAAGTAGGAAGGCAACAAGAAGGGACATAACACACACACAACTTGGGAGTGAAAAGTGCATTCTATTTGTATAGCTGTTAAACCAATGGGAGTTAAAAATTATTGTCATCCTTTTTAAACCATCTAGAGATGGTACCTGTAGATCCAATTTCTGGCTGCTTCTTGTTTAGAGCATCTGCAGTTCATGGGGAATGCATTAAATGGACATTTAGTTTCTGAAAAAAAATTACTAATCTTTCAAGCTTAGTTGTGCTTAAGTTCTCATTTTGCCATGGTTAAGTTCATTCCATTTTCTGCTTTGGGTTGCAAATTATTCTTATTTTTTCTGGTCTGCACAAAAGTGATAATATATTAATTGACATTTGTCAAAAATACACATATTTGTATGCATTTTTTAAAAAAAAGTATGCAGTTTTAAAGCAATGTTTTTATTGAATAAATTTTTCACATTTCCCCAAAATATACATTTTTGGGTGTTAAGCATTGTTTCACACAGACACAGACACACACACACACACACAGACACACACTTGCTTGTGCACCATTTGAGCTGCATACCTTGCTGTAGGACTGGGGAGAAAACTGCATTTTAAGCTTGGGAAAAGAATGGATTTAAAAGGTTCAGTGCCAGCTACATGAATTTCTTACTCATTCCTTCTTGTAACTGTCATTAACAAACAAGCATATATGAATTAACTATATCCAACAATTGTTTGTGAAATCTGTCTTCACAGGGTGAACATTTGACTTTACTGGATTGCCATGTGGATTGGGCACAGTCCAGTATGACACCACAGAAGAGAATCCTTTCAATGTTTGTTCTGGGCCTAGCCCACGGGTCCATAGTAGAAAAACAACAATAACAACCATGTGACATCATCATACTTCAAATGGTAAGATACATATGAGCTTTTAAAATAGAGCTAATCTGCACGTAATGAAAAAGAGAGAGATTTGAAGCAGCTTCTGTTGGCATCTGGTACTTTTCCTATATGAGAAGCAAACAGAAATTTTTAATAAAATGATTTTGACAGCTTGTTGACATAGCACATTGGATACCAGGAGCTTTCAATCCTTGGGGTGTTCCATTAATAACCTCTTTCTTCTCTCCTTATGGTGAATTGACCATTTATTCATAGCTTTTGCTTCCCATTCCTTCACTAGTGTTTGAAGGTTTACCTCGCTCCTTGGTTACAAGGTCTCTTAATAGTCTCCCATGTGTGACTTATTCAAAAGCCCTTTGAAAATGAAATAAGTTACTCTTTACAGGCTCTTCTTTATCCATTAACATTTTCCAAGGAATTCTAACATACCAGAGAGCAGCACAAAGTCAGGCATATTACACATGGAAGAGAAAGATGGTAGTCCTGAAATCTCTTAGAGAAATGAGTCCCACATTGAAAGTGTTGCATGAGGCATGTTCAAAAAGCACATTTTAAAGCTCTCATCTGCTGGCATCCTCCTCTGGGTACAATCTGAACAAAGGCTCACTTAACTGGGGCCCAGCCTTAGAAGTTGTCTGGAATGCTAAACTCCCAGAATATGAAGGGAAAAAATAATGAAAACAGAATGTGAGTGCATACAGTATGCTTTTGTTTGCCACTGACACTTCCTTTCTATTCATGTTATTGTTACTGTGTGTCTTCAAGTCATTTCTAGCTTATGGTGATGCTAAGGTGACCCTATCCTGAAGTTTTCTTGGCAAGATTTGCTTTTGTTTCCTCTGAGGCTGAAAGAGTGTTTACTTGATCAAGGTAACCTGGTGGGTGATTTGAACTATGGTCTCCAGAGTCATTATAGCAAAAAAGCTTTTCTATCTTTGGAGCTTATCACTTGGTTTATTAATTCATCTTATCTATTCTGGTTTAAATTTCAATTCTGACTGCACCCTGATCTCATCAGAAGGTTTTTGCCACCGAATTTGCTACCTGAATATACCCTGGGTGCATCCCTGCTTCCAGGAATGCTCCAGTAGCCATTTTCTTAAGCTGGAAAACTCCCAGGTCTGAAAAGAACCGCATGGAGCACTCCTGGAAGTGGGAATGCATCTGGGCTGTATTCAAGGTGGCAAATTCAGCAGCAAAAACCTTCTTATAATGGAGCTTATCACTTGGGCAAATAAGCCAGGTTACCTCTTCCAGCTTCAGTTCTGGATCTGGGATGCTGCTGGATGTTATCATACCTAAATCACCACTGATCTAGGTGGGATGCCACCAGATGCATCCCAGGTTGATGCCTTGCTCAGCCAGCCAATTTTTGAAGTTGGAACCTCCCTGACTTCAAAAAAGTGCTGGCTGAGCGAGGCTTTGACCTGGGATGCATCTGAGCAGCAGCATCCTGCCTAGATTGGTGGTGATTTATGTATGATAACATCTGGAGGCATCCTGGATACAGAATTTAAGCCGGAAGAAGTGAACTGGCTTACTTGCCCAAGTGATAAGCTTGAACATCAAAATGTCACCTGAATTGAAATTTAAACTGGGAGAGGTAAGCCATATTAATAAGCCAAACGATAAGCTCCTTTATCTTTAAGAAAAGAAGAAAAAAAGTTTTATTTTAGTTTTGGAAAGCAAATGTCATAGCATTTGAATCCCTACCAAGTGACAAAGTTTATTTGGTAGACTTTCAGCAAGGCTATATGTGGATTTTAGAGCAAGGCTATATGTTGCTCAACTTCATGTGGATGAACCCATTTCCCCATTTGTTAAACTGCTTCATGAATCTTGCTCAAATTCATGTAGGTTGATTCAACCACCTTCTTTTAACTATCAAAGTCTTAACATGCTAATGCTCACAAGTTACTTTTTTGGACTATAGCCCTCAGGATTCTGGTAGTTCCAGTAACAAAAAAGGCATTTTTTCATAACAGTCCCTTCCCTGCTCAACAGACCTTGCAGTAGATATGGTTTCTTTAAACGGTTTAACATTTTCATAATATGGCGAAGGGTGCACCTACACTGTAGAAAAAAATGTAGTTTGACACCACTTTAAGTGTTGTAGCTCCATTGTATGAAATCCTGGAAATTTATTGATCTACCAAGTTTTTAGCCATCTCAGCCAAAACGTGCCGGTGCCTCACAAAACTACAAATCCCATGATTCTGTAAGATTTAGCTTTGGTAGTTAAAAGTGATGTCAAGCTGCATTATTTCTACAGTGTAGATGCTTCCATTAAACTGGGAGTAGGAAAGTGAATCCCATGACTTTATGTGCCCACAGCCCCATTTTTGCATCTGAAACTCCCAGTCTTCCAAAAGCTATTAATTTCACGGTGGTGTTTGGGTGATTATTATTTTCTTAATAATCACTTGCCATGCTGGTTATGGCTTCTGAAGGTGCATCTATACCAGTGATGATGAACCTTTTAGAGTCTGAATGCTTGAACTTAAAGGCGTTCCTGCACCGGGTGTTACCTGGTGCCAGGGGGACTTCGGGGGGGGGGCTTTTAATTTTCCAGGGCAAGACTTCCATCTTCATTTTCTGGGGGTGGGTCATTTCTTGGCGGGACTTCCCCATAGACAGCTGAACACCTGGGAGGGCAGGGTAAGAAGAGGAATAGGTACACGCCTGTTCCTCCTCTTCTCCCCACCCTCCTGGGCCATCAGCTGCTTCCCCGGAGACATCTAAAGAAAGGTACAGGTGGGAGGGGAGATGAAAGTAACAGGTGAGTACCTGTTCCTCCTCTTCCTCACCCTTCCAGGCTTTCAGCTGTCTCCAGAGAGGCAGATAATGGCCCAGGAGGGTGAGGGAAGAGGAGGAACAGGCATACACCTGTTCCTATTCTTCCCCTGCCCCCATCTCTCTGCATGCCCTCTGAAATGGCTTAATGTGCCAGAGGACATGCATGCCATAGGTTTACCACCACGGATCTATACTGTAGAAATAGTTAATTTGACCCCACTTTAACTACCATGGCTTCATCCTACATAATCCTGAAATTTGTAGTTTTGTGGGGCATCAGCACTCTTTGGCAGAGAAGGCTAAAGATCTTGTGAAACTACAATTATTAGAAGGTGAGATTGATTTTTTCCCCCCAGAGTAGACAAGCCCTGTGTCCTGTTGCAAAAGTGGACTGAGCAAAGAAGGCGGAAGCAGGGACAGAATATCAGGAGGCAAGGAGAAATTCAACATTCTTCTTCCAGCTTAGTGTGTCTTATGAAAATATGGGGATGCTTCCATATCCATGTATGAGCTTGAGAGCATTTGTGTATTTGCACAAGTTAAATTCCATTGATTCAATGAGGCTACTTTAGTCATGACTAACAATAAGCTTTAGGCCAGAATATTGGCAAGCATTCTGTACTGCCATTAAGGATCTGTAGCTACTTCATATTCAGTACCATTATATAGTCACAATCATGGTACTAATGCTACAATTGTAAATGCCTGCCCAGCCAATCTTAACACCCAGGAGATACATTGAGTGCTGGAGGTCTGCAGCTGAACATGGCTTCTTCATCTGACATGGCTGTTCACTATCAGGATGGACTTGGGGTCAGGGGTCTTGCCAGGAGATATTATTTAGTTCATAACTAAGCAGCTGATGTAGCATATTGGTATATGTTTATTAATTTAGCCCCCCCCCCCCAAATCCAGTACATAAATCCAAAGGCTTCTCTCTTTGCAAGCTTGTTTTCTGCTGCTGCAGAGACTAGAACGCGGAACAATGGATGCAAGCTGCAGGAAAAGAGATTCCACCTCAACATTAGGAGGAACTTCCTGACAGTAAGGGCTGTTCGACAGTGGAACACACTCCCTCGAAGTGTAGTGGAGTCTCGCTGGATGGCCATCTGTTGGGGATGTTTTGATGGAGAGTTCCTGCATGGCAGGGGGTTGGACTGGATGGCCCTTGTGGCCTCTTCCAACTCTATGATTCTAAGAAATACTACGACAAAGTGCCAGTTTAAAGTAATATACAGTTTCATGTACATTGTTGACAACTTTTGCTCTCGACCACACCTTTTCAATCACATCCTCATGTTGCTCAGCCACTTGCCTTTCCAATGCATATAGGTACCCTTATTTTCATCTGTGAAATATTGGACAGTATATTATCAGTTCTAGTCAAGTTTAGAGGAAGCCCATGACATTTGTGGCTTAGGGAACCCATCCTTCCAATACAGAAAAATAATAATTTATTTGCCTCCCTCTCTGCTATTGCCATGATCTAGGGTTCAATAAACTCCAGGAAGCATATTTCCTTTACTTGTATGCTGTCTGGTATTGTCACAAGGCACATCTTTCTGCCTAGGACTAGATGGTAGCATTCCCCAGGCTGGCAGTCTCTCTGGTGTTGATAGCACAGCAGGCTGTCTGAGGTGGCAGTCTTGCTAGGACACATCTGTCCCTCTTAGTATTCATATAGCTAATGTCTCACTTTCATGACTAATGCAAATTGGGTTGCTTCGTCCAAACATGTTAGCCTCATTAGCAGGTACACACAGATTGGCATGTGACATATAGCAACTCTGCTTCTATGTTCCCACCTTCAGCCACTGCTGGTTGCATCATGTCCCCTGATTGCTACTGGCTTGGAGATAAATAATGAAGTAGATATAATCTGATTCCTAGAATATTAGCAGTGTGCATATGTGGACTGGTGGGAGCAGGGAACAGCCTTGAGGAAGCCCAGAACGTGGAAAATTGTGGCCTACAACTTCCAGAATCCTGCAGCCAGCATAGGTAGTGGTTGGAGAATTCTGGGAGTTTCAAATAAAAAAGTAATTTTTCCAAACCACAGCGTGTTGTGATATTTTGATTCCTTTCGGCATGAATTAAATATTTGATCATGTGCAAGACAATCTAAGCAGTCCTCTATTAAGGTGTCCCACATTGAAACAAATGGCCCACATTGGACAGTTATATCCTCTGCTATTTTTGTGGCACTGTAGCAAACAATCCAAAATTGCAGGAGATAGGAGGAAGGAAGATTGAGCAAAACAGTTTCAGTAGTTCAATTGAACCTGATGCCACATGAGCAAGTTTTAAGCTAAAATGTGTAGCCCCATACAGTGACGGGGGAAATGATAGTATTATATGTAAATGTGAGCTAAGAAACTTGTGAAAGCACTTTCTCTCATTATTATCCCTACATGCCAAATCCTTCTTCACTGATAAAAATTTATAGTGTTTGTTTGTACTATAGTACTTGGAAAATCTCTAGTATTTGTTTGGACTACATTGATGTGGCTGAAGTTTGTAATCCTTTGGTTTAGGAAATACAGTGGACTCTTGGTATCTGCTGGGGTTTGGTTCCAGGACCTCTTCCCCCCCGGATACCAAAATCCATGGATGTTCAGGTCCCATGAAATACAGTGGCACAGTAAAATGATGCCCCTTATATAAAATGGCAAGTTCAATAAAATCTATATATTTCTTGAATGTTTTCAAATGGTGGATGATTGAATCCATGAATAAAGAATCCATGGATATGGAAGGCTGACAGTATATTTATTGCTTTAACCTGCATTGCATACCTCAATGCATGGCAAAGATGCAATGCTTTCTCAGTGAGTACACCCTTACCAAGGAAGGGCAGGCTAGCCTCTTACATGTTGACCTTTTTCTGGAAGCCAGACACTATTTTTAAAAATGTATTTATGCAGGCTTTTGGTAACTGTTTAAAACCTATTCCTTTTGTTAAATTCACTCTTGTTTTGAATGTCTTTGAGTCTCATATTTAAGAGACAGATAGTTCAATAATTAATACATTAAGTAATTATTCTCTGGCTCAGGTTTACATCCAAGCTAGATGAGAAAATTTGGTTCAGATTTTCATTCAGTACTATTGATGCAGTTCTTTAACAGAGGTGTACAGAATTGAATATGGTCCTCCAGGTGAGTTTGGCGAATGCACAAAAGAATGTTGTTTTATTTCCCAGGATCTGGACTTCTGTTAATGCAGTCTAGAATTGTATTACCTTTCTTTGCCACTACATCACACTGTTGACTCATGTTTCTCTTGTGGTCTACTAATACCCTTAGATTTTTTTCACATGCATTACTACCAAGGTGCCACCCATCTTATATTTGATCATCTTGGTTTTTGTTACTTATGCAAAACATTATAATTATCTCATTGAACTTGATCTTGCCTGTTTTGGTCCAGTTCTCCAACTTATTAAGGTCATCTTCAGCCGCGAGGCATTAGTTCCCAGTTTGGTGGCATTGTAAAATTTGATGAGCATCCCTTCTGCTCCTCCATCCAAGCCTTTGTAAACATGTTGGACAACACCAGGCTCAGAACAGAACCCTGACTTGTCTCTTCTCCTGGGATGACATGGTATTTCAGTTAGCTACAAATAATCTAATAGTAGCTCACATTTTACCAGCTTGTTCATGAGAATATCATGCAAAATACTTTCAAAACCTGAAATGAAGATATGTAACAGCCACAACACCCCCTATTCACCAACTCTATAACTCAATCAAAACAAAATACGAAATTAGTCTTCCATCTCTTGCTTTTGACAAACATGTGCTGGCTCTTATTAATGACTATTCTCTTTCTTAAGTTCTCACAGATAGACCCGATCTATGATTTTTCCTGGTGTTAACATCAAGCAGGCTAATTGGTGGTAGCCCACTTTTTTCCAGGAAGGTTTTGGTCTGGGGCTGGCAATTATCTTTCAGTCTAGAACTTTCAAGGACCAAATAAATCATAAAGAATTTTTTTAAAAATAAATAAATCTGATTTAAGCAAGAAAGGGGATAATATGAACAATTATATAACTACCTTCAAAAGCGACTATTTTCAATATGGTACTAAAAAGTCTATGGGGTTCAGCACAAGATCTGATGCAATATTACATATGTTGGTCTCTCTGATCAGGAAGCTTGGGATAGCAAAATATTTTGGGTTTTTGCTTTGTTCTGTTTTATACTTGAGAATTTTATACAAATAAATCTAGGCATGGAGAGATGCATCTGTTTTGCAGGGAGACAGAGAAAGAAAGAGAGGAGATAAAGGGGCAGATTTAAAGATTTGCTTGAACTAGGGCCACAATTTATTAAATCCAAGGAGAACAATAAGCAGAAGGGAGTTTATGTGCAGTGGCAACCTATCATAAACTAAAGGTGTAAAGCCTGTCAGATTAGTGCAGTTATTCTTGGCCTAGGGAAAGGAAGAGAGCCAGTATGGTGTAGTGGTTTGAGCATTGGACTAGGACCCTGGAAAACAAATTAAATATTCGCTTGGCCATGCAAACCCATGGGGTGACCTTGGGCAAGTCACATTCTCTCAATCTCAGAGGATGGCAATGGCAAACCCTCTCTGAAGATACTTGCAAAGAAAACCCCATGAAAAGGTTGCTATAAGTTGGAAATGATTTGAAGACAAACAACAACAAAGTGAAAGGAGTGAAACAATGTTTCCATTCCTCTCCCCCAGCCATGTTGTACTGTAATGTGTGGAAGATGGTTTTCCAAGAAGTACTTCCTCCCAGTGCCTCACAGCTCCATGTAGGTGTTGATGGTTGACCATGAAGATCCAGCCATATTATGCACACAGGTCCCATAACCTTATAGTGTAGGTCTCTGGCGTGGCCAGTTTCTGAAATGCAGCCTCCAGGAGCACACCAACATGTTCTTAAACTCCACCACCCTCACTTTCCTGACAAACTGTGACCAATTATTTATAAGCAGAACAGCACCCATTGCACCTTAAACCAACCACTAATTATTCTGTGCAAGTAGGGACACTCTCTCCCTTTTCCAATATAGCAGAAATGAACAAAAAATCCCTACTTGGCCTCCTAGGATGAACAGCCAACCATGCACAGAATCAGGGGGGTAGGGTGGGCTGGGAGTTGCTACATAGAAAGAGGTCAGAGGAGGAAAGGACCCAGGCTTCAATAGAATTGGCTCCCCTTAAAACATGATTGAATTCCAAGGTACTTCCATTAGCTCTCTATTTTCCTACTCTCCTTGCAAATGGCATCTCCAAAGTGAGGAGCAGCACCAGCCAGGGATTGGATTTGGTTCTGTTTCAGGTCTGTGTGTGTTCCCATTGTGACACCAATCAGCAATTTAAACAACCAACACAGCAAATCATCCCCCCCCCCTTTAAAATGAAATATGCATGGTGGTATTATTTTAAACTATATTTTATACTGTTCTATATTTTTGTATAATTCTAATCTATTATGTGCCATATTGTATGTCTTTTGGTTTCTTTTGCATTATTGATTTTTGACTTACAACTCTGGCTCCCTTACAAAGGTGGTACGAACCAAATCTTAAAACATCTATAAATAAGTCACAGGAAGAAATTTATACTACTGTATAATATTTAATCCAGATTTCATGTTCATTAAAATCCAGCAAGCCTTGCTCTGGATCTTAATTTTTCCATAGTTCGAGAAAATAAATTAATGGCTACTGTCTGTGATTTCCTTCAAAGTGCCATTCTTCCTAGCCCTTTTGCTGCAGCAACTTGGCTTTAACAACCGCTAAAGTCTTCATGTAGATGTTCAGTGAAATATATACAGGGTGATCTTGATACCACATTGAATTTGTTCATTATTTTGGCCATTGCTTGTTTGTTTGTAGTTTATCCTAATCCTAAATACTGATGCAAAAAAAAAAAAAAATTAATCTCATTGAAGGGCAATATTACAGTCACTGGGGATGGAAACAACAGACTAATTTAATGCAGAGCAGGAGAACAATAATTCCCCAATGTAACAAGCATGAATATGAGTGTATATTTTAAAATATATTTTCTCTTTAATTTCCCATCATCTACTTCCACCAAATGTTTTGATTTTCCAATTGCTCTTTGCTACTGATATTATTTAGATAAATTATCTTAGAAAGCATAGAAAGGGAGAGAAAAGAGAATATAAAAGAAAGGCAATTGAAATGACTTGTTATACTTTTACAGAGCAAGGTCACAGTGTCAAGTCTTTTAGGAAGACACAATTAAGTGGAGGGAAGACGAAGAAGAGCGAAAGCTACCAGTGGGGGGTAAAACCATGAGACACATGTCAGCCCCAATGTGATTTCTGGAACTGTGTGACAAACTAGACAAACTAGACAAAAAAGCCCTTTTGCCTGTTTAGTCCTCTGGCCTCCTAGGGAGTCTCATTCAAAGCACACTTGCCATTGCCTTGATAAAACAAATGCTTGGCCAGGGCATTATCTCCCCCCCCCCCTTCTTTCCAGGTGTTTTCACAAATGGCCAGTTAATATGACTGCCATGAGATTCCATGCTTCCTTTGCCCTCCGAGGTTTTAAAAAAGGGTTTTTTGATCCTGCACACAGAAACATATATGCATACCAGAAAACACTTTTTATTCAAAGGGCAATAAAGTACAATTGCTGGCATGTCCTTACTGGGTCCATGACCCAGTGGTATAATGGTAAATTTGGATGTGCAGGCTCTCATGGGCATGCCCCCAGCAATCTAAAAATTTCAGGCAGCTGTGTTCATCCATATTAACAAATCAGTTTTGAGCAGTTTCCATTGTTAATTGGAGTAGTCCGTTTGCAAAAACAATGGCTCCTATTTGCTGTTCAGGTTCAACCACTCCAAAATACAGTGGGATAGTTTACAGCAATGTATTGTTGCAAGCAAAAGCCATTCCTTGCTCCATTATGAAATGCTCCATATTATGAAATTTCCAACTAGACCTACTATGGGGGAGAAGGAAACCCCAGCAGATGGCAGATAGCATTGTTGGCTTTCCTAATGAAAATGTCATGAAACACTGACCTTGTGAGGCCTGACTCTGCTCTGTTACTATTAGTAATGTTAATGTTAAACCACTGTAAGTCTTTCACACCAAAATATACTGAAACATCTGTGGTCTAGTTTCATCATAAGCACACGTTGTCCATACCAGAAGCAACAGAACAGCACTTCATGGCATACTACAATCTGGGATGAAATGATACTTATACGGGTGATTGATTGGAAATCTGTACCCTCAAGAGAGTTTTTGCATACCATGCCAGTCTTGAGAGCAATCTTCACATACTTCTGATTCAACAACAAACTCCGACTTGGAACACATTGGAGCATTGTCTCTGGTAGAGCCATATAGATATGCTCAGAAACAGTCATTATTAATATTTTAAACAAAAGTCACCCAGTAATGTGAAATTAGATTTTTTTTTTTCTATCTCTTTTTCTTTCTCTTCCTCCTGCCTCTAATCTTGTGTTTTCCCTTTCCAGGGAGCTTGGTGCACTTGTGAGAGATTCAGTTTGGACAAAGAACATCCCCCCACAGGAGTGACGAATCTGAAGATATGAGTCATGACACACTTTGGACATAGGTGACCTTATACAGAGGTGGTCCAAATAACCATAATTTGTCTCATTTTCATCCCTCATCTGAGGCATTTGCATAGACATATTAAATGTCATATCTCCAAAGGTATCTGGAACTGAGTCTAACATACTGATTCAATTATAGGATCACCAAAATTCATTGCATGTTTTCACATCAGCTACAAATGCTGTCTGGTTGCCAATACAATGGGCCTTGGGTATCTGCTGGGGTTTGCTTCCAGGACCCCTGTGGATATCAAAATTCATGGATGCTCAAATCCCATTAAATACAATGGATAGTAAAATGGTATCCCTTACATTAAATGGCAAGATTGAGCTTTGCTTTTTGGAATTTATTTATTATTTACATTTTACATGTATATACATGGCTGTGTGTACTATTGTTGCTACCACACTGGTAAGCTACTCTACAGAAGAATGGAGGAGAGCCACCGTCTTGTCACTTATTTCAGAAAAGTAAATATTAATCACAGTGGTTGTAACAATTTTGTGGACAATCCAACTGAGTTTAGCCATTTCGTTTTTACTTTTAATTAGTACAGTACAGGAGAGCCAGCATGGTGGAGTGGTTTGAGTGTAGGCCTAGGATTCTGGAAACCAGAGATTAAATCACTCCTCCACCATGGAAATCTACTGGGGGAACCTGTGGCACGCCACAGTCTCTCATCCTTAGAGGAGGGCAATGGTAAAGCCCCTCTCAGCAAATCTTGCTAAGAAACCCCATGATAGTTCAGGGTTGCCATAAATCAGAAATGACTTGAAGGCACACGAAACTATTATTGTTGTTGTTGTTGTTGGAAAGGTAGTCCCTTCACATGAATGTCTAGTCGTAACTGATTGCAGGGGGTGGTGCTCATCTCAGTTACTAATCCAGTTACTAAGCATTGTCCAAGGACTACTCTGGTGGTCATGTGGCCAGCATGACTGCACCAAACACTGTTATCTTCCCACCAAAGTGGTATCTATTTATCTACTTGAATTTGCATGCTTTTGAACTGCTTGTTGGCAGAAGCTGGGACTAGTGATAGGAGCGCACCCCATCATGCAGCACTCAGGCTTTGAACTGCCAACCTTCTGATGTTCAGAACTGGCATCTTAAACACTAAGCCACTGCATCACTTCCTCCTTCTCCTCCTTCTCCCCCTCCTCCTCTTCTATTTATGTATATCCTGCTTTTTCCTCATAATTGAGGCACAAAGGGGCTTACAAATTAAAGCAGTACAATTAAAAACATACCGCTATGCACATTAAAATAGCATTAAGCTATTATAACATTAAAACAGCACTCTTTAAAAGAATAAAATGCAATCAAAGGATAAACACACTTATCTATCTATTGAAACAGTTAAACACTAAAACAATTTTTTTAAAAAGTGAAACTGAAACTGTATACCGTTAAAACTTCAAAACCTAGCATCACACAGCATTAAGAACCCAACCTCAACTGTTTGTGAAGACCTGGTGGCACAAAAATATTTTTGACTTGCTTCCAGAAGTAGAACAAGGATGATGTGATCCTGGCTTCTTGGGGACGTGTACAGGATCCCACTTCCCTACTTTTGTACAGTATTGTACAGTTTTGTAAAGTACTGTACAGAAGGCCACTTCCTTATTTTTGGAATGGTTATATCGTCTTGGGAGAACCTGGATGACATTCCTAATTTAGGAGTGGTTCCATTTACTTTAAAAGTACAAAGCAGGAGTAGGCAAAGGACAGCTCATGGGCTGCATGCAGCCTTCAAATGGTTTTTTACATCCCAAGGACCCCCAGAAGTATTTTTTTTAAACAAAATAATAAAGTAGATTTTATTTTTGCTAAAATGCCCTCTAGTAGAAATAGAAGACTATCTTGTGTAGTGAAGGTACATGGATCCCCTCCTCTTTTCCCCAATATGAGATTGAAATTATGTTCTCTTCTACCCCAGCTTCTTACTTTCTTTTTTCCTGTCTTTTTTTAAGCACCAAAATCTTCAATACAACATCAGTTTTTATCATCAGTAAAATCTAACTCCTAGCAAGTAAAACATTACCATAGTAAGATTATTAAGCACAATTTGTGGCTGGGCTATCCCAGGCAGATGCTCTCCTTGTCCTTAGTCCAACTCATATTAGTAGAATCTGGAGAACAACTTGGACTTCCAGACTTTGGCTCTTCAAACATATATACAGCATAAACACACCAAAAATACAGTAAAGTCCATAAGCTCTTGCAATAAATGTTGTGAGGGAATTTTAACCAAATAGAATTAACATAAAGTAGATCAAAATGTGTTTTGAACTCTAAGTGGAGAAAAACACACACACACACACATGAAAACTGGCCCTATCTGGTTAAGGCTCATCTGTATGAATTTGTGCATGTACATTTAGCAAAGGAAAGCTTGGGGTGCTTCTGAGACAACACACACACACACACACACCTTCAAAGTACAGTTCTAAAATAGATTTCCCCCTTTTATGCTGATTCTCTTAGTGGAGATGCAGCCCAGCATCTGGTGTTTGTACAGCCTAAACTAATGTAGCTATATTCAAGGCAAGTGTTTGCAAGCCATATTTTTCTACCATCTGGGAAGAAAAGTCACCTTTCCAGAGTACAATGTCACCTGCTTGAAATCTCTGTATCCATTCCTTCTGATTCACAAAACTGTCTCATGAAATCCAGGCATGTCATTTATGCATGCCAAGATGTGTGTGGTTGTGTCAACAAAATACCACATCTCTTTTACCAAATTGCTTCTCTTTATTGCATCAGCTAGAACCCACTACAGTGGTTGCCACTATTCCATGTGGTGGTAGAGGATACACTATCATTCTCCACACATGCATGTCTCTAAGGAGTTTATCACATGGGATGGATCCCATGCAGCAACTTGATTTAAAGTAAAAAAAAAAAAAAAAACAATGCGCAAAATTGGGTTGTTTTTTACATGAAGTTCGGGGTTAACCCAAACAGAAATTAGAAATAACCTGCAAAAGCAGGTAGTTTTTCAGACCATGTTTGTGTCAATGAGAAATAACGCAACATTAATCCAAATGCCAAATCATCAAAACCTGTTCCTTTTTACTTTTGGGAACTTCCTGAAAATAAAAAAGGAGTGTATTTTGTTGACTTGGTGTTCGGATTAACATCACGTTATTTCTCATTGACACCAACGCATCTGAAAAACAACCTGTAAAAGTAGATTTTAAAATCCTGTTTCTGCACAAGATTTAACCAATTTGCCTCCATGTGATAAAATCCTAAGAGACCAAGTCCTATACAAAATTTCCAACCAGGAACCATGAAGCTCAGAGGAGCCAGGGTTGACATTGCAGGGTATAGGGCTGAAGCTCTAGATTATAGGGCTGAAGAACTGGCACTGACAATCTCCCCCGCTTAGCTCTGGTTCCCAATATAGCCTTTCCATGACATATCCCAGGTATAACCTCATGGGCCAGCAGGATAAGAGCAGCAGGTAAAGAGAGCACAAACAGAGCATGCAGCATCCAACCAAATTATTCAAAACAATAACACAAATGACTGCTCCCCAAACTAACCTAGTGAGAGCTATTATTAATATCAAGGACATGCCATACGTGGAATATATCTGTGCCATGGAAAGAGATACGGCATCTTTAAATTACTGGGTGAAATAGATAAAGAGCTGGAGAACTGCCAAGGTAAAAGTTGTAAAACTGGATTGATTTTTGCTACAGCTTGCTAAGGGCTCCCTAGAGCCAGGATGCAATGTTCAAATATAATAATTGATAGCCTGAAAAAATATTTCTGATAAGCATGCCACTGTAACACACAGCCCTGCCTGAGATGAAGTGGGCCTTTGTGTTTCAGCTAACCTGATGAACCAAAGTGACCCAGATCCGTTGTTCACTTCCATGATTACAGCTGCACAAACTCTCTTCCTCGGCACTCACACGCGCGCGCACACACACACACACACCCTCCCTTCACTGATCTGCTTTTTCCAGCTGTACAGAAAATGGCTCTGGCCTTCAAATAAGGGCATTTGTTAAATGTTGTTGCAGAAAAGTAATTATCTAACAATCAGGCACATACAGGGAATGGATGGGAAGGAGTGGACTGAGGAACAGGGAGAGGGGGTGGTGGAGTGCATCCAGTAATGGTATCCCTCAATTCCTGAGGGGCAGTTACTCTGACCTCTTTGACTGCCTTCGCTTAGGTTTGCTAACCATCCTGTATTTCCAACCTGGGCATGTCCAAATTGCTTTAAGATTCAATTGGATACATTATATTTTTTAAAATAAGGATTTCTCTGAACATATTTTATCAGCAGTGGAGAGGGAAATAATGTATTATCTCAAAGTAAATTAAAGCCTTATGGATGCTAAAGACTTTAAACATTGCCTTAAATACCACATGTGTGTGTGTGAGAGAGAGAGAGAGAATGGGGGGGGGGGGAGGGAGCAATATTACACATAAACCTTGTTTGGGCAGGTTTTAAAAAATACTTTTCCTGTTTTGAACATTGCAATTCGGACACATTGTCTGTTATTAAGATGAAATGTCATTCTGATATACTTCTGACGTTTACCTCTGACAGCACCATTGCTTGAATGATATACGAGGGACATCTTTGGTCAGGAACTGGTATGAACAAAATAGATCTTCTGTGCATGCCTGTAGTGTAGGCACCTTTCTTGCTTCATGGAAGGCAGCCTTTCATTTGCAACATTGGACTCTTTCATACGAGGCTAAATTGGAAGTATAATTTAAGGTCAATTCGAATGCAATCATGGGTTTTACGTTATTGCGAATTAACTCTTCGCACGCAAATTCGGGCAAGAGGGAAGCCAATTCGAATGCAATCATGGGTTTTACGTTATTGTGAATTAAAGCTTTGCATGCAAATTCGGGCAGAAGGGGGTTATTTTCGGGTAATGGGAAGTAATTCCGAACGGAGCAGGGGTTCTTCCGAACGGAGCAGGGGTTCATGTAAATTCGCTAAACAAGCGAATTTACATGAATCCGCATTGGCTCCATTCGAAGTTGGGAGAAATTCCTCCCGTTTGAAAGAGTAGATTGTCAGGAACAGTCCTGTATGTGAAGGCATCCACTCTTCAAAGGACTAGCTAATCCAGCTCCAGTATAAAAAAAAGGGCATGTGTATCAAAAAAGGGAGAACAGGAGGCTTGAAGTTGCCCACTAACAGCCAGCCCCTTGATAGTAAGGCTGAATGGGTACAGCCGCTTCATGGTCCCTATTTGCAAATTCCAGGTCCCATTTTTCTTCAAACCTGTCCCTTTCTTGTGTGACACATCTTTTCTGTTTTGGGAATGCATAATTGGCCATCCTAGCACCTAGATTGTTAGGTTGCTTGCTCTCTGACACTAAGATGATATGTGCAGTCTCTTTGATTCAAGAGGTTGTTATTATTGTTATGTGCTTTTCAGTCAACTCCATATTTTAGAAATCTTATCCAAGTTTGGGGGTGGGGGGGGGAGGAAATTTATCCAGAAACGATTTGCCATTGCCTTTTGCTAAGGCTGAGAGAGTATGTGACTGGCTCAGGATCACCTACAGGGTTTCTGAGGCTGAGGAAGGATTAGAATCCTGGTCTCCAGAGTCCTAGTCCAATTCACAAACCATTATGCCACACCAGTAATCAAATAAAATGACAGAAGAACTGAATCTATCAGATAACATTCTTCTATGGCTACCATGGACTGACAAAAAGGTGATTGAATGGGTCCAAGACTAATTCAGATCTGAACAATCCCTAGAAGCCAGAATAACTAAACTGAGGCTATCACACTTTGGACATATCATGAGATAATATTATTCCATGGAAAAGATGATAGTGCTGGGGAAAGTGGAAGGCAGTAGAAGAAGAGTATTACAGTTGGTTTGCTGCAATCAAGGAAATTATGGTCCTACATTTGCAAGACTTGAGCAGGTGAAGACTTGGGCTCTCAGATTGGGGCTCTCATTCATATGGTCACTATAGTTGAACCGTATGTAGCAGCAAATAACAGCATATCCTTTCATGGGCCTCATATACTACTCTTATAAAGTCATTGTCATGGAATCATAGAACCACAGAATCATAGAGTTGGAAGAGACCACAAGGGCCATCCAGTCCAACCCCCTGCCATGCAGGAACTCCCAGTCAAATTTGTCATTATCTTTCATTTTATTTCACTTCCCCTAAGATGACTTTTTTTTTTTTTTTTTTGGTGGTGGGGAAAGAGGAGGCGAATTCAGGCATGCCTCAGAAGTGATGCTGAACATCCTATTTTTTGGTGGCATGATCCTTCCTTCTCATGACTTACCTATGCTTAGGACCCTATTGCAGCTTACTTTTTCCAAACTGAGTGTTAATTTGGGAGGCAGCCACTTCCTATCACACATAAATTGCCTCTGAAGCAGTGCCCGGGTCCGTCTTGGATGCAGCAAGGGTTGTCTAAGCTGCTTCCGTGGCCCCTTTTTGAATTGGAATCTTACAACTTCTAAAAATGGCCACTGAAGAGGCTTAGATGACCTAGACTGTATCTGGATGGACCCAGGGGGTGATTTGGTGGCAATTAGCACTGAATTTGGGAAAGGTAAGTTGCTCTTTTAACCCCATGCAATAGGGTCCTTAGATTGTGCATTTATTTCTTTAAAATTTCTAATTCTCCATTTTAGGTTTTTCTTAACCCAACCAAGTGACTGATACTGATACACTAAACTCATGGTGTGGAGATGGAAACATAGATGTTGTTGGATTCCATTTTCCATAGTCCCTGATCACCTGACCTCATTCCTGTTGGAAGTTAAAATCCAACAATCTCTGAAAGGTCAAATGTTCCCATCCCTGCAGTAAGCTATATTATTGAATGGTTGCTCCTGACCGTCTAGATCCACATGGTTGTTAGACCCACATGGTTGTTGTTTTGTATATTCAAGATGTTTTCAACTTATGGCACCCCTACAGTGAATCTATAATGGAGTTTTCTTGGCAAGATTTGTTGAAGCTTTTTTCATTTGCTTTTCTCTGAGGCTGAAAGAGTATGACTTGTCTAAATCACCCAGTTGGTTTCCATGGGTAAGTGGGTATTCGAACCCTGGTCTCCAGAGTCATAGTCCAATGCTCTAACCACTTCACCCACATGGTTACCCATCAGTAATATCTGAGTTGCTCTTGTTACTGCTTCCTACACATTCTGGAGTGCCATTGCTCTGTTAGCGCAACACTCAAGGTTGTCTTGCACACTTTATGCACTGTATAGGTGCTGGAGAAAGAAAGGCATACCTACTGTTCTAAGTGGTGTAGGGCTATCATGAAGATAATCTTGCATAGTTAACATTAAATGCTAACAAGCAATGCAGATAAACAGTTGCTCACAGTTACTTGCTGTCTTTTTTAAAAGCTATGTTTCTAGTATTTTCAACAAAACCTGAATTTGTGATTGGACTGGATTGATTCAGACTGATTCAGATCAGGCCCAAAATTGGATATAAATCCAGAATGAATTGTCCCAGTTGGAAGATATTTAGACCAATTCTGACCACTCCAAGTGGCTGAGTGTTAGCCACGTATGTATCTAATACAGCACAAATGGAAAATGTTATGAGGGTGGATTGAGGGGAAGAAGTGACAGCACAGTGACAATAGTAGTTTTAGATATGAGACAAGACTGTGTTCCAATCATATTGTTTGAACAGTGAGGCAAGTGCTCTCTGTACTGCATATAGATGGGTCACTTCTACAGGTTTATGTTCTTTTTCTAGATTTAGCTACATTTTTATAACTTGTCTGCCTTCTTGCCTAACTCAGTGCTCACTGTACTAGATCCTGTTACTTTCAATCAGTATTTTGGGCCAGTATTCAAACAAAGCAGATTTAAAGATAGCTGGTATGAAAACTCCTGGAGCTGTTCACATTTTGTTAGGGAATGTTTGCCTTGAAAGAGCTAACCATCCCCTAAAATTTGATGTACCCATAAGTGGTTAAACAATACCAACAACCCCGAAAAGATAAAGCCGTTTTGGTTTCTAGTGCAGATCAATGCAGATTTCTGAATCCTGATTCAGATTTAGGATCCAAAGCATGTTGGTTAGTAAGCGGCCGAATCCAAGTCATGGAACTGGTCTCCAAACCAAATTGGGAGGACCCATGTACAGACCTAGTTCCATTACTAGAAAAAGAACAACTTTGTTGTCCTATGGGACTTAAAAGAAGCATTGAGTAACAGCGATGGTGGCTGCATCTGCACTGCAGAAATAATCTAGTTTCACACCATTTTAACTGCCATGGCACAATGGTAAGGAATTCGGGGAATTGTAGTCTGCAGTGGCACCAGAGCTCTCTGACATAGAAGGCAAAATTTCTCACAAAACTACAATTCCCATGATTCCATAGCCCTGAACTATGCCAATTAAAGTGGTGTCAACCTGGATTATTTCTGCAGTGTGGGTGCAACCACTGTTACTTTTAACACATTCCTTTCAAGCTCAGCATCTTCCCCTACTCTTAAAGCCATTTGATGACATTTAAAGAAGCCATCCAGATATGTGCTGTTCTTCCTCGAGAGTGATAGAGTGTTCTTCCTTAAGCATGGAGAGCAGCAAAATAAAAATTAGATATACTTTCTGAAAGATATGAAATAGATTGTATGGAAAGAAGCTGGGAGTTTCATTTTCCATCCTGCAACATCTCTGTTCTTGATGTGACTGATAGAGAAGCAATAACACATTCTTCCAAGAAGCTGCACTCATAAATCAAGCCATGCTTCCGTCCAGAGTGTGATCGCTAGGGAAAAGATGGGGTATTGGTGTGATGCTTTCGAAAATTGCCGTTAGAAGATCCTGCCTGCATTTCTATGGTCAGTGGTAATGTTTAAGGAAAAATTAAAATGAATCTTTTTAAAAAGATAACACGAACATGCCAACTGTAATCAAGCAAATGTATTCACACTGGTTAATAACTCATTATGTAAAGTCAGTATTCAAAGAGAGAGTAAGTTTAATTTACAAGCATTATTAGGGAATAATCACTTTAAAAATTCTTCTCCATTAAAGTCTGCTTTTCAAACTCGAAATATGTGAGATTGGCTGAAGTTGCAATGTGATCAGTGGAAGAGAGAGAGATTCAAACAGAATAAGAAAATATTACTTTTGGGACTATGACCCCCCCTGCCAAATCCCTCAGGCATCATGGGAGTTGTAGTGAAAAGTAATCTTTTCCTAGCTCTGTATAAGACACTTGCACCCGGGATATCTTAAACAGGGCTACAACAGTGGAATCAAGATTATGATGTACTAAAACCATATGGCAATATATATTTTATTGTATTATCTTGTTTTTTTTAACTTAGAATAACTAGATACATTTATAATAAATTTATAAAAAAACCACACATTTATCCATGCTACTTGTAAATGCTGCTTGAAGAAGGAGACCTTAGCTTGCCTACAAAATGAGGGAAGCACAGTGGACATCTTTCCAGTTTTTCATTGGTTCTGTGCCTACAAAAATATGATCATCCACCTTTAGCCTGAAGAGGTACATTCTCTTCAAAGGTCCTGAAGAGGTCTACTCAGGCTTCACCTGCACTGCAGAAATAATCTAGTTTGACACCACTTTAACTGTCATGGCTCAATGCTATGGAATTATGAGAAACAACGATAAACTGAACTTCCCAGAATTTCATAGCATTGAACCATGGCAGTTAAAGTGGTGTCAAACGTGATTATTTCTGCAGTACAGCTGCAGCCTCAATCACCTAACCCTGTTTGATTCTCTCCAACTGTCTCCATTTGGCAGAGACAACCCTCGGTCATCCCAATATTTTTTTTTTAAAAAAAAACTGCTTTAAAAATGTCTCCGCTTCTCTCTCCTCCTTCCCATCGTCTTTATTCTCAGCTTACTTCACTTGCTACAAAACGAGTTCAAAGTAAAAAGTTAGTTTGCACCCAGCTCAGGATGAGAGAGTGGAGAGGAGCAGAAAGGGAAGAAACTTGCCCTTCCCAGTAAACGAAAAATGAAACTGTTGTCTGCCTCTTGTAGCTTGTGTGTTCTTCTTCCATTATGATGTTTGCCATCTAAACATCCGGATATTGCATGACCACATGTGTTCCAGTTTTAATTTGTCAAATGTCTGAGGTTATGCAGCATGTGCAGTCAGTTGGAGAGAGGGGGGCAATGTTTTTATTGTTAAGGGCTGCATTCCCTCAAGGGTCATCTCTTGAGGGCTGTATGTATATCCTTTTTCTCTCCTACTCCCTTCTTCTCCTTTTCTCTCCCTCTTGTACATAGTGAACTAACTTGAACTTACTAGCCCATTACAGTATGATTGGATAACCATACTGTATTTGATGATTATTACTTTTCAGGTTTTAAGAAATAATTTAGCCAGTGATGGGCTGG
This sequence comes from Urosaurus nigricauda, assembly GCA_034509955.1. Lineage (NCBI taxonomy): Eukaryota > Metazoa > Chordata > Lepidosauria > Squamata > Phrynosomatidae > Urosaurus > Urosaurus nigricauda. Next base: position 106,777,281 of record JAOEGL010000003.1, on the reverse strand, counting down.
ATTTAGTGCAAAACTGGCCTTCCCTCATGAAGACAGTCCACATCCAAATTTGGGCTTTATCTCTGCACATTGTAGAGAGTTTGTGGTAAGGATGTGTGTGTGTGTGTGTGGGGGGGTGTAATTGGCTTGTGTAGACATGTCCTTAGTCTAAATTTAGTCCATAAGTGATGAATGAGGATTGATGATGATTAGATACAGGTGCATCAGTTCTACTTGTCTGAAAAATAGTAAAAAGACTTGGATCCATAGGGTAGAAGCTGTATCAGTACTCAAAGCATGAAAAGAAACTCTACGTACAAGCAATACTAGTGGCTCTTTTTCGAAGCACGGAAAGGTTAATTCTTTTCAGCTCTCATTTCCAGAACTCCCAACCACACTGGTCGGTGGAATCTCAGAGTTGAAATCCAGAAAATAACCTTTCAAAATTCTTGTTTCCTACTCCAAAAACACACACTAACAACAATAACTGCAAATTGCCATCCAAGAGATGGTGTATTGTGTTCAAATTCCTTAACTTTCCAAAGATTGTGTTGACGTGGCCCATCACTTAAGTTGAGTTTCTGTGGCCTGAGAAAGTAGTGTCAGTTCCCCCACTATTTCCAGTCATACCTTGGTGAAGTAATTTATTTTTAGTCCTTTAATAAACTTTAAAGTTAAACATATCATGACAACCACAGTGGGAGACAGTGCAATACAGAAATGCCAAAACGATAAGTGGAATGTTAACATTAAAAATGTATTTTGTCAGAAGTTTTCAGATGGTTATGAATGAGTAATAAATGTTAAATATGAGGTGGTTCTTCTGACGTATGGAATCCTATCTTCATTTTAATGTCTTGCTAGCTGCAAATTCAAATGGCTGGTTTTTTAGGTGGCTGAATATTAATGCACCAATATGGATATGTCATTTTAGCCATTATTTCCAAATGTGAGTGCTCCCAACTGGTGTTTCACTGCTTTCAGTACTGCATCTAGAATTATTTGATTGGAGAGCTCCGTTGTACACTTTAGAAAAGAGAAAGGGTGAGTACCAAAATGTGCTTCAGTGTGTGTATCAGCACAGGAAGTTATATAAGTTAAATTAAATAAGTTTATTCTAAAAAAAAAAAATGAACTAAATTATCTCCCATTCCTATCCTTCACAACACTTTCATCTGTAACAGATGAGCTAGTATTCAATGCAGTCTTACTATCTAGATTATCTGTCTCTTCCCCACCTCTTCCTCAGACTTGAGGAACTGGGAAGGAAGTAGTAGAGAGGTAGGTGAAGACAATATAGCAGCGGCAGGTTGTGTGTGTGTGTGTGTGTTTTATGTGTATGTATTTTAGTATAGTCTTTGCATTTTATTAATATTGTAAACTGCCTTAGTTGAATAATGAGATATTAGTCCCCTAAATAAATAAATAACTATAGAGATTAATAAAACTATATTTAGATAAAACTTATTGTACTTTAGAAATAAGTAATAATAATGAAATACAATATGGTTATGCAATCATATTGTAATGGACTAGGATAAAGCAAAAGAAACATTGCTTATGTTTACCTGTTTTCTGTTCTCATGGTCCATCCCACTCTGATCATTATAGTTTCCTATCCTTATTGTTAGGATAGTTCTAGTATATATTTGATTAAAACAAACAATGCTTGTCATGCTATAATGGATTTTGGAAGACAAGCACAATTTAGTATCATTGAAGATTTAGTCCTATCATGGATAAGAACAGAGAAAAGTATTTTTGAGAAGTTGTGGAAGAAGGTTAGCGAAAGTCAGATACTGTACATTTTTCTTTGAAGACAAAATTTAATGCACTGAAATCTGGAAATATGTGATTGGATGAAGGAATATTTGATGTTTAGGAAAGTAACCTTTTATCACTTTCTCTAGGATTTCCAGCTAATAGATTTCTTTCTTTCTTTCTTTCTTTCTTTCTTTTTCTTTCTTTCTTTCTTTTGTATTCTGCCTTTCTCCCAGAAAGGGACCCAAGGCGGCTTACAGATATATATTTTTAAAAACTTTACAATAAAAAATTAAAAACAATTAAAATCATCTAATTAAACACTGTATAAAATCCCATAAAGGTATGCAGAAGTTAAAAAGCGTAACATGAAAATAAAGAATTTTCATGATTAATTTTTAAACAGTTACTTGTTGTGCAAGACAGCTATCATAAGAAAGGCGAGTGAATGGACACTGAAAGACAATAAGAAAACAGGTGTGTTAGAAGTGAGCTATTGAACCAATGCAAACAGAGCGTGAATAGCTCATGCTGCTTAACAGCAGCCAATGACAGCTGGAAGACCTTTTCCCTGCCCTTATCCCTCTGTGACCCTGGGGCAGTTCAGCAAATTGCTACCAAATCATCATCACAAAAGCTATGGATACTCCAGTTCAGAAACAGGATATAGGTAGGACTTACAAATCTTTAGCAATTTCCAATTGCCTACTGTACAGCTTGCATGGGCAGCTACTTAAAAACAAATGCATTGCGTCAGGTGTCCAAACTCCCATGTTTATCCCACACTTTGAATGTGCTTATGTGCTAAGAGCAGTGATCCAAAAGTTTAGGAAAAGGAAATGGAAGATGAAACAGCAGTAGCACCTTCTATTTGATTTGTTCGTATTCACTGCTCTCTAAGAACATTGTTTAGATTGTGAGATGCCATGAAGGAAGAACTTGGAGAGGGGAAGGTAAACCTGGTTTTACTGTTTCCAGTGGGAATACTTTAAACCCCCCTCCTTTTCTTTTTCTCTCTCTTTCTTTGCTCTCCCCTTAATGTTAATAATGAAGCACTAGGACAGCTCCGGCAATTTGCAGGGAAAGCAAGTTATGTAATTCTTCCATGTAATAGCTGAAGACTGGAAAGAATTGGCCTCAAACTGTCTGAAGGCGAGAATGTTCCATATTAAATGTTTTAATTGCAGGGTAATATTTTTCTGCCTTGATTTTTAGAAAAAGAAAATCCGTCCCATTTAATTTGCAGTATTAACTACATACATTTGTTCCCTGGTATACTTAATTAGGTCAATTTTAAATTTTAATGGCATCATTTTGCAAGTTTAGTTCTGGTGAGAGGAAGTTTTGAAATTCATTATATTCACACTTCTATTGCAGATGAGGCCATTGCAAATTATTCTACAGATATACAATATTATGCTGTGGAAGATTCAAAGAGACAATGGATGCAACCAGGTAAGCCAGTATGTAGAATTAAGTATTTAGTCCCATTGATGTTAAGGGGATTTAGTCAGGTCTGAGTTCTCTGGCATCCAGCATCAAAGAGCCACCAGGAATACATATCTATATGTATTGCAAGACTAACAAATAACAGGAAAGCAGTGGACCCCAATGATATGCATAAACAGTTGTGGCAATCAAGGCAAAAACCAAATTAAAAAAGAAACTTTTCACAGAAGCAGCAAAAGTATACAGCTTCCAGTAGGCTTAATATGCAAACTCATTTTTTCTGCTGCTCCAGAGACTAAAACATAAGCCAATGGATTCAAATTACAGGAAAAGAGACTCCACCTAAATATTAGAGAAAGAACTTCCTTCTTGCAAATGCTGTTCAACCTTTGAATAGACAGCACAGAATTGATAGTAGACTCTCTTTCTTTTGAGATCTGCACAGAGAGGATGGATAGGTGTCTTTGAAAAGTGTTGCAGTTTTATATAAATGACAGGGGGTTGGAGTAGATGGCCCTTGTGATCCCTTCCAACTCTTAAAGAGTCTACGATTCTGTGGACTCTTTCATACAAGGCTAAATTGGAAGTATAATTTAAGGTCAATTCGAATGCAATCATGGGTTTTACGTTATTGCAAATTAACTCTTCACATGCAAATTCGGGCAAGAGGGAAGCCAATTCGAATGCAATCATGGGTTTTACCTTATTCCGAATTAAAGCTTCGCATGCAAATTCGGGCAGGAGGGGGTTAATTTCGGGTAATGGGAAGTAATTCCGAACAGAGCAGGGGTTCATGTAAATTCGCTAAACAAGCGAATTTACATAAATCTGCATTGGCTCCATTCGGAGTTGGGAGAAATTCCTCCCCGTTTGAAAGAGTCCCAAGTCATGCTGTGCAAAATCAAAGTGCAAGCTCTCTCTATGTTACATGAAGATCCATTGGTAAAAGTGAATTTTAGGGAAAATACACTTAGCCTTAACCTTGTCTCCTTAACGCTGTCCCAACAGGCAATGCAGACATTTCCAATTCAGCGTGTTTCTCATCTGATTAGGAAATTCTTCCAGTGGAAACACATGGAGCAATGCAGCTTGAGATGTGGTTATTATTGTGCCCTCCTTCTCCATATCTCAAACAAAGGTATGCCTTTCCCCTTAACTTCTTCACTCCTTTCCTTCCCAAACAACAAGGGAATGAGGCTTGCAGCCAGGAACGCCCCCGAGAAGAAAGTTATGTCTCTTAGCACAATATATTGGCAGTAGTGCTGGCAACTATGGTCCAAAACACATTTCAGAAATAATCTGGTTGGAGACTGTTTTAACTGCCCTGGCTAGAGAATTCTGGGAACTGTAGTTTTATGAGGCATTTAGCTTTCTCTGTGAGAGGTCAGTCTTGTACCACAATGAACTACAGTTTTTAGGATTCCATAGGATTAAATTAGGGCAGTTAAAGCTGTCTCAAACTAGATTATTTCTGTAGTGTGTTTTGAACCTACATTAATTTATTTAGGGCAGAAAAGTAGCTTCTGCTGATCAAGTCTTAGGCAGTTTTACTCCTAAATCCAGGACTGGCTTCCACATTTTTTTCTTTCCTGCTTGTCAATTACATTTTACCATGCAGACACATGGACATTACCTGTGTACCCCAGTGTTCATTCTCATTTGTTGTTTTCTTTCACACTTCCACCCCCAAATCTTCTCCATATACAGCCCATCACTAGTCTGGTACTTGGGAAAGTTTATTCTTTTGGATAACTACCTGAATTTAGTTCAGCTAATTAGCAGTTGGCCATAATGGCTGGGAGGAGTTTGGAAGATGCAGATCGAAGCAGTAACTTCTCCAAACTTTGCATCACATTTTTCCATCCTAAGTGCATGTAACAATGGGTTATCGCCAACATGACCAAGTATGCGACTTGGACTAAGGTCTAATCTGTTCTGTAGAAATAATGAAGTTTGACACAGCGTTAACTGCCAGGGCTGAATGCCATGAAATTCTAGAATTTATAGTTTTGTGAGATATTTAGCCTTCTCTGGCTTCCGGGCAGGATATGGGGTGGAGACTAGCATGGTCACCTTAACTGATGATCTAGGCATTTACAGAGGAAGTGTGACCCTGTTTGTGCTTCTAGACCTCTCAGCGGCATTTGACATGATAGATCATAACATCCTCTTGGAATGCCTGAGAAAGTTAGGAATTGGAGGGATTGCATTACAGTGGTGCCATTCCTTCCTTTTGGGCAGATTCCAGAGGGTGATGCTCGGGGACAGTTGCTCTTCAAAAACAGGGCTTAATTGTGGCCTCCCTCAGGGCTCCATCCTGTCCCCAATGCTATTCAATGTATATATGAAGCCACTGGGAGAGATCATTCGGAAACATAGGGCGGGGTGTTATCAGTACGCTGATGACACCCAAATATATTTCTCCATGTCTTGGTCATCAACGTCAACAACAGATGGCATCTCTTCCCTCAATCAGTGTTTTGAGGTGGTAATGGACTGAATGGGAGAAAACAAGCTCTAGCTGAATCCAGAAAAACTGGAGGTACTTATGGCAGGGGCCTCTAAACCAGGCACCAGATTGCAACCTCCAAGCCTAGAGAGACTCACACTCTCCTCAAAGGACTGCGTTCGCAAACTGGGGGTGTTTCTTGATCTGTCACTTCAGATGATTAATCAGGTGAATGTGACGGTCAAAAGTGCCTGTTATCAGCTTCGGCTTATATGCCAGCTGCGCCCTTTTCTGGAATTGGGAGAGCTCGAAACTATAGTACATGCACTGGTAACCTCATGACTCGATTTTTTCAACGTGCTCTACATGGGACTACCCTTGTGTCTAGTCTAGAAACTCCAATTGGTACAGAATATGGCTGCCAAGTTGGTCACCTGAACAACTAGGAGTGACCACATAACAATGATTTTAAAATCACTTCACTGGCTGCCTATTAGTTTCCAGGTGCAGTGCAAGGTGTTGGTTATTACCTTTTAAGCCCTACATGGCTTGGGTCCAGCCTATCTAAGTGATCACTTGCTTCTATACAATCCAGGTCCTCTGGGAGGAACTCGCTACAGCCCTTAGAGACTAGATTAACTCCCAGAGGACTTTTCCCACAGCCAGTCCCAGTCTGTGGAATGGCTTGATGGACAAGAGCCATCAAATTGCCAACTAGTTTTTTAAAAGCTGTCAAGACGGATCTCTTCCGGCAGGCCTTTCCAGAATAAAGTACTTGGCCATATTGTTTGTTAGATTTTAATGGCTATTTTATGCAATTTTAACTTTAACCTGTTTAATTCCTTTTTAAAGGGGGGATATGGTATATATACTATTGCATGTAGAATGTTTTTAAATGTTGTAAGCTGCTTTGATTGTTCTCACAAAAAGCAGGATATAATTAAATTTTTTTTTTTTAATTCTTTGTCAGTGAGCTCCTGTGCAACAACAAACTACAAATCCCAGGATCCCATAGCACTGAGCCATGGCAGTTAAAGTGCTGCCAAACTGCATTATTTCTGCAGTGCAGAATGCAACCTAAGAGACTGATACTTGCTAGTTTGTAGGACACTTGTAGCAAGCCTAATACATGGGAGAGTAGAATATATTTTACTGCTAGCATGGTGCAGAAGTCAGAAGCCTTATTTTCCAGATGCTATGAGTGAATTTGTTAAAGTCTGAATTCTTTTCCTGAATTCCTTTTTTTGTTTTGTTTTTGTTTTGTTTCTTTTTAAACGAACCAGATGTGTTATTAATAAATAGAAAGAAGATTCAGATGTCTGATTGACTGCTGATACTGATTATATTTAAAGGAGTCCAGCTTAAATACCTGATGAGGAAATCAGAGCAGTGTATTACCTTACTATAATAATAGAAAATCTCCATAGCAAACACTGGATTATGATGTACACACTATACATAACTGCATGAACAGAGGCAGTTGCACCTGCAAGGTGAACTTCCAGAGGTTTGTGTACCTGGTCTTCCTGACTCATAATGGTTATAATTCTAATGTTTGTTTTCCTTTTGGCATGAAGGAATATAATCCCATCCCAAAGTACCTGCCAGAAACTGTTTGCTCACTATAGTAACAGAGGCTTCACTTAAAATGTTTAAATTCATAAAAATTGCAAAGGAACTACCTGCAGACTTTAACTAGGCAAGAGCAGATTAGATTGACATGATTTCTTTTGTTGGACATGACACACCCTTCAGAATAACTTTTCATCAAATGGCCCCAGTTCTAATGGAGGCTTTGACAAACACTGCATGCAACCTGTAGTTTAACATTTGCATTGATAAAACATCAGCAAAGAGGTAACATGGTTTAGTGGGACTCTGGAGATCGATTACCCATTTGGCCATGAAAGCCCACCAGGTGACCTTGATCCTCCTCCGAAGGTACTTTCCTCCTCCGAAAACCCTGTGATAGGATCTCCTTAGGATCACCATAAGTTGGAAATGACTTGAAGGCACACAACAGCAACAACAACAACATCATCATATCAGCAATCCTTAGAACACTGAATCTCCCCTCAGAGTGATGAATCTCCTCCTCCAACATGGCTGTAAGGGGATTGAAAATATGTTTCTGGGTTTTACTAACCACATTTTGTTATTATGATCTACAGATCTACAGACTAATCTACAGAAATGTGAGGTCTCATGATATAGCTGTTTGGGTTTTGCCTGTCTTTGTTGTCTCTGTATCCATAGTATAGCACTGCCAAGGAAAGAGCAAAAGATAAATAAGTTCAAAGTATTTGTTTGTACTAGATGCAGTATGAAATTTATTTTAACTACTTCAAATCTCTGGGTATTGGAAAAACATGCTAAGGAGAATCAGAAAAGTATGCCAAAAGTTACAAACAAACTTTGGTCTTATAAATACTTGCATTCTAATTTACTCTGCACTTAAATGAAGGGGAGAGGGAGCATTAAGCATTTCCATTCTTGCTTTATCTACTGAAGGGGTTCTTCATTCATAAAGATACAACCACAAAGACACACATGGTCTTCTTGTGTGTGCAAGATTCAATAACAACTTTGATTTTAAGCTGTATTATCACATGCTTGCATGTTCAAGTATTAAACTAAAGCACTAAATTTAAAATGTCAATCTTTTCTCCATTGTTTATCTAGATTATATATTACCAAAAAGTGGCAACTAATGGATGCTTTGTAGAAGGTGTGCTCTAAGTTTGCTGAACGTGTCAATGCCATTTTCTGTAAAATAGTAATAAATAAAAATAAAAACCACTCTTTTCACAGTACTGTCATCACAGGCAGGTATCACATAAAATGGAAGTAGCACAGATGGATATAGACTTGATCTCTGTCTATAAATTTTTCACTTTATCTAAACAAAGACCAAAATAGGTACAACTGGCTTCCTAGTATTTAGTTACGTAACAGATTGAGGGTCTGGGTTTTAGTCACTGAAAATGTGATAAACAACATTGTGCATTAATGCAGAAAACAGATTGAGCTCTTTAATGGGACATCAAATAAGACTTTATTAGCATCTATTAGGTTCAACCCAAAGCCCAGGAAATAGCATTAATGAGCATCATATATCAGTCTGTCTGTTATTAGATAACATTATCCCTTAAAACTAGCAAGTCATATAATGTTTTATATATTTTTTTACCTTTATCTTTAGAATTAGTGCCTGACATTCTATCCAGCTACACTGGCCTAACTATTAGTAATAGTGAACCACTTTATAAACCCATTAGTGACACTTTTTCCTGAAGATAAAAACAGTCAAAATTATCTGGCAGCAATTAATCTTAATGGCTGTATGCAGTAAACAGCAATGGGCTAATTCCAGCTCTGTCAGCCCCATCAAACAATCCCACATTAGGCAGCTTTTCACTGATCCATTAAGCATATTCAGAACAACAACAAATTCAACGCTGAAGGCATATGCACTAAACATTACAACAGTGATCTTCTGAAGCCATCATTATCTCTTAAATAGTACTTCCCCCATGTATTATCATTATGCTGTACATTAGAAATACTTTGATTAAACTCCCTTAATTCATAACAGACAGCTGCAGACCATTTATGCAGTTAATCTCAACACAACAGCTATTGAGGAAATATAACAAATGAAGGCTGTAAACTGGAAGTCATTACGACGGAAGATACTGGTTTTTCTAGCCCTCTCAGAGCAAAGAGCATGTAAAGATTATGCTTTAGGTCTATAATAACACACTGAAACCACTAATGACCTTCTAATTTTCCTGCAACATTAGCTATACAAGTTGCAGCTTAAGCCTCCTCCCTGCACATGGTACAGTGCATAGTTGTGATCAACCACATTTCCAAGACAGTGAGAATATAACTTCAAAATAAGATCATACATCAATAAAACCAAGGATGGACATAAGAGAAGTGTCACAGAAGCCAGCATTCCCTCAGCTGAGTTCCATTAGCACTTTAGGTATTACCTTGATTTTGAAGACCTGATCTGGGGATAGTTCTTCCTTATTGTAACAAAAGACTATTAAAGACAATATTAGTTGATTAGAATCCTTAATGTGGAACTGTTTGAGGCTTTGGAGATTATCACACTCAGATGGGACAAGGTTGGGATCACTCTCCGGTCCTTATCCCATCCATGGGGGGGGGGGGGGAATCGTATAAAAGCCTTTCATATAATATGTGCTGATCCTGTCATTATCCTGTCATTGAAGTGGCATTGCATTAACGTGACTCTCGTTAATGCAAAATGCCAGGGCAATGCCACTGCAACAATGGAAAATGACAAGATCAGTGTGACATCGTTTGAAAGGCTTTCACACAATCACTGTCACTTGCGCTTTCCAGATGGGACATTGTCCAGATAAGTGCAATGTCTTATGAAGGTCCTTCCTGCAATTGTGTGTGAAGGATGGGATAGGGATGGGATAATGATGTCTCATGCTCCGTGTGATAATCTCCTTCCTCTCTTTTATTTTTAAAGCAGGATAGCAGTGGGTTGCAAGATTCCTGAAAGCAAATCTTAGACAAAGAAAACAATTTCATGAGAAGTGGACAGAAGATATAAATGACTCATCCTTTGACATTTTGTCTGCTCTCAGGTCTATTTCTGAAAAGAAAAAAGAAAAGATGCCAACAGGCCTATCAGTCAGAAAGCATGGTTTCTGTAAAAAACATAATTGCTCTGCACAATATTGACACAAATATATTTCTTCATACACTCTGTGTGTTTTTTTTCCTGAGTCACAAGCCCAGGAAGACTCCTCTCAAATTCCTAATGCATGAAGGTATTTTGCTGAATGAACTAGACTGTTCAGCAGATATCTTCAGTCTAGCGGCTCCATCTGCCCTATCATTCCCAGCTAAGGAACCAAGCTGGGGAAAGCTGCTCTGGAGCAGGAGTTGTAAGACTTTGACCTCTAGATTATCTTACAACTGCCATCATACTCACCAATGGTATAGGACTGGGTATAGCCAATGGTATGGGACTGGGACTCAAGACCCCTGCTGTAGAGCAATGGCAACATTGAAGGTGCAACATTTTATGGATTTTCTTGATATTGTACAAATTCAGTTTAGTGATTCCCTTGTCCAACAACATCAAGGCATAGGGATTACTGTACAAATAATGGGAAAAGTGAATCTACACTTATCTCTTCCCCATCTCTGAAGTGGTCACCAAACAGGTAGATATATATGGCAGGGGGTTGATGTCTAATAATGTCCACATCTATGCCCCCCATCTTCACTTGCCAAAATACTCTGTGGAGTAATCTGACTCCAATTCCACAACCACTCATGCTTTTTTTTTTTTTTTTTGGTGCAGGTTTTTGGCTTTCACAGCAAATGATGGGCAACTGCCTTCCCACATGGTCCCTGCTTGTCTCCCAATACCACTGCTGAGGTCAGAATGACGTGGTGAACCATGTTATCACTGCTGGATGTCTCATTCTGACTTCAGACTGACTTGCACCCACAGTGGCTGTGCTGAGCAGGTCGCAGGGACTGAAGTAAAAAGGCAGCCACTATTGTGGCTGCAGAGAGAGATAAAAACTCACAGCAAAAGGTGAGTTTGAATGCTGGTTGGGGGAGAAACCCCCAAATCAGGTGTTGATGTCATGAAAATAATCAGCACTTGATTCAAGGTTTGAGCTGATGGTACAGCATGTAAATAGGACCCAGCATGCCTGGGGGGAATTTGTCAATATAGAAACAAACATCCAGGATTCAAGTTTGTATTCCAAGACACTTTATATGTTTATTAATATCTGTATTAAATGTTTATGTTCTGTTAATGAAGGCCCTGAGCAGAAGGGCCAGAAAGCATGGGTTTAGTCTGTGCTTTCCTGGCCTGGGTGCTAACCTGCGTCAGTCACCAGGCTGTCACAGGAATGGAGCGGTATTTACACACCTGTCTCTGTGCCAACTTGGAGACCCTCTACCGGCACACATTTCTAACTTTCCCCATATGTTTCTGCTAGGGTGGGGACCCCTATTACTGCATCTGACATAAAAATGGGGCACCAGGCCATGTGAATGCAACCAGACACCCAGTTTCCACATCACAGTTGCTATAGAGATCTGCTGACTAGCTAAGACATGGAGAAGGTAAGGAGTGTGGGGGGCATCTAAACATCTGGGGTTTGTCTTGGAGTTTTCCAGCAAACTCTTCAGAAAACCAAGGGTCAAAATGACTCACAGGATTAGAATAGATCCAGCAAATCCATGTTCAGTTCAGAAAGGGCCTTCTGGGTTTTGAAGAAGCCTCCACAGAGACACAGAGCCATGCAAAAGATACAAAGGTCTTTGCCTTTCCCATTCTTGGCAAGAGTGTTCTGGCTGTATCTTTCTCTTGAAGTGGGTCCCTCCAACTTCCAGTCTGGTGCCCTGGCACTAAAAAGGCTGTAGAAATAACCTTGCACTGATTTGGTACCATGTTCTACTGACTTCATGGCTGATCTTGCTGTAGTCTGTACATGCAGTGTATGCCAGGCTGAGGACAGATGCGAATTTTGCAGCATTTCTCCTAATACTGCCGGCATTATCATTCTATCCTTTGTCTATATGAGTTCTATCACTTTTCTTCCAGCATGGAAATTATTTTTTTCTTCCTCATGGAAATTTAGACACATTTTCCTGTAATTATATGATTAAATATATACATTTATTGCTTTTTCTAACATATCCAACATAATAGTTTTCACTCACATGCATAAGCATGTGAACAACTGGATACATACTTAGCAATCCTTCCTGTAGGCACATCTTATGAAGCATGGTAAGTTTGTTTCTAAGAGCCTAATTTGTGTTAGGTCTTACCTCCTCATAACGTAAGGAACCCCCCCCCCCCGAAATGCACGTGAATTGGGTACAGAATACACCTTCACAAATTCTTTACTTCACAAGTGTAAAGAAACCATAAAAGTATTCGTGAATAAGGCTTATGTGTCTGGCAGCTCTTTGCCACACATAAATAGTTCATTTGATTTTAGAGATGTAAACCACAGACACAGTGTCTACTTTTCGATGAAATGACCAAATAAATAAAACTTCTATCTGACATTAGCTTAACTGTCAAGGTTGATCGTGGTTTCAGTTTATAAACCCAGCATACAGTAATACAAAAATCAGGACCCCTGCAGAATATTCCAGCATTTGCAATGCGGACGATTAGAGGGCATGAGTAATATAGTTCTGGAATATAAAAAAGCTACCTAGCAATGCTGAAGGTTAAGTTAATCCAATAATGAAAGGACTTTTGTTTCACATCAGACCCTTTGTTGACCCAGCGCATTTTAAAATCCTGCATATCCAGAGCCCAAAGGGCAATGGCTTTATATTTATTTTTTTTTTTAAAAAATAACTTACATTTTTTAAAAGCTATGTACAAGATGGATAGCAGAGCAACAACAGGAAGCATTTGTGGTCAGAGATGCCAAAGAAAATAACCCTTTTTGCAGATGGCCAGTAGGCTTTATTTTAAGTGCATATGCGTGCATAGGTTTTGCACACCGGATCTCTGAAGAGGACTCAAATTTGCCTTAGAATTTCAAGCATTCCTTACTGTTATGCAAAGGGAAAAAAGATTAGCAATGTATCATTGTAGGATTTAATTTGTGATGGCTTGAATGTAGATGCTGGCACTGGAAGAAAAATAATAAGGATTAACTGGCATGATACCCTCACTTTCTACTTGTAATATGGCACCCATTTCTTTCCCAGAAGAAAACATGATACACAAGTTTTCAGTGTTACAGCCATTACCATTCTATTAAACTGAAACTTTGATCAAATTATTACCATGACTTGCTTACCCTTACCTGCATAATAAGGGCTTCCCAACATGCCTTCCTGATGTCACATAGTAAAGACCCCTCTACAGCCATGATAGTACTAAAACCATGCAGGCAATTTGCACCTAGTTTCATGGGTGCACTCATTTGGAGTCCATTTGAGGCTTGCTTTGAAGATGAAAAACTGTTCCCATCACACAGCTTTGAAAAGGTATATGTGTGAGTGATTAAAAGCAAACCAACAGCACTTTTTTCCTAGTTTGTCCTGGCTCTCAGTAAAATGCTGTAAATCACTAAAAATATACATTGGAATCCTTTTAGTCAGTTACAAATGCACAACCTAGTTACACACTTGTGACTGTTATGTTCTCATAATCCATACCTATCTCCTAATTTAGGGAATACATAGGGACTGTGAAAGGACCCCAATCCCTATTTTCTGGGGAGGGGGCTTTGCAATCAATGGAGTCTCTTCTATCAACTTGGGAGCAGCTGGCTGATGGTCCAACTCCTCATGCAAGCAAACTCTAGTGTGATGGGAAATTGTGACCGGATTCCGGCTTCTGCCTGTTGCATAAGAGATCACTCATGAGAGGGAGTGGGAATATCAACCAGTTGTTTCCCAATTGACAGGGGAACAGACACCTATCAATCACAGCTATTGCTGCCTGGTAAATGAGGACCAGGGATTAGAATGAGGGTCACTGCATAGAACTGTAACTATGGACTCTTTCAAACGGGAGGAATTTCTCCCAATTCCGAATGGAGCCAATGCGGATTCATGTAAAATTCGCTTGTTTAGCGAATTTACCTGAACCCCTGCTCCATTCGGAAGGCATTCGGAATTACTTCCCATTACCCGAAAATAACCCCCCCTTGCCCGAAATCGCGTGAGAAGCTTAAATTCGCAATAACGGTAAACCTATGATTGCATTTGGAGTGACTTTTCTTTTGCCCGAATTTGCGTGAGAAGAATTAATTCGCAATAACGTGAAACCCCAGGATTGCGTTTGGATTGCCCTTGGATTATACTTCCAATTTCCCACATCTGAAATATAGTGCTTACACATTCATAACTGCCCAACAGGATTTTGGCCATATCTATTGGGCTCCTATAATATTTTTCAGTTTTCTTTGTTAATCCCTTCTCCCTCCCTCTACTTCTCTCTCTCTCTGTAGCATTTCATGGCTTTTTTTTTTAAAATACATTTTCTTCTCCAATTTCTAACATGAACACTGAAGCTCATGGAAATTTGGCTTGGTGACATCCTTTTAAGCTCTAGCCACTGACAAACATGACCAAAAGATTTGCTTGTCTAGTTTCGTCTTGGACGCAGCATAACAAGCCCCTATGGAAGAACAGGTCCATTTGTAAGTTGTGCTGCATAGAGGGCTGTAGCCAGTAACAATGTCAGTCTGAAAGAGAGCAGACCTTTCCACTTCCTTTCTTCTTAGTACCAGCCTGCCCAGAAGGTTTCATTCAGTTGTTTTTCTTTAAAGCTATAATGGCTGTGGTATGGCAAGCAAATCACATAAAGCATTATAACCTAACCCATAAACTGGCGCTAGAAATAACATGGGTTGTCAAGATCTCTTAAGCTCTCCTGCAAGTTGACAAGGATCAGATAGCCAAGAAAAGGTGCCATGGAGAAGGTGAAAAATCCTGCACTTGCTCCAAAGCTAGTTTTAAAAACAGGAAATCGAGGGCCTTTTCTTATTTCTGAGCAAACAAGCTGGTAAGGAAACATTTCCTCCCCAAAAAATTGTGATATAGGGCTGCTGAGTTGCACAACTCAGAAACACAGATTTGTGAAACTAACAGCCTTGAAACAAATGTCCTCAGATGTAAATAATAAAAAAATTGATGTACACCAGAAAAGAGCAGATACTTTTAGCATTTTTCACCCTTCTGTGAGAAATTTGTCAGAACTGTACAATTTTCAAATATTATCTGCAGTTCAGGACTTTTTTTTTTTTTTTGTAGTTCTGTGCAAACGCTTGTTGTCATGTGCCTTCAAGTCATTTCTGACTTATGATGAACCTATTACAGGATTTTCAGGGGCTGAGAATCTGATACTCACCCAAGGGCACCTAGTGGGTTTCCATGGCCAAGCAGTGAATTGAACTCTGATCTCCAGAGTAGTAGTCCGACAATCAAACCACTGTATCATGTTGGCTCTTTGCAAGAGTTGTTCAAGGTCACCCAGTGAGTTCCCATGGTCATGTAGGGATTCAAGGCCTGATCTCCAGAGTTGTAGTCCAACACTGAAACCACTACACCATGCTGGTTCTGTGAAAAACCCACGTGTGTGTGTGTGTGTGTGTGTAGGGTGGTTTGCCACAGAAAATAACATTTTCTGTTCAGAAATGTGCATGTTTTGTGCAGAATAAGTCCCAAACTGTCAAGATTCTCACCAGTCCAGAATTCTCCTTGTCAGGGTTTCCTATCACCCAAGAAACCCATTTTTCAACCTTGATCTGCGTGTTCTTTCCATCCCTAATAAGATCAAGTGTCAAGGTGATTAAAATACATTTTTCCAGCCAGAAAGATTGGAAAAGATTCTAATTTCATGTTAACTGAAAAGGTACTTCCTGGGCATCAGCCACCTCCATGAAACTTCTTTTGCATCCACAAAATGGCTTCATCAAGTTACAATTTATTGACATTTCTACTTGAGATTTTTACAGTAGTACCAAGTTTTTGTATTTGCTGACAACACAATCTGATTCCTCTGAGTTTATATTACAAAGGAAAAATTTACAATTCTGATAGTATTAAATATAATCTGAGCCTTAGACTTGAATAGCATCTGTCCTATTCTGTTTTGTCCTACATATAAAAAAGTATAGAGCCAAATTTACATAAAAGATCTAGTGTTTTAACTTATAGGCTGTGGACGTTTTGGAGTTGTAGACCAAAAAAATAATGTTTCCAAATTCTGAATTTGTAACATGGTAATACACAAAACATGCTGTTACATCTTCAGTATAGAATTCTACTTTTAATATAGTACTCCGTGCCAAAAACTGGGCATTGTGGGAGGGGAAACAGTACATATATCTGAAACAACAGAAAATAGTAAAAGGGAAACTGGGCCAAGCCAACAAATGAAATAGAAGCCAAGCCAATACAGGAAATCAGGATTGTATTATTTAGAATACTTTTCACTCACTTACACATGCACCATTGATTTCAATTGGACTGGTGATCATATAGATTTAGGATGACTGCCCATCTTTGGATCATGATTTTCAGGCAGCTGGCTTATCATTCAAAGGAAAAAAAATGCACGTGGTACAGATTTCTCAGTACTATGCAATCTCAGGCTTCAAGCAGGGAAATCATCTCCTTGAATGTCACCCCCACCACCAGCCTTGAATGGCTGATGAAATTAGCATGTCAGAGGAAATGATTCTAGCCTAGTCTTGCCTTTTCAAAAAAGAATGCAGGGCGTTTGGGCTATGTGTTTTCTGTATAGATATTCAAAGCTGCAATTCTGTTCTTTTTCAAGTAATGCAGTCTTCCCAAAGTGAAGCCATATGCATTTTAAATAGTAGGCCAACTATTTTGTTTGTTGTTTGTAACTGTCATCAAGTTGAGTTTGATCTATGGTGACCCTCTGAATGAGAAGTTTACAAGTTACCCTGTCCCCAAGCATCCTTCTCAGGGCCATGGGGCTTCACTGATTGAGTCCATCCATCTGATATGCAGTCTTCCTTTTTGCCTATTGCCGTTCACTTTCCCAAGCACTGGGAGTCATTTCTTTTCACAATGTACCCAAAGTGTGTAGCCAAAAGCAAAGTCATCTTTGCTTTTAGGGAGAATTCAGGCATGATTTGCTCTAGCAGTCCATAGTATCCACAGGACTCTTCTATAGCACTACATTTCAAATGAGTTGATTTTCTTTGGTCAGGCCCCACCTGAAATATTGTGTCCAGTTCTGGGCACCACAAATAAAAAAAGATGTTGAGAAACTGAAGCGTGTCCAAAGGAGGGTGACTAAAATGGTGAAGGGTCTGGAAACCATGCCCTATAAGGAATGCCTTACGGAGCTGGGTATGTTTAGCCTGGAGAAAAGAAGGTTAAGAGGTGATATGATAGCCCTGTTTAAAAATTTGAAGGGATGTCATATTGAGGAGGGAGCAAGCTTGTTTTCTGCTGCTCCAGAGACTAGAATGCAGAACAATGGATACAAACTGCAGGAAAAGAAATTCCACCTCAACATTAGGAGGAACTTCCTGACAGTAAGGGCTGTTCAACAGTGGAACACACTCCCTCGGAGTGTAGTGGAGTCTTCTTCCTTGGAGGTCTTAAAGCAGAGGCTGGATGGCCATCTGTTGGAAATGCTTTGATGGAGAGTTCCTGCATGGCAGGGGCTTGGACTGGATGGCCCCTGTGGCCTCTTTCAGCTCTATCATTCTATTATTCTATGATTCTTCTTATCAGCTTTTTTTCACTGTTTAGCTTTCACATCCACACATAAAAATGGGGAATACTATTATGTCAACCAACATAATTTTAATATTCCATGATACTTTTTTCATTTCATGATTTTGTCTAGTTCCTCCATAGTTCCTCTCTTCCAAGTATCAAACCCGATACATACGGGCACGAAGAAGCACCCTTGCGTCACGTTTAGGGTTCGGGAGGGTGCAGCATTTAGTCCCTCCCAAACCCTAGCAGCATCTTGTTTCTGCACTGTCCATACATGCACGCAGCAATTACATCATGGCACACACCATATTTAGACTTGTGTCACGCGCCATGATGTAATGGCGCCGCAGGAGGGCACCAAGGGTGTCCTTTCCGCAGCGCTAAAAGGAGCTCGAAAACCGAGCGCCTTTTTTGCACCTGGTCCTTGGCATGGCCTTGAGACAGCTGCGCCAAGGACCCTGAGGGGAAAGGGGCTGCAGCAGCGGCCCCTTTCTCCTCTCAGAACTGCCGTTGGTTGCAGGGTGTAGCGGGCACCCAGGGCGCCTGCTGCACCCCGCTTTCAGGCCACAGAGAAGCGGCAGTTTGCTGCTTCTCCGTGGCCTGGAGAAGCAGTGAAATGGGGCCTCTGGGGCTGCTGGTGAGGCAGCCTTGGCCCCATACCGCTGCTTAAAGGGGCGGCTGCAGGCTGCTCCTCAGTCTTCTTCTTATTTTCCCACTCTGATTGAGCCAACCATACTGTTAGACAAATACTTGCTGTACAGAAGAAACATCTCCCAGGCTGTCCCTTCGGTGGTTCCTATGACATATATCTTGGTCACAGTCCTCTAAAACAGAACCTGTTGCTCAATTGCAGTGGAGGATACTATCTCGTTATCAGGGATGGTAGTAGCATTCATTTGTCAATTCAATAGACTTTTGCTTGTAAAATGGGAAGGAGGTGCCATTTTTTTCATGTAGTAACATGGTCTTGAACATTTGTGCAGAGCTGCATATCTGCTCATCCATATGTCCCAAGCTAGTAGGTCCTTTCACTTCATGGACCTACTTCCACTTTGCAGAATGGTAGCTTCAACCCCTGTAAATCCCACATGAGCTGGCCCATGTTTTGAGCTCTTCTAAGCAAGCCTTTCTCTCTAATGCACACCTTCACAGCTACAATTGGTGGAAACATTAGAGAAGACCTTTTTGGTAGCTGCTCCCAAGTTCTGGAACACCCTTCCCTTCTAACCTACTGTACTGTAGGCAAGTGAAAACTTTTGGTTTGTTTGTTTCAGCAGGCCTTTGAGGACAGACTGCTCAGGGACATTTCACAATGTACTGTATTGTATATATTTGCTGTTTTTCTTTTTAATGACCATACTTTTAATTGCTTTTAATTTAATCTATAGTAAAGTTATATTTTAATTTTTTCTATAATCTGATATTTGTGCTTGTGATTTTTTTTTTTTGCTATTTTAATTCTGGGAAATTCTTGATAGCAGATACTCTTTGTGTTCATTGTTTGATTTATCCCATATTTCGGTAAAAAAAAAAGGTGTTCAAAGGGGCTAGCAACAATAATGTTCAAATACAAACAAAACATAATTAAAACATAAAAACAGATTAAAGCAGCATTTTAAAAAATGGATGAGAAAAAACAAAAGACCTTCTCATTCCCTCCAAATATGTCTCTGAGTCTCATGGGATCAAGAGAAGGAACTCTCCCAAATTTCTCAGAATGTTGTAGGAGAGAATACAGTGTTTTAAATATCATGGGGCCAAATATTACAGGATTTGTGTAATGCTGTTCAAAATTAATGTATGAAATTGATGTCACAATAATATTGAAATTAAAACAATAGATCAAAGCTGCAAAATAAATCAAATTTGAATTGTCTGACAGTGATTTTTCAGATACATACCTCAAGGATAAATTAAGGGGATGAGTTTTTGTTAGCTGTTGAAAAACAGTTAATGATGCTTGTGTATTTAATCAAGGGGCACCAACAACTGAGAGTGCTGTGCTCTTAGAGGCTTAAAAGGCCACCCATTTTAGCGCTGGATCAGGACCATGGCAACTACATGCTGTAGCCCTGATCTCCTTTCTGTGGCAGAAAAAAAAAGCTGCAAAAAGTGGCTCCTTTTTGCACCCCGGAAAGAGTGCCATAGCCACCCGTGCACAGCTTTTCTGCTCTCCTTTGGCACTGTGTCATGTAGATGCAGCTCCAGAGGAGCACCATGATACCATGTGGAGTGGTGTGTGGCATCATGATGACCTGGGGGGAGGAGTCGGGGTGCACGTCATGTGGATACCACATTCCGACTCCACCCTCAGGCCAGCCTTAATGGTTGGTCTGTTGAGTTCCCTACTTCCTCTGAGTCACAAAAGTATGAAACCATGCCAAGAAAGTTAAAATGGAATTGTAGCACTATAATTGTGTAAGAGGGCCCTTGTGTCATGGCCAGCCACGAGGAGTAGGACGAGGACCCTCAGGTCCAAGTGCCACCTGAGGTTGAGACAGGCCCCAGCTCTTCTCTGCCAGGTCCTAGCTCTGCCCTGCCAGCTCCTGTAGAGGTGGCCCAGCCAGGACCCAGCTCTGCTCTCTCAGTCCCAGTGGGGTCTGGGGCTCAGCAGCCTAGTCTGGCCCCAGTAATAGGGCAGGACTCAGAAGATATAGTGGAAAATGTTCAGGTCCCTGCCTTTACTCAGAGCAGAGCTGAAAAGCAGCACTTGAGAAGGTCAAAGAGACTTGTAGAGAGAGCCTCATCAGGCAGGCAGCAGCTGTGATCAGGGAGTTATTTATAACAGGTGGCAAACACTTAGGACTCTCTTCAGAGACTATTAGTTCTCCTAAGAGAAGGCTGATTTGGTATCTGACTCCTAGACCTTTGACTGCTTTGGATTCCTAGACACTGTATTGGACCTGCTGACCACCTTTTCTGTCTTTTCTTATCTTGGACTGGACTGATATTGTTGCTCTCGGTAACCCTGGACCTCAGATTGTTTTTGGCTTACTCTCTTTTGGACTATGTATGGTTGTGTTTGTTAAAGGAACTGCCTTGGCATCTTGCTGTATATCTTTTGCCAAGGACTCTCTTATCAGCTGTGTGAGTGGGTGTTGGCAGCTTTCCCGGACACCTAGGTCCTTTGCAGCAGATCTTCAAATAATGGCTGGCATTCTGTGTTGTAGTTACAGGTTTGTAACTTAGAGTCTTACTATAAGTCTTATAAGACTTACTGTCAGTAAGTCTTACTATATGACTACATAAATACCATCCCAAGCCCACTCTAACAACTGCAACAGGTGGAGGAGGTCCACTTATCTGTCAATTGGGTGCAAGGAGGATGACATTTCCAGCCCATTCCTGCCAGTAAACAAGGCTGTGACAATCAGAAGCAGGACTCCATCTGGAAACATCTGGAGAGGTGTCTGGAAACATCACCCCCTCTTGGCCCCAGTGAGCAGCTGTACTTTCTTTATCCATCCCAATTGCTGGCTACTAAGGTGGCTTTGAGGGCCAGGCCAGGAAACATCTATGCTTGAGAAATAATGCAGTTTAACATAACCGGTTTAACTCCCATGGCTCCATCCTGCATAGTCCTGTGATTTGTAGCTTTGTGAGGCACCAGCACTGTTTGACAGAGAAGGCTAAAGGTCTTGTAAAATGGAAATCCTAGGATTCCATAGGATGCAGCTACAGCACTTAAAGTACTATCAAATGCATTATTTGTACTAGTTATGCATATGTATCTAAGTAGCCAATGTAGAATGTAGAATATCAGAATATATATAACCTAGTTTTATATATATACATCATTGTAATCTGTGATATTTTAGTCACATTTTTAATCTGGGCCTGATGACTGGCCAGTCAGAAATTCCAAAGAAATGCTAACTAGACACCAGTTCCATATTTGTAAATGCTACAAGTCTATGGACCTCAAACTTTTGAACTCAATGGGCAAAGCCTGTAGTGACTAAATTTAGCCCCATCAGTTTTAAAGAAATTTAAACCTAAGTAGGGATGAGTGAAAATTTCATTTCTATTTAGATTTGATTAGGATTTACCAGTGCCCCCAAAATTCAAATATGAGAGAAAGCAGAACTCACAAAATTGTCCATTCCACAATATAACTAACTTTAAAAGATTAACATTCCAATGTATAGTAAGAACTATTTTTATATAGAAATCCTGTGCTGAACCTTTATTTTAAAAACAGCACCACTCTCTTAACTATTACATGATTTTTTTTCCTAGTGAGATCTTTGAACTGTAGCTACTGTTTTGACTACAATTTATTGGTGAAAATGGAAATGAATTTTTAAAGTGTACATTTTAACTATATTTAAATATATTTTGGGAGACTTTCAATCAAGCATATAACTGTTATTATATTCATATATAATACTGTCACCAATTTATAGCCAATTTGTCAGTGACCATGCAGCTGCACTGGCTGTATTTTTTTTTTTTGGAAAAAAAAAATCTCACTTAATGTTTACATAGTCTTTGAAAGCACAACATTCTGGCAGGGGAACAGGAAGCCACTGGAGTAATTAGAAAGGTAGATTGTCGTGCATGTAATAGTAGACGGATGTTTGTATTATAGTCAAACACATCATTAAGGATACAATTGTTATTTAATGTGACACAATAATCTTTCTTCTCCTCGTGAAATCCACTCTAGTAATTACTTTTTGTAGTTCATTGGCTCTGTGATCTGAATGCTTAGCAATGTGTTATATCCAAAGAAATATTAAATGTCAGCTTTCAAAACACTTCTACCTTCCTTCCAGTCAGTAGTCACTAGCTAGACTGAACAGTTTTGCTCCTAGGGTAATTTTACATCAAATATTTTAAGCTAGTGAAGTTCTCAGAGGCCTTGACTCCATTGCTAGCTTTGGCAGTTTGAACTGGTCCAGACTGCAACTTACCCACAGCCTGAGAAAGGTTTTGTATGGAGAGTGCTAGTCTTGATGTACTTGGTTTAGTCTTTGCTTTGCTGTACCATGGCTTGTAGTAGAGGGAGTGACATATCTGTGCTTTGAATGGCAAAACACACTTTTTCACAACTGGGCAGCTAGTAAACTCCCAAAGGACATAGCCTGAAAACCCTCTAATCCATATTCTTTCTTAGTTTTAGTGACAGTGCAGTGACACCTCCCTTCTTTTCGCACATTTATTTATTTAAAAATTTCTATATTGCTCCCTCATCACCAAAGGCAGGCTTAGAAAAAGGCAACAGACATATACAATTATAAAAAAACAAACAAACTACACAATAAAACTGTAAAAATTAAGAAATAAGCATACAAAGCATAAAAAGTAGCATTTGCCCAAGTTGTACAGGTATAACCACATAGTAAAGTAACCTGCTCAGCAGCAATTAAAATCAACACGATAAAAGCATCCATATGTTGAAATCCAGTGAATATACTTTTATCTGTTTCAAGCACTGAGTTCAGTTTCAAAAGAAATAACTTCTGAATTTTACTCTCCTTGAAAAAATGCAAGTAAGAAATACCTTTACCCTGTGAGGCTGTTCTTCTGTTTTCAACGCTCGTGGCTTAAAGAGAAGTGTCAGCTGTATTTTACTTTATCGTATAAAAAGTTTCAGAATTTAATTAAGGGTCAAGTACCCACAGTAGATAAATGCAACAGTGAAAGCCTATTTCTGATCTCTCTGAAGTCTGCAATCATGAAAATTATTATCATTGAGTAAAACTGGTTTCAGTGATGGTGACTGGGAGATGGAATCGGTGTTAGTCAGCCACAATTTACATAATAATGGGTTCCCAGTTTTCATCAGCACCTTTTGTTTGTACAGTGCTTACTGCTACAGCAAATTGTCAAAATGTCATTCCTCTCCAATCAGCCGGAAAATATCAACAGTAAACAAGGAACAAGACAAAAATCCTCTGATTAAAAATATGGCAGAAGTGGTAGGAAAAATGAAAACTCTGGGATCTTCTCAAGATTGTTATTCCTGTATCTTCAGTAATACAGGTGGCTGACTTCTGAAATGTGTTATTACTTTTAATAAAGAACAACCCACAGTTAGCAATGTCACTCAAAACATGGCTCAGAAAGAACAGAGAATTTACCCTCTTTTTGTGGGGGGGTTGAGTTTCACTTTGGCATTATAAAGTACATCAACCAATCTTTCAGTCTGAAGAACAGTCCCTAAATATAGGGGCGAGATCCACAGAATTAATATACATTGCTATACTATAATAAGCAAATGAAAATCACACTGAATTCCTGGATTGGGCAGAATGCTATCCTTCTATAAGGAAGCCATTCAATGGTCTAAAGACTATTTAATCCAGGCAAGGCTCCTAGTAATAGAATGATAGATTTGATTTCCTTCCTTGCTGTGCCCTATGCCAACTCCCATATTGTTTCAGGGGGTCCTGTCCAATCTCTCAAGAAACTGCTATGGTCATGCAGGTACAAATGAATGGATTTTACCCTGTGTGGACTCAAATGGATGGTCATTGAGAACAATACAGTCTGTGAAGACATGGCACAGGGCCTTCTTTGCTTTGGTCCCCCAGTTGGGATTACTCAATTGGCTTATTTATGGTGCCAGATTAAAACATGGCATTTTATCAGAGCCTCCAGGGGTATAATATTTTTGTGTAATCTGCACAGTTTTAAGATGTTGTAATTTGTTTTACTTGTAAAATTGTTTCAAATGTTCCAAACTGTTTAAATTATTCTTGTTTTAAATGTGTATTGGTCTAATTGCTTCAAAGTGATTTTATATATACTTTGGGCTGCAATCTGGTGATACAGGGCAGGATATAAATATATTCTATAAGTGAATAAATAATGCTGGAAGTTACCAAAAATTACCAAATTTGAACTTATTTTCTCAAAAATATTCATTTCAAAGACATTACAGTTACGCGGATCATATAATTCCCGTGTTAAAACAGCTTCACTGGCTACCTATTTGCTTCCAGGCACAAATCAAAGTGCTGGTCATGACCTATTGCCATGGCCAGCCAAGAGATGGAGTCAGAGGATGAGGAGGAGGACATGGCTCCTCAGGAGCAAGAGGAGTTGGAGGCTAGACTAGGTCCCAGTTCTGCCATCCCAGACCCCTGACATTTCAGCCCCAGGAGTGGGAACCCAGCCAGGCTCTGGCACTGTGGAGTTCCCTTCAGAGGCTAAGCAGCTGAGTGAGGTTTCAAATGAACAATCCAGTTTGGTGGTTCCCTCCTTTAAGGAGAGGAGGGCTGAGAGTGCTTGTGTATGTCGGTCACGCAGGCTTGTTGAAAAGCAAGCTGGTAATAAAGCACAGCTGCCAACAGGGAGGGTGTCTCCTACTTAAGCACCTGTGGGACGCCATCCCTTTGCCAGAACTTATTGATAGTCTCTTGGTGTGACTGTGTGCTGGATTTGTGTCTTTGGAACTCTGGTTTGCCTTGACCTCAGAACGATTTGGACTTTTGTTGCTTTCTCCTTGCCCTGACCTCGGACCGGACTGACTTCTGTGATTCCCCCAACCCTGACCTTGGCTCTGGCTTTTGGACTATTCTTAGGATCAACGTTTAAGTTTGTGGAACTGCCTTATCAGCTTTTGTTGGTGTGTGCTGGCCGCAGTCCGGGACACCTATAAAGTCCTACACAGCTTAGGTCCAGACTGTTTGATAGACCGTATCTTCCCATATGAACCTGCAAGAGCCCTAAAATCTGCAGGAGAAGTCTTTCTCTTGGTTCTGCCAAGATCACAGGCTTGCCTGGTGAGGACACAAGACAGCTTTCTCAAAGGCTGCCCTTCCTTAAGAGGCTAGGCTGGCCCCCTCCCTGCTGGCCTTTTTTAAAAATGTAGGCAGGCATAGCAGAGTGGGTTTTATGGAGCAGGTGGGTTTTAAGTATGTTTTAAACTTCTGTATATTTTATATGATTTTATACTGGGTGTAGATGTTTTGATTCTTTTGAATTTTATTGAGCTTTAAAATGTTTTGTCTGTGAGCTGCCTTGGATCCCTCTGGAGATTAATGAAATGAAGGAAAATAAATAAATAAAATCTACCATAAACTCTAGGGGACCACTCCGAGTGATGAAGGTCTGTGCAGTGTGGATGCAGCTCCAGTCTTCTGTACAGAAAAAAAGGTGACTTTCTGTGCAAAAACACCATTTGTTTGTCTTAAAAACACATGTGGATTTTAGTTGTTCACAGAATGAATCACAGAATCATAGAATCGTAGAGTTGGAAGAGACCACAAGGGCCATCCAGTCCAACCCCCTGCCATGCAGGAACTCTCAGTTAAAACATCCCTGAATCCTGGACTCTAAATAGTCTTGGAAAACTGTTCAGAATTATTTTGTGCAAAGAATTATTTGCTTTTCCTTGCAAGAATAAAATTAATGAAGATTTACATCCTCAGCATCAAAATCACTCCTAGATCCTATTGATACAGCACCAATTTGATGTGGTAAAATAAATACAGTAAAGCCATGTATTCCCAGAGGTCTGTGGTTTTTAGCTCCCATTTTGAATCTAGAGGAATTGCTAGCAGACCAACCAGTAAAAAAAGAAAAAGAAAATGTAAACAGCCAATGCAAACCTTCCAAAAACAATGCAAGGGGAGAAGAGTCAATGATGCTCTGCACTGGAATGCAATAATCAAATAAAAGACCAGACAAACAGGGTAGGAGGGAAAGGGGAAAAAAGATACTGGATCTCATTATAGTATTTTATCTCATGTCTCCGCCATCTTCTCTGGCTGTAAAATAATACAACGACTCTATGTAGCCATGCTAGGAACCAAACAGGCATGAAAATCCTCTCTATTTTTTTAAAAAATCATTTGCTCAATTTAACTTCCATGTTGACTACTTTAATTCTATTTCAGAGCATTTTGTTTCTTGTTGCAATGAGATGTTTCTATAATACTGTGGGCCTTTGGTATCTGCTGGGGTTTGGTTTCAGAACCCCCATGGATACCAAAATCTGAGGATGCTCAAGTCCCATTAAATACAGTGGCATAGTAAAAATGGTGTTCCTTATATACAATGGCAAAATCAAGGTTTAATTTTGGGAATTTATATATATTTTAAATATTTTAAAGCTCTGGATGCTTGAATCTATGGATAAAATGTGGATATGGAGGGCTTACTGTATATGGTTTTTGGAAGATTTTCTTCTGCTGTATATTGATTTCTATTCTACTTTTATGTTCATGTCTCTCTGATTTCAGGGGAAGGAAAGAAACTATAAATTGTCTAAAGAAGCCAAGCAACAACAATAACAACAAGGTATTCTGCAAACTTTTCATTGTTGTTGCAGAAGGATTTATGGTAATCATTTTGACTCTAACACCCATGGACGATATGCTTTCTATGGTATTTTAATATAATTTTATTAAATATATTATTATCAAGTGGCAAAACTAACTATCCTGGGGTCATGCAAGGCTACCCAGGCAGTTCTGTGGCTGAATGGGCAGTTGAGTCTGCCTTTGAAAAAAAATAAACATTTTACCAAGTGGAAAAGAAAAATATTTTATTACAGCTTTACAAAGAAGCCTCAGATGAAACACCAGTTTGAAAGGTAGACTGAAACTTTATCTGACAAAAGAAAGAAAAGGTCCTGACTTCACCCAGATACAACTCAGTGCAGTGCCACTTAGTGACCCAAGCATACAATGACTCTTTCCATAAAAAACTCAAGTTCCACAAAGAAGTGAAGGAACTCATAGCCTTCCTTTTCCAAATAGTTAATTGATTAGAAAGAGAAGGCAATATTTGTGTTGTTTTGTCCCTCAAAAAGGGACAAAATTAAGTATGTTTGAGGACTTCATTCAATCCAAATTGATCCAGTAGTTATGATCCAGTATTTCGGGAGTAGCCATCTCACCCCATGTTTCTGATAGCAACAATATGCCATCACCTAATATTACTCCCAGGGGTACTTGGAGCTCCATAATCAGTATGAGACTCTGCTAATATCCATAGTGTCTTAATTGATTGGAGTGGCTATCTGTAAAATATTTTTTTTAAAAAAATGAAAAATTGAAATAAGATACAATTCTCTGAAAATCAGACCAAATGTATACAAGAAGCAAGGCAACCAGCCATTCACAATAGCGATAAATTCATCTTGCTAGCCATGAGGGTCTAATTTAATTTCAGGAAAAAGACACAGACTTCCAATTAAGTCCAAGCAGAATAAAATCAAATATGTTGATAGATTCTAGTTCAGTGATCTAATTCTGGAGCCTCCCTTTGACATCAAAGGGTGCTCCAACATGAAACTGTTCCTTTTTATCAGCAAATTAGATTTTCTTTGTTCTGACAATTTAGTAATCTGTGCCATTTGGCCCACAGTTTACATTTCCCCCTTCTGTACCCATGTTGATATATATCTGTCAACTGAAGATAACATTTCATGCATCTTGAAGAATGGGCTATAGTCCATGAAAGCTTAAGCCTGAATGAATCTGTTAGTCCTTAAGGTGCCACAGGACTCTTTTTTGTTTTTACTGCAACAGACTAATGTGGCTAACCCTCTGAAATAAAGGATTAAATGAGGTACCTTTACTGATCATAGCTAGTGCCCGAAGGAGGACATGCACTTGAAGAAAGTGGATAGCCTTTATAGCAAACATATTTTCCCCCCATGAAAACATAGTGCAGGAAATACAGCTAGGAAGGCAACTAGTTAGCAGCTGCCACTATGACCTTTATCTGCATCCATGGTAACTGGCCTAAAGATGGAGATCCATTTTATTATCCTCACACCCACAATGTTAAGCCTATGAATCCCATTGCAATTTAATGGCTAAAATCAGAAGGCAGATCTGTATTCATTGGACCAGTGCCGACATCCTCTTAGCTAATGAGTGCTATAAACATTTTCATGCCAGGAAACCAATGCAAGTGGAAATATTATGCCATCCACTAAACACATACACACAGACGCACAAAATGGTCAATGAAGCCTTTGCGATCCTTACAGAGATGATCATTTCCAGGAACTCAGCACGGTGGCCTTCCAGCTTATTCCAGCTTATTTCTTAAAAGAATTATACACTCCAGCTAATGGTGGTTCTTCAGAATTTTCCAAATACAGTGTACAGAATTTTATGTATCATTTTCATTCATAAGGGATTTCAATCTTATTTCCATTTATTCTGCAAATGAATTCCCCAACTGATGTGGCAAGAAAAATAAAATAAAATAAAATATTATTTTTTAAAAATTTATTTGTACTCTATTCTAATGTGATTCTTCTCCTTAATACAAATAAAAGAGGAGGGAGATGGAAAACTGCCACAATTGAGGAAAATAAAATATAAGAAGGCCAAAGTATATGTTACACAACAGAGTTGTGGTTGAATCTTAAGGGGTTTTTCATTTTGTCTCCTAAGCAGCTGGGTTGTGGATATCAAAGTAGAAATATTGGTGCCTTCCCTTCCTGTTCTCTCTCTCCCCCCCCCCCCCCAACATAAAAATCACATCCTAAAGCTGTTCTTAGCTTTGTAGGTGGAGGAATGCTGTTCTGGACTTTGATAAGAAAATGGCATGAGATGATGTATGGAAAGTACCCTCCCCCTCAGCCTCAGTCAAATTCAGACCCTGTCCTAGCTGCTCTTAAGGGAAAATGTCTGGCAATCCAATCTCAATCATTGTAAAATAGAGCCTGGCCCTAAACTATTTAGTAGGGAGGTATTTTGTCACCTGGTTTAGTATGCGAAAATCACTCTGAAATCAAATGTCTACCTTTAATTGTACAATCACAGGAAAAACCACATCAGGCAGGATCACTTGCCTTTCTTGACCACTGTGTTTTGTGGTTTCTCTAAATAATAATAATAATAATAATAATAATAATAATAATAATAATAATATTTATATCCTACTTCCCTCCAAAAATTGGCACTCACAGGGGCTTACAATTTAAAAGAACAATAGAATTAAAACATACAAAAGAGAGCATTAAAACAGATTACTTGTTAAAAGAATAAAATACAATTTAAAAAGATAAAAACACTTTAAAACAGTACACTTTAAAGCAATACAACACAGCCCAGCACATTCTTTAACCACTTTCTGTTTTAAAAGGCTGTTAGAATAAAACTGTCTTAGCCTGCTGATAGAAGGACAACAAGGAGGGGACCATTCTGGTTTCCCTGGGAAGGGAGTTACAGCATTTAGAGGCAGCCACCAAGAAGGCCCTCTCTTGTGTCCCCATCAGCTGTTCTTGCAATGGTGGTAGGGCTGAGAGAAGGGTCTCTGCTGAGGATCTCAGATAAGCTGTGAATCACTTGGACCTATGCTTCTGTCATCACTTGGATTACTCTGTGATGCATGCACAGACTACTGAAAGAGTGAGACTTCTATAACACCCTTCACACTATAAAAGATAATTGACTTTCTTTGGGAGCTACCTTGGGTCCGACTCTGGGAGAAAGATGGAATACAAATGAAATAAAAAAATACAGTAAATATGCTAACACAAAATAATAAGAAATGTGAAACCAGTGAACAGCTCAAGAACTGGGCTTTTCTGTAATACCCCCCTCTTTGTGAGATATCACAGGATAGAAGCCTGTGTGTGCAGAAGTATATCCCGAAGGTAAAACAAAAAACAAACAAACAACAACAACATTGGCTAACCCAAGGAAAATAAATTGAGAAAAATCCAACATTGGTTTTATCTAGTGGAGACTCGCTGAAAGCAATGGGATATAAATTAGTAAGTCCCATTCATTCCACTGGGTCTAGTCTAGGTGGAACTAGTCTGCTGTTGTAAGTAAAACAAAACAAAACAAAAAAAACCCAACAGTCTTTAAATGTCCCTTCATGTTTCACATCCTTTTTTCTGTTATCTTTTGTCAGCTCAAATCTGTCTTATAATAATATATGCACTTATTATAGTTATAATGTATGTCAACTCATGTAAATGTGCAGCTGAGGTGAAAGGCTGACCAATATATCTCCTTCAGCCTTTAGGTAAAGCCATCATATTTGTTTCAGTATGTGGCTGTCAATGACGTAAAACTGCATTAATATATTAATACAGTGTAATA
Source organism: Urosaurus nigricauda (assembly GCA_034509955.1). Taxonomy (NCBI): domain Eukaryota; kingdom Metazoa; phylum Chordata; class Lepidosauria; order Squamata; family Phrynosomatidae; genus Urosaurus; species Urosaurus nigricauda. Next base: position 106,746,357 of record JAOEGL010000003.1, on the reverse strand, counting down.
TATGAAACATTCTTGTCTTTTACAGTCAGTTTCCTTCTTTATCTTAAAATACCCCAAGATTCTATTTTGGTAAAATGTTAGAGCAGCAGAAGGGGGTGGGGAGCCTTAATAATTTCTCCTGTCAAGAACTATATATTTCTCTCATCGAATAATGCCAAATATCCGTTGTAATAAAAAGCTTGAACTATTTTGCTAATAAAAGCTGCTTGTTCTGGTAACTGTAAAGGTCAGGCAGAAAATAGTGTTGCTGGTCCTTATCTTTTAAAATAATGTCACATCCTATCATTACTGTAACATTTTGGGGCAACAAATTGCAGAGAAAACAAAAGATATGATGTCCTGACAAGAGGGCCATTGTCCATTAGAAAGTGTTAGATTTGTTAAAACTTGCTAGCAACTAGTTGAAACCCCAAAAATGTCACAAAGGATGGGAATATCTCTTAGCATCATATGGAAATATTAAAATAAAAATCAGCATATATTAAATGACAACACTAATTTTGTATTTATTACTTCCAAAATCTTAGAAGGGTGTTAGTTTTGAAGCTGAATGTTCTGCATTATCTATAATGCTAGCATTATTGAGAGCCAGTGCAGTGTAGTGGTTTAAATACTGGATTATGACTCTGGAGACCAGGGTTTGAATCCTGGCTCAGACACGGAAACTTATTGGGTGATTTTGGGCAGGTGACACTTTCCCAGCCTCAGAGGTGGCAAAGGCACCCCCCCCCCCCGAAAAATATTTTCCCTGGCTTAACATCTTTCCCTTGTAGTGTGGCTACAAGGGAGAGATCAAAATTTCCACTTTAAGTAAACTGCAGTTTGTCTAATCCCTAAATAGTGATTAACTGGCTAGTGAAAACAAGCCAGGTTAATATGGCTTAAAATTACATGGTTTCTACTCATCATAGTAAAGAGGTTTCCAAATATCTCTTGTGATTGTGGCTGAAGAGGAAAAGTGTGTACATGAGGAAGTTAAGGCTCAATAGTGGAAAGAACATACTTTCTGGAGATTTCACATATTTCTTTGCAAGTACAGGTAGTGAGATGTTAATTGGTAGATTAACCTAGGACAGATTTTGTTGATTGATCTGTGACACCCAGTTTTAATAAATGAAGGCAAATTTTAATCAATCTCACTGCAAGTTAAGGTGTACTTTTCAATTTTTCTGACCGTCTTTTCTTCTTTTTTAAAAAGAACTGTAATAGGAAATGAAAATGATATATAAAGAATGTAGTAAAGGTAAAGGTAGTCCCTTGACATGAATGTCTAGTCACAACTGGCTGTAGGGTCTGGTGTAGGGTCTGGTGCTTATCTCCGTTTCTAAGCCAAAGAGCCAGTGTTGTCCGAGGACTGGTCATGTGGCCAGTATGACTCCAATGAATGCTGTTACCTTCCCACTGAGAAGTGGTACCTATTTATCTACTTGCATGTGCCTGCTTTTGAACTGCTAAGTTGGCAGAAGCTGGGACTAATGATAGGAAATCACCCCATCATGTAGCACCCGGGCCTCGAACTGCCAACCTACTGATCTTGCAATCAACAGAGTCAGCGACATGATTTCCTCCCAGACCTTTCCAGATCCAATGTCCATCTCAATCTCTTGTGAATGGGATGGGGAGACTTTGAATCCACAGGCTGAAAAATCTTTTTGGTTTCCAGTTAATATCCCAGAAAGGATGAGAAATTTATGCCAACACTGGATCTGGTATAGTTTGCTTCACTTTGGTTCTAATCAATGTTGCCAGGTTTTCAAAACAGCAATGAGGGAAAGTTGAAATTCATGACATACGGGTTTGATAGTTAGGAAGTAGCTATTAATAGGTCTGTTTCCAACTTAAATTCCAAGTGAAAGTATTGATTTCAGTTAACCTAGCTGTGTATTTCTCTGTAAAATAAGCATATTGACCATATTCATAAATTGCATGGTGCACATATTTCTGCCTGTTATAAATTGGCATCATCCAAAAATACAGTATTTTTGGGCTTCTCATTCAGTCTTTATAAAAGGAAAAGCATTCCAACCTTCAAGTAGAGGACATGTCTTACAATGCAGGACACCTTCCAGCCCCATATGGGACATGTTTTCTAGTTTTAAATTAAGGGACAATGTAGCATAAGAGATGTCTGATAATCCTAATTCCATTGTAAGAAAAATCATAAAAATATAAATTAAATAAATTTGAACATAAAGAAAAGTCCCATTCCTCCCTCTGTTCTGTCCTGCCAGCATAAGCTCAGAAGAGCCTTGGAGTTTTTAGAGTCTCCATGACTTGCCTCTCATCCTCATTTCACCCAGAACTCTTTAATGTATGTCCCAATTCCTGGCTAAAGGCTGAACTGAAGTATTATAATCTGATTATAATATCACATAGCAGGTGCTTAGCTATATAGGTGTTGTTGGATCCTAACTTCAAACCTCTGCATAGAAATTGGAATCAAACAACACTGGAGGATATGTGTTCATTATCTTTGTTAAATGGAGATATGGCTGTCATTCGTGAGAATAGCTCAGATCCCCATCTTCTCTAAAGATACCAGCCACAGATGGTGGCAAAACATCAGAAACAAACTCTTCTAGAACATGGCCACACAGCCCGAAAAAACACACACAAAAATATAAACTGTTGGTGTTTGCAGCCTCTTACATGAGAATATTACAGAGTTGGTACTAGAGCAATTTCCAGAGTATTACAATGCTAACCACTGCATTCTTTTGCTGGGCACATAGATCACAACAGCAACATATCTGGACATCAGTATGAAGAACTGCAGCACTGCCCACAACACTGTACTACACTATTGTCTGAGACTGGAAGGAGCCAGAAACTTTACTAGGGTTGGTTGGTTGTTATTATTATTGTGTGCCTTCAAGTCATTTCCAACTTGTAGTGATCCTAAGGCAAACCTATCACAGGGTTTTCAGAGGAGTGTGTGACTTGCCCAAGGTCACCCAGTGGATTTCCAAGGCCTAGCAGGGAATTGAACCTTGGTCTCCAGAGTCACAGTCATGCTGAAGCTATTGGCAGTGCTCTTTTTTGGAGAGTGGAATAGACACAATAGTGTTAAGGATAATATTTTGTTGTGTTTCTCATGTATCTTACATAAATACTGACCTAGGGTGTACCAGCCTCATTAATGTCCTGTCATAAATCAAAATAAACCATAGAAAGTATTCAGAGTTTTCCAGAGATACTACGGATGTCCCAAAGTCAATAATAATGAAAATGAATTATTTTGACCTCTGATGCTGCTGGAATAAGAGACTCTTGTAATCTCTTGCAGAAACAGAATCTTTATAACTTGGAATAATCTGCATTTAATTTGTATATCCACTGAGATGAATAGGACATTAGATAGTTAGTTATGGTGGCTATCTTAAATCCCACCAATTTTAACGACTTTTTTCTGAGTCATCTGGATCCAACCCAGAGAATTTTACATTACTATCTGAGCATTTTCTAATGCTCACTGTGACCTATGAGGTGACACAGTGACATTGGCATACTCTAGACACATTTTTTTTTAAAAAAATCAGATATTAGGAGCTAGTATATTATTGCATATGGTATCTGCCTGGAATGGCAGACAGATCATTTTGTTATTCTCCTTTATAAAGATTTCATGTCCCAAGCTGATGTGGAACCAAATAGCCTCCTAAACAGTACATAAACTAACTCTTCCAAGAGTACTGTGACATATTGTAATTACATTGTTTCAGATCAGAAAATGATCAGTTTCACAGGACAGAAGGAAATGTGGAATTTAACTGTATATATAAAAACCAAAATCACTTGGTTATTAAATAACTCCATGGGCATATAAAAAGAGATTATGCTCAAGATAGGATTGCTGCCAGCAGTGGCAAAAAAGATAACCAAGTTCAGCTAAAATAAAAGTTGGGAACTATCCAGCCAAATTTGATTAACATGGTCATCTGATCCTAAAGGGAAATAAATAACTCTCAGCTCAACTCTCCCACTAAAGTCACTGAAAGCCATAGCAGTGTCAGTTTAGGACAGTAAAAGTACTTAATAGCACAAAATGCAGTAGTTAAAACCAAACCAAATAAACCAAAATGCTTAAAAGGTACACTGTGGGTTTCTACATCTTGGAGAACATCTGAAGGGTCCTGACATATTTACTATTGGAAAATGTGACAGATAGTACTAGGCTCTCTCAAGCAGAGCAATCAAATCGGCAAGGCAGTAGCTGAACAACAACCTGTCCCACACTTACATGCAGGTTCTAGAAGACAAAGCAAGCAAACTTAGGGGTTGTATAGACCGGCGTAACGAGCTAGTGTGGGGGCAGAGTGGTGGTGTGGTGACTGCACACAGGCCACCCCCACTCCACCCCCCACACTGGTGTGACACTGTCCAAGCAACCACACTGTGTTTGGCAGCATGCATCATCTTCAGAGCAACGTATACACAACCTGCACCGAAGAAGTGAAGAACAGCCACTGTGGCTAGGGTGCCCTTTCCATAGCTTAAAAAGGAGATGCTGGGGAAAGGTTAGATTGGTGCATGGTGTGTAGTGAGGAAAGGGGTGGCTGCAGACCCCTCCAAAGGGGTGGTCTGTTGAGCACCTTTGTCTTTGTAAAAACTTATAAAAGTAACTTTAATTGGTCATAATCATTATTATAATAAACTAATTTTAAATTATACATGATCATAATCAAACACATGGTGTAATGGAGGAGAGACGAGGAACAAAAGAAAATTGGCTGCAGGTAAAATGATTTTGGAACAGAGTGGGTATGGAAAAGCAAAGAAAGAGGAAGTCTGAAAACATGCAGATGAGCAATTAGTGAATACAGACATAAAAAATTGCTAATACAGATATAGACGTCTTGTGTGTTTTAGAACCCTGTATGGCAAGTGTGAAGAGATAGGCTAAACTTCCTGAATGTTCACGGTATTATACACCAAAAGTCAAAGTTCTGAACCCATAATGGCAAATGACTCTACCTTAGGTCTTACCTGGGCTGCCCAGGAGCAGGAAAGCCTATAAACCTCTATCCATATTTTGTGCATCTTGATTTGGTCATGTAAGATATTGTAAGATTCACAAGCAACGTAGGTATGTCATCCCTCTGTTGCCTTATTGCAGTAAGTACACCAGAAACCTGTTGCTCAACTCTGTCTAAGCTTATTCACATAAGCATATATCTCATAGGCATTCTTGGATTATATGAATCACATTTTTTTTGCTTTTCAGAATTAGGATTCTATGATTCTCTCTCAGAAAATACAGTTCTCACATGCTGTCTCATATACACACACATAGAGAGATCACTGTGGTATTCACAAAATGAGCTAGTGACTAATGTAAATATTGGTGGTTTTAAACAGGGATGGAGGCAGAAAGCAATAGTCTCCCAGTATGAGATGTGTGAACCTGTCTTTCTTCCTTAGCAATGATCCTAAATGAAATTGTCATGCCTTTGCAAGAATACTTATTTATTTTCATCATTCTGCCTCCCCTAGCTATGGTTGCCACATCTCAGGGCTGGCATCTTTAGTTCTAAGGTCAAAGAGGAGGAATCTCAGGATGTGAGCATTGAAAAGTCCCCTCAATGTGTTAGATTGTGTTTTTTATTAGAACTACAGCTGTTGAAGTGCAAAGTTTCATTGCTAATGAAATCATAAGGGGTTGCTGTTATAACATCACCCTTTTGACCACATGAAGGCCACTCTCTCTGTGACATCACCAGGGATTGTCCCTAGATCTTGGGTTTTGCCCTTGAAATCTCGGGTTGGGATAGTCCTAACCTGACAATCCTACCACTTATTTTTCAGGTTGGAGAGGTCTACCAATCTATATGCTATCTTCACAGTGTCCAGAAATGGAAAGATGTAGGTATTGTGGTCTTGTAATGAAAACTGCTTGCACTGACATAACACGTAGGCTGCTATGAACACTAGTCAGGAATTTCCTAAAGGCTGGATAGAAACATTTCTTTTTCTATGATAACTGAAGGAAACAGGAAGAAATGCAAGGTGAATCTTCTTAGTTTTAACAGCCAGAGCCCTGTGACATCCAAGTTCATAAGGCATTTCTAATTATACAGCTTCCAATTACCACAGATCTCATGCAGAAAGGCGTGCACACTCTAAAGAACCTTGTCATTCTGGAAGAAAATATGATTCCTTTTAAAAATACATACACAACTATGCATTTAAACTGTCACTCACTCGCCTATTTAATTAAACATGCTTCTCCTGGTAGGGCAATTTCACATAGATGCCAATGCTGCATTTTGAAAAAGAGACTCAGAGCCATCATTTTTGCTCATGCAGGTAAAGTGATACTCCTGACTTAATTCAAATAAATAAACTTAACAAAGAGGTCAACGTGTTATGACTGCTGGAACATTTTCAAGTGCTGACTGGAAGCCTCTGTGCGAAGCTTTGGGTGGTAAATGAACTTTTAAGAGGATGGTTTCATTGGAGAACTTCTTATGATTTGCAGATCTTTGTCTAAGTGCCTTCCGAGCCATCCTGCTGGGAGCGTACACTTTCAAGTCTACAGGACCCTGACTAGTTACTAAAATAGATTATGCATTCCCTTCCGTTCCTTTCTATTTTTTTGAGGGGCTATTACTATTGAAAATGTTCTCCAAAATCTATAGCAGCACTTACCTGGCAATGTGTAAGCTGAGTTTAATAGCAAAAAAGTCAAACACATGTGCACATATATCCCTCCCACATTCCTTGTACTGCTGTTTTTATAAGAAGATGAAAGCTATGGCAGAAAGGAGGCAAGGCAATGCTTCCCAACCACTATACTTGATTCCATTGTGTAGTGTCAACAAACACATGAAGATTATAATTAACTGTGGAGAACAGTAATCATGGAGTATGGTGCTTTTGCACTTATTCACAATAATGTCAAAGGAATGTAAGAAAGAATTTAGTGCACAGTTTACGGCCATTCAGAAGTGCTGATGTTTGATAAGTCTTCTCTCCTGGTCTTAGCCAATGTGATTCAAAAGGATTCAGGATGAGGGTGAAAGTTTGCATCCAAATTTGAGAGGGTAAAAACAATTTATATTTTAATAGGAATGAACTCTTAAGGCTTATGCCAGGGGCCTATTCACATACTGTGTATATATACATGTATATGTATATAAATAGTGGGTATTTAAGCTAATACTATTCCAGATGGAGCTTGTGCCAAAATGTCATATAAAGCAAAATTAAAACAATGTGAGGGGTTCCCCCTCCCTCCAGAGGGATATTGTTATGTACAGAAGTCTGGTGGTCTCTGAAGGAATAATGCATGTTCATCAGATGCTTAAAGGATGCAGGCTTTTTTTGTTCTGATGTTCCTTCCCTGTCCAAGGCCACAGGCTAACTGTTCTAGCTTTTCTGGACACCTAACAAAATGCCTGGGGTCAATTATTTATACATATTTCAGGGGCCTATTCATACTACAGAATTGTAGTGATATGATTCCACTTTAACTGTCATGGTTCTATCCTATGGAATCCAAATACTGGCAGTTTAGGAAGGGGCAGTTAGAGTTCTCAGCCACAGTGCTCCAATGGTGTCTCACCAAGCTACAGACTCCAGGATTCCATAAGATAGAACCATGCCAGTGGAATAACAGCACTATAATTGTGTACTGTAAAAAGGCCCATGGGCATTCTAATAATGGTGGCAGCACTCTTCAGTCTTCCCGGACATTCCTTCTTGGACTCAGAACAGCGGTCCTTGAACAAAAAGACTACAAAGGAGGAATGGAAAGAGAAAAGGCAGAACTAGAGTACAGTCCTCCATTTATATTCATAGGTGATCTGTTCCAGACCCCTGTGGATAAAAAAACCCAAAAACACCCTGGGACCTTGGGTCCCATTGTGCTTAATAGTGTGTGACCCACATGTGGCTGTTAATGTGGCCATGTGCATGCATGCCCATTGAATTAGTGGAGCTTGCCATCTGTGGATGTTTAAATCCATGTATGGCAAGCCTAGGGATATCAAAGCCAACTGTATATCAACAAACTACAACCCATCAGCAGTGCATTGAACAGAGACAATGGATTCCTGGTACACTGCACACATTAAAACACTAGCAAAACCTCCAGTCTCATGGGGGGGAGTCTCTGTTGGCTAGTTCATTACATCATCTTATTGGCTCCCCTGCTACATCCTAATACACATTCATATGGTTATCCACTCACCTTGGCTTTAGGCAGCATCCTTCCTCCTGCCTTGTTCCCCAACAACCATAGTTCAAATTGAAGTTGGAGTTTCATCACCATATTGTTGGGATATGTAGTTCTTTCTTGAGATTCGCTAGAAACTCAAGAAAGCAGGCAAGATTGTTTAATCTCACTAGCAGAATAAACACAGCGGAATATAGAGGAGCAGGAAATAACTAGTTCCACTTTACTATCTCCCAACCCACATGTCCCCAATCCAAAACACCAAGTCACTTGTTAGAGTGAAAGATAAAGTAGTTTACTTACAAAATCATGTGTATGAAGAGATATACTGTACAGGGTTCAGCTTCATGTTGTTAAGAAAATCAGGTAGAAAAGCAGGTTTCATGCATCTTAGGGAAAAGGTTCCCTCAGCATGCAAGGGAAGGCATGCTGACCTCTGGACAAAAGAAAGTTAGTAAAATAATGGTGACTGGCTAAGAAGGACAAAACAGATGAGGTGTGCTCTTCTGGTAAACAAGAAATGAGGAGGGGCTGTTAGTAAGCAATAAACTACCATAGATATGCATTACTACTCATTACTACTCCTAGAATGTCTCAGCATGCAAAGTTGCTATACTCCAACACATATCCACACAGATCTGCATTCCTGTGGTCATTTTCACACACAGACTACTATGTAGGTCTGTCCCTGGACTTTTCATTTCACCAAATGGATCTGAGGAAGTAGGCACTCATGCCGCCAACTTCTATCTTTCAATTAGTCTCAAATAATCTTAAATTGTTTAATTCTTTTTTAAGGAGCGGGGGATACTTTGAATATATTTCTGTATTATTTTCAGCACTGTAAGCCGCTTTGATTGTTTTAACAAAAAGCGGGGTGCCAATAAAAGTTTTATTTTATTACTATTTATAAAGGTGCTGGAAGATCCCTTTGAATTCTGGTTTTCCAGACTAACACAGCTATGTCTTTGAATAATTTCAATGAGGACAATAATATTTGATTAAACTACTGAACTTTTTCAGGAGGTTTCCACCTAGGGCAAAGTTTTCCCTATGTTGCTCAAAAAATAGGAAACGATGTTATGTCAGAGGTTTCAGGACATGAGAAAAGCATTCCTAATATATGAGCAGAAGTTTTTATTATATGATGGAGACAGAACAGAATAAAATAAATAAAATGAAATGAAACCCAGACTGTAGTAGTATAAGCAGCTCACTCAGTGCATTAGGAATACTGTTTATATTATTATTTTAAATCAATTAAAAATAAATGATGGCCTTGATCCAAAGAGTCCCTCTGTGCAACCACAGGATGTGTAAATGCTTCCATGCATGCCCTGCTGAACAAATGATTGGTGCTGTCAACTGAAATCAACCTTGCTTTAAATCAGTTTGTAGCATGAATGGGAAACCTGCAGTGACTAGGATATACTTCTGAATTTTATTTTGAATTCTCTCCTCTGCTAATAGTTTTGGCAAGTGCTGTAAAACACACATGCACACACACATACTTGAGAAGCTCAGTTTTTCTAATGACAAACTATCAATATTGTCTGAGTTGTTTTTAACCATGGCAGAGAACAGGTATATGGTAATGCCAATGGGTAACTCATCAGGAATAAAAGATAGATTCTTGCTGCACAGTGCCCTTATGAGAACACAGAGCCTAATCCAAGCAATGCGTCAGTGATAGCCTGTTTTAGACAGCATTTGGAAAAGTTACTTTTCTGGACTGCAACATGCAGAATCTCCCAACCAGCAAAATGTGTAATTCTTTCTGAATTATTTCTCAAAGGAAGCCATCAGTAATTTTAACAATTTTCTTCAAAAGCTGCAAATTTGGGATTTAGTCTAAGCAACAGTTGTAGAGAAAACAACCTGTTTTCTAACAATAAAGAAAAAGAAAAAAGAAAGAAAGAAAGAAAGAAAGATAAAAAAGAGGAATTTTGCACATATTATGTTCCAAACTGTGAAGATTTTTCAGTCCAGATTCTTATCATTGAGGCTTCCCAATTCTTGAGAAGCATGTCTTTTAAAAACATTTGTCAAACAGTTTCAGATTATTATTTTTTTTATCTCTACTCAGTTTGAAAATTGGCCACACTGACTGGGGACTATAGGGTTTAGAATCCAAAAGATTTTTTCCACAAGCTCTGTGACTTCCAAGTGAGGATCACCTTTCCTAATTAGAGGGACAAGAACTCCATGTGTAAACTAACATGTCACTTGTTCCATCTCCTCCGTGAATAGCACCTGCTCCACATTTGCTTTAGTATAATGCATGAAATGGACCTTTACTAAGGATGAAGGATGTCCTTTAAAAAGGGACAGAAAGAAACTGAGTTGAAACTGACAGTCTTGACAAAATAGCATTTTCACACCTTCTGAGACTTGATGTGAGAAAAATGTGCACCTCACTTGCAATAGTCACCCACCTGTAAAATTCACAGGTAGTTTCAAAGAGTATGCACAAAACAATGCACATATTTCAAAATGCAAAGGGTTAAAACATGCAGAAAAACATGCAGAAACAGATTTAGTCAGTGGGGGAAAGTTGCGTAAGTTAGGCAGCTTGCACAAATACATTTGCATTTTAGGGGAAAATGGGTAAAATATGTAAATCACAGTGCGGGATACAAGCTGATACAAAATAATGACAAGAAAAAAAATATGTGATATTTAGAGAAGCCCAACAACTGGCAAATTTTCTACCCTACCTGGAAATGACATAAATTTAACTTGGAAAGGTCTGCTTTCAACGTCTGTAGTCTGCCACCGAGCCAAGCCTTTTTTACTGTGTTGTGCAGGACTTTAATTATGATATTATGCCAATACAACAAGATACATAATCGAAAAGATTAATTTAGGAGTGGAGCAAAAATCATGAGAAATAACAGCATCACATTTTATAAACTTAACACTTTTTTCTTTTTCTAACAAACCAATAAAGCATCTGAGAAAGTGCCTTTTGTGATTTAAAACTGTAGTACAGGCAAAACTGTACTGGAATGAGCCAGGGAGGGGGAATGCTTTTAAAAATATTAAGTTTATTTTACCTCTCTTTTTTTTCATGAGGACCAAATGATGGCAAGCAGAAAAGTGATGTACAGGAAAAATTATTCTCCGCATAATGCAAGTAACATTTAGTCACTTCCTAGTCATGGTTTGTAGTCAGTCAGTCATCTGTCCTAACCATCTGTTCAAAACTACAGTTTTTCCTCCCTTTCAGTCTACTTGAACTATAACAACAGAAAGTGTTTCCTCAAGCAAAGTAAATGTACTGCTATGTATATGATAATGAAATACTGACTCTCTCTGTTTTTAGAGAGTAAATTTTCTTATTTTTTTTTAAAACAAGAATAAAAATGCAGTAACATTGGAATATGCAAATCCAAGTTTTTATAAAGATAAAAGGATATGAAAAACCTATATGAGCCATGGGTTGGACCAGAAATTGGACATTACTTGTTCTTGCCATGATGAAGGACATTTCCAGATGGAGAGCTCCTTAGGTTAGCAATTTGGAGGTACTATTAAGGTATTCCATATTTTCCTTTTTAATGGGTTTTCTGTGTATGTGTGGTTCAAAGATGGAAGAAGTAGTAGGAAAACAAGGGAGGAATATAAATAGAGGATGATGACACCAGGAAAACTGAGTGAATGAAGTAGCCTAATGGTGTGATAAAAATCTGCTATAAGGCCATATTTAGTGCAATTGGATTCCATTTTATTTTTTTTAAAAATGAAAGTCACATTTCCAGGCATCATAAGTAGGCTATGTAGCTAAATCTGGGCTTAAATGTGTCCTAATATAAGTACATCCTATTGACATAGACGAGACATTCTTCCCAATAAATTAAGGAAGGAAATCATGTGGCCTTCCAGATGTTGCCAGATACAGTCTGCCCTCCATATCCATATTGGTGGACTTGCCATTTGCAGATTTAATCCTCGGTGGATGGCAAGACCCACTTTTTCTTAATGCCAGCACGTGCATGCTGCCACTCTAGTGGGTGCATGCATACCTCACTGCCATTAACTAAAATGGGACTTGAGTATATGTGGATTTTGGTATCCAAGGGGTGTGTGTGTCCCGGAATGTATTCCCACAGATATGGAGGTCCAACTGTAGCATGTCCCAGCAGCCAGATGGTGAATATTTAAAGCTGCAACCCAACAACATCTGGAAGAACATACTTAGAGTAAGGCATTAGACTAGACCCAGTGAGACCCACTCACCCATTAAGCTCAGTGGGTTTTCTTGAGCCACTCAGCCTAACCTGTCTCAGAGGGCTGCAAAAATGAAAGGTGAGGGCAGTACCAGAGTTAGGGGCTGTCTTAATGAATGATAAGGCACAGTTTCACCCCATTTCAAAACCTACCTGTTTAAAAGACACATGCACCAACAAGGGGTGAATCCAGAACAAAGCTGTGTTCTGAAGCTAAACACTGAAACAAAATAACCCACAGTTTGCTTCAGATCAACCTGGAAAATGAGAGCTGTTGCAGCAGCAAAGAGACTGCTTATTGGGGGTGAAGATAAGGAAAGGGGCTGGCAAGCTGGAAGCACCATTGCAGCCCATTTTTTTTTTCTTTGTCGCTTGCCTCTAAATTGAATGCACATGCACATGAATAGTCACCTGCACCACTCCACATGAAGTGAAATGATGACCAGCTTGGGGTGTTGACAACAGTACAATACAATAGATTTCATCATAACATTAACAAACTGGAGGCCAACAGGAGGCCATGGGGAAGAGAGGGAAGCAGGCATGTACAGGGGGCCTCCATGACATTGCAATAACTGTTGATCGTTTGTGCAATTGAGTGGCCAGTCATATGGCTGGTTGCACAGGGCGTCAAATGGGCTGGCAGGATGAGGGAGGTGGCTATTGACAGCATGTTCATGCACATGAACACATATGTTTGGGGTGGAAGAGATAAAAATAATTACCTCGCAAAGTCTGTAGCCACAAATGCCCCATGTTGGCAGATCTGTCCTTGTAGATGAATTATGACTATCCTTGGGTGTTCAGCCCATTGTGGGAGATGTCAATGGGTTCTCCCTGCAGATTGGAAGACCCAGGAAGAAAGATAGCTTTTGTCCTCCATCTGCTTAGCTCTTTCGACATAGGCTTAACAAGAATACACACTATAAGATATCTAGTCTCTTAATCAGGGTTCCTAGAACTTTACACATAGTTTTCATGATGATGATGATAATGATGGGTATAAAAAGATATAGGAAAAGATGCATGCCCACCCCAATAAATCTTGAACACAATTTTCATTTCCCTTTGACTTCCTTTTCAAGGCTTTAAAAATGCTGATGAATGGGAGGTTTTATTTATATCATATTTCTTTCAATTCAGCGCTTATATTTATCTCAGAGGTGACCAGAACTCCTTTCTTTACACATATACATAGTAAGGTAGGAGGAGAGGGACTGTATACTTCCCACCCATTTGAGGACTATTGTAACTGAAATTTAACAGCATCATGTTTTGTCCCCATTTTCTACCATGAGGAGACCTTCAAGCATGCCCTGCATTCACTAGACCTTGCTATCTCCATTTTCTGTTGATTCACCTGTCTCTCCACCTGGAACAGGACTAAATGCTGGCTTGTAGCCAATTCATCATTGTTTTCTCTTAGTTACACTTGAGGAAGTTCAAACGCTTTGCTCTTTGACAAGAGGATGCACACTATCATAGCCTTCTGCATGAAAGAGCTTTGTACTATAAGATCAAAGACCCAATCTAAGTGAGAGTTAGGAGCACAACCAATTGGACATTTTGAATTTCTATCCTCTGAAGTTGCCACTAAATTAAATTTCTCTTTAACTTTTTTTTTGGCACAGAAAACCTGAAAAAGCCTTGGGAATATTTCTAGTCTAATACATTTGTGTATATGTTTATGTGTATGCTTGTGCTCAAATGAAATATGAATTTAATTTAATTTAATTTAAATGAAATTTAACAAAAAATGGAAGAGAAAAACAAATGATCATATAGACCAACAAATTCCAGTGTAATTGTTCTTGGAATCCTGCACTGAGGTTTCATGACCTTGTAAAACAAATATTTAATCTGCTGAAGTGTTTATATGTGTCTAATGTGGGATTTATCATCCTCCTGTTAGTACATTCACAAACAACATGTGAATAATGGGAACATATGATGATACTTCTACCAACATCCTTGCCTTCCTTGCTGGAGCCTCAGGCCTTCATACATGCAAATCTGAAGAGGAAATCATGGTTGTGCTCCCCTGAATATGTTTAGAAATCTCTGCTTGATTTGTGTAAAGCCTTGTCTCAGCCTTGAGACTTGACTTGAAAATATCTTGCAAGGACATGAGACTCAACTTGAGGTTTCCAGGTAGAGTTCTGAGACTTGACTTGAAATTTGGACTAAAAGACTTCAATACATACTGATTGCTGCACATTCTGGGATAAGAAACTGGAGAAAGAAAGAAAAAATAACACTACATGTTAAGAATAAAGCATTGTTAGGAATAAATCCGGGTGCCAGCATCCCATGTCCCAGCTGTGTTAAGCAGGAGCATTTTAAGATTTGGGGAGCTTTTGTTTTCAAAAAGGGGCCAGCTGAGCATGGCTAGGACATGGGATGCTAGTGCCCAATGATTTGGTGGCCATTTACAATGCCGTAATCCCCACGTCAATGCCTCATCCCAGCTGCAACCCGTTAGGTTGATACCAGGTTAAAAGGTAATGCAATAAGGTCCTGAGTCATACCATAAACTCACTTTATTATTTTCTGCACTTACTGGTAGTGGCTATGTGTAGTTGCAGGAATTATTCCAATAAAATCCCATGGGTTCTGAGATTTCATAATATCTGACACAACCCTGAATCCCTTTGCATTTTCTTTCTGTGTTCAAACTCTTAAACCAAAGATCAGAAGTGTGAAATGGGGATCGACAGGTGGCTAGAAAACCACACAGAAAAGAGGCAGAGGAAGGAGACTATGCTGGATGAGCAAAGGTGTCAAGAAAAGATGATGAATTTGCAATGGGCTCATTTTAATGGGCGTATCACATGTAGTGCAAGAGAAGCAGTTTTTCCGCTCTATTTGATGCTGTGGCTAGACTTCATTTGGAGTGCTGCATGCAGTTGAGGGCACCATGCTCTTCTTCAGATATAGACAAATTAGAAGCAATTAAAAGGACATCATCAGAAGTGATAAAATATATTGAAAATAAGACCCAAGAGGAAAGCTTAAGAGAAGTGGACATGCTCAATCTAGAAAAAGAAGGCAAAGGGGAGACATTATAACTTTCCACAACTGCAGAAAGGGCCATTGTCAAGGCAGTAGGGAATGATTATTCTTATTAGCCAAAAGGGACAAAACTTGAAGCAAAGTAATTGGCTGAAGCTGCAACACAGATAATATATTTATGTAAATATTAGAGGAAGCTTTATATCCTTAACAGCAATTAGACTATGGAGGAAACTAGCAAGGCTGGAGATAATGGTAACCTATTCGTTTTAAGGATAATTAAATCAATCCTTGCATAATACATGAAGAGGGCAGAAAAAGAAGACCCAAGCAAATGTATTGTTGTAGATTTTTTTTGTCTGTGTACCATGATGATGGGGTAAAAGGATGCAGACCATTCAATTCTTAGTTCCACTCTGCTTTAATCCAGACCAAGCATATCCTAGTTTGAACATTTCTCTCAAGTTAACTAATCTGACAACAGTTTTATGAGGAAAGTATACACTGTACAATAAATGTATTTTCTTATTCAAGTCTTATAAAACCATTGATTTTCATTTTTAAGGATCTAATCCACATGTACTGGGATTTCATTTAAATTTACTTGGAATTCTATATATATTAAGGAATAAGTTCTGCCCATCACAGTGGGACTTACTTTTGAGTAGACATTAACAGGATAGCACTATTAGGATAGCTTTAGAAAACCATTTGCAGCTTGATTCATCTAACTGTGAAGAAAGGCAGACGTTTGAAGATATGACACCACAAAAAAGCTGACTTGGGTCCCATTTGAGGTGTGATATCAAATAAATAAATAAAGCAAGTGGGCAAGCAAACAAGCAGCCAGGAGTATGTTCTCAAAGACTTAGAAATCTAGGAAGATCATTACCTCTCTTGCTTAGAGCTGTAATCATATTTGAGGTTTTAAGCAATGATAATGCCATTCTACATTGAGTTTTTGAGTTTAAAACATGTCCCCACCACAAACTTTTTTTTTGAGGGGAAGAAGGAATTGAATAGCAACAAATAGTTGGGAAGAAGGTAATCCTTTTATGTACTTCATCCAAACCCCTGCAATGGCATTTTGAGTCTATGAGATTCCATATGCCTTTTTCTACATCAGAAGCAGCAGGAACCAATGAGAACAGGGAACAAATAGGTGAGGAATGGTTTAAACACTTCTTACTCCTCTGCACTGCTTCCCAGTTCTAATTTTCCTCCTGCCATGAGCAAGAAAAAAAGATGTCAAGAAAAAAAGATGGGCATAATGTGTGTATTAGTCTGGAACTCTAAGCATATTGAGCAAAATATATCTTGCCAGGCTTGCAAGGAAGCCACCAGAACCCCTTGTAACATCTAATTTTATACATAAAATTGTATTTTATTCTTGTAAGCCTCTTTAATTGTTCCCACAAAAAGCGGGGTGGAAATTAAAGTATTATTATTATTATTATTATTATTTACTATAGTGAAATGAATCAACACTTACAAGATATATTCATTATTATCTAGTCCTCAGAAAGTCAATGTGGTATAGTGGTTTGAGCACTGGACTATGACTCTGCAGACCAAATCTTGCTAAGAAAATAGATTCACTTGAAGATTGCCATAAATTGGCAACAATTTGAAGGCACACAACAACAACCTCAGATACCCTATATAAAGTGTGATAAGGTAAGAAATAAGGTAAAAAATTCCTAGGAACTACAAATACAATTCATATTATGAAGTCGAAGGCTTTCACGGCTGGCATCCATAGGTTTTTTTGTGGTTTTTTCGAACTATGTGCTTGTGTTCTGGAAGCGAAACCACAATGGTAATTTGACACAGTTCATGTGTGATGTACCAGTGCAACTGCGCAGTTCGCAGCTGGCAATACAATTGCCTGCATGATGTACCTACCAGTGCAACTGCGCAATTTGCAGCCGGCAACAACAACAACAACAACAACAACAAAATATTAAAGGTTCAATGCGGTCAAAAGCCCCATTCATTGCCATCTGTGCAGCTGCTTCGCCTGTGTTTCTAGCATCCTGACAGCTTCCAATGTAGTTGCTGAGCAACAGAAAAGAGTTCAGATAAGTCGTCCCCACACCTCCTCAGTGTAGCTGCCCTATGCCTTTTTATTACACACCTGGGACTTGCAGTGCAGCTGCTAAGTATGAAGGAAAAGGCAACTTCATGTTGCCTTTTCCTGCCAGTCTAGAAAGCCCCATTGGGATTAATTTTAGTTTTAGAATATAGTTTTAGAATACTCATATAGGTTGAGTATCCCTTATCTGAACTGTTTGCAACCAGAAGTATTTGGGATATTTATTTATTTATTTATTTATTTATTGGAATACTATATTTGCATGTACATGCATAATGAGATATCTTGGAGATGGGACAGAAACACAAAATTTATTTATGTTTTATAAACATGTTATACACATAGATAGAAGGCAATTTTACACAATATTTCAAGATCATTCCTCTGCTCAATCATTACTCAAGCAGGGGTGTCACTAGGGGTGTGTAGGAGATGCGGGCCACCTCATGTGTCATCCTAAGGATGTGACACCACTACTGCCCTTTTGGCATAAACAGGCTGTGGTGTTTGCCTGTGTTCCTTTAAAATGCTGGAGCTCAGTTGAAGAACTGGGGTGAGTGGGGTGAGGCTCAATAGGAGGACACAGAGGCCTTAGATATTTTATTTAATATTCTTTTAAATTTTTCTTTTTTCTTTTTTTTTAAAAAATCACATCTTACCAAATTTTCACTTTAGCTGTATAAGACCATGTACATGTAACTACCTTTAGGCTGTGTGTATGATATTATAATTCAAAGGTATAATTTTAATTTTGCTAGTTGTTTATGTCACAACTATTGTCATTACATGCAGTGATATATAGGAATTACGATTTTTGAGTAACATTACAAAAATGTACTAAGGATTCAGTATGATGTGATATTGGAGGAGGTCAATGGGGGTGTGTGACATCATGAGTTACTTCACCAGGTGATGCTAGTTCTAGTGATGCCACCACACTCAAGTCAATGTAAAAATAAAACAGTACCAAGTATAAAGTATGGCTGTATAAGTACACACACAAAGAACTTATGTGAAAAAGCAGGACATCCTCTTCTCACCTTTTCAAGGTCTCTCTTATACTATATAAACTTGTAGGAAATGTATGGTTTTACATAGTCTTCAGACATTATTATATGTATGGGACACATTCTGTACAGACAGGTCTTTCCTCAATAACAGGCAGACATAATGTGTCTAAAAGTGATTTGAAAATGACTTAGAGTAGACATTGTCAGACTTGTCTGTTTCAGTTTCTTTTTATTTTTTCCCAGTCTTAAGTGTAGTTCACTTTAGTTGCTAAGATTTTTTTTAAAGGGCATATATTTGCATGGAAATTGGTATAAATGTTGTGTATATGTTTTCTAATATATATATATATATATATATATATATATATATATAATTTGAAATCTTGATCAACACATACCCTTCTTGCAAGCAATTTTTCTAATATAAACATTTTTGAATGGTATTTTCACTATCACGTGCACTTTTTGCGAGGGGAGTGCCTTGATTGGAAAATTCTATTTCAATATTCAGAGCAATGTTAATTTAAAGGTGAATTGAGTATTGGTTGCCATATCGATTCAAAATTCCAGAATTAGATACATTTGTTTTAAAAATATGAACACAATATGGACATCTTTCTCCTATGTCCCTTGGATAACAGAAGACTGGAAGCAGAAGATTTAAACTATAATATTATGAGAGATATGTCAGAGTGCTGTTTTTCAAATGGGGACCATTCAGAACTGTTAGATAGTATGAGGCAGCCACTTCATGGAAAAGATATCATGGTGTCACAACAAAATGTTGAGGATGGAGATGTGTGTGTTGTGAGATTTTCCTGCACCCCATAAACTAGCCCGCTGTCCTCAAAACTCTCCTGTTGTTAGTACTGAGGTGTCAGCTAAAAGTCTCTGGTCAACCTTTGTATCACAAATGGAAGAAATACCATCTTCTTCTTCCTTTCAGGCATAAAAATATCTTGAGGTGGCCTAGGAGCAGGGCTGTTCACACAATCCTTTTTCCATTTTGCCATCACACACTTGGGTCCCCCAACCATATAGCTTTAATAGGTAGGCAGCCAAATCATTATTCTAGTCAAAGCGTGGCAATAGAACTAAAATAGGAGGCAATTCTTCTCAATTGAGGCTGATTATCTATGTTTATTTTATTTTGCTTTTTAGAAACATGGTTTCCAGCTTGAGATGCATCTCTGCCTTCCTATAGCAAATAACAGCTCCAGTTTAATTTGGAAATTGTCTGAGGATTGGCTCACATGTTTGGCTAATAGCTAAGATATTCTGAAAATGAAAAGGGAGAACTATGAAGGTTTAAAAATGGACTGCAACACAAAACAAACACAAAAAGGCTTCACAGGCATTTTAAAATGTGGCTTTAATATGTATGTGTAGCAGCTGGACTGACACAATGGACCCTAACGGCTCCTTCAGGTTTCTTTCATACTGTATTATTCCCTCTTCAGCGACAGTACCAAAAACGTTTTAAGAAGGGGTGGGGTGAGGGGAGGAGGGGACAAACCTCCTCATATTTCTTTCAAACAGCTGCAAGAGGCAACAATGACACAGGCAATTTCATCACGCAAGTGTCCCAATGAAAATGCAAGTCGTTTGATTGAAGGACTTTGAACAAGAGAGAGAAAAATAGCCAGTACAGTAGCAAAGTGGAAAGAGGCAAACACAATCTCACCCTAGGCCTGGCAGGCTCATTGTATAGAGCCCGTGCAACAGCACTGTGCATACAACAAGACAACGGAATGGTCTCAACCCTTCCCTGCAAGAACAAACTGCCCCTTTGCGGCAAAGCTTTCTTACATGGGTTGAGAGTGGTTTGAAAGATTGTCATTTGAGATTGCTACTGAATGTTGGTCTGTTTGCCTTATTCAAAGTGAGGGGTTAAACTGGGGGAAAGGGGGAGGAAGTACCCAGCCACCATCACAATGACTTCATAACTGACAGAAGTTCTGAATACAATTTGGTCCACATAGTTAAAAAGGGAAAGGTTTTCCCTTTTAACATGTCCAACTGTAGTATACAGCTTCTAAAAATTAGAATGTTCAGTAATCAAAGCAAGAAACCTTGAATTTTGCTTTCCTTATTTGCTACTTTTTAAGGGAACTACAACCTGATTCTTATAGCACTATGCATTTTAGTATGTTTTTTTTAAAAAGAAGAGAAAGATGTAGATGTATGTTAATGTGCATAAAGTAGGATTTCCCTACTAAAAAATATAAGAGAAGAATATGTGTGTGTGTGTGTTTGTGTAGAGATTCTTTTATTTGTTTGCATTGTTGTTGTATGTCTTCCATTATGTCCAACTTATAGAGACCCTAAGGCAAACCTATCATGGTGTTTTCTTGGCAAGACTTGTTCTAAGGATATTTGTCACAGCCTTCTCCTTTTCAACTTGCAGTCCATGTTCAACTTGTGGTCCACTTGGACTCCTAGATCCTTTTCACATGTTACCTGGCTGAATGAGACAACATGTGAAAAAGATCTAGGAATCCAAGTGGACCATAAGTTGAACATGAGTCAACTGTGCGATGCAGCAGCTAAAAAGGCCAATGCAATTTTAGGCTGCATCAATAGAAGTATAGTGGTTCGATCAAGGGAAGTAATAGTGCCACTCTATTCTGCTTTGGTCAGGCCCCACTTGGAATACTGTGTCCAGTTCTGGGCACCACAATTCAAAAAAGATGTGGAGAAACTGGAGCGTGTCCAAAGGAGGGCGACTAAATGGTGAAGGGTCTAGAAACCATGCCCTATGAGGAATGACTTAGGGAGCTGGGAATGTTTAGCCTAGAGAAGAGAAGATTAAGAGGTGATATGATAGCCCTGTTTAAATACTTGAAGGGATGTCACATTGAGGAGGGAGCAAGCTTGTTTTCTGCTGCTTCAGAGAACAGGACCCGGAACAATGGATGAAAATTGCAGGAAAAGAGATTCCACCTCAACATTAGGAGGAACTTCCTGACAGTAAGGGCTGTTCGACAGTGGAACACACTCCCTCAGAGTGTAGTGGAGTCTCCTTCCTTAGCGGTCTTTAAGCAGAGGCTGGATGGCCATCTGTTGGGGATGCTTTGATGGAGAGTTTCTGCATGGCAGGGGGTTGGACTGGATGGCCCTTGTGGTCTCTTCCAACTCTATGATTCTCCTGATGTTGAGAGCATGTGACTTGCCCAAGGTCACCCAGTGGGTTTCATGACGGTGCTGAGAATAGCACCCTGGTTTCTAGTCCAACACTCAAGCCACATCTAGCATCAAATGTACAACCAATTTGGTTTGTGCTAATTTGTAATATAGGATTTGTATTAAGGTACAAATGCAAATCCAAGCCCAAGTAAAAGACAATGGGATGATACCAAATCCCATTTCTGGCAGTTCATCTTTAGATGAACATGTAAAATTTCTTTCACTGTCTGCTGTGACCATTGGTTTCACAATTGTTGTTTTAGAAACACAAGTCTGAGCTCCTGCTAGGCATAGTCTATTTGCCTATAATAGCAATAGCAAATAGCAAGTACATTTTTATATTGTTTATGGCTGCACTTAAGCACTCCCTAAGCAGTTTATAATGTGTAAGCTAATTGCTCCCCAACAAGTTGGATACTCATTTTAGCGACCTTGGAAAGATACCAGGCTGAGTCAACCCTGAAGCTCCTGGCTAGTATCCACCTCACAACCTTGTGACTGTGGACTCTTTCAGATGTGGGAAATTGGAAGTATAATCCAAAGGCAATCCAAATGCAATCATGGGGTTTCACGTTATTGCGAATTAAAGCTTCTCACGCAATTTCGGGCAAGGGGGGGGGTTATTTTAGGGTAATGGGAAGTCATTCCGAATGCCTTCCAAACGCAATGGGAATTCACGTGAATTCGCTAAACTAGCAAATTCACGTGAATTCGCATTGGCTCCATTCGAAGTTGGGAGAAATTCCTCCTGTGTGAAAGGGTCCTGTGGTGAGTGGCTGCAGTACCAGCATTTAACTACTGTGTCACCAGGGCTCCCTAATTATAGTGGCATTTGGCACTTTAGGAGTGTGAAAGATATTAATAAATATTAAAATGTCCTTCACCTTGCACAAGTTTTCTCCTCCTTATGTGACAGAAGAGTTGAGAATGAACCACTGGATAGGATCCATCCATGTATCTAATACTCTGTGATGTCTGGATACAAATGTCAGCCTCCACCCTAGCCCAGGATTTGGCAAAGTAAAACCTGTGGACTGCACCTGGTTTTCCAACGTTGTTAAATGTGATCCATGGGTTTGCTCTGTCCTGTCCAAGCTTTCCTATTTTTTTTAAAAGCCCCTCTCCCATGGGAAGAAGCCTCCAAGAACAGTTATCTTCCTCAAGATAAACGTACTTCTCTAATGCCCTCCCACCCACCCATACCCACAGTGGATTTTTGATCATTGGATTATTTTTAGGGTGTGGGAGTTTTGCATATTTTCAGGGTAGCATAACCCACAGTTATTCAGTTGCTGAGGTTGTGCAGTCACTGAAGCTTCCAACCCATGTTCTAGCTACTTACTTCATCACCAAGGCCATCAGGGTACAGGATGTGGCAGGCTGTGCAATATGTTTAGATTAAGCTCTAGAATCTGTTCCATTTATGTCTGAAAATTTTATTACTATGGGTTAAAGCCTTTTTCAGTCTTAACTAAAGTAAAGCCAAAATCAATGGAGCTCATTAATTGCCATTATGAAAGACCCATTGATTTCAATGATTCTGCTCTACTTAACTACATCTCAAGAAACGGTATACAGTATTTCTGAGGCCATTTTGGAGAAATAAAGTATGCACAAAAACAAGACACATATTTTAAAATACAAATGACTTTAAAAATTAGAAATTAGAGTATCTTTTCATCAGCTGTGATAAGCACTGGACAACTGTGCCATTCATCTAAGTCATGCTGTCTATGACATCTATCCATTAACCTGTTTTTCTTAACAACACCAACAGCTACCTCAAAATCTAGTGTAGAATTATTGGACTGGGAGGATATCTGGTGCTTTTATGAAGCTGTAATTCAGTCCTACAGCTAAAGTATGATATTACTCTTGACTCTTATAAAGTGGTGCCACATACTACTCTGAAGGAACATGAAGAAATGTGTACTACAAGAATGTCATATGTCACTTCCAGTATCAGAGACAATGTTGCTTTTATATACAAGTTGCTGGGGAATGCAAAAGGGCATATGTTGTGGCACTCATGTCTTGCCTGTGGGCTTCCCCTAGATGGTTGTTTTACCGCTATAAAAACAGAACTAAGATAGTTTCTGGTCTGTAGTAGCCTGGCCCTTCCTATGTTCCTCTTGCACCCTCTGATTTTAGAACATTAGGAAGCTTTTCAGGAACCAAGACAGATCTGTTCACATTTGCATCATACACTGCAAATAGGAGGTGGCAGCACTGGCAGCAAAGTTGTATCAGAAAAGCACTCGTATTTTTCAAATAAAAAAATAACAACAACTATTACTGTAATCAGTTGGGTGGCGTGTTTTTATTCTGTGAAACATTTTATTTGATTAATCTGACTGTTCAATTGAGTAAGATTGTAATCTTAAAACCACTCAGTAGGGAGTAAGTGCAAGTTACTTCTGAGTAGGACTAAGTGGAAACTACTTCTGAGAAAACATGCAAAGAACCACATTGCCACTATAACTACAACTTTCAGCACTGCAAGAGGTAAATATGGCTATCCCATATAAAAGAAACAAGTGTGACTGCTAAATGCATACAGAGTTTTAGAACTGTTATTATTTTTTGCATGTGGGAATCAGTGAATGGAGATGAAAGACCCCTTTAAAGGCTAACTTGTGATGAGTAAATGCACAGAAATAACTCTAGTATAGCAATTTTGTGTTGTTATGAGTTGTCTCAGTTCCTTCTTAAAACAAGGAAAGCTCTCAATTGTTCTTATATAAACTGGTAACTGATTTCACATATGTTGAGCCTTAAAACAAAAAAGCTTTCTGTGTTTGGTTTTTATTCACCCAGACACAGTGGCTTCAGAGCCATAAGGGAATATGTAAGTCATTCTATGCAACTCTGATCCAAAGAACACCATTGGAATACCTACTTATATAACCCACCTATTTTTTCTAAATCTCAAAACATTTTTTTAATTAAAAAAAAACACAAAACATTGTGCATGTATGACACAAAGGGGCTATGGGCAGTAACACACTTTTAGGCTAGCCTGAGTGGATATGATCAAATATATAGTTCATGGGCACATTCTGATGTCATCATCCCCATAGTTTCTAGACTTTGCAATGCCAGAAAGTAGAATTTGACAAGATTACTTGAAAATGACAGGTCTCATAATGCTTGACCCACTGGTTTGCCAACTGACCATGGTGAATAAGGAATTCTGGGGGTCAGCATCCAAAAAAAGCCACTTTTCCAAAGTCTGATAGGAAAACAAAAACAATCTCTCCTGTTTGACCCAGATGAGGAGATCTAGAATTTAGCACAAGAGGCCTGGGAAGAGGTTCAGGCCAGGATGACTGAGAATGGGCATGAGCCTTCTATGTCCCAGCCTAGTTCCAGTGCAAGTCCAGAAAAGCAGCCATCTATCACAACTGAGAGTAGAGAGTTCTCCAAATGGTCTAATTTGATCTTTGTGGGAATGCATAGCAATGCCTGCTTCATGTTTTTATTTATTTGTTTTATTTACATTCTGCCTTTTTCACCAAAGTTGTTGTTCTTAATTGCCTTTGAGGTGACTTCAGCTCATGGTAACTCCATGAATGAGATGTTTCCCCCTGCTTTCTGCCCAGGTCCTGCAGGATCAAGGCCATAGTCTCCTTGACTGAGTCTATTCATCTGGTATATGGATTGAGTCTATCCATCTCTCTTTCTACTCCCCTCCACCTTTCCTAGCAGCATAAGAAGTCATTCCTTATCATGATGTGGCCAAAGTATGATGACAGTCTAAATTTAATCATCTGGACTTCCAATTAGAGTTCAGGCTTGGTCTGTTCTAGTAGCTTTTGGGTAGGTGGGGGAAATTTTCAGCTGTTTGCAGTATCCTCAAGACTCTTCTTTACCTCCACATCTCAAATAGGTTTATTTTCTTTCTATCAGTTTTCTTCATGTTCCAGCTGTGACATCCATATATGGTGATAGGAAAGACAATGATTTGAACAATCCTCCAAATAGCATCATCCAAATGAAGCACTAGAGGCATGGCACAGGTTGAGCAACAGCATGCCCTGCTGTTTTGCCATAGCCTGGTACCTGATGAATGATTGAAATGGGCCACCTCGATTGATCTCAAAGGGGTGGGGTATAAATGAATTTTATTATTATTATTATTCCCTCCCTCTACCCCTCTCTTGTGCACAGTTGGCCTTCCATATTCATGGATTCTGCATCCATAGATTCAACCATCCATGGTTTGAAAATCTTTTTAAAAGCAAACCTTTGTTTGGCCATTTTATATAAGATACCATTTTACTATGCCATTGTATTTAATGCATATTAAATGCAACTTAAGCATCGACAGATCTTGGAATCCACAGGGGGGAGAGGGAGTCCTGGAAGCAAACCCCAGTGGATACCATGGACCCACTGTATAGGACTCCCTCATGCTTGTTACTAATATAGAAAGTATTATGCTGCAGCCAAACTAACATTCATCAGCCAAATGCCTAAGAAGGAGGGAACAAAAACTTCCCATCAAAGTTGTAAGTGGCTTCATTTCACAAGAGGAAGAGGAGACAATAGCAAGCGAGCGCTTTATGATCAGCTGGTGGCTTTCATGACAATAGATCACTGCTTGTGATGTATATATGGCTTTAAACATGCTTGCAATAATTTATTGTCACTTCTCTTGGCTGAGATTCTGTGGCACAGTCCATGAAGTTGGCACAGCACACAATGCAGTTCATAAGGAATCAGTATTTAATGTGTGTGTGTGGAAGTAATAAACAAGCCTACTGCTTAGGTTACCAGAGTACTCCCTGGAGAGCAGGCTGTGTACAAGGTGGACTGTAAGCTTGGTGGCTAATTAACCATCATCATACACAATAAGCAGGCTGTCATTGGCTGTAGCACATTGTTACTATCCAGCTGTTGTTGAATTTCAGTTTCCATCACCCCTACTCCATCTGTCCAATGGAGAATGTGATGGGAAGAGTAGTTTATCAAGCAATGGAAAGCTGAAAGTTCCTCACTTTGGAGTAAGGTTTCCAACCTGTATTTAGTTTGTTTCTATGCTATGTTACCTTAAAAAAAAGTTTTTGTGTTGAGATCTATATGTACTTTTATGTGTAACTCTTTTTACAATGTAACCTGTTTGGGACTCAAAGGCACTACAAATACAACACAAAGCTACATTATCCCTGTCCTTTCATCAATCTGCTATCAACACTGGCATTTTTAAAGGAAAAGGTGTCAAGTCTTCCCACCACAAATTCTTAAGTTTTTCTTTTCCTCCCGCTTCAACAGCATTTTAAAAATCTCCTGCATTCTGTTTTGCATATCATGGCACCATCAGAAGAACTACCTTTTTACTTGGTATAGGCTTGAAAGGTCTTTTAAAAAAAGACTCTCAGATGAAAGCCCCACTAAAGAAGAAAGCTAGCTGTGAACAGGCATTTGATTTCTATTAATAACCAAAAGTGTAAATTACAAAATTCAAAATCCTTTGTCTGAATAGGCTTCTCCTGAGCCATTTCCTTTCTCTCCCCCCCCCCCGTTTTTTCTTATTCATAACTGAGCTGAATCTCAGTAGGCCAAGGATAGGAAGTGAGCCAGTCTACGTTCCTTTTTGGGGAGGTGGGTTAAGTGTATGGTTCAGAAACTGATATGTAAGAAAAGGAGAAATTGCTCAAAATGGATAGTAAAGAGGGCATTTTAAACCGGATTGAGACACTAGGAACAATGGATAGTTCATATCTATGGATATAATCCAGCCAAAGGTCAACATGGTTTAATGCTAATGATTTCAGTAGGAAAGACATAGGCATTGGCCCTATATACGGTATATATATTTACCTGGAATAATGCTCCACTGAACTTAGTGAAAAATGTTTAGGTTTTTGGAGTATTTCAGATTTCACAATTCTGGATAAAGGAGATTGTATCTTTCGGGGCATGTCAGCTGTTCCACATATAATTTTATCAAACCGACGTTATAATTCTAAAATATTTATAGTAATTTATAGTAGATTGCAATGGTTATATAGCCCATTATTTCATTTATTTAAAACACTATCTTTCCTTAAAAGAAAATGCTTAACAACAGAAGCACTGTGGCCATTGACAGAGATGTAGCAATTGGGTGGAAACAGTTCATGCATTCAGTCATAAGTATGGGGAATTGGATAGTTCCCTGGAGAAGGCAACTCAGGTCCCAAGCTTTCACATAGGTTAGGTCCTAGTCTTTAAAAATCAACTAACTCTGTACAGTTGGAAACCACAAATTTGTTACACCATTGTGATCAATTCCATGTGAACTGAAATGAGTGGTTGATGAGCTGTTGGTCGGTGCACCTCTGTTCAAATTACAAAATTAAAATATTGCTTTTCAGTTAAATTATCTCGACCAATTAATTTAGAGAGGATTAATTTTTGATAAGTTTGAGCAACTGTCTGGGGATTGGGAACCTCATTGCCCCCCTGGGAACCTAAAGGGTATCATCACTCTACTGTACCCTTGAATTCTCAACTTTTTTAAAAAAAAAGTTTGATTCCCTGGTAAACTTTGGGTTAATTCTTTCAAAAAAGGTTTGAAAATCATGACAGAATTGCCCCCAAACCTCTCACAGAAACAGGGGCAGTTTATTTGTTTTTTTTTTAAAAAAAATGGGTATCAGAAAGCATTAGGGACCTTAAAACAACTCAGGGTTGAGCTCATGTGACTTGTAGGCCACAGTTTTCTCCACCTCTAATTTATAACTTTTTCCCACCTGACAAGTTGGGGCCAACGGTAGATGTTTTCTTCAGTATCAGTGGGTTGGTGAAGCCACTCTGTTACATCTACAGCAGTGCCAACTGTCAAAGAGGAGAAAAAGTAGAAGTCCAAAAGAGCAGCAATGATAGACTTCGACAATCATCTCCAATTGTCATGGCCAATCCTGGTTAATCGTTTGCTGTCCTACTTTTTCAGTTGCTTTTAAAAAAAGTCCCAGATTCTCTGTCTTCCTCCCACTGTCTCCCTTGTTCTCAATTTACTTCAGTGATTGTAAACTGAGTTCAAAATGAAAAAGTAACATGCACTCAATTAAGGCAGGAGGCAAGGAATGGAGGGGTGGAATCTTCCCTTCCCAGTAGCCTCTGGTTAAAGCAAACTGTTGCAGCCTCTTCTGTGACCTTCTTCATTAATAACATTTACAAATCTGACCATTCTCTGATGTTGCTCAGACACACATATCCGAGATTTCATCTGTGAAATGATGGACAGTATGGAAGTAAAAGATCTCAGTTTTACCTAATATGCATGTGCCTTCAAGTCACCTGCCAATTTATGGTGATCCCAAGATGTGAAATCATTTCCATCTTTAATTATTTAGTTTCTCTGTATTACTTTTTTCACCTGCAAAGCAATCTTTATACTTTACCTAATTGTGTTTTGAGCTTCACTAGACAGATAGATAATCTCTGTTGTTGTTGTTGTTGTTGTTGTTGTTGTTATTCTCAGAAGCCTGTGGAAGGTTCCAGGTATTAAGCTTAGAACATCACAGTGCCTAGTTCCTGAATGGTTGGTGCTTTCCTTTTTTCTATTTCAACAAAATACAAACTCTATGATTTAACATCAGTCACTTTTTCTTCTCCACTCCTTCTTCTTCTTCTTTTTCTTTTGCTTCATTGACTGTCTCGTCTGCTAGAGAGGTCTAAAGAACTTGAAAGCTTGCATAGTAGTTTGTGCCCATTGAGTTGGCTAATGAAGGTATTACACTGATATGGATTTTAGCTTTCTCCTTTTAGAATTCTGTGTCATTCATCCAAATGATAAAGACTTATTTACTACGAAAAAAACATGGATCAGCTGCAAATCTGTGGTGAAATGGTCATCTGTCTCTACTCATAGCCTACTTTTCCAGAAGGAGAGCCATGTTAGTCACAGCAAAAAAAAAAAGTCATGTGGCATCTGGTCTCACTGATTGTTTTTTTTAAAAAATACTTCTGCTTTCAATTGCAGTGGCCTACTTCATCAGATTAAAAATAAGGAAAATCCCCTGTAGAGCGCAGCTGGCCCAGTGCCCTCTGTTTTATAACACTCTTTCCCTTTTGAAACAGAGATCCTTTAGTCCCAATTTCTATAACTTTCAGTTGCAGAGGACAATCTTGCAGCTGGTGTTTACTATGAGACTTCCAAATCATGTTTAAATAGCCCCTTGACTACATCATACAAATTTGCAGCATGAAGACAATCCTTCAGAAATGTATATATATATATATATACAACACCCTGAAAATAGCTGTGCATTGGGGGTGGGTGGGCTGAGGGGACTGACATCATTTTCATTTTGTAAATAAGATAATTCAGTGTAAATTGATTGGTTGCCAAACTAATATGCACTGAACATTATAAAACACAAGGATGTTTCAGAAGAGCAACATATCCTATGGATTTTGCCAGGCTGAGCATGACTAAGGAGTTGTTCCCTCTAGATCAGGGCAGGCAAAGTGTGACCTTAGCTTTCATACAGTGCCAGCAGGTGTTTTTTGTTTCCACAATACTCTCAACTGCCTTGCCCTGGGGTGGGTGGGAAGAGGAAGGCTGAATTGCCTTTTCTCAAAACCTTAATGAATGACAAGTGACCTTCTACATATGTCCCAGTGCCCTCCCCCTTTTAACTTCAGCAATACTAATTTTTGAAAGACCCATACACTCCAACTGTCTCAATTTATCAGGGACAGTCTCGATTAACCTTCTGTTGTCCCACTTTTCAGTGGCTCTTAAAATGTTCCAGCTTCTCTTTTGTCCTCAGCTTACTTCAATTACTGCACACTAAGTTCAAAGTATAAAAGTAGTTCACAACATATTCAGCCAAATGAAGTGGAAATCCATCAAGAATCTTGCCCAGATACAAGCAGATATCTTCTTTCTCAACAAGTGCAAACAACAGGATGTCATTCCTAAGGGCCTACATGTGGGGAGCCCTTTGCAAGCTATGCATCATGTAGAGTTCATGATTTCTACTCATACTGACTGGGTCTGCAGTAGCCAACATTTCTTTTTAGTTTTCTTCAGTTAAACTCCTGCATTTCTGTCTGTCCCTGGCTTCCACTCCGCCATAAGCATCGGAAGAAGTAGACTACGAAGAAGTCTATGAAAGCTCATGCTACAAACTTCCTTGTTGCTGCTTTTTTCAGTTAGTCTCAAAGGTGCTACAAAATCTCTACATATGCCCTCCATATCCATGGATTTTTTTTATCCACAGATTTTTTTATCCATGGATTCAAGCACTGGAAACATTTAGAAATATATAAATCTGAACAGCCTTGATTGAGCTATTTTATATAAGGAACATCATCATACTATGTCATTATATATAATGGAACTCGAACACCCAAATCCAGTGGATACCAAGGGGCCACTGTACTGTACTAGTTACTGATCCAGTTTTGGATCTAGATGAAGGAAAGCAAGTTCCTTATTAAAAATTAATTTACTAGGGCTTTGTGTGGACCCCAGATTTTATTTGAAGCATTAATTTAGCAATTTGGATATGACTCCAAATGGAGATGTGAGAATCTGGATTGCAACTGACTTACATTAAGAAGCCAAACAAAGCTGTAGCTGTTTATTATCTTTACAAATCACCATAAAAATAGGAGACACAGTAGACCATAAAGAGGGAATTGACACAGCCAAATTTCAAAAAGACAACCCAGGAATCTTGACAAACAAGATTTTTTTTTTTTAAAAAAAGTTGTTTCCCATGTCATATTGGGAGTTCATTCTGTTTTGCTGTGGTATTGTTGCCCCAGCACAGGGGTTTTCAGCATTTAGTTCTCCAGATGTTTTGGACTTCATTTCTCAGAATCACTCAACATGGCCCATGCTGGGTGATGTTTCTGGGAACTGATGTCCAAAGCTGTTGGAGGACCAAAGGTTTAGACCCACTGCCCCAGAGTATCACTAACGTATGTCAAAGTTTAACTAAGACATATGATACTGATAATAAGTAATGCCAATAATACAACAGCTTACTTGAGCAGTGACTGAAGCAGTAGTCCATCTGATGGGATTCAATTATGTAGTATAAGAAAAGGGGATTGATGAGAGGATGCCTTACTTTAGTTATACAGTTGGAACTCCATATCCACAGATTCTGTATCCATGAATTCAATCATCCATGGCTTGAAAATATATATTTTAAAATATATTCCAAAAAGCGAAACTTGATTTTGCTATATTATATAAGGAACACCATTTTACTATTTAATCAGACTTGATCATCCATGGATTTTTTTCATCTGGGGGGGGGGGCTGGAACCAAACCCCAGAGGATACTAAAGCCCCACTGTAGTTGACAAGATCTCTCCCATCCACCCTTTAAATCATTTGGTGATCTGACTGGCATTGGTGATCATCATTTGGTGCTCTGACTGGCCTTCTAATGGCCTCCAATTTTTCCTACCCCATCTCTTCCAAATTTGCCAGCTGTAGCCTTTTTTTATATATATAAGGGAAGGAAACTGAAAACTGCTCGGCCTTGCCTCCATTGCAGTTGATGAGATTATGCTACCTCTGCCCTGTGCAAGATTGCCTGTAGCTTAAGGTGTTACCTCTTAAAGTGTTCAAGCAGACTGCTGCTGGTGTAATGCCCTTGCTTACCCCTGGTCTTTTTGCAGTATAAAATGAAGGCACACAGGAATCCTGGAATGTGTTTTCACTTCAAAATCATTCCAGACAATGCCCTACCTTTTTCTGTGGTGCCTCGGACTCCTCTTGACTTCCTTCTAACACTTAAGTAACAATAACAACTAGGCAATATTGATAGGTATGGAACAGAACAGATCATCTTTCCAGAACACATACAGACTCATTAAACAGACAAATTAATAATAAAGGCAAACAGAATCTAGAGCATTCATTAAGACAAAAGGAACTTGAAAAGAGGAAGATTTGGTCATACCAACTCAGTTGACAATCAACAACCACCCACTTGTCACCCAAACTCTTTCTTGATCTGTTACTAACATAGCATTAAGAGACACCCAAGAAGAAGTGATTTAGTCAATTGACTTCAAAGACCACACATGATCCTTCCCCATAAGCACAATGATAGGAATATACTGGTGGGATTCATCCACGTGACTGAATGAAACTGGTCAGTGAGCAAACTCACATTCTCTCCTTCCCTTTTGTATCACATCAGCTTGACATTTTTGTTACATGGTTATGCTGAACGCTCATCCTCCCAGTTTAAAAACAGTAGCAGTAACACACTGTGCAACAGCAATCAAAATGTCTATTTTGAAAAGAGATTTAAACATCAAATTTAAATTAAATCCTGAATATCTTCCTAAAAAATCAGATCTTCAGGAAAATCATTAATGCACAAATGAAATATGGTTCCCATAGACATTGCTTCTGAGAATAAGCCAACCTACTACAACCTTGATATGTACTGGAATTAAGTGGCATTGGATTACAATTCCCATCAACTGCAGCCTGCCACCACAAATACAGTTAAAAAGAGCATAGTCCAGTTAAACTTTCTTCAGGCTGTAATATTTCTTTGTTTGTATTGATCTCATTAATAGTTTTACCATAGGTCTTCCTAGTTCACCTGCTAGAAGGCTATGCTAATCTTGAATTAATCCCTTTAAAGCCAGTTATAGATCTCCTTAATCAGTCTGCTTCAGTCTTTGCCAATTCTTTCACATCTAATGAAATACATCAATAACATAGGATCCCAAGACAATTCAAATGATATCAACGACCCGCACTATTAAATCATTAAAGCTAGAAAATATTGCATAT
Source organism: Urosaurus nigricauda (assembly GCA_034509955.1). Classification (NCBI taxonomy): domain Eukaryota; kingdom Metazoa; phylum Chordata; class Lepidosauria; order Squamata; family Phrynosomatidae; genus Urosaurus; species Urosaurus nigricauda. The sequence goes on along the minus strand of JAOEGL010000003.1, from coordinate 106,712,882 downwards.
GAAACACTGGAATGGCAACCTGAGTTAGAAAAAAGAAGCATGGTAATGACATTCAGACTGGAAACCCAGCACCCCCTCAACTCGGGAATCAGTAAAAAGTGCAGCTGGAGAAAAAGTGAGAGGGGAAATGAATCATTCTCTTCAATGAGAACAAAAGGATAGGAGGCCCTATTTGTGCATCTCATTGACGTCAATAGGACTAACTTGAAGATCCAGACCTTTACATTATAATAGCTGAATATGTAACACAGCTAGGAATTCATTGTATCTTAATAGACTTTAAGCCCAATACAAATAGAGATGCATGCTTCTGTAAAAATGTTTCGTTTGGGGACATTATTATATGTAGTCATTAAAACAAAATGAAAGGACTTACATTTCCAAAGATGTGGATTTAGGACAGCCGTGGTGATCAGAAAGACCATTATAGGCTGAATCCATACTGTAAAAATAATGCAGTTTGACACCAAATTGCCATTGCTCAGTGCTTTTGGATTCTAGGAATTATAGTTTGTTGTGGCAAAACAAGAAAATAGTTGTTTGTTGTGGCTCTCTGACAGAGAAGGTTATATGTCTCACAAAACTACAGTTCCTAGGATTCCATCACACTGAGCCATGGCAGTTGACGATGTGTCAAACTGGATTATTTCTGTAGTGTGGATGCAGTTATAATTTGCTGGGCAGCAATCACCAATGTTCTCCACCTTAGCTATGCCAGCTAGGATTGCTGAAAGTTGCAGTTCAACAATATCTGCAGGGCCACACAATCCCCATTCCTAGTTTAAAGAAATACAGTCAAATGTTTAGCAACATAAATACTAGAACTGTGTCATTAGTTACTTTTCTGATAGTGAAATCATACTCCCCTATGCACTCTTTTTAGCAGTGTCTAAAATAACATAAAAAAGATGGATTAACCATGTCATTTTTGATACCAAGGGAACACAAATAATAAAAAGCAGTTTAACATCATTGTGTACCTGTTGTATGGCAGGGGAATCCACTGTGTTTTCAATTTATGTCACATGTCACTGTAGCACCCTACTGTGTCATGCACCGAAATACAGAATGGATGAGAAACAACACAGCATATAATAGCAGCAGCAAATACTATATCTTTCATTCGCTAATTGACGTACACTTATATGCATATAAATACTCTTAAGGAAACTGCTCCAATATTTCTATTTGAGCAGAAGCAAATAACACATAACAAATATTTTATGTGACAAACTTCACTTCTTTCACTCTTTGCCAGTCACAATTCTCTCTAATTTAGTCATTATTCAGAACTTGCTTGTCAAGCCTTCTGTCTAATTTTTTCTCTCTCACCTGATCACAGGTACTCAAGATTCAAGCTGTATTGTTTTGTAGAGATTGGCTAGTGATATCACATGGTATTGCCTCCCTTTATGAGCAAATGTTCAGCCAGTCATATAGAGAATGAATGCTCATACATGTGAATTTTTATTTCCTGTAAACACTTGTTAAAAGCAGAGCTGTTTGTAGAAGTAAAATGCAGAGCATAGAAACATAAGCAAGCATGGGAAAAGTAAATCATGCAAATAAATCTCAAAGTTCATGGAAATAGCTGCTCTCTTTTGCTATATTGTTTTTCACAGCAGTTTTTGTTTAAGTACCACTAGGTAGTTCAACAAAAACAGGTGCTTTTTTTCTTGTAGACAAAAGCAATGCATTGTATGTGGCCAACCTGGTTTAAACTCTCAAGCATAGATCATATCTTCTTTCTGAGAGAAAATGGGATGTGGATTTACTTCCGTTTAGATACTGGATGATTCTTCTTACTCCTCTTTATCTGAGGGGGATCCTTCACATTTTCCTTGCATTTTGTTTTAGGTGGAATTTTAAGACCACACTGCTTTCCAGAACGCAGAATCTTATAGCAGGATCTTTCTTACCATGATGTGGTATTTGAAACATTCTTTTTCATTGTATCACAGTGGGCTGTAAAGGACTGAAATGAAATGTACACAGTTTAAGGCTGCTTCCACAGTGCAGACTGAATTCAGTTTGACACTGATTTAACTGTCATGGCTCCATCCTATGGAATCCTGGGATTTATAGTTTGGTGTGACACTAGTGCTCTCTGACAGAAAATGCTAAATATCTCATGAAATGACAAATCCAAAATTCCATAGCATTGAACCTTGGCGGTTAAATTGGTATGAAGCTGTCTTCATACCACAGTGTATATGCTGCCTCTGTCAGTGTCAGAACCACGCATGCATAGATTCTGTAAGAGTTCTGAATATATAGTCAATAGATGGAGAATGGTTTTGCGGATGTTTGTTTTTTCAAATGATAAAATGTGTTATATGTTTGTTTGCTTGGGGCTGATGGGTAGGTTAATAGCTGCTGTGGCTTATGGGTCAGTGGATAGTTGGTTGGTATAGTGGGGCTGGGATGTGTGTAGCTGGCTAGGATAGTTTTGAGATGTGGGCTGCGTCAGGTTGGTGTCTGGCAGTAACAATGGAAGGGGGGGGGGTAGATGGTGAAAATGCCTGAGTCTGAAAGAGATAGGTGAGAAGGTTTAGAGGGGGGGGGCGGGCTGGCTAGCAGGGGAGGGACTAAGCTATGGGAATTAGAGGTGGGTGCTAGCTTTGGTGCCGAATGCAGTGGAGTTTGGATTTTGGGGTTTTTTAATATACTGCTTGGTTGTTGTTGGGGGGGGGGGCAGTTTTGGCTTAAACTTGGACTGGTGAATTACTGAATATGTGTATTCAATAAAGATCTCTGCTGTTTCAAAACCCTGGACTCTTTAATGCGCATTGGTTCTGACTTAACTCAAGTCTAACAGTTAGAATTTACATAGTCCAGTCTAACTACATGCTTGCAGGGAGAGAGAGAGAGAGAGAGAGAGAGATTACTTGTCCTTGGACATTACAAAACAAAGGCACAAACTATGGCCAATATCCTTCATCCTATCAGCAGATCATAATGTTCCACTGAGTGTATATCTGGTTCCCACCCTCCCTGCATGTCTTACCTATCTGTTTTCTGGCACAATGTCCCTCCCTGCGGCCTTTCAGTGGTCTGGTCCGGATGAAGAGCAGCCAGTTGGCTCCATTTCTGCAGCCAGCCACATGAAGATGATTATCATCCTTTTGCACTGTTGTGAGGTTCAGCAGGATGACTTTTTTCTTCTTTTGGATTTAGGAACAGAAATGGTTGGTTGTCTGGCCTCCCTGCACCCTCCCATGGCTTTTGAATGTCCATGGAGAGGAGTAGCCAGCCAGGAAACAGGTTGGTGGCTAGTGGAAGGGGCCACCATCACACACACACACACACACACACACACACACCCCTAGCACAGGTCTACCACCTTAAAAGAATTGTGTCACAGCTGCCAGTTCATGGCTTTTTGCTGAGATTTTCCTTGTCCTCCATAAGAAATAGCCAATGAAGCAGAATGAAGCAGGGAAAAGGTAACCATAACATGGTTATACTGTGTGTCTTCTTTAACCAACACTAACAGCGTGGCCTTACTCTTAGGAAGAATGAGGCAAGTGCTTCAGGTCCTGGTGGGCAGTAATTCCCCTGGTAGCGCAGTGGTTAAATGCCTATACTGCAGCCACTCACTCAAAACCATAAGGTGGCGAGTTCAATACCAGCAAAAGGGCTCAAGCTTGACTCAGGCTTGCATACTTCTGAGGTCGCTAAAATGAGTACCCAGATTGTTGGGGGCAAGTAGCTTGTAGTTGTAAACTTCTTAGACACTGCTTAGGCAGTATGAAGTGGTATATAAATGAAGCTGTTTGTTTTTTGTTTTAACCCATTTCCCTCTCTTGGAGACCAGAATTATGTATGCTACATGGCCCGTCCTTCATCTCTAAACAAGCCTAGGCAGCATGCCCTTCCATGGCTGGTACTTCAGTAAAACTCAATTGCTCACCCAAGTCAGCTTCTGTATGTGGAATGAAGGGAGCCCCATCTTGTTCTTTCCCTAAGAACAATGTCAGAGAGATATGGGTTGGGTGACCCTGTGACAAAAATCATTATCAGCAATCATTTGATGCTCATAACTTGTTGGTTGGGGTCAGAAATAAGAACTAGCTACTTACATTCACTTAAGTTATAAGTAAGTTGCAAGGTTTTTTTGAAATGTAAAGGAGCAACAATTAAATTTATTTTTTAACCTTAATAGGTTAATTTGGAATTTCAGCATCAATGTGATTTCAGATTGAAGTTTTTAAGTTGTTGACTAGCTTCAAGAGAGAAATTGCTAAAGAGCCAACAGATTTTACATTTCCTAGCTTGGAGGAACACAATAGCAACAACAAACTTATGGGAAACAGTTAAAGAAAAGGTGGAGGTAAAGAGATAAGACTGTAAAGGAGAGAAGGCAAGAGAAAGCAAGATATAAACAGGTAAAAGCAGGAGTAAAATCATGGATTGTATTTGTTTCATTCTGGTAATTTTTTTTAGTGCAGACATTTTTTAAACAGCAGTTTAACATCAACATAAGTGTTTCACCTTCTAATACAAAAGCAATTGACTTAGATTTTTTTTCCAGCTTGTGAAATATTACCCAGCCACAAATGCAGGCAAACTATCAGGAATACATTTTTCTAGAACGTGACCACATTTCCTGAAAAACCCACAAAAACTATTAACCAAACACATTAACCCCTTTCTACTAACTGAATCACTTGGGTAGAATAAGGAAACACACCAAAATAAAAGGGAACGTCCAAAAGGGCATTTAGTCAGGAAGGGGAAGAAAGGAGGTCAAGACATTGTGACTCATAAGAATGGACCTGGTGTCTTACTGAAACCAGGATTTCTGCTTTCAAAACAAACAACTAAAATAAACACCCCACCAAACGACAACTTGAAGCAGCTATGCTGGGATGTTTCATTAAGGTCTACTTGGGTGAGGTGTGGAGGCCTGCCTTATTGCAGCTGGTACTTGGGTTCTCATTCCAGTAGTAGCTTAGAAAAATCTGCAGGAACAAATTCTGCAGTGATCAACAAAGATTCAGCCTTCCCATTCCCAGAGCAGATGAGGATTTCTTGGCTGCCATGTCATCCATGGTCCTGATTTAACCCTGAAGTGCTTCAATACTTGTTTCAGGACATATACTAGATTTGTTTTTCTGCATTATGTAGGATGCTGCTGCTGTATAGATGGATAACTTAACAACAGCTCACTAAAGAGTAAGTGCATATCACAGAGATTGCAGTCATGTTGTAGATCAATTAAGCTGAACCTCCCTCAAAAAATGATAGATCTGTGGATTTCCAGAATGCCTTCAGCATGCAACTTCAAAGACTACCTTGTTTAAATTTCTGGAATATGAGTTGTCTCTGACAGATACAATTGCTCCAAGGCATCCCCCTCCTTCATGCTACAGTACATGCAACTCCTTTACATTTCATGCGTTTGAGAAGTGTGAAGCAAAATGTAGAGAATTTGGGGAAAATCTCTGGACAGACACAGCTTGGATTCCATTTGAAGGCCTACTCCACTGCCTTTACATCCAAAATTCTTTCAGGAGTTTTCTAAAACTCAGGTGGGCTAAAACAGTGTAACATCCATAAGCCTTGTGCCCTCTGTCCCAGTTTATGTACATGCTTCTTCAAACATTTTCACATTGGTCCTGGTATGCAAAGGTTTGTAATCACACAAAAGCATATAAAAAGACTTTCAGATCATCATGATCTAAAGGGATTCTTATCCAAAAGTGTGACATGCAGACCAAAATGTGTAAAGGTCTACAGAAACATCCACATGTACTGGGTATCTGCTGGAAACCTATACAGTTTTATCCCCTCAGTGGTCAGGCAAACCGAGATTCATGCAGATGCCACCCAGTGTGTGTGTGTGTGTGTGTGTGTGTGTGTGTAGATTCAGTTCTCTCCTTTGCTGTGGCGTAGGGCTCCTCATGAGGATGCCTTCCCCACCACAGTAGAACCTTGTGAGGAGGCCTCTCCTTCCATGGAAAGCTGGCAGGGGCACACTTGGCCCTTCTCACCCCACAGCAGGAGGAGAGCTCCATTGGGTGCCACCCCCTTTGGAGTGATGCCACTGGATTAATGGTTGCCAAGTAGAATTTCTCTAAATACTAAGAGCCTTAGGATTTTATCACACCAGGCTGCTTAGACATCACAATCATGTTCATGTAGGAAACACAAACATATGGCTGGGGGACAGTCATTTTCTCACTGCAGTTCAAAAGCCACATGATACTGCTGTAGTCCTGGGCTCTGTCCTCTGCACGCTGCCCTTCATAACCCAGCCTTGCTACCCTATGCCTTTCCCATAATACCTTTTGGTATGTATTTTTTTTAAAATTGAACAGCTACAGCAATTGATTAAGTAAAAGAAAATAAAGGAAATAAATTGGGGAAAAAAGGAAAAAGCCTGCTTGGGAATAGCGAGGGAGAGGAGAAGAGGAGCATAACCATGCCCACTTGTATGACATGACTACCTGCATTTTGGAACTGCAGCAGAAAGAACTCACATGACTCAATAATAGGAAAGCAGTGTGGTCATAAGCATTGATGGTTTTCTCCTATCAATGAAAAGGAGCATTTGAGGAATGGATGGAAGAGGAAGGAGTTACAGAACAGTCATATTTTTGTGTGATAAGCTATGGCCACTGACACTACTATCCTGCTGTAATTCCACTTTAGAAGCCTCATGTGACAAAGTTCCTAGAACATAAAGAAAACAAAAATAATGATCATGGAGGACCTACATAATTCAACCTAGACAATGAGGAAATCAAAACACCCATACCTTGGATAAAACATTGATCAGCAAGGAGACTGCAGCCAAGAAATCAGAATAAGACTAGGAATTTGAAGGGCAGCCATGAAAGAACTGCACAAGATCATAAAGTGTAAAGAGATACTCCAAACACTAAAGTGAAGAATAGATGTTTTAGCCATTGTATTCCCATCACTATGTATGGATGTGAGAGCTGGACAGCGAAGAAAGTTGAAAGGAAGAAAACTTATTTGAGATATGGTGCCAGAGAAAAGTACTGGTAATAGCGTGGACAACCAAGAAGACAAATAAATGGTTTCTAGAATACTAGAAGGTAGATCACATCTGAACTCTCTCTGGAAGCCAAGATGTCTAAATTGAGGCTGTTGTACTTTGGCCACATCATAAGAAAGCTTGATGCATTAGAAAAGACAATGATGCTGGGGAAGTTGGAGGGAAGTAGAAAGAGAGGAAGACCGCATACTAGATGGATGGACCCTGTTAGGGAAGTCATGAGTATGAATCTACAGGACCTAAGCAGAGCAGTGGAGGACATGGATTTATTGGCGATATCTCATCCATATGGTCACCATGAGTCAGGGTCCACTCAAAGGCAGTTAACAACAACAACAACAACAACAACAACATTTCTGACCAAAACTGTGGTCAAGCACAGCTTTCTATAGCCCACTCTGCCATGTTTATGAAGTACTTAATAAATCAGAAATCTCCCTTACTTTGTTATGGTAAGAAGGTGATCATATTATCTCTCACCAAACATTCTTGATGTGCAACATCTATTCATTTAAAACCCTGCTCCTGCCATGCAAATTCCATTGGAAGTGAATAAGCACATTTGTGAAAACTTACCTGATGTAGAGCAACATGTGTAGATTGTGGCTGATACTGTTTAAACAGTGTCAATTATAAGTGTCTGAAAATGTGTGCATGTATGTACAAGTCTTTGAAGTGAGTCCATTCTATTTTAATGCTAACAGTTGTATGGTTTTTTTTTAAAATTGTATTATTTCAAATTGTAAGCCACTTTGAGTCCCAGGTTTGGGGGGAAATCCCAAGGGAATAAATATATAATGAAGAAGAAGAAGAAGAAGAAGAAGAAGAAGAAGAAGAAGAAGAAGAAGAAGAAGAAGAAGACCACATTAAGAAGTGACTCTTGTTCTAGAGAGCCTCTATCACAATTTGTTGCCTGACAATTTTAATTAAATATAGGAACATGTTGAGTATCATTCTTCATCCTAACCTACCTAGAATTTATAAAAGCAAAGTGACTTGGGATCTTACAAAATACATTAAAATAGATCTAGATTAAATAAATAATACTGAGACAAAAGCCTTTTGAAAACTAAAGTAATTTTGTTATAATTTATTGTCTTTCTACTAAAATGGTGATTTTTTTTTTTTTAAATTAGATCTTTCATTTCTGAAAGCAGTTTGGACCAGCCAATCAATGGATTGTTTACTATGGTCTCTTAAGTTTATATTTTAACCTATTTATGACATGCAGTTTTGTTGAGTATCAGCAGAAACTACACTACCCCAAATGCTGTGGCTAAGAGGATTCAGAAAATGAATGCAGGGGGCTGTATATAAATATATAAGGCATGGGTTTAGCTTTAGCTTTGAGTAACCATAGCCTATGTTTCACCATAGCTGGATAATCTCTACTGTTTCTCCTTTCCTGCTGAGGCTATCTACAGGTAGCTTGCCAGTCTCTAGTAATAAAATGAAAATTTTGATTTAAAAGATGTTTGTTTTTCAACTATGTGGAAGCAGTAGTACTGTATATAATTATACTAGTACTGTGTCAACCTCATGTATAAATTCAGGGAAGGTTTGGGGGTCCAAAATTAAGGCTATGATGCATGGATTAGTCAAGGAGCCTTCTTGGTAGCAGATCTTGGTAGTAAATAGGAAGACAAAAATAACCTGAGGGTTGCATGTTGTCTTTAGTGTTGTCTGCACTTTCCTTACCCTTCCTTATAGAAACAATTTGAACAGTGGAATGTGGATAGAACTTTGAAATGGAGACCAATCCCTCCCTCTCTAGAACTATGTTATTCTCACAGAGAGTATATTCATTGCTACAGTTTGTTTGCTTTAAGGACTGTGGTCACAACAGTGTCACCGATCTCTGGTGAATGTTCTTTGCATACCCTTCAGCACTTCTCTCATGAAAACCAGGACACATGTGCCAAGCAACATTAGAGTGTGGTCAAGGTGACAGAAATTATTAATGAGGAAAAACACACAAAGTAGGAGAAGGTACAGCAGCTGAAGAAGTGGGGCAACAGAGGAATAATTGGGACTGTCCCTGTCAAATAGGACAGTTGGAAGTTTATATCGTTCTTATGATTAGTAATTAGCAATAAAATTCAGGAGCCAGTATGGTTTGAGTTTAGACTATGACTCTGGGAAAACAGGTTTCCAATAAACCTGCTGGTTTACTTTGGGCGACTCACACTCTCTCAGGCTAAGAAGAAGGCAATGGCAAACCTTCTCTGAACAAATCTTGACAAGAAAGCCCTATGATTGGGATAGTCAATGAAGTCACTAGTGTTGGCGTCACCTGGTGCGGTAACTCATGTGCCACCCCCCAACTGACCTCCTCCCATACATAATCCTTAATAGTGTTTTTTTGTACTAACGCTACTCATAATTCATAATTCCCATAAATTGCTAAATGTAATGGCAATTGATCTGACATAAACAACCAGCAGTATTAAAATTATTCCTTTAAATTGCACTGTCATACACACAGCCAAAATGTATTTACACATACATAGCTTCATGTGGCTAAAGTGAAAATTTAGTAAAGTGTGATTTTTTTTTTAAAAAAAGAATTTTCAAAATATTTTTAAAATATTTTTATTTTTTTTAATTTTTTTTTTAAAATTGGGACCTCTCCTTTCTCCTCCCATTGACTCTCGCCACATTCACACCATCTCTTCAGAATCTTAAAGGGACATAGATGAACAGCACAACTTGTTTTTGCCCAGAGGCAGATGTTTCAGGAGCTGTGATGTCATCCGGTGCATACTGCACTTCTCACATCCCGTGGATTCCCCTAGTGATGCCTCTGGGGGCAGTCTAAGGCAGCATTGACCTGAAGACACACAGCAACAACAACAAGAACAACAATATTCACATTCATCCAGATGTGCACACATGTGCATCCATGCACCCGCCATAAGTCCCTTTTAGCATCTAGGTCCTTCACTGGCCCTTTTTAGACATTGCTTCTGGGTAAAATGAATGCACATTTTTGGGGCAGCATGTTTGTAGGATAACCAGGTAGAAGCATAGATAGATAGGCAAAGCGATAAAATTTTATTGGAACTGCATGTGCTATTCTAAGGCCTGCATGCCTATCAATTATATATCAACTTTATCTTCCTATCTATGATATCTATCTATCTATCTATCTATCTAGTTTACATGCAACCTTTCTTCCACAGTAGGACCAAGGGCACAAAAAGACTGTTTAAGCTTCAGATTTATTCAAAATGCAAAGTTAACATTTAATAACAAACTTTGTGTGCATGTGAAAATTTTTAATATTGTTGATAACTTTTTTCTGGAGGTGGATAAACTTGATTTTTGTTTCCTTTAGCCAAAATGTTCTCTGAGGTGCAGATTTCTCTCCTTCTTTGAACCTCACACAAACTCTGCCTAATGAAAAAGATATCCCTGGGTGCAACTTTGTTCTGATAAAGTCAACCCAAGGGTGGATTTTCCACAGAAGTGTATAGTATAAATAACAAGATTTTCTGGTCACTTTTCCCCTGCTGATTCCAAATTTCCTTTTCTGTTCCCTTCTCAGGAAATATTAGATTTCCAAAGTAGCTTCTGGGCTAAGCAGTTTGGTTCTGCCTCTGTTTTATTTTTTAAACAGAGTGTTTAAGTGCCAGCTGGTTAAGTTCCCTTCTTCAGCTGTGGTGGAAGCCTCACTTAATGTGTATCTTTTCAATCATTTTACAAGCAACATAGATTGTTTGGAAAGCCTTTCAAAAACATAAATAAGAGAATAATCCTATATATCTTTATGCAGAAGTAAGTTCCATTGAATTCAGTGGAATTTAGTTCCAGGTCAGTGTCTATAGAATTTCAGCCTTAAGGTTGTAATAAGGAAATGATTGTTTTATTGTCTAGAGAGGATATGAACTTTTTCTAGAAGCTACTAATTCTGTTTTCATACATCCAAGTTATTAAATGTATGCCTGAGCAATATATTATAGCAGATGTTTCCTGAAAACAGAAGTGGCATACATATATGTGTTTGAATATTTGAATTAAGAACATATCCTCCAACATTTCACAGAGAAAAAGTGGGACACAGTTGTTACAAAGTTATGAACGAGGAAGAACATATAAGCAAGGAGAGGCTGCAGCAGTTTGCTTTTGCCAGAGTCTATAAAGAATGGCAGGATTCTGTCCCTCCATTCCTTTCCCCTACTAACTAGTGCATATTGAACACAGTTTGAAACAATTGAAGTAAGCTGAGTGCTAAAATTAGTAGGAGAGAAAAACTGGGACATTTTAAAAGCATCTGAAAAAGTAGAATGGCAGAGGATTAATTGGCATTGCCCAATTTCTCCCCACACTATAAATCACCTGCTGGTTTGCATTTTATTGAGTTATCCTCCTATTGCTAAAAAGAGCAAAGCAGCTAGATATAGAGTATGTGATGTTGCTCTGCAGTAAGGAGCAAAACTGATTCTTATTGCAGTCAATGGATGAAATGCACTCACGCTTTTGAGCTAAGCAGAAGATTTGTTAAGACACAATCTATTTACATGTAAAAGCAGTCCTGGACCCTAGTTTTTCCTTTACTTCCACAGAATATAGTCAACTTTAAACCACAGCAGTAGAACAAATATATTAAGCAAAAACCAATCACAGTAAGATTTTACAAACTACACTAAACTGTGAACATTACTGACAATAAAATAATCATTTGCACCATACAAAGTACTAAACATGTTTTGCTTTGGAAGAAGAAATAAATTTCAGTGCTAATACAAAATTAATGTGTACATCACAATATGAATTTATTAGTATGTCTAACTCACCCCAATCTCAAGGACTTCAGATGAGTAAAACATATTAAAGCTACACACACACACACACACACAAACACACACACATATTAAAGTTATAAGGAGAGACAGTGTGGTGTAGTGGCTTGAGTATTTGGAGACCAGGGTTCAAATCTCCACTAGTCCATGGAAACCCACTGGCTGACCTTGGGCAAGTCAAACTTTTACCTCGGAGGAAGGCAATGGCAAACTCCCTCTGAACAAATCTTGCCAAGAAAACCCCATGATAGATTCATCTTAGAGTTGCCACATGTCAGAAAAGACAACACAACAACAACAAACAACAACAACAGCCTCATGTGCTGCGCATGAGGGACGACACAGCACTGCTCCAGGGCACTTATAGTGCCTTGGCAGTGGCAGAGAAAGGAGCCACATTTCAAGGCTTCTGGGCACATCGTTGCTGCAATGTGCAGTTGCCACAGCAACAATCCTGGGGAGAAGACCCAGAACAGACCTGGGGCTGAAAGTAGGACTGAGGAGAGTGGGGTGTCCACACACTCCTGAGCCCTACTGCACGCCGCATGCACCATTTTAGAGTGACACATGCAGCATGCAGCATGCCATGATGACATATCTCATGTAACACATCCAAACAGTGTGGCGCATGAGGGATAACACAGCACCACTGCAGGGTGCTTTTGGTGCCACAGAAGTGGTGGAGAAAGGAGTCGCATTTCACGGCTCCTTTTTTGGGCACACTCTGGGAGAGAAAGGGGCAGCCCCTGGCCGCCCCTTTCTCCTCATCTGTACAGGCTCTCAGTTATTCCACATTGAATTCACTTCCAATGTGGAATTAGTTATTCCACATTTAAATCTGAGCAACCTAAATCATGCTGAATAATTCCCATTGATTTCTAGAGAACCTATGTTCAACTAACATCTGTATTCAATCCAGTTTAATAACTGAATAACATGATTCCATGCCTTTCTAACTCCATTCACCAAAATAACATTGTGCCATAAATGAATGAAAGTATGTTTCACAGCCAACAGAATTTAACCTTAACTCTTCTCCTTGCTGAGTGTCCAACTATATGTCTATGGAAAGCCCATAAACTGGAGTATTCAGCTTGTTGGGCGTAATTTGTTTACAGATTATGAACCACTTAGAGAGTGCTGAGGTCACTATGAGGCAAGATAGAAATGTAAATGCTATTGTTAGTGCTAGTGCTAATGGGCACTGAGATGTACATGGTATTATGGTATTGAAGTTATGTATGAACATCACACCATGTATGCATGCTTAAACTTCATGTGTTTGTCTAGTCTCCATCTAACATAAAAATACAAGGTTCCTGACTCTGTTATTCCATACACATTTACTTGGGAAAAAGTCCAGTTGAACTCAGTGAGACTTACTTCTAAAAGACATATATAGGACTGAAGTGTGAGTAATGTAGGGCCTAATTCAGGAGTGATGAACCTTTAGCCTACACTTCTGACAACGCTTACCATTGAACACGGTGAGTGAGAACCATGGGAATTGTACACCAAAACATCTGGAGATCAAAAGGTTCCCATACCTCTTCTCATCTACATTGAATTGGCAGATAGATTACGAAATTTCATCAAGGAAATCTTTACATTTGACTCAATTTATTATAAGGAAGTAGCCTCTAAATTCTGTCTACCATGAACCCATATATTTGCAGAAGTATGCATAACTCTAGCTTGATAAGAAACTGTACTCACAAATGCATACGTGAGTTACCTCCAATGTGGCTGCACACACAACCTAATTAATAAATTGTCCACAGCACTGAACAACTGTTGGAGGGATGGGGTGGAAGATGGCTTTAGATCTACTTCCCTATTAATTGTTGACTGGAACAAATAGTTAATTGATGCCATTACTGTGTTTTTTAAATTAAAAAATAGGCTTGTGCAGGTAGCCATGGCTCTGTCACAAAGAAAAGTGGATTAAGGACTATGCCAAGTGAGCCATAAATTCGCAGAGTTTGAATGCAACACCTCAATATAATTACTTGGTGAATGGCATTGTACTATTCATTAATTTCGGTAAATGATCATGTAGAAGCCAAACAGCACTTTAAATATAAATAACAATGAATAACATTGTCATAGTCAGTTAATGTTGACAGCAACATTTTCACATTTAAATGGAAGTTACCACTACTGATTTTGTTCAGAATGCTGGCAGTTGCAACAGATCATTCTTCTCCATACCTTCATGCCACCTAGAAATAAGCACCCAATTCAGTTTTGGGGCTCTAGATGCATGGTGTAGCAGGGAGAATCACCACATTGCTGGCTTCAGTTGACCCTATCCATAATTTTCCATGAAAAAGAAAAGGAAAAAAAATGTGTAAATCTTGGAATGACAACCGTGCAACCTTTGACTTATACCAGAGTAGTATGGAAACCATATTTCTATATATCGATCTTGCTTCACTAGTTATTTAAGAAGCGTGCTGTCATGACTCAGCTTGCATCCCAATGCCATTTTCCAGATCTGCCAAATTCTGTTGTACCATCCTGTTCACAAGATAGTCTGCAGTTAACTGGAACCGCACAGCCCCTTTATGTTAAATATGTACTTGTGAGTCATTTCCTTAGCAAGTTTGTTTATAAAAATCAATGTAGTACCATTACTTCTATCACTGTATATAATTCAGCCATTCTGAAATAGGTTTTATGCAAAATTGGCTCCCAGTTCTTAAGTGATGAAATCTTATGGACAGCAATGTAAGTGGGTGTCATAAAAGTGGAAAGACCACCTTCTGATTTCTCCTTAGTATTAGCCATACTATTTTACCAGCCTATGTATTTTTTAAACCAGGAATGGGCAACTGTTGGGGATTAGGGGGTGACATTATTTTCCCAGGACAACTCTGAGGTCTACTCCCACAAAGAATTCACCCAATCTCCATGTTTTTGCACCACCAGGCCATTTTGAGCTCAGCAGAGGCCTTTTAAAAAAACATCTGGAAGTCAATACCTGGGTCACTGTCTTAGAAACAAAGTTCTCCTCAAAGAGCCCCATGGCAAAATTACACTCCTATATCACCCTTGAAGATATATGGGGCATTTCAGGGACATTTTTTTCTGCAAAATTATGACTCATAATTCCCCAGAATCATTATGCACACTCAAGTAAATATTGACCAGGCACTCAAATATATTTTGTGAAACTCTCTTTTCCAAATAGACTGACAGGAGAGAAAAAATGGCAAAATAAAATAAAATAAATAAATCAAATAATAGTTTTTGATATTTTCTGTCATTCTCAGGAGCTAATAAAAAGTCCATTCCAGGGATAGATGCATGGACAAGTAATAACTACAATTCTTGCCACTGGAATTTCAGTGACTCAGAAGGTAAAAATTGGCTGCCTTAAGTAGGGACGTATTAATTTGTCAGTTTCATTTTATTTTTATTCTTTAAAATCTTAAGATTCTGACAAATTTATGAGGAAATTAAAGAAAGTCTTCTCAAAAACAAACAAAATCATCCTTTTGAAGTGGGGGAAACAAACTTTTGCAGTGGTGAAACAAACCAAACAATCCTCAACCATTTGCGCTAGTTAAATTAAAAATGGTTTAGCTGTTTCTTGTATGGAGAGGATCATGCTCTACCTGCCTTCTATGTAGTTGTTAAGGATGCAGATCCTGTGTGTGAGATGGGAATAGCTGGCCCAGTTCAGCATCACAACCATGGATGAATACACAGAAATTCAAGCCAAGCTTTTAAGTGCTGAATGCATTCATAACTCTCTTCCTGGGTGGGTGAGCCTGTCAGTATCGCTTTCTTCCACATCCCACATTTTTCTTTTCTTTTCTTTTTTAAAAAAGAAAATCTCAAATCCTTTCTGTTGAATTTATGAAGAAATTTACAAATTCTGGAAAGTTTGTGCATGCATGGGCATGCACATGTGTGTGTATGTGTATATGTATACCCTGAAAAATAATAATAATAATAATAATAATAATAATAATCATCATCATCACCATCATCATCATCATCATCCTGCTTTTGTCCCAAGACTGGAACCCAGAAACTGTCAACCATCCCTAACCTTAGAAATAAAATAAAATAAAGAGGGATGCCTATGAGCCAAATTAAACATCAGGGGAAAGGCATAAACACAACTCCTGACACTGTATTCTTGTTCTAAAAACAGTCAGATTGCAGAGATTGCTTGGGTCAGGGCTGTGGCACTCAGAGAAAAGGGTACCACTTTATCCCCCTTTATGTGGTCTCAATTCAAATAAACTGCTGAGGCCTCAATTTAGCCATAGATAGGAAAACATAACAAACAGGGACAATATGAGTGGCTGTTTTTAGCAAAAGAAAAAAAAATGATGCTGAGAAATGCATCCAAGCTTGTCCTGCATCATGTTTAGTCTGATGACTCAGTGAAAACAATGTGCACTGAACTCTCATTGACTCCACTGGGGATTAGGCATGCCTAATATTCTCTGGATTTCACCCAAATGGTCAGAATTTTAACAAGGGTGTTATGCCACAGATATTAGATGCAGCACTCTAGTGATGCCGAATGCCAAGAGCTAATCTAAATAAAGCAGTGTTGAGGGTTGAAATCCCTAATGGTCTGTTCCACAACACAGCTAATTCAAAAATATACTGATACAAAGCCTTTTGTTTTGTCTGATTCGTAGCAAAGTGAATGGGACTAACACCCCTACCTATACTCACTGAACTGGGAATGAGCTTCAAATGGATTCCCTGGAATTTATCCCCAAGAAAGCAGTTTAGGATTACAATCGTCTTAAATTCTAACATTTTATATTGATCAAGTCGTGGACTGGGTTGTATGAAGCACCACTGGTATGCCTTAATGTGCCAGAACCTGATCTGAATATCCTTCTGTTTGCTTTATTTGGGTATTATAGTTTTAGGCTGCTGTGCCCTATGCCTGTTAAACATGAGCTATAATACACATGAGTCTTACCTCTAATGTTTAAACAAGGAATAAGCATATTGTTTTCATTTAAAGGAAAAGATTTGTGGAAGAGCAGAGATAGGATTGTAAATCTGTGCTTTTTTTGAATCCTGACATAATGTCTGAAGACTCTTCAAAGTATAAAAATAGCAGGTTGTTCCCCATGGCCCAATCCATATTTCAAAGCATGGGCCAAAGGGAGTACAGTCAATTTTAGATAGGTTATTATTGAATATGAGTTGATGCCAGGTTAACGTTAATATTTAGACGTGACAATATTTACTGATCTGTTTCAGCCCTGCACTATGATGTCCTACAAAAATATGTCGATTTGATGTAAAGCAGTTCTTATTTGGAAGAAACTGTATGTTTATTTCCATACACTCCCCTTTTAAAAATATAATGGGTGATGGCTTGCTTGCTTAAACAGCTAAAAAGACTAGCAACATGCAAGACCCTAAGAGATGTGAAACAACTCTTCAAATTTGCAACAGAATTCTGATTTATAAAGCTACAAGGAAAAAAATCTCTGAAGCATTGCAATCTGTACTTGTGTAATTTCCCATTACTTCAGCATTTGTGTATCCAACATTTTTTTTAAAGAAGGGGGGAATATGGATAGTAGAAGGGGGATAAATACAAAGGCAAGCAGCGGGTGGGTGGGGGTGGGTGGGAGCAGCAACCTCAAACAGCCATGCAGCTATTAAACATATGCCAAAGTAAACAATAGTGTTAAGGTCTGCCACAGCTTTGCCCTGCAGGTAGATGACAGGCAGCACAGAAGGAAAGCAAATGGGAAGGAAAACAGAAAGACAGTACAGGATATGGATGAGATGCTGAGCCGGAGCCCTAGAAGCCTGAAAGGCCTGGATTGTGATCCTCAAGTCACATCAGCATCAGCCATGCAAAGCAGGACATACCTTTCTGGCTTCCTTGTTCTGTCGGCTGAAACAAAGCAGTCCCATTCTCAGCGGGAGGCCAAATCAAAATGAAATTTTATTTAGTCTGCACTGTCCTCAGATTGGGTTTCAGAACGACTGCTTTAGGAGATAGCATGGATATGGCTGATGCATGCTTTGCATATGAAACTGCAATGGGGAAAAAAATCTACATAATCAAAAAAATCTGTGCGGTGTGCATGGAAAACACACACACACATGCACACACACATCTCTGGACATTAGCAATTCAGCTGCAAAAAAGGTTTGCTGAAATGACCTTTCTGAATCATATGAATTGTTTCCAAAAATAGGCATTTTATGTAAGTGCCTGAAAGATCAGTTTTAGAGATGCTCTTGGAGAATTACTAGAATACAGATGCCATTCTTTTCTGTTCTTTTTCTTGGTGTTAAAAAGAATTCATCAGAATAGTGGCCTGAAAACAAATGCTTGGAAAAGACAATACTTTTGTGTCTTGCAATGTCATCTATTGTTCCTCTGATCATTAGTAATGTGTTTTGTTTAACCCCCCTCTTCCTACAGCAACCAAAAATCCCCCAGCCCACTTGTACAAAATAACATCTGTTTTTGCAATCATTAATATAATGCAGACCATGCTTGACTTATGAGAGAGAAATGTTTCTTTGAGTAGAGACTTAATTTTACAGCCTGTTAAATAAAATATCAAGAGATCTCCACATATTTTCATGAGAAGTTGGAAATAACTCACAAAAGCCATAGGATGTATCTAGAAAACATGCAGGGCAGACATCATGTAATGCCTTTGTTATCAGTTATGCTGCAAATGTGATTTCCAAATAGGATTTGTGGTGGCAGTATAGTGAACACATAGCAACATATAGAAAAAGGAAGTTGTATACAGTATTCATTGAAACCAGGGGAGCAGAATGGAGCCTTTGAGTTCATCCATATTCATATCCAATGACAAGATCCATTTAAGACTGCTTGGTTGTGCTGTGCAAGAAACTAGCCATAGTACAATACACATTAAATGTTCTTCAAATGTGTATGTGCAGGCCTTTCTCTGAAACAAGGAAACTCCAGGCACATGGTTTTGTTTTGCAATTATTGCCATTCTAAAATAAGCAGTGCTAAAAAGTATAGTATAGATGCCATGGCAGAGTGCGGGAAAGAACTCAATTTATATTTAAAGCCAGGAGGATACAAAAGGGATGAGTATACCAAGCGAAGAGCAGAGCTACAAACTTACAGCAATAATGAGATACAGTACAAATCAAGCACACAATGTGCTTTCAGAAAGCAGTGACGGAAGTCACTGACAACAATGCAGCCATGTGTACACATCCCTTGGAGACATATTTTGTAATTCAATCTTCTGTCTCTTGTAGGATATAGGTTTGGGATCCTTAGCAATAACTGCTAGAGTATAAAATCCTTCAGTAATTGGGCCTTGCAGGAAGTAACCTCAAACACATATTGTGTACTTCCTCAGCAATTTAATAAATTCAGCAATCCATAAGGAATTGAGTGCAAATATATATATATTCAGTGTGTATGTGTGTGTAACAATATATATATTGTTAAAAAGACAAAAGTGCATTTATAAGTATGTTTTTATATTTTAAAAAATGTTTTCTATGGAGTACAAGAAGATGAATTAACTGGCTGTAGGGCACCTTACAGTAAAATGTTTGAACAGACCAGATCTCCCCCCCCCCTTCTTTGTTGGTGTGTGTTTCTTATGGCCACAGATTTTTGCGCACTGTCTGCCACATTTTAATTTTGAAAAGTATATTTCACATTATAACAGGAATATGCCTCACCCAAGGCCATTATTCCCCAAATCCTGTGCACCTGGCATTTGTTTTAAACCTAATAAGCATCTGTGAATATGCAAATGTTTGATGTCTCCAGTAACCTCATTAATTTATTCCTCAGGCAATCCAGGAATGTGAACCAGTACTCTGCCACAACCACTAAGACTAGGAGGAAAGCTAGAGATAAAAACAGCTGGAAGAAGTGGGAAAACATTTTACATACTGGAAAACTTTTATCTCTTCCCCCACCCTGCACATTTCTTGTATTTTGCATGCCAAGTCTACAATACTTGCTGAAATGTTTTTGTCTTTGTTTTTTTTTTTTTTTTAAAAAGCTGAATAATGACAGGGAACACTTAAGATCCAAAATGAAAAAAAATGAAGCCAAAACACCACTTCAAAATAGTTGAAAGTTAAGAAACTCAACAGAATGTTTTGTTTGAGCATAGTTTCAGGGCAAGAGTTCATTTCCATTGGGTGTGTACATGGCTTCCCCAATGCCCTTAATATTTAACGTAATGTATTTTCATTTGGACCTGGTCTCAGATGAGCAAGGAAACAGCCTCTCCTACCTTCTCTGATGCAGAGCAGCTGAATAATCGTGTGCTTTGCCCACATTAAAAGCTCTGAATAATGTTTATAAAATGTTAGGGAATCCCGGTAGGTTTCCTATTTAACAAGCCATGTATGACAAATCACAGTGTAATGTACTACGTTCTTAATCTTTAATTAGAATGTGAATATCTGCTAGAGAACGCAGTTAACTTTGACACATTAAATCTTCTGGTTAAAGTGCCTTATAGGAAGTGCAAAGATGAAACAGTGTAACAATCTACTGCCTCTCTCCATTCACCCAGACAGTTGGGGAAGGATGATAACATCTTGTAATACCTGCTCTGTAGTAATTAATCGCTGTGGTATTTAGGACCATTCAAGTAGACAAATATGACAGAGACAGGGACAATTAGGAACCTTGTTCAAGCTACATTAACTTTTCCAGCTATTACAACACAGCAGCTCAAGTTTGCTTGTAAAAGCTGCAGAGGGATTGTTATGCATTAGCCGTGCGATTATTAATGAAAAGAAAAAGAGAATTGTGTTTATTGTACTTTGAAAATTGCAAATAAATTTCAATTATCTGCTGTGTCATTTTGTTAAACATGCATTTCTGAAATGCCTTTGTGCTCTAAATCACAAGCTGCTTATGGCTAAGTGATACTAGGAAAACCTCAGGGAAGTGTAATGTCAGTTTTGTCTCTTGTTTCCCCCTTCTTTCACTTTTATCAAACTGGTCTTCTTTGTCTTGAAACCAGAGATAGATTTCTTGAAACTGGAAATGATGTTACCTAAAAAGCTTCAGTTAGCTAGTGAACCTTGCAGACACTTGCCATTAACTGCCTCCATCTCCTATTGGGCATTTGAATCAAGCTCTTACAGCCACTGTGAGAACTCTGACTGGAACTGCACATGATGTTCCAACTACAATGAGTAAGTTTCTGAACCTCCTAAATTTGCCCAGTGGCTGTGTTCATGATGTCTTCACTAATCCTTCCATTTCATCCCACCCAATCTCTTTTCATGGGAGACCTGAGGATTTCACTTGCCAGTCCATCTGATGAGAGAGAACATAGAGTCGTAGTAAGGAGAAATTGGGGTGAGAACTCAGCTAGTCCAAATAAATAAATCATCAAAATGGATCTTGTTTGTACTGCATCCTCACTTTTATTTTCTTTACATAAATATGTGAACTATCACTTTTAGTATCATGAATATTCACAGAGGCCTGAGAAGCTAGTACACATTTATTAATTCATTCACAGACGAGAATTTTATGCCTATCAATGAACATAGTGACACTGTATGGTCTCTTATCTTCATCCAATTAGGGAACAGAAGGAAAGCCACATGATTCATCTTTTGAGGCACAAATTGACAAGAAATGAAGAGCATGCCTTACAAAATGTTCACTTCCTGGTATAAAAATGCATTTTTTACCAAAAAAACAAAAAACAAAAAACAACAACAACAAATAGCCAGAAGGTATCACTGAAGAGAGAAACCAGCACCAGCCTTCATAAAAAGTTCACTATCTGGTGTATTTGTTTAAATGGGTGAAATCCTATAATAGGTGCATGGAGGAAGTTCTGCTGAACTGGGTGAAATTTACCTAGTACTGAAAATCATACAGAGCCATTCTTATGAAATAAACTTATGGGCCAATGTTTCAAATTCATTAGAACAGCAAAGCAAGCGTATATTGAAGCTTAATTATCCAAGCCTGCAGATTATTTACTCAGCTTTAGCAAGAAGTATCTCTAGCCACCTTTCCATTTCAAATATTCCTTCATAAATAAGTGTTCTTAAATTATGAAATAAGTCCACATTTCTAGATTCACTCCACTTCTTCCCTCTACCTGCTTAGCTTTGCATTGGCGGGGGCGGGGGGGGGGGTCTTTCAAAAGTCTTCAACCAATCTACACTTCAGAGCACTTTCTGAATTGAAAGGAAACAAATCCTGTATTTGCTTCAGGGTGGGAAGGAAGGAACTGCTCCACATTTCAAAGATGGAGTTTTATATTTCTGAAATTTTGCTTGTCTGAAAGCCATGCCCCAACCATTTTCCTTTCCTTTTCTTTTCTTTCTTTCCTTCTTTCCTTCCTTTCCCCCCCCCCTCTCTTTTTCTTGCTGCCTCCTCCCCCCTTTTCCCCTTGTGGTTTTCCTTGAGACTGACAGACTTACATCAATTGTACTCTGCAAATAAAAAAAGAAAGGCCAGCTTAGCGTGGCACAAATCTACATCCCCACCCTAGAATCTGTTGTCACCGAATGAGAAAAGCGAGGGAGGAGGGGAGGAGGAGGACAGAGGGGGGAGCAGCTCAGTGCATGGGGAACAATCCCCCCTCTCAGCTGAGCTGGGATGATGTCAGCTTTCTGATTACAAACTGCTTATTTATGCTTCAACAGCTGCCAAGAGCAGCAAATAAGTGGCTAAAAGAGTGTCTAGACCAGGCATTCAGGCCTCTATTGTTTGCTGGTTGTTACCTGGTTGACAGCGATGGGTACAGCTGCCTGGTGTGAAAGAGAGCAGGGATGGGGAGGCCATGATTGACAGTAAGGCCCTCGGGGTCAGGCACAGCCAGCCCCGATGGCCCCATGTCTTTATATTCACTGCTCTAAAGGGAAGGCAATGGCCCTGCCTAGAGGTTGGAGGTGAAAGGAAATGTTTCAGGGTAATGAAAAAAATCCTTTGGCCAAATTTGTGATCATGAACAGTTACCCTGGGGAATTTAAACCCACTAAGTCCTTGCCTGTCCACTGCTCTCTCTCTCTCTCTCTGTCTCTCTGTGTATGTAAAATACATATACATGACATGTTAAGTTAGTAAAATCCGTAACAAGGACTGCTGAAATATGCACGTACTACAAGGAACTTCCCTTAGTTTACTTGTGTGGTGATGTTATCTGTGCGGTAAGATGATGCATGGCTAGAACATGGGTGTTTATTTCAAAGCTTTTCTTCAATATTCCAACAAGGGGGAGGGAAAGATGTTCATCTGGATGGATCTGAATAAACTGCTAAACAACAAAAAAAGTCTCCACGCTGTTGTTTATTTCTTTCTTTCTCTCTGCCCCCACCCCCTCCCTTTTTCTTTAGTTCCAAGCTAGGAAATCTCTATGAATGCTGTTCTAGAAATTATGCTTATGGCAATCTTCATGCTTTCCCTTCTGGTATCCATTATCATCAGTTGATATGCTCATGCTTGATTTGGATCCCATTCAATATGGTGTAGCTGAAGAAGTACAATTACATTGGTGACACAGAAGTTTACTTTATGTATTTAAAGCTTGAAAAGCACCCAAGCTTTTGAAGGTTATAATGATATTTTTCTTTCTTTCTTTCTTTAAAAAAAGTCTATAAAAACAAATGGAATAATTTTACTTTAGAAGCCTTTTCATTTGTTCTGAGGGTGGCCTGATCCACAAAATAGCTGAGCCAGAGTTTTGTCTGATTTTTATCCTGCTCTTAAACATATTTCCTTGGCCTCAGATGCTGTAGATTTAAAGGAAACTGAGGTTTCATGACCTAGAGATGCACATATACACGAGGCATACACTGCTGGCTATTGAAAGGAGAGTTTTATGATCTAAAGGGAGACTTTTCTCCTGTAGTTACCAGTATTTATACATGGGAGGGCTCTCTTGCTTCTTATGGCTTAAGGACTGAATGCTGAATCCAACATGCTACCTGGTAAAGAGTAAGTTTTCCAATATGGGGCATCCATGTTCATGGTAACTCAGGGGCAAACCTGCACTAATATATTTCTATGTGTGTGGAATTGCTGTCTCTTCATGTGACCAGGAAAAATTCATGTGTACGAATGCCTGTATGTTCAGAAAGATTGTGACCACACTATTTACAACCTGGATCATGACAAAAGTGTTTAGAGCATTTTAGTGTTGCTAAGTACAATTTCATACCACTAGTAAATTTTGCTGAAATAGTAGGCATCTTTTCTAACTGAAGTTTTTAAGAGTCAATATATAAGTTTTCTTAAATCTTTATGTCTTTAACCTCGTAACAGGTTGTCTTCCTGACTGTTACAGTAAAACAGTTTTCTCAAGCATACATTCACTGTCTGTCTGTGTGTCTGTCTGTCTGTTTCCCTTGTAACTGCTAAAGTGAGCAAGAGTCAGAGCATTACATTCATTATTTATCATTGCTCCATCTTTCCAAACTAAGCCGCCACAGCAAAACAAGTAACTTTCTGCCTCTCTTTCTCTCACAGCATATTTTATATAAAATCTAATTATATGTTTTTCCTCAACTGATCCATTAAGGTTTAGTATCATTTTACAATGGAAATTGAGCCAACAAATACAGTAAATAATTTCTTTGCAGAATAAGAAACTGATAAAGAAGACAGCAAAACAAGGCCCACTGTTCAAGACTGAGCAGATTGCTCAGAAATGCAACACAGCACCTGAGAAGTATTCGTCTGATATGCATATACACTACAGTTGGCTTGCTACATAATATCCAATGCAGACTCTGTAACTAAAATGAAATCATGTTAAATTAACTGTAAAAAATAAGTTGATTTAATTAAGCACAGAAAGACATATTAGATATAATAAATGTTAAAAAGTCAAATGTTCTGTTACATTTCAGTTAACACTGTTCCACAAATGCACCAGATTTATTCCTTTCGATAATGATGTGTTTTGAGCATTTAATTAGATAAATAATATTTAATCACTTCAGCAAATTTGAACTAGAAGAATTCATTGTCATCAAAGGTGACTCCTACTTACTAATATCTACCTTTAAGGAAAAGATAAAGCAGACACCCTCCCCCTTCTGAAGTGGAAAGTAGCAGATAGAGGGAGGGCTAGTTGAAGAAGTCTGTCTCCAAGCCTCATTAAAAATCAAGGTTTGCTAAACAAACTATTATTTACAGTAAGGAGTGTGCATATTTTACTGAGAAAGAGATTTCAGATGTTTGCCACTTTTCTAGCACCAGGACCTGTAAATACCTTCTGAGAAAAGGCATTCAATAGATGTCCTATAATTCATCATAATACTGTTTCATTTAATAACTACTTTGCTGAAGTGATTGGCATGATTACAGGAAAATTACTTCAAATTATTCATCTCTTATCTTGCATCTAAGATGTCCTAAACTTGCATGATAGTTAGCATAATGGGACCCTATTAATTGCTAATGCGGCAAGTCCTTTGCTACTTAAATATGCTTTCTATGAAGAATATGCTACTTGGGGAATGAAAATACAGTGAAAAGGCGACTATATCCTTATTTCACAACTTCCTTAAGGTGGCTCCATGTATTGTCGAATAAATGAAAATGTCAGCAAGAATACAGACAGGTCTTTTAAGAAGAAACTACGGACAATTTTGACCAGGAAAGTGAGTATGGTTGTGGCAGGTACCTGAAAAGGCTCCTTTTATGGAAACTGTCACCAACTGATAAATAACACAGCCAACCCGAGTATTGTTGTTTGAAAAGAAAGATATGATATAAATGATCTAACAAACAGATGTATTTGCTACATATCCTACTGTACATCTGTACAATTGTCTCTTTTCATGTTTCTAACACTTGCAACAACAACACTTTTATTCCTAATGCTTTATACCTCTATATCAGACAATTTTTCTTTTTTTTAAAAAAAATGTATTTGTTTTTTAAAAGGCAGGTTATTTTTATGCTGGACCCTCATGGGAAAGAACCCATAGCTCCCCTTTGCTACATAATACACTATGCTTAATTTTCTGAAAAACAACATGCATTTTATAGCTCTGTGATAAATGCAACTCATCCTTTTTTTTCTAAAACTGGATTCCATATGATTGATTTCTATATACTGCATTAGGAACACAACATACATTGCCCTGTAAAACCTCAAATCAAAGAGTGAAACACTTCAAGCCTGTGAAATTTCAAGTTTACATTGAGTTTGACCCTATTAAAGTTAATGTGTTCAGTGTAGGAGAGACACGTGCAACTTTTCTGTTGATACTTTGAGTGAAAATGTTGGTGTAACAATTTCACACATTGCTTCAGCTGAGTGGTTTACAGAACCCCAGGTGCCTAGCAGAGTTCATCTCAGAGTTAGTTTGTTTTTGACCAGAAAAAGTCCAATGTGTTTTTAAACTAGAAGTCCAAAGTGCTAAAGGAAGGTGAGAAACTGTTTTTCTCCTTCCTGTTCAGGTTAAGGGTCATTGGTGTGTGTGTGTGTGTGTGTGCGCGCACACACAAAGCAGGAGAAGGAGTCAGCAGTCTGCTACTCAACTTCTCCCTTCCTTCGTTGCTGTTGCTCCCAGGGGCATTTCATATCACACAATTATTGCCCTATAATTCCACTTAAACTAACATGTCTCTTTCCAATAGAATCCAATGGGCTTTGCAGTTTAATGACATGTACAGTATTTAGAATTCTCAGCCAGACAGCTCTAGTGCCTCTGCAAATTACAAATCCCAGGATTTCATAGTTATCAGGTCATCCATGTTATCAGGTATAGTGCTATAATTGTGTAGTGTGAATTTGTCTCCATTCTCAAAATCTCTTTCACTGACATATTGGGGCAAAAAAGGTGCTTTCAGGCTGGCTTGAAGGTATGGCATTTAGATGACACATGCCTTGAAGCCAGCAGGAAAGTGCCCTCTAGGCACCTTATGCAGAGAAAAGCCGTTTCAAAAAGAAGCAGCTTTTTAAAAAGCTTTAACTGAAGTCTCTGCATGGGATCTGTCTCATTTGATAAACTCCCTAGTGTTCTAGCCCAACACTCAAACCATTTTGCCATACTGGCTCTTTCTCTCTTTCATAATGCCTTTGCTCGATGAATGACGTGAATAGACTAGAAAGCTGGGCCAAAGCTAACAAAATGAAATTCAACACAGACAAATGTAAGGGACTTAGGGAGGAAAAATGAAATGCACAGATATAGGATGGGGGATACCTGGCTGAATGAGACAACATGTGAAAGGGATCTAGGAGTCCAAGTAGACCACAAGTTGAACATGAGTCAACAGCCCTGGTGGCGCAGTGGTTAAATGCCTGTACTGCAGCCACTCACTCAAAACCCTAAGGTGGCGAGTTCAAGACCAGCAAAGGGCTGAAGCTCGACTCAGGCTTGCATCCTTCCGAGGTCGCTAAAATGAGTACCCAGATTGTTGGGGGGCAAATAGCTTACAATTGTAAACCGCTTAGACACTCCTTAAGGGTATGAAGCGGTATATAAATGAAGCTGTTTGTTTGTTTGTTTTGTTTGCGATGCAGCAGCTAAAAAGGCCAATGCAATTTTAGGCTGCATCAATAGAAGTATAGTGTCTCGATCAAGGGAAGTAATAGTGCCACTCTATTCTGCTTTGGTCAGGCCCCACCTGGAATACTGTGTCCAGTACTGGGCACCACAATTAAAAAAGGATGTGGAGAAACTGGAGCGTGTCCAAAGGAGGGCGACTAAGATGATGAAGGGTCTGGAAACCATGCCCTATGAGGAACGACTTAGGGAGCTGGGGATGTTTAGCCTGGAGAAGAGAAGGTTAAGAGGTGATATGATAGCCCTGGACTCTTTCAAACGGGGAGGAATTTCTCCCAACTTCGAATAGAGCCAATGCGGATTTATGTAAATTCGCTTGTTTAGCGAATTTACATGAACCCCTGCTCCGTTCGAAATTACTTCCCATTACCCGAAATTAACCCCCTCCTGCCCGAATTTGCATGCGAAGCTTTAATTCGCAATAAGGTAAAACCCATGATTGCATTCGAATTGGCTTCCCTCCTGCCCGAATTTGCATGTGAAGAGTTAATTTGCAATAACATAAAACCCATGATTGCATTCGAATTGACCTTAAATTATACTTCCAATTTAGCCTTGTATGAAAGAGTCCCCTGTTTAAATACTTGAAGGAATGTCACATTGAAGAGGGAGCAAACTTGTTTTCTGCTGCTCCAGAGAACAGGACCCGGAACAATGGATGCAAACTGCAGGAAAAGAGATTCCACCTCAACATTGGGAGGAACTTCCTGACAGTAAGGGCTGTTCGACAGTGGAACACACTCCCTCGGAGTGTGGTGGAGTCTCCTTCCTTAGAGGTCTTTAAGCAGAGGCTGGATGGCCATCTGTCAAGAATGCTTTGATGGAGAGTTCCTGCATGGCAGGGGTTGGACTGGATGGCCCTTGTGGTCTTTTCCAACTCTGTGATTCTATGATTCTATGATTCTAAGATTTTCATACGAGCGCTTACCTTGGTTCGTAGGGTCAGTGTTGGTAAATCATTGCTGAAACGTTGAGGAAGCATGTGTGTGTGAAAGCCTGGCATGCTTTCTCGATGTCAGGGAAACATCAGCTCTCTCTAGAGTCACTGAATCATTCCAGAAGAGGGAATTCCCTCTCAATGCAAAGTTTCCGTTCAGAGGAAATTTCCTCTCTTGGGATGACTCAGTGACACTAGAGGGAGCTGTCAGTTCCCTGACATTGAGGAAGCGCACCAGGCTTTCAGACACATGAGCTTCCTCAGTGTTTTAGAGGTGATTTACCAGTGCTTAAGAGTTAGTATGAAAATCTTCTATGTCAAAGCATATGTTTTATATCTTCAAATGGAAAAATTAAGCCAGT
Organism: Urosaurus nigricauda; assembly: GCA_034509955.1. NCBI lineage: Eukaryota > Metazoa > Chordata > Lepidosauria > Squamata > Phrynosomatidae > Urosaurus > Urosaurus nigricauda. Next base: position 106,684,226 of record JAOEGL010000003.1, on the reverse strand, counting down.
GGTATAGATGGGCTTCCCAGATTTTTTTTAAAGAGACAATTACATTATCCTCACTTTAGCATTTTTATCTGTAGCAATTGCCATGAGAAACATGCATAGTTGAACTGTTCAAATACCTGTATATACAGTATTTTTTTCATTTCAATTTTTACCCATCTTTTCAATCCAATAGTGATCCAGAGGGTGAAAATTATTCCCTGAAAAATAATTGAATATGAGGATATTATTGTTATCTGCTGTGTTGTTTTAAATTCCATCTTATTCCTCATAGCTCAAGGGTAAGTAGCTGTGGAGGGATCTCTGGACTGTGTCCATCCCCTTTACTACATTGCCGTCTATGGGCTTCACTTTCAGGTTTTCATAGAATAAAATAAGGGGTGGAGTTGGCTTTATACCTTGTTTTAGCTATCACGCTCCCTGACAGTTTTTGGAGTGGGTGTGCTTTGTGATATTTTCGTAAAACCACTTCAGGATTAGACGATTTAGGGCTTCTGGGGAAGTGTCCTAGATAGAAGTGTCCTAGGTGGGTCAGTTTTGGCTCAGATATCATCCTATTCCCACCTAGTTGCTGTTGCTTCCGTTTTATTAGAATTTTCACAAAGTGCTCTCATACATTCAGAGAACACATGAAGACATTTCAGTCTGGCTTCAGCCCTGGTTTTGGGACAGACGGCCTTGGTCATCTATGCCACAAATTGGACAAAGGTGTGGTTATTTGTCCTGGTAATTTTGCTGAACCTCACAGCAGCTTTTGATATCCCTGGAATGGAACTTCAGAGCATGGTTTTATGATACTGTATTCTGGTCCTTCTGGAGGCATGGCTCAGCTATTTGTGGTGGAAAATTCTTGTTCTACAACCTAGTCATTGGCCTGTGGGGACTCTTAGGGTCAGCCCACCAGCTTACCTAGCATTTTAAATTGTATATGAAACCTCTTGAAGAAGTTATCTAGAGTTCTGGCATTCACTATTACTAACATGCTGATGGTATCCAACTCTATCTCTCCTATCCATATAATTTCAAAGAAGATGTTTAGGTACTAACCTAGTAGCTGCTATCAGTAATGGCCTTTGTTCTTTCCCTTTCCTGGTTTCTCTCTTATTTTTACCCAAACTTTCATTTTTCATTGTCCTGCTGCTAAGTATTTGGGGAAGCAGAGACTTAAGAGCCATGTTGCAGATACTTCTCGGAGAGCTTGTGAACATAAAAAAAGGGTGGTAGTGGAAACTGTACTGTACTGAGATGGTTCTGCTTTTCAGCATCCTTAGGGATGTATATTGAGAACACCAGTTCTCAGAACAAATACACCCTCATGCATTAACAATGGGGCTTTACAGACCGCTCAAAAAGGGTGGTCTGAAGCCTCCTTTGTTTGCTGCAGGCCTTCACCACAGCAGCTAGATGCTGTGACAAAGGTGAGCAGTAAAAAAGGAGCAAGGAAACCCTGCTCCATTTTAGCGTTGCGACACACTAAACGGAAAAGGCACCAATGGGCACCTTTACACTGTAGCAACTGCACAGCTCCATCTAGAAGCTACACAGTTGCAACAGCGTCATTACGCACGCCGTCTAAATGGCGCTACGTAATGATGCCTGCATTGTTAGGTGCTACAGCTCGGGAGTGTGCAAATGCTGCATGTTCCCTAGCTCTAATCACGGTGTGGAGAAGGCCCTTTTGGGCTGTCTGTACTGCACCAGTTCGACTTTCTGGGCTGGGCAACTCAGAGCCCTGGCCTAATTTTAAAATCCTGCTGAAATGGATGAGGGTGTGAACAAACTAAAGAGAGGTACACATGGGTAGTCAAAAGGCAGATCATGGCATAAGGATTCATGTTGTGCTACATGACATTACATTCCTTCTGAAATCTCCACTTGTAGCATGGGTGTACTTCCAGGGTATACTTTTGGGTTTCAGCCTGGAAGCCCAAGTTTCTGTCGTGGCAAGGAGGGCATTTCCACAGTTAAAATTAATGCACTATGGATGCCCATTCCTGGAGATATTCGATCTGGCAAAAGTGACACATGCCTTGATTATATCCTGTTTGGATTATTATAATAATAATCTCTTTAACTGCCCTGGCTCAATGCTAGGGAATTCTGGGAACTGTAGTTTTGTGAGACAATTAGCCTTCTCTGTCAGAGAGCTCTGGTGCTACAATAAACTACAATTCCCAGGATTCCCTAGCACTGAGCCAGGGAATTTAAAACTGTCTCAAACTGGATTATTTCTTCAGTATGTTTTGAACCTAAGTCCAAAATGCTTTGGGTAGACTGCTAATTGGGGCTGGTTACAGAGAATATGTAACTTTCTTGTTGAAACAGCTTCACTGGCTACTGATTTGAACAATGTAAAGTGCTGTTTATATTGAGCCCTGTCAGGATTAGTTCTAGTAAATGAGCCTAATCAAGATTTAGGTTCTTCAAGGGAGGGCTTTTTGTTGTTCCCACTATTGTTAATTTTTTAAAAAGATTTTATACTGTGTTTAATTATTGGTGCTTGAATAAGGTGGCAGAAACTAGAAACAACTAATATTGATAAACACCTGTTATTTTTGATTGGCAATCTTTATGTGAAAACATGCTTTAAAGTCAGGTGTAATACCAAGGCCATTCCAACATTTGTGGGTGTCAGACAAGGCTGTGTGTTATCTCCCTCTTTGTTTAACATCTATATTAACTCTCTGGTTAAAAATCTGTCTGGACTAAATATCCATCCTCCCAATCTAGCAGGTAGACCCCTGTCATCTCTCCTCTATGCAGATGATGTAGTACTTCTCTCCTTAACTTCCAACGGCCTACAACAGTTACTAAGAGCTTTGGATAATTACTGTAAAACTGAAGAGTTAGTAATTAATTATAACAAATTTAAAGTCCTGGTGTTTACTAGGAAACGGAGCATGCACAATTGGCAAATAAATGACCAGCCAATTGAGCAGTTAAAACCCTACAGATATCTGGCAGTGATTTTTCAGTCCTCAGTTTCTTGGAAAGCCCAGTCTTCTTATGCTATAGCAAATACTCAGAGAAGTATAAAATCACTCATATCTTTTTTCTTCACCAAAGGAGGTCAGCATATTCTATCAGCCACCCAGGTCTTTAATATGAAAGCACTGTCATAGATGTTATATGGGGTGTGTTTATACTAATTTTGTTTTAATGAAATCTACACAATTTTTTTTGAAATTCTTTCTTAGTCTTCCCAGCTGTGTGTGACTAATGCAGTTTTACATCTAGAGACAGGTCAAATGTCAATTGCATCTCGGGCATGGGTACTGAAGTTTAATTTTTGGCTAAGAATGCTTTTTACCCCAGTGGGATTGGCTCCTTTGGCATTAACTGATGGGTTTCCTTCTAGATGGAATAAGACTCTGAATGAGAAACTAACTAAATTGGGTTTTTCACAAGCTGCTATTCTGGCAATGGGTTATATGAAAGCAAAACAGGAAATTCACCAGCATATTATAGATAATGAGTTGCAACAATATATAAAAGCAGCCACCGCATGCCCTGATTTTAGAAATAATGGTCATGCTTTTTTGTTAGCTAACCATTTGAGTGTTTTAACCCTTCTAAAATACAGGAAAGCATTCACTCTAGCAAAATTTAATGTTTTACCCTCAGCTTTATTGGATGGGAGATACAACAATGGCCTGATCTAGATTGGCAAAAAGAAGTATGTTCATGGCTGCATGAAAGTCTAGCCTTTAGATGAGAAAAAGGGAAAGTGTGCCATGAAAACGCTTTTTTTGCGTTTTAGGGGAGAAGAAGCGCCTTTTAAAAGGTGCTGGTTTTCCCAGCTTCTTTTTTAAAAACTGCGGAACAGCACAGCTCCATCTAAAGGCTGCTGTGCGGCTGCTAAGCATTAAGGAAAAGACAAGATAGGCCTGATCTAGATTGGCAAAAAGAAGTGTGTTCATGGCTGCATGAAACTCTAGCCTTTAGATGAGAAAAAGGGAAAGTGTGCCATGAAAACACCTTTTTTGTGTTTTAGGGGAGAAGAAGCGCCTTTAAAAAGGTGCTGGTTTCCCCAGCTTCTTTTTTAAAAACTGCGGAACAGCGCAGCTCCATCTAAAGGTTGCAAGCCTTTAAGGAAAAGGCAACTTCATGTCACACTTTCCTGCCAATCTAGAAAGCCCCTTCATGTCACACTTTCCTGCCAATCTAGAAAGCCCCAATGTTCCTTATGATGCACACACATGCCCTTGTGGAACTGGCACAGTGGAGACAGTAGGACATGTATTGTTGTACTGTCCTTTTAATAATGATTATTGTTACATTTTTATTTATCCAATTCTTAGACATTTTCCTAGAAGAACTGATGCGTTTTATGTATCCTATTTGCTGGCAGACCAATGTCCCTCAGTAACAACTAATGTAATCAGCTTTTGTGCAGCAGCAATAGTCTGTTGGTGTAAAATGGTATTTTAAGATTTTATAATTATTTTACATATTTAATTTCACATTCTTGAGGAATGGACTTTGTAATTGGATTCCCAATTAATATTATTTACTTTTATATTTTGATGCTAATTCTATTTTATCTATTGTATATGTATGTCTGATTGATATTTGTCTGATGTCTGATCTGTTGATCGTTAATAAACAATTAAATTCAATAAGGTGGCCTATTTAATTAATTTTTTTTTATCATGATGATGATGATGATTTCTTACCAGCCTCTTCCTATGGATTGAGGCAGGGAACATCAGTCCAACAAATGCACAACACCAGTTAAAAATGCAACATCAGTTAAAAACACACAGCAATTTGAAAGAACAAACAAGAGATGTATGTATTAAAACAATCCACATTTTAAATTCTTCATTTAAAATTTTAAAATCATCTGGATAGGTCTGCCAAAAGAGACTAGTGTTTTATGCTGCTTCCATCCTAGACAGTATATTCAGCTGTCAAATCTCTTTCAACAGGTCATCTCACAGTCTGGGGTAGCTGAAGAAAAAGTCCTCTGGCTATTTCCAACCTAGTTCTGGCTGAAGGAGGAGGCAATCTGGTAGATAACCTGGATCCAAACCATGTAGGGCTTTAAAGGTAATAACCAGTACTTTTTACCTTGCCTGGAAACTGATTGGCAGCCAATGAAGTGATTTTAATATTGGTGTAGTATGATCACTCCTGGATGTCCCAGTAATCAATCTGGCTGCCATGTTTTGAACTAGCCAAAGTTTCCAAACTTAGTACAGAGGTAGCCCAATGTACAGCCCATTGCAAAAGTCCAGCCTTGAGATTACCAGTGTGTGCACTACCATCTTTAGGTCCTCCAGCTGTAGGTATAGGCACAGTTGGTGTATCAGCTGAAGCTGATATTAAGCACTCCAGGCCATTACATCTGTCTGAGGTTTCACTTGGGGCAACAGATCCAGAAGCATCCCCAAACTGTGGCTCCAAATCCAGGTTAGGACCCTTGACAGTAAGCTCCTCTGTCTTTTTAAAAAATATCATTCTTGTACGACACTTGGGTCCCATATTGGAAGAAAGGACAAAATACATACATACATACATACATACATACTTTATATGCTGAACAGCCTCCCCAGCACTACTGCCAATGTGTACACTGGCTGCCCTCTCATCTGTACTTTTGGAAGATATGTAATGCAAGTGATGTGACCCTCACATATGCAGATGTGTATGTTAATAGCTTACCTGTGTGAAAGAGAACTCCAACTAGACCAGTACTCCAGACTTCCAGGAAGGAACTTTATACCCTCTTTCTTTATTTTATCCTGCACTTTCTCCTGACAAGGGACTCAAAACAGCTTATTTAAAAATTTAAAATGTTTTAATTTAATTAAAAAATATTTTAAAAATTAAAATGAAGTCCAGAAAAAATAGCATTTACAAAGGATTATTAAACCCACAGAGAATTCTTAAAACACACACACACACTCACACACACTTGGATTGTAAAGGATTCTCATAATTTTTCCCATTTTTAGTGAAAAAGAGCATCTTGACACTGGGGATACACTACTGAGAAAATGGAGAACAGCTGTGAGATTATTTTATTTTATTTTGAAAAAAAATGTATATTTTAAGAAACCAGGGGATTGCACAAAAACCCTTTTCTCTGTGTGTTTTTGACAAAATGTACTGGTTCCTGCACAAAAATGTTGCTTTGATCAAAATTCAAGTGTAGTGGCACCAGAGCTCTCTGACAGAGAAGGCTAAATGTCTAACAAAACTACAGTTCCCAGAATTCCCTAGCATTGAGCCAGGGCAGTTAAAGAGGTCTTAAACTAGATTATTTCTGCAGTGTGTTTTTGACCTTACTGAACTTTTCAAACACTTTTCAAAGGCAGCCCTACGTAGAGTGCATTATACTACTAAATGTGCTAAAAATGTGCTAAAATTGAATGCCTTTTTCAAAAAAAAAAAAGTGCTAAAAATGTGCAAAAAAAGTGAATAACTTTTTCAAAGTATATTTGGGGGGGGGGGGGGAGGAGGAAGGTCCCAACATACAAATTGTGCTAAAAATGAATGCCTTTTTAAAAGTCAATTTTAGAAAAAATAAAAGGTCCCAACATACAAATTGTCACCAAAAACTGAGCAGACACCATGATATTCTCAAACAGCAGGGAGAAATCTGCTGCAATTATTTGGTCTTTCTTGCAAAAATGAAAGAAGGGGGCAGGTGTGTAGGATTGTTTATGAACAAGAACTGCAGCTGAAAATGCAGCCTGCAGGAGGCATGGCTGGTGAGGGTGGTGGTGGCGGAATGGCTGATGTGACCTCATGATCCCCACACATGTTGGCCAACGATGTGAAGGGGTCATGTGTGCCCCCTTTTGTCTCCTTAGTACTGCTCCCTGGATCAGTGACATGGATGTCTGCCACCAATAAGGCATCACTTGGTAAATGATCTAAGTGCCAATAAGATTGGCTAACCACTAGATAATGAGATCACAGAGGGCAAGCAAAGTCAATGAAGAAAGGGCAAGAGAGGGCAATGTAAATGAATAGTGAACATTTTTACCAGCATTAGGCTGTTAGGTTCCTTTAGGAGCAGAATCTACCTATTTTGCCTGTGCAAGCGTGTATGATATGACATATTATACTGATTCCAAAGATATGAATTATATATAACAATATTGCTGAGAACTATTTTCAAAGGAAGACTTTTTTGACATTGATGAATATGTGCTCTGGAAATGGTAGATATGTTTGGCTGAGCCATAGTACCAGAAAGTGAGACTGAGAAAGCCAAAATATCCATCATTAACAATTACTTGTTATTTATGGATTGACTATGTCAGTGGCAGAGATTAAGTGAATATATTTTCTTTTACACTTAATAGTGTAATATTCTGTTCTTCATGATAACTTTTTTTGTTCAAAACAAATGTCTCATTGTCCCAAATATTTTGGTTATGAAAAGCTACAAACTGAATGATGCTTCAGAAAATGTCATTATACTTTTAGGTCTGAAAATGTACAAGGAGAAAAGATACTGTTCTGCCCCATTTCCTATGTGAACAAGTGGTTTTAAAAAAGAAAATAAAAAAATCTGCATGTAAATTCATATTTAAATATGAATATTGGACTCTTATATTATAAAATATGCATTTATATCTGATGCATTTTACACATTTGAAAATATGAATTTTCAAACCAATTTGTATCATAAAATATGCACTTTGAAATGCATTTTGCCATGTGTCTGAGGCATGAGCAGCATCACAAAAAATAAACAAATGGCTGAGTGTGAAATGTGAAGGATCATTCATGTTCCAATATGCACATTAGTTTGGGACATGTGGATCTGATTAATCCATATTGGATTTTTCAGCATCCAAGTGACTCAAACTTTGTTAGTTCTGGGCCTAGAAGCTGGTGATGGTATAACTCTGATGGGATACACTTATCTGACTCATCCTTAACACAGGGCAGCATTATAAGAAGCAAACAATGCCATATACATTTTATAGTACAGTAGACCCTGCATAACCACGGTCTTGAGACTCACAATTTTGATTATTTAAGAGGTCAAAGCCACTAATGTGGGCATTCTTCCACCCTTCCCTGCCCGATCTCTCCTTGGGTAGCCCAGGGAGAGATTGAGGAGGTGAAGGCATGAGGTGCCTTGGCCCAACCCAAGACTCTTCTCCTCCCTGAGCCTCTCCCTGGGAAGCCCAAAGAGAGGATGGGGAGGAGAAGAGTGTTAGAGGGGCCAAAGCACCTCTTGCCTTCTCCTCCCTGATCCACTCCTTGGGATGGCCAGGGAAAGGATGGGGAGGAGAAGGGTTTTGGAGGGGCCAAGGCACCTCTTGATTCCTCCTCCCTGATCCCTCCCTGGGCAGTCCAAGAAGAAGATGGGGAGGAGAAGAGTCCTGGAGGGGCCAAGGCACCTTTTGCCTTCTTCTCCCCAATCCTCTCCTTGGGATGCCCAGGGAAAAGATCAGGGTGAAGAAGGGTCTCGAAGGGGCCAAGGCACCTCTTGCCGTCTCTTCTCCATCAGGGAGGAGAAGGATCAGGGAACCAATTAAAGGGACAAAAGGGTGGGGAAAAGAAGCATGTAACTCTGCTCCTTTTCCCCCACTCACCCTTCCCTTTAACTGGTTTCTGAGTGAGGGGTGAAGATATTTGCGATTTTCCCATATTCGCTGGGGTCTCATTCCCCTAACGTCCATGAATATGGAGGGAGGACGGTATTATATTTTAACTGTTGGTTTTATGTAGTTCCTTTTTAAATTCCACTTTGCATGTTAACATGTTGTACCCTGAATCAAGCTTTGAGGAGAGATGAAAAAGAAATAATAATAATAATAATAATAATAATAAATAATTTGCTACTCATGATAGTCAGTGACTCAGGAGAATGTACTACCCTCCTACAGTAAGACATGACTAGACAATCATGTTAAAGGGGAAACCTTTACCTGTACCTTTAATAGCAGCCACAAAATTCGTCACACTTTCTGAAGCCCCTCACAGTCTCCACTGGTAGAAATGTGGTTTCTGTGAAGAAAGAGCATAATGATTTTTACACAGAATACTTCTTGAAGTGCAAATAGTGTTTGAAGACTGCATGATTTTTTTTTAAATCTTGTAAAAAAGTTCCATATCATAATTGGGAAGCCTCTGTTTAGACTATTCTACATGCAGCTTTATTGTCAGATTCAGCAGATGAAAAGAGTTGGATTTGGAGTGGGGAGGAAATGCAGAGCATGTCACAGCAAACCTTCCCATCCATTTATGGAACCCATAAAGAGCTTCTCTCAAATGACTATTCCAAGATCACAAAGCTAAAGGAGGCCATCTGTGCATACCAACTGGTCCCATACATCGAAATCAATGGGGACTAACTTGCACAAATAGCAAACTGGCCATTACTTAGAAAGAATACAGATTTCAGCATCAATGTGAATAATTACAACCAGTTAACCTCAACAACCAGTTTTAGAAAATATCTAGATTAGTAACCTGTAGAGATGTAAGCATGTCCTTTCCCATTTCTAGGTACTGTTGTGACAGACTGACAGTGAAAAAAGCTATTAGGAAGAAAATCAACACATTTGAAATATGGTGCTGGAAAAGAGGTCTGCAAATACCATGGACTGCTAAAAAGACCAATAAACAGGTCCTAGAGGAAATTAGGCCCAAACTCTCCCTAGAAGAAAGATTATTAAACTGAAGTTGTCATACTTTGGCCATATCATGAGAAGAAAGTATTCTCTAGAAAAAATAATAGTGCTTGGTAAAGTTGAGGGCAATAGGATAAAAGAAAGGCCACATTCCAGATGGATAGATTCAGTCAGAAAAATCAGCCATGAATCTGCAATGGGTGAGCAGGACAGTTGAAAACAGGGTGATTTGGAGGTCTTTCATTCATAGATTAAAGTCAACTTCAAGCCAGTTAACAAACATAACAAATATTTCTCAGGCCCTGTGCAGATTGCCCATTAAGGCCGGCCTGGGTGTGGAGACGGGGCATGGTGCCCACATGAAGTACACCCCCACTCCAACCGTAGGGCACCGTGATGCTGCCATTGCTCCACACAGCACATCACTTTGGTGCTTCTCTGGCACCGCATCCACACAACGTAGTGCCAAAGGAGCAGTTTAAAGCTGTGATACCATGGCTATTGCACCCTGGAAAGGCCAGATTGGGGCCATGGCATGTGGTTGCTGCGGCCCCAATCTGGCGCAGCTGAAGGCAGCTGCAGGCCGCCCTTTGGGGCAGTCTTCACAGCAGTTTAGGCTTAATTTTGCCAGCTTTTCTGAACCCCACTTGCAAATTTTTCCCTGCTTTGTTTTGTATTGGTTTGTGAGATTTTGTATTTACCTCTTGTACTGAAATCTTAGACCTTTCAACATGTCATAGACAAATGTGGATGAGGCACAAGAAAGGTGTGGTCCAGAGGGTGTGGAAAGTTATTGAGGAAGAATATATAACACTAACTATTTTAGGCAGAAAGACATTAGAATTTATGTACCTCCACTTCTTCCTGCTGAATTGAGTGCAAACTATTTTTTTTCTTTGACTCAGTTTGCAGCAATTGAATAATTTGAAAATGAGGGGAGAAGTGGGAGGAAGATAGAGAAACTGGGACATTTTAAAAGCACCTGAGATATGAAAGGATTAAGCAGTGTTGTATCTGTCACTGGGGCAGTTGAAGGGTACAAAATCCTAGCCATTGTAAAATGCATTTTTCTTAAAGTACACATTTATTTATACAGCTATCAGAAAATCAGAAAATTTATGCTGTTTTCCCTCCATTGATTAAAGCATATTTCAATGTATTTTTTTTCTTTTAAAAATATGGATTTCAGCTGTTTGTGTTTTAAAATATATACATTGTTATGTCTCCACTATATTTCTCTGAACCATCTGATAAGCTTCCAAACGTGCAAATGCTCAAACTGAGGCACACACTTTATCATTTTGGGCGATACAAAAATCTTATTTTTGTTAAAAACATAGAATCCAACAAAATTTCTTTCTGTCTCTTATTGGCTTAAAGTGACTAAGGGGTTGTACAGACAGCCCCTAAGGGGTGATGGGACACCACTCCTTTCCTAGCTGGATTGGGGCTATGGCAACCACACGCTGTGGCCTTGATCTCACCTTTTCACGGTGCAAAAAGGAGCCACAAAAAGTGGCTCCTTTTTGCACCATGGAAAAAGTGCCATAGCCACTGGTGCCACAGCTTTTCAGTCTCCTTTGGAGCAGTGTGTGTATCTGCTGTGCCAAAAGAGTGCCATGATGCCTCCTGCTGTGCGGTGGGGTGAGAGGCATCACGTTGACATGGGGGCGGAGTCAGAGTGTGCAGCAGGTAGTCGCCACACCCCCACTCCGCCCTATGCCAGCATTTATTGCCAGTAGCCTCTTTGCTATTATTTTATATTAGAACTGTTTCTTTCTATATCTCCCCAAATACCCCCACTTCCCATTGCAAAGAATAACCATCTTTATTGCCCAATATTTCATCTTCTTCAAAACATGACTCACCTTCCACACATTAAAAGACACCCTTACATGAAAAAGAGCCAGTATAATAAGAAACATTTTAAAATCGTATTTTAGGATCAGAACTTAAGGATTGGATCAGAACTTTATCACAGACAAAAGCAACAAGGTTATTATACAATTGTGGTTTAGTAATAGAAATGTACCATTGTTTTCTTTTATCAGTATTCAGAATACAGATGAATAAATTCGCATTTCGCATTCCAAGTTGGTTATTTTAATTCTTTCACAATAGGACCAGTAACATTTTTAAAAGGAGGAAAAAGAATAAAATAAAAGTCTTTAAAACATGCACATGGAAATTCATTCCAGGTTTCTTACGTTTGTTACTTTGATGTGGACTTCAGAGACTGCCTTCATAATGTATTTTGCACATTGCTCAAAGACTGGACTTTTTTTTTTCTTCATCTTTTTTGGAATATTCTTCCACACAATTTAAAGGCTACTTTAAACAACAACAGCAACAGAGCTTCTGTTTAAATTTCTGCTACTCCATAGAGAGTCACATAATTAAAACAAATTTAAAATTCATTAAGGAAAAGAGATAAAACTTGGAAGGGGGGGAATAACCCCACTTCCAAGCTTCTTGTTCTTTTTTTTTTTTTGCACAATGGTACATTTCCTTCCCTTTACCCTGTTAAAAAGAAAAGCTATGGGCCTAGTTCTGTCATGGCGGTGAGCAGGCAGTTGGATACAGTAATGCATGCCTGAAGCCTTCACCAAGGATGATAAGCCTGCATGAATTTTACGAGTCTCAGTATCAAGGTTGCCCTCGCCCAAGGGATTTAAGAATAAGGGGGGAAAAGAGAGAAGGCAGATGTATGAATAACTGGCATTGTAAATCTTCACCGTGGCAACCTACAGCTAGAAAAAGTCTGTGATGGGTTCATGACTTGAGAAGAAAGCGACACAGCAGAATGTGAATGGATTTTCTTCAGCTACTTAATACACTGCTTAGACCAGCTTAAGGGTGTGTGCATGAGTGTGTGTGTGCAAAAGAGAGAGAGAAAGGCAGACAAAAGGGGTGTGAGTATCAGAGAGTGTGCACATTTATGTGTGTGAGAGAGAGACAGTATGTGTGAAAGTGTGCATGGGGGATGGTATCTCTGGAAATTAGACGGAGTTGCAGAGCGTTAAAAAGGAAGTATACCATTTAGTGTTAGATATAAATGACAGGGTTTTTGCTTTTTGAGAAAGAGAGAGAGAGAGAGATTGTCAGGGAGGAGTACCAAATTATGCAGGCCCAGAAAAACAACAATTGAACACTTTGGCAACACAGCACAAGGTCACCGCAGAAGTCACAAGAGTGGGGTGGAGTGTAGGTGGCTGGAGGTAGAAAACCGATCATGATAAATAGCTTCCCATTTTGCAAAATCTAGTGGTTAATGAAAATAAGATGCATTTGAGTTGTCTGTAAGCATCTCTCTCTCTCTCTCTCTCACACACACACACACATTCCCCCACTCTCTCCCTCTCTCGTTCACTCACGCTCAGGTCCTGCTGATGTATGAAAGCAAAGCACTGACTCTAATTGCACAATTATAAAACGGAAATGATGCAGATTTGGCAACAGAGAGAAAGGAGGCAGCTCAATAACATTGTTTAATAACAAGCAAATAAAGCTCAGAGGAGAAAGAGGTGACTATTTCTGCTTTAGACTCATTAAGGAACCTGAAACATATTGTAAAAGAGTGATATTTAATTATGGAATGGACTGATAATATGGAGCAGGGCCTCACTGGGAGAAAGAGACCCCTATGCTCTTCGGAGCTCACAGCTTCAAACATCAATTACCATGATTATCAACCCAGTGCTTTAAAAATGCACCCGCCTTAGTATTCCATCAGCGACCTGTAAACAGACACAGGCGTAGGCACAGGCATAGGCTAAATTTATGGGCACAGGCAGCCAGGGCCAGGTGGGGAAGCAAGCCTCCCATTGGTGACACCTCAGCAAAGGAGTACAGAAGGAGAGGGGAAAAAAAGGAAGGAAGGAAAATCTGTCTTGTGCACTGCTGAAAGAGCAATTTATTACTAAGCATTTGCTGGAGACAGCATTCGTTGCCCTGCTGCCTTTTTTGCCTCTGTTGGCTGTCTGGATGAGAAATGGGAGTATATTAACCATCTTATGGGTTACACAAGATGGCTTGGCATGGTCCCATCAAACTTAGTGGTGTTCAGGTGGATCAAAGGTCAAGAGAGAGTGTTAGCAGCAGAGATTTAGAACCTGGTGCATTCTCTTTAACCTTAACTGCTGGGAATGGAGAGGATCACTTTATTTCTTCAGCAGAGAAATCATTTGCACTGAAAAGACATTACAGAGCTGGGCCCTGAGTATCCTCCTTTGGGAAGACAAGGAAATTTGTGATGGGTGGAGGAAAGTAATATTTCAAGAGAGGCATGCACATGTCTCCCAAAATTAATTCAAAAAATAGTTTTCAAGATGTCTTTCATTCAGAAATCAGTTTATAACCCGTGTATCTCTGTATTTAAAAAATGAAAATGAACATAAAAGAACAGATACACATAGCAAATACAGGAGGAAATACAAGAAAATGCTTCTTAACCAATTAACTTATTTTATGAGGGTGACAATCCTATTTTTTAATGTAATTAAGAGTCAATTACATGTTGAGTAACACATATTACCAATACCTTCTGACATTTGTTTTTGATCAGAAGCCTCCTGTTAGTCCCAACCAGAACAGATGCAGGGAGTCAGTGGGATTTGAGTGATAACAATTGCACAACTGATTCAAGCAATAGAACTTTTCCAGTATAAGTATAAAAGTCCAAGGCAAGCACCTTTCTGCTCCAACACTTCTGATCCTAGCATTGTTCCTGCAGGGTATTTTCTGCAGTATAAGTTAACATAGCACTCACTCAGTTGACTCCCAGCTAAAGGTTGGGAAGTTTCTTTGAAGAAGAATGAATATAACAATGTTGTAATGGTTGACATGACTCTACAGTGGTAAGAAGTGATTGTTCTCGTGTGCTCTCGTTTGGCTGTATTGTCCTCTTGCATTTCATGGTCTATAGCCTCAAACAGAAGTTTGGCAAAAAGAAGTGGTTTCAGGCTCCTTTGGGTGTGGCATTTAGATGACACTCCCCCAAAAGTGGCTGGAAACCATGCTGCAGCCACACTAAGGGAGGAAAAGCCAGACTAAAAGAAGCTAAAAGAAACTGCTCCTTCCAGAAAAGTGCATACCTTCAACCTTGCATATAATTGCCCTGACATGAGGAGTGCTCCATCCCAACTCAAACCCTAAAGCGGTTTATAAATGCACCAGTACAATGCACATTTTAAAAGTACAGATCTGGCAGTCAGGGCAGCAATGCAAAAAAATGAAAGTGTTACACATCAGATGGCTATAAATACAACATACACAAACCAGACAGTCCATGATGCTGCATGGAGTGAAGGGGGCATGTAAGGGGGTCAGGTTTATGTATTACCAGAGTTTTACTGGACACACCTCTGCTCTGCTGCCCAATGGAAGGTTGCAGGTGTGACTGTGTGCATGATCAAAGGGGGCAGTCATCCAATGGGATGGCATCTAGGCTGGAGGCAGTTGTCGGCAGTGTGTTCTTGTGATGATGCACATGGACGGTGGGGACAAAAGTAAAAAACAAACAAACACCAAAACAGCAGTTCGGCTTGAGGCCATACTGTGTAGTCATTGTGTGTGTATGTGGGCCACATTGGGAATGGGCACTGCAGTCAGCAGGGTCTTGACCTCCTATTGGAAGAAGTAGCTTTGGGCCACTCTTTCCTGCCTGTCTGCTTGACCCCTACGTCATCCACCAGTGACCCATCTAAACTCTGGTTGCTGCTTCTGGAACATGACTTCTGCCTAACATGGAACACAGTCCTCATCTTTTGCCTGATAGTCTCTAATCCACCCCCTCTCTCCACACACTGCTCCTGAAACTTGATCATATGATGTACAAACATATTTTTTCACAGCTTTGTTGTACTAATATTTACCTTGACCTTGAAAGGTAGCCAGAAAACTGCTTCCAACTACATCTAGCATGCCAAAGCCCACCAAAATGTAATCCCACTTCTCTCCTTAGTTTCCTGCTTTATCTTCTATTTCCTCACCTTCTCATTCATCTGGTGATGAATAATGATTGGGAGTTATAGCTTGGGGTGGGGCAATTGCCTGGATTGGAAAGGGCTTAAGTTGTTGTCATGCAAATCTAAAATATTAATCTAAATTAATATTAATTAATCTAATATTAATCTAAAATATGTCCCTTGCATTTGCAAGATATAAAAGACAGGATCTGTTTGAGGTGCATGGACATCAGCATTAACCAAAGTGTGATATTCAATGTGGATTTAATGTTATGCCCGGAGTCATTTGGGCATGCATAGCTGGTTTTCTTTCTTAACTACAAGGAGAGGCAAGGGCACTACTGTAATGCAAAGACGGATAGAGCAAAAGTGAAGCACAGCCCAAAACAGCTGAGAGAAATATTTCTTGGTGACTGTTGTTTTTTTTTGTTTCTTTGTTAAGGTATGCCCCACTCTTGTTCTTGTGTTTATGATTTGGGGAATGATTCTGTATTAGGTAGAATTGTGAATTGTGCAGGGGATTTTTATTGTAACCCAGGGTCTGTACAGATCGACCCAAAAGGCCAGCCTGTGGGTGGAATCAGGGCACAGCGTCCTGATGACACTTGCCCTAAGTTCACCCCCCAGGGCACCATGATGGCACACACCACTCCAAAGACGCAGTGCTGAAGGGGCACCAAAGAGCTGTGCCACCATGGCTATTTCGCCGCTTTTTGTGGCTCCTTTTTGTGCCCTCCAAAGACTGGATTAGGGCTGGAGCATGAGGTTGCCATGGCCCTGATCCAGCCAGGAAAGGGCAGTCTGTATAGCCCCTAAGGTACTATTCTTATTTTTTTTATTTGTTAATATTTGTACCCTGCCATCAGCTCCCCCCCCCACCTCAACTGCACAGGGGACTCCAGATGGCTAATAACAAAATAAAATAAAACAAGTATAATTTTAGAAAATAAAATGGACTAATTAAAAGACAACTTAAAGGGCAATTCAAAAACAATTAATAAGGAATACAAAATAAAAATGGGACCTGCCACGATCACCACAGTTTAGATTAATGACAAATACCACAAAGAAAAAGGTGAACAAGAAAGGAAATAGCCTGGGAGGAGATGCCAAATAAGCCCATTCTCATTTCACCACCAAATGTGACTAAGAGTGTATGCATGTGGTCAGAATTGGAATATTTTAAAATGGCTTTTTAAAAAAGCATATGTGATATTGGATGAAGCTTACCCTCTTCCAAGATAGTATCCTTCAGATGTTGCTGGACTCCAGTGCTTATCAGCTCCAGCACAGTGCTCAGGGATGATGGCAGCTTTAACTCAGAATGTTTGGAGTGCACTGAATTTGGGAAATCTGTTATATTCCATTTTAGTAACCAGAACCCAACCTTGGGATGTACTTAGTTCCCATCATGACAGATGCCTGCCAGAGGTTGCTTAAAGGGACCTGTGCTTGTGGGCAATTCAGTGAAGGATATACCTACTGCACCTTTTCATATTTCTGATATCTCTAGTGTAATCATTGAACAGCAGTTACTTATTTATCTCACGTCTTGCTCCTTGATAGTTACCCACTACTGCCGGCATGACCTCTGAAGCATGCACATTAATTTTACCTCCGTATTTCTATAGCATCAATTAATAAAAACTGACTGCATTTTCAGCAAACACACATGTACTGATAAATGAGGGTCCTGACTTAATTGCTCTGTAAATTAAGAGCTCACAGTAGTGACAATAGAGAATAGTTTTAATATTTAAAAACTCATTAAATTTGTGTACATTCTGCATAATTAAAGACACACAACCACTTTTAAGAACTAATTTGAGATTAGTCTTGAAAGGTATATTATAGGGAAAGAAACATGTTTTTAGAAATTTTGTTTTCAAAAATACCTTTCTGAACTACATATTTCGTGCCTTTACATTTTGGATGGTCAATGCAAAGCAAATTAAAAATGATCTCATTTACAAGAATTAAAGTAAAAATTCTGTCCATATTCAGACAAGTAAAAATAATGCGAAATCCACACACCTGGCAACATTCCTTTCTCATTCCTTCAGGGTTCAAATCCCCACTTGGTCATGGAAACCCACTGGGTGACCTTGGGCAAGGCACATTTTCTCAGCCTCAGTTGAAGTCAATGGCAAATTCCCTCTTAACAAATCTTGCCAAAAAATGACTTGAAGGCCCACAGTAACTCATAGATAATAGAAACAACAAGCAGCAAGAGATGTCTTCTAACTTAACATGTTCCCTTTTCAACTGTTGTTGTTCAGTTTGTTTGTCTATTTGTTTTTTGCATCAAATAATTTAATTCCAGTCATTGTATTGAGAAAAGTCAATGTTTCTCTTCAGATCTGACCAGTCTGATGCACTACATTTTGGAATAATGTGTCATTACATGTTTTCCTGAGGAAGACAATTAGAATGAAAGTAATGCTTTGACTTGTTCAGGGAGGAAAAATGTACAGACAACCAAGGATTTGTTGAAATAAATATATGTATTTTATTTTTGATGGTCTGGCTTAGAATCTTGCAAAAATGAGTGAGGAATGGAAAAGGAGGACACAGACCTGTAAGATACAATTCCCTCAACAAACAATTATCTAACATCTTACA
This sequence comes from Urosaurus nigricauda, assembly GCA_034509955.1. Lineage (NCBI taxonomy): Eukaryota > Metazoa > Chordata > Lepidosauria > Squamata > Phrynosomatidae > Urosaurus > Urosaurus nigricauda. The sequence goes on along the minus strand of JAOEGL010000003.1, from coordinate 106,666,036 downwards.
TCTAAAAATAGTTTTGTTAATTTTCAATTATTATTTAATCCCTGACAACTTTGTGCAGATAATAGGAATGACGGAGGGCGAACAAGTTCTTCATCAAAATATGATGGAGAACAAATTTGGTTTATCAACCATTATTGAATTAATTTGAGTTTGAGCAAATAGGAGAGTAGAATATTCTGAAGACATTTTGGCTGGTATGTCTATTACATTCATTCCTGCTTCCTCTTATCCCATAAAATAGCTCATTCCCAATCTCGTTTGGCAACAGACTTTGCCCAGGGTCTGTCAAATTATTTGGTCAGTGAGAAAAACATAAAGAGTAATTGAAAATCTATTGAAATTGACAAGGATCCAGCTAAATTTAAACACATTTAACTTCAGTTGATTAACTTGACCTTATCTGCCATGGAAATAAATGGCAGAAAAACATCTTCAACTTTGGTTGGCTTGTGTCCAACACAAGTATAATATTTTGTGTTTGAAAGATATAGCTTCTTCTTCTCTTTTTTTTCCAGAAGCATTAGCAGCCTGTTTTACATTTACCCAATTGTTAGGGTTCTGGAAAACATGCCCTATGAGGGGCGGCTTAGGGAGCTGAATATGATTAGCCTGAGAAGAGAAGGTTAAGAGGTGATATGATAGCCCTGTTTAAATATTTGAAAACGTGTCATATTGAGGATGGACTAAGCTTGTTTTCAGAGCAAAAGAGATCCACTTTAAGATCAGGAGGAACTTTCTGACAGTAAGAGTTGTTCAGTAGTGGAACACACTGTGGAGTGTGGTGGAGTCTCCTTCTTTGGAGGTTTTTAAACAGAGGCTGGATGGCCATCTGTTGGAGGTGCTTTAATTTTGTCTTCCTGTATGAAGGGTTATGAACTGGATGGCCCCTGAGATCTCTTCCAACTCTAGCATTCCTGAGGTCTCTTCCAACTCTAGGATTCTTAGATTCTATGATCTACAATGGTTTATACAACACAAATGATCACAAACTTTGAGGGGCTTTTACTGGGGTGAGGTGGCCAGAACAATAAAACTGAACATACTGAAATAGCTGCCCAAAATGGAGACTCTGTCCAAATGATGTAACACAACGCACAAGTCATTGTAAATTAGCATGGCCTAACCATACAGGAGAAAAAAAATTCCTTAAGCTGCAATAAAAACTAAATGATTTCAGACTCCCATGATCCTTTGTAGTCATCTTAAAGCACTGCCTTAGTGAGCTAAACCTGTAAAGTTTTCTTTTGAGCGGCTGTGAGTTGATTAGATCTATTTCAGCCTAGTAGTGGTAATAGGCTCCTCTCTGTGAAACTGCTTAGCCTCTGCTCCCCTGGCAGCTGGAGAAACTGGAATTAATCAGGTCTGCTGGGGACTTCTTCAGCATCTCCGCAGGCCAGCGACTCTGGAATCATTTACTACAGAATCTTACTGTCAACTCTTTGTCATTTAGGCTTTTGATTATGCTTTCTTTCCAACAGGAAAGAAGAAGAAGAAGAAGAAATGGAAATGGGTGACAGATTATCCTAATGCAAAATTTCACTAGTTACTTTTAGAGACATCTATTATCTATGCTTTGTACTATCCATCTATTTAAAAAAAAGTATAGGTATGCACAAAAGATTTGAGAGAGATTGTGTGTTGGGAGGGCTAGAACCAGTAGAATCTTAAAATTAACATATTGCTTATAATTAATGTACAGTGTGAATAACTCTCTCTCTCTCTCTCTCTCTCCACCTTCTGTGTATGTGTGTGTTTGTATACGTGTGTGTGTGTGTGTGTGTGTGTGTATACACATTTATTCACCTTTGCAATTTTTATTAGTAGAAGAATGTCCATTTATATGATGGATCACATATATTTTCAGAGCCTGGCAAGTGAAATGATTTGGGAAGAGGAGTCCAAGAGTTCTGTTTTGGACTCCAGTTCTTTCCACATCAATGGGCAATGAACCCACTCTGGCATTTAGTTCAGACTTTAAATAAACTATCTGAGAGGTTTTGCACTGTCCCTGAAAATCAGTTCAGCACCATGGATAACTCCTATAAAGACCAAACTAAAGCTCAAAGTAGATTCTCTACCTAGCATAGAAGCCACCAGCTACCACTGGGAAAGAGAGCTGGAATGTTGAAAGCGTGGTCTGAGGGCTAACCCTAATAGCTCCTCCAATATTATCAAACTGTTTCTCAAGGACTGAAGACGTGAGCAACACTGTTTGGTGTGGCCTCAGGAGATGAGACAACTGCTCTTGCTGGCTTTATTTCATCTTATATGTGTAAAAGAGAATTTCTGCCATCATCCCATGTGAAATACACAATGGACACTTATATTTAGCCAGTGCTGGATGCTGGATCATTGTTAACAACTTTAAAAAGAACATACACAAATTTCCACCCCTTTAATGTTAAACTGGCAAAAGCAAGGGTAAACAGATAAGTCTTAACAATGCTAGTAGGTGTTCATGAATAGTCTTTGGTAAGGGGAACTACATTAGTTGTTTAAATCTAGTTTTAATGTGGTATTTGTTTGCTATATTTCTATAACATACTAGAAATTTCCAATAAGCTCAAGATGGTGTAACTTCCTCCTTCTACCCAAACATGGGCAAATGAAGGAGCAACTAAGAAAGAGTGACTGACCAAAGTTCAATAAGGGAGTTTCATAGCCAAGTGTGGATTTGAACTGGGGTCTTACAGATGCCAATATGGAACTCTAACCAATATACCTCATTAAGTATATTCATTCAGTTCGTATCGTATCAGAAATGGGTGGGAAAGGAACAAATAATCTCTAAGGCAGCTTTTCACAAGTTTTTGCTGTACAGATATTTGGAACTTTAACTCCCGCCATACCTGACTAGGTTGGCTGGGGTGAGTGGCAGTTGCTGTCCATAAATGACTGAAGGATATCATCCTGCATAGTCCAGTGTATCACAGAATGAAGCTATTTATGTAGACGTTCATAGTTCATAAGCAACATCTTTTGTGTCTGGAAGATAATATAGAGCCAGTGCAGATGCTGGAGTAATGTGTAATATGGTCTTGGAAGCTCAACTCTGTTTGAAAGCCAGTGTCCCTTTTTTTGCAGTAAGTGAAGGATTTGGATGGTCACAGTCAGTGCCTTGATGCACTAAAGAGTATATTGCAGGAATCTAGCCTTAAATGAGGTAACCATACATTTGCCCACACTGTTGTAGAACTTCTGGTTTGCATTGTATGCACAAGCAGTGTGCCATAGTATATACTTCCACCCCTTCTGTGGAAGTCTATCTGTGGTATACTGCTTTGTGTATGCAATGGAAACTAGAAGTTTTACAACACTATGGGCAACTGTGTGGTACCTTATTTAAGGCTAGATTAAATTTCCCACAGCTAAATTACAGCAAGAACTCTACATTCTTTATTGTGGGTAGAGAGGAATCCCATCCTCAATAGGGCATACATCAAGGTTGCAGCACTGGAGTGTTCACATAAGAAACAGAAGATAAACAGGGAGAAAATTAGGAAAAGAAGTAAAAGTAATGAGCTATCAGGAGTCTTGTTTACACATTTCTTTAAAGGGTAACAGAAATTTGGATATCAACTTGCACAGAACTCCAAATTCTTATTTTGTAACTGCAATTCACCTGTGATATATCTGCTTTTCTTTTCTTTTTTTCTTAAACAAGTACATGCCCACACATATTAGCTTCATCTGTGAAGACGCTCTTAAGCCTCTTTCCTTCACTGGAACAGAGTCCTCAATAAAGAGATGACAAATGGCACTACCCTGGAGAGGAGTTGGCCCTCTCACCCAGTGAACCTTTGGAATGGATTAGAAAAATGGCAATCAGAGGACCCTACCAGTATGCCAAGATCTATCAGAGGTATTTTGCTCAACCACCACTATTTATTATGAGGGTAGTACTATGGGAACTGACTATTAATCAAGAAACAAGATATCTCATTGGCCAATGGTAGGATTCTTTTGTTAGTAAGAAAATGGCAGCCAGAGATTGGAAGGACATTTTCCCCCACTGTCTTTGCTTTTTTGTGCAATTTTTATTCAGTATGTTATTTCTCGACAGTGGCACTGCAGACAATTGTATCAACCCATATAAATCCTGATTGGTTTTTATTGATTATTTTACATAACCCAAGACATTTGGGAAATAAAAGACAAGCATCACTGCTTACATGTAAAAAGAGGGCAGTTAAAAGGGATGAGACTTTCAAATTCCACATATACTGGGTGGATGTTGCAATATGTGGCAGGGAGGGGAGGGAATGCACAAATCAATCATTCAAAAAGAAGAAGAAGAAATAATTTAAGGCCTTAGGTTAAACTCTATGACCTGTTTAATGTCATAATTGGCTGCTGCCAAAATCGTCAAACTGAATGAAGCTCTTAACTAAAATGTCATAAACTTCTCAACGAAAGGATTTATATAACACAGGTATCTGGCTAGTCACTATGCCAAGCTTTTCACAGGATGTATTTGTTATGTTGTATTTGACTTTTGCTAAAGGGTGGGGTGGGGATAAAGAAAAAGAGCTCTGTAAATGTCTCAGTTCTGGAGTGTTTCAACTTTACAAACCAATCCTGATACGTGTATTGTGTTTATCATACAAGATAAACAGCCATTTTTATAATAAAAATCAGATTTCAATTATTTTTAGTGGAAAAGCTATGTTTTTATGATGACTAAATGTGGCTAATGTTAAATTTAAACAGTGTGTCCTGAACAAGAAAGCCAATGGAACATTTCACAGTCAAGGCAAACTCTTTGAGGTCCTGTTGCCATTCAGGGATCTCCATGTTTACTCCTTAATAATGACTCATAGTAATGGTATAAAACATACCCCAGGATATTTGAGAAGGCAATAAATGTGAAAGAGATATTTAAATGCCTCAAGAAATGTGAGCTTTTGTTCATTCTTGGTCAGGAGTTGTTACTGGACAATTTAGAAATGTAGTCAATCAATACAACAACATAAATAGCATTCGTCTTTATATAATTGTCAGATTTCCCCCTCAACTTGCACCGTACAGTTCCTCCCAAGTGCATCTTCCTGTCCTCTTTTGTAGTTGCAAGTGCTGAGCATTAAGATCCCCAAAGGTTGCTCCATTGCCATCCTTATCCTTTGCAGAACTTTCCTGTCATGTCATCTCAACTCTTCTATCAGGCTTCCTTCTGCCATCCTGAAGGATTTCTCCAGCACCTTGGTCAATGACTGGCTGGTCAGGCCATCTTCTGGTGGAGAGTGAAGAAAGGAAGTGTCATTGTGTGTCAGTAATCATGAGCCAAAGCATATGTCAAACTGCTGAACTGTGGCAGAGCAAGTCCAACACATGGCTCTAAACATCTCTTTAGACAGATCGGACAATCTGCTATCAATCCAGTCATGAGCTACTAACTGACAGATCTGATGATCTTTCTGGAATGGGCCCATATGCACATATTAACCTGTATCAAAAAATGTGTGCAGGGATACTTCTGATAACAAATGCTAGATGGATTATAGTGTCAAAAATGTAAATAAAATAAAGGGATAAGGAATATGATGAATGCTGCATAGACCTATCTGTAACTACTTATATATTTACTATTTATGAAGTATGTTTCAGTCAACAAAGCCTCTGGCAAAGAAGGTCCATTTTAGGTAGGATATTGTTACATGAGCCCTGTGCTCACCACAACCATGCTTGTTAAAGAAAACAGAATTATACTTGTTTATGAGCAGCCGTTATTGCATGAGACTGTTGCTGCCATTGAGCTCCTCCTTAACTGTACCTCCCTGCCCTATTCCCTACCCTGCATTCCTTTTGAGTTTTTTAAAATTTATTTTGATTTTGATGTTCATGAAAATTTTAATGCAGCTCCAGAGTGCTGCTAATGCTAATGCTATTTAAGAAAGAAAAAAGAAAAAAGAAAAAGAAAGGAAGAAAGAAAAGAAATATATATGCTGTGTAAATGTACAGTGCTATATAAATAAAGCCTAATAATATATATATATATCTAGGCTGGTTGGAAAGAGTGAGGTGGAGATGATACAGGGGAAGAGGAGGAGACATTGGCACCACATGCCTGCCAATATTGCAACTGCTGGAGCAGCAATGTTTCGCATATGAAGATTAATGGAACTCCCATGCAACCGGTAGCTTACTGACAGTATTCCCTCATCACTGAAAACTTAACCACACAGTGCAGACACAGCAGCTATGGGCTGAAGGTGACATCATGTGATAGGTATCTCCAAAGATGCTAATTTACAACTATATTGCAGTTTAAAAACCTATAAGTCCTATAAGATAAAACAAAATATACAAAAGAGTGATACCTCTATTGGCCAAACAAAATGCACAACACACTTTATGCAAGCTTTTGAAGTTCTATTGGCTTCTTCATCAGGAAAAGGATGTTTAAAAATATCAGACAGAAGAAGAAAAGTGTCAGTGTTGGAGTCACAGGCCTACATTTTGTACCAGATGTTTCTGTTCTTATTCAGTTGATTTGGAGGGATCTCAGTGCCGGCAGAGAGTCTTTCCCTCATGGGGATCGAGACAAAGAGCAGTAAAATTTAAAATTCATTAGCATCAGTAAAGTAATTTTACTTTGCAATCCAGGGTATCTTTGTCCTTTGTCAAGCCTCAGGTCACTTTCTTGGGATGCTATCACACCATGTTTGAAAAGTGGAATTACCGCAGGATAGCAGCATCTGTGGTCATACTGGGGCTTTTTACATTGGCAAGAAAGTGTGACATGAAGTTGCACTTTCCTTAATGCTTAGCAGCTAGACAGCAAGCCCCAGGTGTGCATTTAAAAAGTACAGGGCAGCTAGACTGAGGTTTTTTCTGTGGCTCAGCAACTACATGGGAAGCTGTCAAAACGCTACAAACACAGGTGGAGCAGCTACATGGGCGGCAAGGAACGTGGCTTTTAGCCGCGCTTTAAACATTTTTTTCCCTTGCTGGCTGCGAATTGCGCAATTGCGCAGGTACACCATACAGTCGGAGCTTATCACATGGGGGAGTACAGGACCATTCCGAAAGAGGGAGAAAGTGAGGTCAGTTCAGAAATGCACATGATTACGCACAAGCTCATCACACACAAAACAAGAGAGCACCTACACAAAAAGAAAATGCAGAGTCAATACGAAAGAATTCATCACATGTGAACATACTGGTCGGCTTTCTGTTGCAAATTAAGGCATCTTGGGAAATGGTAGCAAAGGCTCATGGGAGTTGTAGTCTGTGTTCTGTCAGAGCATTATATTGAGTTGTCTTGAGGTTTCAGCCCTCTGTCCAGGAGGGATTCCCATATGTCCTCCATTCTTGAGCAGAGGCCCCCCTTTTCCAAGTTGACCAGGCACGTCCTCCTTTGCCAGGACACGTCCTACTTTTCCAGCCTTCTTTTTGAAGAGGAAGCAGGAGGGCCAGGCGTGCTCTGGCCAGGCTCTGGGGGTCTCTTCCTGGCTCCTTCCCTCCCTCCCTCCTTCCCCGCTGCCTTCCTCCTCCCTTTGGCTGAGAGAGTGTGACTTGCAGGGAGGAAGGGCAGCGGTGGTGCTCCAGGTCCTCCTGATGCTGGGCCAGGGCAAGCTGGAAACAGGAGGAGGAGGAGGAGGAGGAGAGGGACATGGGGCCCCTCTGCTGCCCTGCCTCCCTGCAAGTCACACTCTCTCAGCCAAAGGGAGGAGGAAGGCAGCCAGGAGAGAGCCATGGAGCCTGGCCAGAGTGTGCCTGGGCCTGCCTTCTCCTCCCCCCTTCGGCTGAGAGAGTGTGACTTGCAGGGAAGCAGGGCAGCGGAGGTGCTCCAGGTCCCTCCCCTTCTCCTCCTCCTCTTGCCAGCTTGCCCTGGTCTGGCTGAGCGCCTCCAGTGCCCTGCTGTCTCCCTAGAAGTCACACTCTCTCAACCAAAGGGAGGAGGTGAAGGAAGGTGCAGGCGCACTCTGGCCGGGCTCTGAAGGTCTCTTCTTGTCTTGGCACCTTCCCTCCCTCCGCACTTGTATCGCTGCCTTTAAATGGGCGCTTTAAAGATACAGAGCCCCATTTAACCGTTCAACTACACCTTAGCCTTTAGATGCAATAGGGGTGCTTTTTACATTGGCTAAAAGGGGCGGTCCAAACTCGCCCCTTCTAGCGGCGAGATGAGGCCTAGGCTGCCACACGGGCAGCCCCAGAGGCCTCATCCCGCCGCAACAACCCGCCGCAAAAAAGAGCTCCGGGATCGAGCTCTTTTTTTGCGGCGCGGGAAGGGCGCGATTGGCGCCCTCCCGCGCCGCCAGAGCGTCAAAACGTGCGCAGAGCGTCAAAACGCTGCGCACGTGATGATGCTTGTACGGCACCACCGTGTAGACGCCGCCATCTTTAAATGGCGGCGTCCATGCGTTTTAGGCTTAGGGAGGGTGTAAAGGCTACGCCCTCCCTAACCCTAAATGCGGGCTTTTTAGCCCTAAAAGCGCCTTTTTTTGCCCGTGTAAAACGGGCCAGCAATGCTGCACCCTTTTTAAAAAAGTAGTGGGGAAATCAAACTACTTTTTAAAGGCACTTCTTCTCCCTTAAAACTCCAAAATAGTGTTTTCATGGCACACTTTCCATTTTTCTCATCTAAAGGCTGGGCTTTCATGCAGCCTTCAACACACCTCTTTTTGCCAATGTAAAATGGGCCAGCTCCTTTTTAAAGCACTTCTTCTCCCTTAAAACTCCAAAATAGTGTTTTCATGGCACACTTTCCCTTTTTCTCATCTAAAGGCTGGGCTTTCATGCAGCCTTCAACACACCTCTTTTTGCCAATGTAAAACGGACCACCATATCATATGACACTGTGCTTGTGCAGTAGCTGGTCTGTAGTCCATCTGCTGCTGGAGTGCTCCTTTTCATTAATGGACAAAGCCCATCAATGCTCTCCAGTCACACTACTTTTTCACAATTGAGAGAGTGTGATAAGTTTCTCCCCAAGCAGTTCAGGAGGCAGTCATGTGGTGTAAGTACACACAATTATGCTCCTCTCCTTTTATTTCCACCAACCCTTCACTATTCCCAATCAGCTTGTTTTCTTTCTTTCTTTTTCAACACCCCCCCTTTTTTTAATATAACAGATTGTCATGATTACACAGTTACATGGAAAATAAATAAAAATAAATACAGACTGAAAGTCATGCTAGGAAGGAATTAAGGCATGGCTATGGCTGCTGACATGAGGAAGGCAGAGGCCAAGACAGAAGGAGCACCATCACACTTTTGAAGAACTGAATAATAATGATTGCCCCCAACCCAGTAAGTTTGTGTTTGCTAGACTGCTGGGGTTGTAGCATGTTACAAATGTGGTGTGATACAGTGGTCCCTTGGTATCTGCTGGGGTTTGGTTCCAGGATCTCTTGTGGATACCAAAATCCATGGATGTTGAGGTCCCATTAAATACAATTGATAGTAAAATTGTGATCCTTATATAAAATGGCAAAATCAAAGTTTGCTTTTTGGAGTTTATATATTTTTAAAATATTTTCAAGCCCTGGATGCTTGAATCCATGGTTAAAGAAACTGTGGATGTAGAGGAGTGACTGTATAGTCCTTAGGCAGAGAACACTGAATTTTCTCAAAAAATCTCTGCACTGTTACATTTTTAGGTGTACAGGTAAAACTGAGTCAATTGTAGTCTTTAAAAAAGTTTTACCTTTGTTGGAGACAGAAACCTCAAAAAATTCAGTCCCAATCTTCAGTTGCCTCTTGTTTAGGATTCTCCATATGGTGGCAAAATCTGGTATCATCAAATCTAGGAAGCGTATTTATGGGTGTTGGCCACTTAGCAAGATAAAATCCACAAAAGAGTGATATCTTTATTGCCCAACCAAAATGCACAAAACACTTCATGCAAGCTCTACTCGGTCCTGTTACTGTTACTGAAAAAAGGCCCACCTGGGAATATTAAAGTCTTTCATTAATAGCCCAAGGTTTGGATGTAATGTCTTTAGGAACTGGATTCCCTTTTGAAAAAGAAACAAGAAAAACCCTTTAGGGCCAAAATCTGGGGCCAGGATCAAGCAAGCTACTAGCTGTATAAATATAAATTACAGCAGGAATCCCTTCCACTAGGTCACTTGCTCAGTCATAGAGTTTAAGAGTTCATAATGTTTTAAATTGTATCATAAACCTATTGGTCTGCTGTTAATACAGTTCCTGTTGTCGTCTGAGGTCAAGGCCCATATGTTTAATTCTTCAATGGCATTCACTGTGTTATCTGAAAGGTCTCTGACTGCTGTTGCAGCAATGCAAACCAGACTACACCGAAGTGAACAAAGGGAATTTAACTTTCATAAGTTGGTTTTAAAATGCATTTACTTTGACTGCACCAAGCAAATCTAAAAAAAAAGATGAAAAGCATCTTTAGCGTGCCAGAAACATCTGGTTTCATATTTTCAGACCAAAAGGAAATTGCATGAAGTCGGAAATCTTATGTTTTGATTTACATTATTATTGGAGGGCTGAGAAGCTGCCAGTCATAAAATAAAAATTTTATGATAATAAATAAATAAGGAAAACAATCTGACAAAACATGTTGTGGAACAAAGATGCATTTCAAGTTTAATTAACTGATAACAATGTTTATGAGAGCAGAATTGTGCCACCAATTATGCAGCTAGTAAATGCATGCCAGCCATGCAAAGCTGGCCTATAAAAAAGTATGACAAAAAAAGATATCTCCTGCAGCAAAATACTTCCAAGCACAAAAGGGAAGGTATTCTGAATGTAGTAAATCAGACAGCAATTAAGACCCTCTTGGAAGACTTTTATGAGAAGGTCTTTTATAGATTGCATGACAGTTGCTCAGATTCAAGTGTGCTTTGTAAACTACACAATCACTGGAGCTCCCGTTTTCTAATGTGCCTACTGATAGTGTCCACAGCAACTACCAGGTCAGGGATTTTAATGCATAGATGTAATTGTGTGGGGAAAGGCCATAGACACATGTGAAGGTGCCTGATGCTTTGTCTCCTTCCTCTAGGACTGCAGCAAAAGCCCTGCTAACAGAAGATTAGCTGAATGGATCAACTGATTTTAATTGTCTACATTCAGGCCACAATCTGACACAAGTGCCTATGGGCTTTATGACACACAGCTTTTAAATTGCAATAAAAGTTGGAAAATAGTGCCTATTGCACAACACCATCACTATCTTGTTAGTGCCTGTTGTTAGAGCAACATCTTGCCACTGATGGGGAAAACTCATCAATAAGCTCCCAATCATGCTAGTATAACATTAGTCCTCTATGCAGAATGGTTCTACAGCAATAATTCAGGATGTACGAGGACCCTAAAAAATTGTGCAGGATTGTGGCTGGTCTATTATTCTTTCCAATGGGGTTTTCTGACTGTTTGGAAACCTTTTTTTGACCTGAAAATTAATAATAATGAATATTATTTCCATTCCTACTATGGTAAATTACCACTGACCTGCTGTCTATAGGGAAGGAAAACTTTGTGGCCTTTACATGAATTACAGACACAAAGGCTGAACTTGGAAATAAATATCCATTGACCCCCCCCCCTTCTTTTAAGTGAGCCTTTATAGAAATCTAAAAATTCCAACCCTGTATCAGTCTGCTTGCATATTCGGGCAATTTTTCCAGAACCTTTGATAAGTTTAATGGTCACTTTCATCTGTTCAGAACATCTTGTGGAGACAGTTTACGAATTATTGGGAATATTTTGTGAGGATGTTTTGATTCATTTGCGCCCAACCTTCATCAGATGATGGAACTCATTTCCCCCCCTCATCTGATTAAGATTCATGATAATGAGTCAAAACATGCCAGTAGTAATCCCCGGCAGCACAGGAGACAGGATGTTAACTTCTATAAACACAAGCATGCATACAAAGGAGACACAAAAAGAAACTAAACCTTCCAACATATGGATGAGTTCATATTATTAATGAAAAAATTGACAGTTCTTAGAATTTCTAGAAAAAGGAAGAAGGCCTGAAATCTCATGCAGGGGAACCACTAAATCCATTTCCTATTATGCTATCACATTTTTTAAAATGTTGGTAATGTCTATGTCTTTCAATTTTACCAAAAATTGGTTACGACGAATATATAGAGAAGCAGCTAGTATAATGTATAGAGGGATCCATCTAATTAAAAATAATAATTGTAAGCCACTCTGATAACCTTTAAGACTGAAGGGTGGGGTATAAATACTCTAATAAATAAATAAATAAATAAAGAGAAAAGGGTATAATATAAATAAAGTTAGTATTAAGAGTCAACATGGTGTAGTGATTTGAGTGTTGGACCAGGACCCTGGAAGACCAGAGTTTGAATCCCTGCTCAGTCTCAAAAACTCACTGGGCAAATCCCAGTCTCTCAGCCTCAGAGGAAAGAAATGCAAAACCATTTCTGAACAAATTTTGCTTAAAAAAAATATCCCATTATAAGTTCGCCTAAGGCTTGCCATGAGTTGGAAGTTAACTGAAGGCACACAACAAAATATATGCATATATATATACTGTATATGCATATCATGTGAAATGATATGTCTAGAGAGAATACAGGATAAAAATATATATAATTAGGAGGACATTGTGCAGTTAATCTCAGAAGCAGGCAGAAAGAGACCAGCAACCTCTAGCAAAGCTTTTTCCAATCTATGTCCCCAAGAAGGCTGGATAACATTTCCATCATTCTCTAGTATGGGCTGATACAATTTAAAGTGTTTGTGCCTTCTAACTCTTTTACTATTATTCTATAGACACATTTAGAAAGGTCATTTTTATCAGAAATTTTTCCATTCCCTAAAACTAGAATTTGGAAAGATGAACACTTTATAAAATTCAGAATTCCATATTCATTGACAAAGTTGTTAGATTCTGTATAAAGAGCAAGGGCTACAAAATGCTGCATACCATTGTCAATATAACTTAAAAAAAATGTCCTCAGGGCAATAGATGGCTTGAACTAGTATGATATAATGCTAATGACTGCTGAATTAAACTATCTGTCATAATCCAAAATGTAATAAATGATGGCTGGAATTCAGCATGGAACTTACATCTTCATAAAAGGGACTTACAAGAGAACTCAGTTGTTTCCCAATGTCTACAGGAATCCATTGCACAATAATAGCCAGAGAACTAACTAATGTACCCTGGCCTCAGTGTACAATGGGCACTAATGTGCATTTGGAAACTCTCAGTTCACACCCAGACACTAGCTGGGAAATGTTGAAGCACAAAAGAAGTGTCCAAAGTGAAACATCAATGCCTAATGCACAGTTGTTGTTGATATTGTGTACCTTCAAGTTGTTTCCAACTTATGGTGAGCCTATCACAGAGGTTTTTGAGGCTAGGAATGTATGACATGTGTGACCGAGTGGGTTTCCATGGCCAAGCAGGGATTCAGACATTGGCCTCCAGAGTCATAGTTCAACACTCAAACCAATAGGCTATGCTGGTATAATTGCACATTACAGTTTTACTTGCATATTAGATGTATCCAATTCACATCAGAAGTGCCCAATGAACTCATAAGTGTACAGGGAATGTGACAAGTGTCCAATGTGCATGAGAAGTATCTGATGCTCTGATGCACACCTTTATAATTCACTTTCAGTTTCAAATTCAGTTTCATTGCCTTTTTGCAATGCTGTTATGGATTTGTAACATTGGGGTGGTACAGACCGCCCAAAAGGGGCGGTCTGCAGCTGCCCCAAGAAGTGGCGAGATGGGGCCAGGGCTGCCTCACCAGCAGCCCCAGAGGCCCCATCCTGCTGCTTCTGCAGGCCGCGGGGAAGCAGCGAACTGACGCTTCTCCATGGCCTGCAAGCAGGGTGCAGCAGTGGAGAAAGGGGCCGCCACCACTCCTTTTGGCACTGCGGAAAGGTCGTGCTTCTCTAAATGCTGTGTGAGCCATGACATTCCTATGGCACGTCCATATGGACGCCGCCATTTAAAAATTGTGGTGCCCATACGCTTTATGGTTAAGGAGGGTGAGAACGCTGCGCCCTCCCTAACTCTAAAGGCACACTTTAGAGCCCTAATGGCGCTCTTTAGTGCCCATCTAGATCGGGTCATTATGAAATAATTATTCAAACTGGTGTCACCACCACAGGGATCAGCAATTTACTGTATATACTCATGTATAAATCTATAAATTTTACTCAAAATATTGAAACACCCCCCCCCCAAAAAAAACACGTCAATTAACTTATTCACAGGTTAATTCTTACTTAAAAAGGAACCATCCCCCAGTGAAAGCCAAGAGCATAATCCCTCCTGGAAGCACTTTACTCTCTCATCCATCCAGCCCTTAGTGTGAGCACAAACAGTTATACCTGCTTCACTTTTGCAAGTTCTTTAGCATCATTTGCCTTTGATTCATCCTGTAGATCATTGGTCACCAAACTGTGCTCTTTAAGGGATGTTAGACTTCATCTCCCAGAATCCAGATTATTGGCCAAATGGCTGAGGCTTCCGGGAACTAAACTCCAAAATCTCTTAAAGAGCACTGTTTGGGGACCACTGCTTTAGATCCTTTGTTGCATGCCCCTAAGTTTTACCCTCAACCTATCCATGGCACAGGCCATATCAAAATCCATAATTTTGGCTCCAAACACCTTGAAATATACATGAGGTTGACTTATAGTCAAGTATATATGGTAAGTAATATTTTAAAATCAAAGGGTACATAATCTTTACATATATCACCACCATTATTAAAGATTCATTAGTTACATTAAGCAACTCTCAAAATAATATAGCCATGTAAATGGGTGATATGAGGTTTCCCTTGAAACAAGTTTGTACATTCTTAATTACTCTTGTATATTGTACATTAGTGGATTGTATTTTGTCTTATTGAAATGTTGCACTAAAATATCAATCAGAAACACTTTTCAGTGGATTATTATTTTTACAACTGAATTGTCTCAGGCAAGAATTAATGTGAGGAAGATAACAACCTCATGCTTGCAAAAGATCTGAAAAAGAAGGTGATAGATTTGAAAATGGTTTAAGTCTAGAAAATCCTGCTTTTGCAATAAACAAACAAAATAAAACTAAACACTGAAACAGATTTTTAAAAGCAATTTATCCAATCCTATTCCCCCCTCCCCCCAGGAGAAAAGGGTAGAAATTCTTGGTCAGCAAACTGTCTCTTTCAATCAAACTGTATATGACTTAACTGTGTAGTTCTTCCCTTGAATACAGATCTAACCCCACCGACATACAAACTAACAGTGTGATGAAGGGGAAAATATGCATCATGGACTAATGCAGAGGAAGGAGTCTGTAATTCCATTTATTTATACATTTAGTTCTCCACTACAAGAGTGGCTTATAGAATCTGAGAATACTGAAGCACCTTTCAGATTATTCTACTAAACGGATCAACCCAAAATCATTGTGGAAAGGAAGGCCAAGTTTATTGCTGAAACAAAACTAATCTGCTGAATTGTATATGGAAAGCAGAAGATGACATGATCAAAAAACTAGGGACTCTCTGCACTCTATCATTGTATCTAATTGGTGGAAAGAAGGAATTCTCCTCTCCTTCAAATCACCTTCTGAGCAGGAGGAGAGTCCGAGGACTGATTTTGAGGTTAGTCTAGTTCAGATGAACTCCGCTGACATCTCCAGTATTCTGCTCAGAGATCTATGTGACATGGGGAAGGGACATAAAGTCACTTAACAAGGACATTTGTAAGTGGATTTCAGAGGGGATAATGTTCTTTAAATGTTCCTTCAGAGCATATATTAATCCCCAACTCCACCTTCTTATCCCATCAGTGTCTATAAAAGGATACAGTTGGAAAAAACACGTTAATTTATTCATACCTTACTGCTGACAGTCTTCATTTCCTTTATGTTCTTGTCTTAAAACTGAAAACAGTATTAGAATTAATAATTTATTTGCTAGTATATGTTAGTTGGGAGTCAGCATAGTGTAATGGTTTGAGTCTTGGACCATGACTCTGGAGAACAGGGATCCTAGGTATAAAAACCCACTGGGTGACCTTGGGTAAGTCACACTCTTTCTGCCTCAGAGGACGACAGTGGCAACCCCCCTCTGAAGAAACTTGCCAAGAAACTTGTGATAGGTTCATCTTAGGGTGCCATAAATTAAAAAAAAAAAACAAAAAACAAAAAACAAAACAAATTGGATGCATACAAAAACAACAACACAATCAGCCACCCCTTCACTGGGATCAAGGATGTCTGCATACTTGTTTTCTTCCCCCATCCATTTTTAGCTTCACAACCCTATGAGGTAGTACAGACTAATAGAAAATAACTGCTCCATGGCTTAATGGAGACTAGAACCTGGATTTTCCATATACCTACTCCAGCACCCTCACCAGTACACTACACTGGCTCTCATTTATTCTGTTTGTATTCATTCAGTCAAGATACAAAATTGTGGCAAAAGATAGGGAGGTGGGGGGGGGGATCTCTCATGTGTGTTTATGGAGTCTCTTGAGTCACTACGTTACTTTGTCCACAGCCATCAGAACGGCATGCATTTTGTTGGGATTTATTGTGGCCATGCTAAGTGACACTACTCACTCACTCTAATCAAATTAAGAATGTTTGCACTCCCATAGCACTTATAATCTGAGGATCTCAAGGCATTTGCAGCTGAACAATCACACACATGCCTTCACTAGCAGTTCTGAAAATGAGCGGAGAATAATTTAAGGCTGCTAGTCCCCTTGATACTTTTATCCTGTCTGTGTGGTGGCACTCATTACAGTGGGGACTGCTAAATGGATAATACGCTTTCCAGCTAGGGAGTGTAACAATACCAGTAGGCAAAGGGGGTGGAGTGGGGAGAAGCCTTTTGAAAGAAGCTTGCAAAAACAGCTAATATAATTCCCAGAAATAGGGATGGGGTAGGAGAAACTGCTGGCAAACAAAAGGTAAATAATTGCTCCTTTGGGTCTTTGTACAATAACCACCTCAAAATGTTACCATAATGCCTGAAGCTAATCTTTCTTTATTTGCATTATAGGTTCAGCTACAAGGACAATTGGCAGCTGCTGGTGATACTGGAGGGGCTGTTGTTGCCAAAGAATATGACAATGGCTGTGTGTGATATTGCTGACAGGGTCACATGGGGGGTGTCCCAGTAAAATAAGCCACATGCACTTTAAAATATGGGGAAAATGTTGCAGTGTGAACCCTGTCAGAGTGCTCTTATTAATCAACACACATGGCATTGTAGCCTTCTTGAAGCCTCTTGGAGGGGGGAGTTGAGTTTCAGGAGTGAGGAAAAGGTAAAAGACACCTTCTCCAAATTTCAGGCCTTTCCCTGCTGTACTTTTTAGCACAAGATGGCTGGAAGTCATATTGCAGCTAGTGGTGGCTTCTGTGCCAGTGAGCCAAGGGATTCAGTCCGTGCCCACAATAAGTGCTGAACTCTGGTCTCAAAACAGATTCAGCACCTTGGATAGTTCATTTTAAAAGTCACACTAAAACCTGGAGTGCATGCCCTACCTCTCTAATGTGAGGTATCCACCATTCACAAAAGGAAACTGAGTGGGAGAGGAAATGAAGTTTCTGAAAGGGTGGCCACTCACATATTTCTAGGTAAGAGAAATTAAAGAGAGAGAGAGAGCGAGAGAGAGCACCACATGGGACAGAGATTTGCATACAATTTGCTCATGCTAATTGGTATGTGGAAATGCATATATCGAAATCATTACAGAAATGCAACATGTGTCTTCATACGAAGGACACTTGGCATTGGGTGATACAATATATATCCACTCTGAGCTGCTAAATCTTGCTGGGCAGCCCTACTTATGGTCTTCTTGTCCATAAATTGGACAATGATCCAGAGCTTCAGACAAAGAAGGCCTTCAGATAGATGACTGTTTTTTGTAAAGGAGGATGTCTATGCACCCAAGTTCTGAGGACAGAAAAGGTAGTTAACAATAGCTACACCAAGAGATATAAGCTGTAACAAGGATTTTAAAATGTTTTCATTGAAGGAGGAGCAAGAAACAAGGATGAGTGGCTACTCTAGGACAAAGTAAAAGTGAATTTGCGTGAATACAACCAATGTATACCTCCTGGCTTACTATTCTGGTTTGGTTAACTGACATCAACTTGGTGTTCCCTGGTGTGATCGTGAGTCATCTCATTATCAGAGCCTTCTACCCAGATATGGGAGGAGGTACTGTTGCATTTTAATGAGGCTGAGCATCACAGAAGTGATGAGCGAGCAATTGTCCAATGAAAGGACCTATTGGGCAGGTGTGCAGACCTTTGAGATGATTCTGAGTAAAGGTCATAAAAAGCCTGCAGCACCACAAGGCTTTTTGTCTCTTGGCCTCCCTAACTGAAACAAACATGTGGAATGGGGGCTCTGTCAGGGAAGGCTGGTGGAAGTGGATAAAACTAAAAGTCCCAGGATTCCATAGGATGGAGCTACCACACTTAAAGTACTGTCAAACAGCATTATTTTTACAGTGTAGAAGAACCCTAATGCTGAAAGCTTACTCATACAAAAAATGTCCCCATTAAATAGTCCAGGCTCCCAGCTTTCCATTAAACATGAAGGACTATAAATTCCACTTCATCTCTGTGAGTAGGATCTGGAGAATGTACTAGCCAATTGCGTTAGAATATTTTGATTCTTTTCTTGATTTGGCTGAAAAGATCTACTCTGTAACTTGCAATTTGTAAATGTGTGCCTGAAGGAAGATGCCCTTCATGTAATCCTTTTGCTATAGAATTTCTTTACTTGGAATAAAAGTACTCTGTCATTCCCACACTGCCTCTTTTATGTGCCTTCACTCAGCAAGACCTAGCTGTTCCTCAAATGTGGGAAGAGAGAGAACCATCTCTCAAGGAAAGTGCCAGTGGAATCTCCAGCAACATCCCAGTGCATTGCTAAAAAGGAAGGAAGCAAATCATTGGGTGGCAGTGACAAGTTCTTTAGATAAAAAGGTGGTCTCAAGGGGTCCCATCTAGCTCATGCAGGAGAAGCGAGGGGAACATAGAGAACCCTTACATGGTGATATGGTGGTGAACTTTGGGGTGTGACTGTGTCTTTTGATTACAGACAAAGAAGAATGCCTGGTTTCCTTTTCCAGGGAACAGACTGTTTTATTCTAAGAAGATTATCAGATGGGGAAAAGGATGTCCCGTCCTTATGGTGTGATCACAATAAAAAAAAAGTCATATGACATCACGCTTGTCCTATCAATGTCCAGTCATTGAACTGTACTTGACCATGATCGCATGAAGGATTTTCATACAACACTGTGCTTACCCTGTCATTGTCCCATCATTGAAGTGGAATTGTCCTGTCATTTTGTATTAATGAGAGTTTGCATTAATACAATTCCACTTCAATGACAGGATAATGACAGGTGAGGGTGATGCCATATGAAATGCTTTCACATGATTGCAATATCCCGTCCTTATCCCCATTTGATTATCTCCTATGACAGGATCTGAAACTTGTGTGTTTGCAAGTGGCTAGAGTTTGTTTTTTCTTCTGATAGGCTTGGAGGAGAGAGCGCCTTCACACGTTCTTTGTCAGCTTGATATGAGGCCAGGATCTCCATGACAAATCCAGTGCATGATGGGAAAAAGTAAAGGAAATAGCATGTAGTTTTTATCACCCAGATGCAGCCAATATCTGCAGACAACTTTGACTTCTGGAAACTGAATTTTTATGCCTTGTTTTCTGCTTTCTAACCTTGGTTCCTAGCCTCCAGATCCATTTCTCTGTCTGTAATGTTTATTCATTTGCAGCAGCCTATAATCGGACCAGGAAAAGCACCTCATCCTGCCACAATGGGGCAAAGCACTGCTCCCCCTCTCCATTACTGGTATCTCAGTTGCTTCTTTTCAAATAATATTTGTTCCCAGTGCATAAGGCATAAGGTATAAGTGTGGGAACAGGGCCAAGAGAGTTTGCCATCTTATGTGAAGGAACACTGATCCCATCCCATGCAATGTGTGTGCAAGTTGATGGGACTGACAGATGTAGTTCCTTTCCCAGGGAACAGACTGATGATTGTAGAGTGTCCTCCAGCACACACTGGAGGCAGTAGTTTGTCTTACAGGATGCAGGTCACGCTCTTTCCTCCAACCTCTTGCAGCTCCATCTGAGCATCTGCTACCTGAAGTGGCTGCCTTCCTCTGCCTAATGACAGGGCTAGCATTTTGTGTGGAGTTTCAAATATCTACAATGAAAAATAAAGCATGAAAATTGAGAATCTTAAGGCAGATTAAGGGCCATTGCATGCAATATATTTATTTGATTTCCTGGGGTATGAAAATTGGGGGTTTCTTGGTTAAAAGTCTGGATTTGGCAGGAGAGAGAGTATATGCAAAGAGTAAGAACAGCTGTAATATAGCCTTGCTGGTACGAAAACTGGTTTTTTGTACTTCCCATTGACAAATGATGTACAATGTATATAGCCAACCCCCCCACAGTGTTTCAGCAATACCCAGCTGGTCTAATAGTCTCTTGAGGCTTTAGCCAATCAGTTGTAAGCCATCATAAAGCCAGCCAGAGAATCAAAACACATATTGGAAATAGTTCATTACTAATTCTATTTTCCAGGTTTTACAGAAATTGTATTGAGTTTTTCCCCCCTCTCTCTCCCCTACTGCTTTTATAATGAAAATAACTTTTAAGAAGAAACATTCCCAGAAACAAAAGAGGATATTTCAGCTTTTAAAATAAAATAAGATAGGCACAGTTCATTTCCCTTCATTTTAAAACCTGTGAAATGATTTTGACCTACTGATGCTCCTGTTCTCAGATGTGGGCCAGTTTGTGTCTGTTCCAACAGAAAATGGGTAAGAGGTCTGAGAATGCTAACATACTGGCATGCCTTTTACTCATTCATTCCTTCAGACTGTTACAAAAATCTCAAAATAGCTTGTTTATTTATTTTACTCTTATACATTATCAAAGAAAGCCTGCAATTAGCTCACATTTCTTGACACACTCGGAAAACTATTCCTCCTCCCTCAGCAGTGTTTTTTGTATTGCAATGTTTTTCAGTGCAGTCCTCAGAAGTAATCACCATTTAATGGGGACATAGTTGTATGGATAAAATGCAGCCTTAGGGTGCATCTACACTGTAGAAGTAATGCTGTGTGACAGCATTTTAAGTGTGGTAGCTCCATCCTAAGGAATCCTGGGACTTTTAGTTTACACAGTCTTTAGCATCTCTGCCTAAGAGTGCCAGTGTCCCATCAAACCAAATCACAGGATTCTGTAGAATGGAGCCATCACAGTGAAAGTGGTATTACACTGCATTATTTCTACATTGTAGAATTGCTGTTTTTCAAATATGAAAGCTTATTTAATTTGTTTATAATTGTATTTTGCTATAATGATAAATATTATCTGTACCCTGGTTTAATCTTAGGTCCCACACTGGAAGAAATGTGGGATAAAAAATAGCTAGCTAGCTAGAACAGTAGCTGTGTATTCTCCAACCAGAGTCTTGGTACAGGGAAAGGTGTGATTTATTTGCTACCACTCTGTTAAGAGAAGAGCTTGGCAAGCCTGAGTAAAGCCAACTAATCACAACCTTCAGAGTACTGTGGAAGGTCTAAGGGAAATAATATAAAACCAGGGGTGTGTCTATTAAATTGTTACATAGGACCAGCTAGGGATATTGAAATGGTTAGGGTTAGGGAATGGGGCAGTAAGTGAAAGTGGGAAATTTTGTTTGATGACAGCTGAGAAAAAGGGGAAAGAGGTAGGAATATGTATTCCTTTGCTTCAACTAAAGTACACTGTATTGTGTATGTTTACTTCTGTTCTTAAATATATTTTATTTCTTGTTTACTTCGAGAATTATATCCCATGCTACCAAACTGAATTCATCAATAAAGACATCTATAGTTTTTTGTAGGGCTTTTGGGCTATGTGGCCATGTTCTAGAAGAGTTCCTTTCTGATGTTTTGCCAGAAAGGAACTCTTCTCGAACATGGCCACATAGCCCGAAAGCCCTACAAAAAACTATTGATGACAGCCATTAAAGCCTTCGACTCCACAATAAAGACATCTACTTGTGCAGTACAGTGGTCACTTTAAAGACCTGAGTACCATGTCCGGGTAGGGATCGTAAGGGTAGTAGAAAGAAAAGGTGAGTGACAGAAGCCCGAGGCTTGGAGCTGTATGGTCACTCAAGATCCATTCTACCACCAGTGGTATTTTCATTGTGGGGGAAATATGCAGCTCTGCAGGGCGGCGTGTCCAAGACATTTTGCTGCTTGAGGCAACAAGATAGCATCCCAACTCCATTCGCTGTAGAAAAACTGATTGGACAGACAATTGAATCTTACTTTAACACTGGTGTAGGTACAGGAGTTAGGACAGTGTCCCCAACCTACATCTGAGGACAGCAAACTAGGGGCCGATGATAAATCATGTGGCATTTATAGTTTTGTCTTCCAACAGAGGAGTATGACTCAGGGGCAGGGAGGGCTCAAAAAAAAATGTAAGGAAACTGTCACCAATGCCCTTCATACCTTATGATGCCAGTACTTTCTGCATCGTAAGCTTGCAGACATGTATACTTTTAATGGATAAAGTATCAACAGAAGTGTGAAACAGAGCACATAGAGGTCAAGACTGAGCTTCCCCTAAAGTTAGTTGCCATTTATTTTAAATACTTTTGTGCCAAATTTCTCTTTGCATTTTATTTAAAGTCCACTGTTAGACCCTCTTTCTTTATACAAATATGCACATTTATCTAATACCATCCATCTATGTTTGAGAATTGGGTATGTTATCATATAATGTGCCCAGCTGATATTCCTTCCTTCCCTCCCTGCTTCTAAACTCAAAATAGCACAAAGTGACCAAACTATGGGCAGCTGCACTCCATCATTTACATGGCAGTGATGTATGTGTGGTTTGCTCATCAGACTTTACATTTCTTGAATAATGTATATGGGGAGGGGGGAGAAGTAAATTCTCCTAAGCATGCAGATTCAAATGTCCTTTGTTGTTGTTTTTTTGTGCTGAATGGCTAAAAGGAAAGGAGGTATAAGGAAACAATGCAACTCAGTTGTAAAACAATGATATTTACAATCATTTATAGGTCTCAACTTTTGAGATGGGAAGCCACTCTAGGAAAAGGTCAGTGAGATGTTAAGAGGAATGTTGGAGTTACTTCTTGACTTCATGGAAAATTCATAATTATAAAGCGATATCTCACTATTGTTTTAAATCTTGCTGGTAGCTTCTCCTTAACAGGCCCATTTTCTTACCACTGGGCAGAGTAAGGTGAAATTACTTCAAATGTTAGAAGCTGAGAGACAGCAGTGGCACCTTCCTGGAAGGTCCTTGGAAACTCCCTTTTGCACTCTGTCAGAGGATGCAGCTGTAAATGCAACTACCTGTTCTAGGCCTGTTGCCTCTGACATGGTAGAAAATATTATCCCATTGCCAATACTGTAGTATGAATCAACAGACATTTCAGTCACGGGCTGTACATGGACTTGGGTGCTATTTGTCTTTTGCTTCAGAC
Source organism: Urosaurus nigricauda (assembly GCA_034509955.1). Classification (NCBI taxonomy): domain Eukaryota; kingdom Metazoa; phylum Chordata; class Lepidosauria; order Squamata; family Phrynosomatidae; genus Urosaurus; species Urosaurus nigricauda. The sequence continues at coordinate 106,642,549 of JAOEGL010000003.1, read as the reverse complement.
AGCAAAACATTTTGTGTTGACATTGGTCCATAAACATGTACTAGAACGGTACATGCCCCCTTTCCCCTTCCATGAAAACCCTAGCAGCCCACCCCCCCCCCCCATATTTCTTGATATTATGTCTACTTTTCTTCTGCAAATTCAAAACAACAAATCTTGATTGCTGCTCCTTTTGCATCCAGTCACCTTGGGAACAGCAACCGAGCTGCTGGCTCAGCAGAAACCAAGAAGCTTCTTTCCCATGCTGGCCTTGTGACAAAGGCCAGTGTGGGAAAGAGGCCTCTTGGTCACTGCTTGACAAGATGTTCAGTTGCTGCTCCCAAGGTTGCTGCTCTCAAGGTTACACTTTCTCTCCATAGTAAAAGTGCTACACTATCCCTTTTCATATCAATGGTGATGTAGAAATTGTAGTACTGTATTTTATTATTCTAATTATTATTTTATTTGTAGCCTGCATTTATACAAACAAAGGACCTATAATACTGTTGCGTATACCTGCTTCTGCCACCAATAGAAAATTAATCAAATGTACAGTAAAAACATGCATATCTGTTTTGTTTTCATTGTACTTTTCAAAACCTCACCAACATTCTTGGTCTATCCCAGTATTAGGTTGCAAGATGTCCCTCCTGCACTGAATTTTGTGCATTTTTGTAACCCTTCCCACCTAAAGTGTATGCATTTTTACAGACTCCCCCCCCCCCCCCCCCCATTTATGCAGTGGTTTGCATTTTACAGTTATGCTCATTTATTTTATTTTATTTTATTTTATTTTATTTTTGAATCCACACATTTCCCCCATATGGACACATGCCCTTTTTCTGCCCTTGAAATGCACTAGACACCTCAGAAATATAAATATTGCCGAGCCAAAGATGTACATTGTCCAGTCTTGGGAATTGCAAAATGGATAACTTTGAAGGGAAATGAGAATTCAACAATTTCCTTTTCTATCCTTAGTTACTATTGGAGTTGTTGTGTACGCTTGGTTTTCATAGACCATTTACTCTTGGTATCTTCCTTCAAGGTATAACTTGCCACCCCTGCCCTTTTTATACCTCTATTCCATATGCGTAAACAAGAATAACTGATCCATAACCATTCTGATGATGTTCAGGCAAATGGATATCCCAAATCTAGAAGACTCATCTGAAAGGCTTCACTCCACTGCTGTAGGAGTTGCAAATGCTATAAAATTGCAAAAGTGGGCCCTTTCCATTTTTAATAGAATAGATATCTTTGGATAGAAACTGAACATTGAGCAAGAGGAGAGTCATGAAAAAAGATCACATCCAAAATTCCGCTGGAACATCAGGCACAACCGTACTTTTTCATTTTTAAGAGACAGATTAAGTGTTGAGAGCAGCTGTCAAAATAAGAATCGTTATTTACAAGAATCTGGGTCTTTTTTCTTTCTTTCTTTCTGGATGCTGGGTTTACTTATGAAGGTCAAGTTCTAACAACTGCTGCATCTCACTCCAAAAGCAAACATGGAATTAAAATACAACTGAGATTAATTTTATCACAGTGGTCTAACAAAAGAATCACTATGATATCAAACAACCTGCTGGCTGTCCTCAGATTAATTAATCTGGTGTGTGTGTGTGGGGGGGGGGAGGAATTAGCAGCTCTGTTCATTATCATTTTTAGTTTAAATTAAGTTGAGTCTCTATACTGAGTTTAACTTTGTGTTGGCTTTCTCTGCATTTGTCCTGAGTAAATAACTTCTGCCCCAAAGCTACTAATTGACAGAAATTGGTTTGGCCCAGTAGGTGAAGACGCTCTAAGGAAAGGGATGCTCTAAGGAAAGGGTGAGCTGGATCTGTGGATGAACTGCAGTTGCTAGGGCTAAGGGGTAGATACATTTCACCTTAAATAAAGTAGTGGTATTTTCAGTTATTTATTTAGGAGGGGACAAAAAGATAAATTCTTTGTACTGTAATTTCTGTATTGTATTTGAATCTACTTTGAATCTATTATTTAAGGCTTTAAAACTGCATTCAAATCTTGCAATACTACTGAGCAGCACAGGAGAATAATCCTGCAATCAAGGCCTGCATTGGAATCTCATTTAATGCAGGGAACTTTTGGGACAGTGTGTATTTATTAAACTTAATGTATTATTTCTTCTATTGTTATGTGTGTGCGCATGTGTGTATTTATACTATAATGTGTGTGTGTGTATGGATTTAAAGTGCAATTGTGTTTGCAATTTTCAATTATAGTTGGTTCCATAGAACCCAGAAAGAGCAACAGTAGCACTTGTTGAAAGTGTCATTTTGCCTTCGTTGTGGGACTGAAGCACATGCTTTTGTAAGATTCTTGGCCCAGAATGAAAAAAAAAACAAAAACATGCTGGTAGACATTTCATTTTATAATGTCATCTACCTTCTTTTCCACAAAATGGTGATTAGAATTTGACCCATTTGTGTGCAATAAGTGTGCTTTATAAAAGCTTGGCTAATAATGTGATTATGCAGTATTAATAAATTGGCTAGTAAATACAGAAAGATTTTACGAACTGTGTATCAGTCATTTTAGCATGTTAATATTTTTTCTCAGAGAAAATCTGTTATGGATTTTATGAACTAACTAGTGCTAGAATACAGACATTTCAAATTTGGAGGTAATCAAGCAAGTATCCCTGTTTGTAAAGCCCACATGAATGATGAGGCAAGGGATCACCTTCTCTCAAAATTAGGCGCAACCCATACTGAACTCATGCTGATACCAAGAATCTCCAGCCTCCCACCCACCATTTTCCATTTATGAAAAGGAAGGAGGAAAAGTAACAGAAAAGGCTGGATGTAGTGTAAGAAACTTGGGTAGCCCTGTCAGACTTCAGCATTCAGAGAAAACTCAAAATGTATAGTCATATACTACTGAGATAGAAGTACAGGTTTGCCTGTTAGTTCTACAGTATTATTTCATAATGTCATTTGTATACTACTCCAAGTAACTGGAGAACCCCAGGTCAACCAAATTCCAGTATGCAAGTAATAGAGCTACACAATTAATTGTAGAAAGCCAATAAAGCCACATTAGTTGTTTGCAGATCTCAGAATATACAGGGTGAGTTCATTATGAGCTGAACATAATCTTGAAATAGATCAGTTCCTTACTCATAACACATTCTTACATATATACGTACATACTCACATACTTGTTTGCACCTATTCACTAATCTTTACATTTCCAAGGCCTGTTCCCCCCCCCCCAACTGAGATCATTCTACCCTCATTTTTGAATTTTCACATCACTTGTCTATTGCATCTAGGTCACAACAAAATCTATTTTTCACACAGTGATGCATCATAGGTTAACATTTGTGTAGCCCTTGTTGGATCTTGCCACCTAGTGGCTAACAAGGAGAGCCACTTTCCTTTTGGGGAGATTCCCCCCCCCCCGCCAGCTCTTCATTGACTTCCCTTCTTTATCTGCATAGCTCCACCTTCTTATCCACATAATTACTCTGGAGGCTTTGGATGCAAGCCATTTGGATATGGCCCCCTGCTCTGTAGACAGGTCTTCAGTTATGACATGAACATAGCATATTTAGAAGGAAACACCCAGGGAAGGAGCAACAGAAAATCTACACTTGTGGCCTTTTCTAGTCCTGGTGACATTTCATACTATGCAATTATAGTGCTATGATTGTAACTGCCATATTTCTATCCTATGGAATACTAGGATTTTCAGTTTAAGGAGAGGCATTTAGAATTCTCATCCAGAGATTTCCACCTGACTCTATCCAAACTACAAACCCCATAATCCCATAGGATGGAATGTTGGCAGCTAAAGTGAACCCATAGTACTATAACTGTGCAGTGTGAAAGGGCCCCAGGTTTACTTAACTTATTGATTCTGATCCAGCTTGTTATTTTTCTACATTATTATTGGTTGTGCATGGTGGCTATAATCCTGCTACAGTTATTATGGGTTATGCATAGTGGCATAATCCAGGAGGCACAGCTACAAAATGTAGCTGCAATAGACTTACATGTCTTCTGTCCAACCCACCTCCACCTTGTCTCAGTTGAGACCCTCCAAGACCAGCTATTTCTTGGTTAGTGGAAAGAGACGGAGTAGCAGGCTAGCATCCAGGTATTTTCGCACAGCTGGAGCCACAGCGGCATGCATCCACAGGGACCTGTGGAAATCTTCTGGAGGTCCCAGCAGATGATGTCATTGCTTTGCACCCATCTATAAGAAAATAGCTGGATTCTTCTCTCCTGCTTTCCCCAATCTCCACTATTGGAGTCAAGGAACTGCAGCTGGGAAAAATTACTTTTGGGGGAATGTTGGATATGGGAATATGATTATATGATCATCCCAGCAGATGATTATAGATGGGAATATACAGATGATACAATACTACTAGCAGAAACCAACCAGTGCCTAGAGCAATTATTGAAGAAGATCAAGGAGGAAAGTACCAAGGTAGGCTTAATGTTGAACATCAAGGAAAACAAAAATAATGGCCATGGAAGATCTACAAGAATTCATCCTAGATAATGAAAAAACTGAAATAGTCAAAGAGTTCCCTTTCCTTGGATCAAATATTGATCAGGATGGTAACTGCAGTCAAGAAATTAGAAGAATACTTCAATTGGGAAGGGCAGCTATGAAAGAACTGACAAAATCCTAAAGTGTCTAAATCTTAACACCAAAATGAAGATTGTTCAGGTAAATATATTTCCCATCACCATGTAAATATGTGACAGCTGGACAGTGAATAAAGTCAGTTGAAAGAAAATAAACTCATTTGAGATGTGGTGCTGGAGAAGAGTGCTGAGGATATACTGTGGACAGCCAAGAAAACAAACAAATGGGTCCAAGAACAGATCAAGCCCAAACTCTCCCTGGAAGCCAAGATGACCATACTGAGGTTATCATATTTTGGCCACATCGTGAGAAGGCATGACAAATTGAAAAAGACAATAATGCTAGGGAATTTAGAGGGCAGTGCAAAGACAGGGAGACCACAAATGGTAGGACTCAGAGAGGCCATGGGCCTGAATTTACAGGACTTAGGTAGAGCAGCTGAGGACAGGGAGTATTGGAGAAGTCTCATCCATAGGATATCTATGGGTTGAGGTCAGCTTGAGGGCAGTTAACAACAGCAGAATAGAGGGCTACAAACTACAGTATTTCAGATACCTGGGAAGTACTCCAGTGCTGTGCTTACAGTTCTGTCTAAAACTCAAAACCAATCTTCAGGGATGTTAATTCATTTTTCTTCTATGCAGCTTCCTCAGGATTGTTTTGGATACTATATGCTGACATACTTAGGTTAGAGACTCTGAGCTGTATTCAGCTAGTTAAGTTAGTTGTACTTTGGACTAACTAAAACCAATGGGAAATGTTAGCTGTAATTTAAGTACCAATGATTAGCACAGATTAATGTAGGGGCTTTACAGATGGGTGGCAATATGTCGCCTTTGTTTGCCCCGGATCATTGGCACAGCAACCAATGGCATGGCAATGATTAGGTCCTTCTTGGGAACAAAAGAAGCTGCCAAAACCAGCTTCCTAGAAGGGGCCCTCTTTGGGTGCTCTGACACCCATGTGTCATCATAGTGTGCCCCGTGTGGATGGGCACGTGCCATAATGGCACACAAATGATGAAAGTAGGGCTGGGCATCCACTTTTGGCCCCAGGGTGGCACATCTTAGTCCACCTATTTATGGATCCACTACTATGTGCACCAGTATAATACAAATAAGCATGTATTTATTGTATCTGTACTTTTCACTTTTAAACAAACAAACAAACAAACGAATTACTGTATGTTGTTTGTCCACATACATTTAATTCTGGCACTGGGGACATCTAGCCTTCCAGATGGTATTAGACTCCTATCAATCCTTGACAACATAGTCAATGAAGAGAAATAATAGATGTTGACGTTCAACAGTACACAAAGAATCATATAGTCCCCTTCTCTGATTTTATCTATGTACTGTATGCAGTTCATTTCATATGAAGCTTGGTGGGGTGTGAAATAATGAGAGCATGCAGAGGAGGAAGGAGAAACCCACCTTCCCTGATTTACCTCACTGTATTGGGCTGCAGTCCAGGGTCAGCATCCTCAGGCAGTTGCTGACAGGCTAAGACAAGGGTGGGCAGAGGCACAGAAGCAGAAGAGGACTTTTTTTCCCCATGCACATTTGCAGCAGGTTGCATCATGACATTCTCTATGACACAATTGGAAGAAAACTGAAAATACAATGGCTTCCAGTGGTTATTCCAACATATTTTCAGGGCTCTCTGGGGAAGTTTCAGAGTTCTCAAAATTTCAAACCCCTCAATGTCTCCAGAGGTGTATTTTGGGATGAATGTTCCACACCAATTAAAATTAAATGGGGGCTCTGGGGACCTTGGAGGGCTGGAAAATAGCTTGGGAGTGGTCCTGGGGGGCCCACAAGTTGGCTTAAGCCTATGGAATAGCCTATTGCTGCTTCCATTGGCTAACTACAGCCACCTGAAGCCTGGATGGTGCCTACTGTTTTAATTTTCCCACAGTGCTTTTGGGGGTTGTGGTGCAGCATCATTTAGCAAAAGCTCTTGTCAGCCAGACCAGCTGATCATATCACAGCTGCGTCACCAAGAAAACAGAGGCAATGCCCAGGAGGCCTCTGTTTGCGGCCAGGAACCTCTCCAAGCCTTGTGTCAGCCCTCTTAGTGGCTTTCAGTGGATTGTCCTGGTCTCTTTTGTTGGAGCAATGGATCACAGTATGGCAAGGCAGGGGAAAGTGGTGGGCTCTGCCCTCCTCTCCTGCACATTATTTTCTCTGTGAAAACAACCATCTGTCCTGCTTTATTTTGATATTTTAAAATAAATTATTCCTGGTTCCCTGCCCCATTGCCTAACACAGTTTGGTCTTTAGATGTATGTTGTTGTTTTTTTAAATACAATGCAAGGCATGTGAATCTTTGTCACATTCTGCCAGTGAAACTAAACATACTCCTTTACACAAGCAGCTCATAGAAAACATCTTCCTTTCCACTTTCACACTCATTCACACACTATTTTCTGCAGAGATTTTTTTTTAAAAAAGAAACCTTATTATCCTAGGTAACAGATTCCACCTGGTTTCAGGATGTGTATTTCTAGGACAAGTGTAGTCACTTCTTTCCCCAAAAGTAGAGCAGTGAGACTGAAGAAGTTATGCTATTCATAGGCAACTGTGGCTTTTAATACTCCTTTTTAAGAATGTGGTTAGAAAGCTGCCTTCTGAAAGCAAAAGTACTCGCTCCCACCTACTTGGGTAATTCATCTTATTATTGGCATTTATTTTATGTGTACATTACAATTACCAGTGGCCTGTATATTGAAAGGAAATAGAGGTAAGCTTGTTTTCATGGCTTGCAGGTGGAAGTAAGGGTGAGCCCTGACCTCCAGGGTTGCAGTCCAGTGCTCAAACCATTATACCACTCCGGCTCTCACTTTGTTTATTTACCAAATTTTTAATAAATTACTTCATTTCTTGTGCTTAAAAATCACATCACTGCCTAGATTTCTATATGCACACTATTATTCATGATATATCTATATCTGTATGCAGATATAGAAAAACATTCCCTCCCATCCCCACTATTTGTAGCTGCCTTCATTCTGTGAAATATTTACATATTTCAGGTTAATTCTCCTGAGGACACCCCATCAGGCAAACAAATAACTTGGAAAGCCAAAGCCTCACGGAGCTGCTCAAATGTCCTTGGAGACACTCAATTTTTTTGTTTGCCCCCATTTGTCATCCTCTGCTCAGAGACATCAACAGTTTTTAGCACACAGATCAATATTCTCTTAACCCAGACCTAATCTAAGGAGAGTTTCTCTGTGTTTCACCTTGGCCTACTCCTGAGTGCCAGAGTTGCCCTTTTTTTCTGCAATAATTTTGTCGGTGGAAGACAGCAATTTTTCATCCTTTGGTCAAAACTGGTGACAAAAGAGGGAATAATGGTTCCTGACATATCAAATGATAGATTTGACACATAGCATGTTGAGCTGGGAGCTTTTACGCGCCAAGGTAGAAAGACAGATAAGCCTTCTAATGGCCCTCTTGACATAGCTACTTCTTTCCCCCTCCACCCCTGTTTAGACCCAAACAGTCTCGGCTGTATTCCCTTCTACAGCAGCCTTCCCCCCTCCACCACACTTTCCCGCAGACTCTCTTTGAAGACGTTTTTCTATAACTCTGGGCAGGAAGTGATGAAATGTACTGTACACTCCAGCCCAAAATAAACGTTTTCCTGTCCTATAAAATGATCAATCTATGCCCCTTTCCCCCCTCAGCACAGTTAGGGCCATGCAGCATGCTGCTTGAGGAAACACTAACAAATATAGCCAGTGAGAGGGAAACAGATGGGACTAAGAAATTAAACCAGCAGAGATCTGGAAAGTATTCAAAAAAAGGAGAAAAAAGAGTAGAGTAGAGTGTATAAGGCTGGAAACCAAACTACTCTCATTATTCCTCCTCCTCCTCCTCCTCCTCCTCTTTTTCTGAACATTGATGATCCCTAAAGTTATTCCCCCTGCAACCCCCAAAGTCTTGCAAGCTTGATTCTCCCACTTATTATCATTAATACCAATCATTAATACCAAAAGAGTGCACTGATGCTTTGGGGAAAATTAAATTGAACTTGATGCTTTTTGCCTCTAAGGGTCCATCTATACTGTTGAATTAATGCAGTTTGACACCGCTTTAGCTGCCATGGCTCCATCCTACAGAATCATGGGATCTGTAGTTTTGTCAGGCACAAGCACTCTTTGGCTGAGAGGCTAAATACCTTGTAAAAGTACAGATTCCATGATTCCATAGGATGGAGCTACAGAACTTAAATTGGTGTTGATCTGCATAATTTATGCAGTGTAGATGCACCCTCAGTAGATGTTTACAGGATTAAATCAATGTATTTCTACATATATTTACTATGAAATAAAACTCATTTAGTTGTTACCAATTGTAAAAAATGAAACTCATCATAAAGAAGTAAACATCAGGCATGTAGACTTCAAGAGAAGAACACAACTACTGCTACTACTTTGTTGTTGTTGTTGTTGGGTGTCTTCAGGTATATTATATGGTGACCTTAAGGCAAACTTATCATGGAGTTTCCTTGGGAAGTGTCTTCAGAGGGGGTTTGCCTTTGTCTTCCCCTGAAGCTGAGAGAGTGTGACTTGTCCATGATCACCCAGTGGGTTTTTATGGCTGAGTGGGGAGTCAAACCGTATTCTCCAGAGTCAGAGTCCAAACCTCATTACTATCATAACGACGATGACTCCTCCTCCTACTACTAGAAAGCCATCAAAAACAGAGTTAATGATATAGGCACTTTTACCCCCATTGATTTCAATACAGAAGTTAAACCATGCTTTTAAATGGTTCTGTTCTGTCCCCTACCCCCAAAGTAGAATTGTCAAATTTCATGGCCTGACCCTGAGTCTCCACTTTTAGTGGAAGGCAAGAGTGCAGATTCTCCAGTTTTGGGGGCTCAGCTCTTTGCAAGAGAAAGTGCTATGCACAATCTCCAGCTCAGGTAGGAAAGCAGCCACTAGCTAGTTCTTTCATGGCTTAATTGATCAGTTGCTGCTACAGTGGTCCCCCGGGTTACAAATCCCCCGGGGTATGAAAACCCCAGGGTACGAAAGAGCCGGGGCCGGAAAAACGGCCCCGGCTTGCGAAAAAAAAACCCGGGTTACGACAGAAAAAAAAGCTCTGGCCCTTTAAATCTGCCGCGCGGCGCTACAAAGAAAGCGGTCCCCCGGGTTATGAAGATTTCCAGGTTACGAAAGTGATTCCGGAAAGGATTACTTTCATAACCCGGGGGACCACTGTACTTGCAAAGATTCCGTGGAGGAGTGTGTCTGTGTATTGACTTCCTAAGCTTCCTCCTTCACTCCCAGTCCTTGTAGTGCCAGGGCTCACTCTCCACTCTGTTCCGTACCCAATTTCTGACTAAAAACAAGTAGGCTGGCATAAGCATCCCTTACCCTCTCTTTTTCTAAAAAGCAATGATCCATTTCACCTTGATTTGGGAAAGTAGCTATGATGTCTTACTTCCAGACAGGAAAATTCTCTCTCTCTCTGTCTCTCTCTCTCTCTCTCTGTATTTGAACGACAGCATGTGAGCAACTGGTATTAAAACATAGCACTTAATTACATCACCAGGGCCATCCCTAGGTCTCAGGTTGGGTGTTGGAAATCCAGGGATTGGATGACTCCTAGGTGATGTTAGTGCCTATGATAACTAGGATGATACAAGACAGGGCCTTTTTTGTCATGGTGTCTTCCTAGTTCATCTTTTTTCCTGGGAAGACTAACACAGCTCCATTTCTGCCTGTATTTAGGTAGGCTGAACTTTTTTTTGGGGGGGGGGGAGGGAGAAGTGTTGCATATAGACTTTCTCTGCTCTCTGTTTTGTCCTCCTTTAATTTGTGGATTTGGCTGGAATCCAATCTCTCTCTTAACACCCATCATCTAGTCTGACTGGCCTTTCTTTTCCTCTCCTGAAGTCCTCCATACCATGCAAAGTCCTGTCCCATGGGATTTTCTACAGCCTCATGGAACAGATTTTGATGGTTCATGAGAGAGTGCAGGGAAAGTTTCCTTGATGGGAGCAGTTCCATCAGGAGAACAATGGCTTCAGATCCTGCCCCTCGATATGCACGATTATTTGAGAATCCTATAGCACCTTGGGGACTATTAGATGCTGTAACAAAGTGCAAACATATATTTTCTACCAAACAATTCTTTATTATTGAAATCAATGTGTCTTAAAAGTGCTTAATTTGTGCTGGTTCCTTCTTTAAGATTAACTATTTTAATTTGTTAATGGAATATGACTATATGTGTGTGTGTGTGTGTGTGTGTGTGAGAGAGAGAGAGAGAGAGAGAGAGAGAGAGAAAGCAAGAGCTTAATTTTATACCTTTAGACCTCACCTAAAGCAACTTTGGAAATGCTACTAATTAAATAAATTACACTGAACTTTTAAAAGAAATCAGTCTCAACGGAGATATAAGGCACACAGCCTTTCTCCAGCCTTAGTTCAGAAAGATGGGATTGTATTACACCTTCCCACACAAAAGCCCCTTTCAGAATCTTGACTATGAAAACAAGCATAATTCTTAAAATTATTATTCTTTTATCATTTTCTTCCAAGCACGTGTTCATTTAAAAAAAAAATACACCCTCCTGACCTTGTGTGTCATTTTCACGGGTGTTTAAAGTGATTTGTATTGTTTTGGTCCTAGGCAAAGCAAGCCTTCTCACCTGCTTCTTAATAGCTGCTGAACTTTGGCAAAAGGCGATTTATTCTATGCCACACATTGAAAATATTGTACTGTTTTCCATATTTTACAGTCAGACAGTGGGTGGGTTTCCCCCCTCCTTTGGTAGCAAGATTATTTTTATACACTTTCCTGGTTCCACAGACATTTTAAATTTGACCCAATAAAGGAATAAGCAGAAATTATTCCAAGGAGATTTTTGCACCTACAAGGTCATCAAAGATCTGAGTTAGATGTTTTGTTGCTGTGCATTTAAAGAAACCCAGAGCGTTCAAAGTCTTGTGGGCTGTTTCTCTACCTTTTTATAAATGTTTATACATGCATGCTATACATAAAGGAAACATTGTATGTATAGATCAAATAGATTTTTGGCTTCCTCTAACCTAAGGATTTTTTTCCCTCAGTCTTAATGAAAAACATGGTTCTCTTTTGACACATTTACCAGTAGTTTTCTCAGTTTTAACATTTCAGCCAACTCTGGTCGTAATAGGAACTTCAATAAAAATGAGTCTGCAGTGTTAATGCATCTTCCACTCTGTTTTTTTTTTTAATTGATACTTTACAGAAAAGGTAACTTATAATTCTATACACAAAAGCCAGCATGTTTTGAGCATTTGACTATAATTCTAGAGACCAGCATTTAAATCTCTGCTCAGTTATGGAAACAAGTAGGATGACCTTGGGCAAATCATACTCTCTCAGCCTCAGGCAACCCCCCTTTCAGCTCCCCTCCAAGCAAATCTTTCTAACCAACCTCCATGTTTAATTCACCTTATGGTCACCATAAGTTGGAAATGACTTGAAGGCACACAACCACAACAGCAGTCCTATACACAATTATCTGGACATAAGCTCAATTGAATTAAGTGGGGATCACTTCTGGGTAGATGTCTATCGGGTTGCATTGGAAGTGCATTGGAAGTGACACACCAAGCAATCAAGTGCCTAAGATCCTTTTGCATCTTCTCAATTTCTTTTGTGGAATTGGCAGACCTCCTGTTAGTAGCTGTTATAAAACAGAGAACGGTAGGTATTTCATGGCAACCTGCAAAGATCCTTCTCCTGACATATTGAATTATACATATACTACTGTGCTGCTTTATCACATATTGTCCATGGTAACTCACTTAAAAACTTATTCTATGTTGTAGTCGTTAGTGCTGTAACACTAACACTAACTCCACTAAGTGGAGCAAAATTAACAAAATTAAATAACATAGGTCAGTGCTCCAAGTAATTTACCATCTAAATTCTGACACTATAAGAGAGGAAGTAGAAAAGAAATTGAGAAAGAGGATAATAAGAGATTCATTCTGTTGTTGTTATTATTATTATTTTATCTCATTGGATCAGAACTGAATGATAGAGCAGACATCTTGTTCATACAAGGTGCAGGATTAGCCCCTTGAGTTTCCAGATAATACCTAGAAAGACCCCTGTATGACAATCAGAGGAACTGCTACAGTCTGCAGCATTGCTGTACTGGAGTCAGAGCAGACAGAGTTGAAGTGCTTGGATGTTTAGATGAACAAGGATGGTTATATTCCACCGCTGCAAGCTTTCCTGCCCACTCTCGGGTGAGCTGAAAAGCAGTCCACCTTCCTTGTATTTGCTGGAGGTGGGGAGTAGTATTCCCATTGTGAGCTACTAATATAATGAAAAGTATTTGTGGATTACTTAGCCTTGAGCCAATAGATTTATAAAACACTGATCTATCTTACTCCTTATTTTAAACAGTAAAATGCTTTTAGGACTCATAAATTAAAGTTACAGTTTGAAGTGCAAACCATTTTATTACACTTATGGGGATGACATGATACAAACAATACTTTTTTTGTCCCAGACAATAAAAACAAACAAACAATTGGAAGTGCTCAGTCTTTCTGGTTAACCTCTCCATGCCCTCCTAGGAAGTCTGTGTCAACCTTTGGAAATAAGATTACAAATGTATAAAGTTCACCTTACCAAGAAATGTGTCCTTAATTTCCTGATCTTTACATCTCCTTACTTTTGGATTTCTTATGGAAATTTTCTTAATATAAAGTCCTCTTTAGAGACATAATGAAATAGAACAAATAAGGCCATTGTAATCAGACTTATAAAATACATAAGAAGTTCTCTTATTGAAGATAAACTGAGAAAGGTAGTGCCTTCTAGTTCAGAACTATGGACTAGGCATGGTTGTAACATATGATCCCTCACCATTGGCTATGCTGCTGATGAAGGGTGATGGAAGTTGCAGTCCCACAGCATCTGGAGAGCCACATGTTCTCCAACCATTCTCTTGCCTTTTTAGTGTAGTTTCAGCAGGAGAACTTTTAGATGGCTCATGCTCTTGAATCTAGCACTGGCAATCGTGAATGGAAACAAAGAGTTAAAACAATGGTTCTTGTTGTGAAATTAATCAGATTCATATTAGCAGTGGTAAATGTCATGTTGGCATCTCTTTTTTCTGACACATTAGAGTTTCAAGTCTTTGCTATGGTGAATAATGAAGTAAAGATATGCAACACCATATACTATGCAGTGTTCGTCATCAGTCTGCACAAAAATGAATTGTATCTGCTGGTAAGCAGGTCATGGGGTGCAGCAAGTTAGGAAAAAGGCTTGAAGGAAGGTTAAATCCAAAGTGACAAAGATCTTGGTGTGCTCCTCCCACCCCCAGTAACCCTTTCATAAGATCACAGTTTGGAAAATGAAATGTTCAGAATAAACACTTCTCAGCTGTATTCCACTAATACTTATGACTGCCCATTGTGATGAATTTAATCCAAGGAGGGCATTGAATTACCTGACAGAAATGCATGAAGATAAATATATATATATATATATATATGGTAACAATATTATCCAAGGCCAAAGATATGACATCAAAAACAATTATCCCTCCTTATCCACAGATTATGTATTCATGGATTCTACCATCCATGGTTTTAAACTATCTCTCCCCCCCCAAAAAAAATCCAAAAAGCAAACCTGGAATTTGCTGTTTTATACAAGAGACATCATTTTACTATGCCATAGTATTTAATGGGACTTGAGCATCTATGTATTTGGGAATCCACTGGGTGAGGTGGGTAGGTCCTGGAACCAAATTCCAGCAAATAACAAGGGTCTGCTGTACATGTAAATACATTTAGGTTATATGTATGATATTGTATTCTATAATCAAATTATAACCTGTAATTTTTGCTAGTTGTTTATGTCACAATTCTTGCCATTACATTGAGTGATATAGAGGAATAATGATGTATGGGTAACATTAGCATAAAAAATATTGATAAGGATATGGTATGGTATAGTATAGTATGGTGTGGTATGGTATGGTATGGTATGGTATGGTATGGTATGGAAGGAGGTCAATTTTGTGGGTTGGGGGTAACACTATGAGTTACCACACTGGGTGATGCCAACCCTAGTGATGACGCTGTCCATGGTCTGTTGCAGTTATCTCACTTTGCTTAATGGGATGGCTGGCTTTGAGTAATAATATGATATATGGAAGTATTTAATAGGAAAGAAGAATTAGATTTGGCATGGCAGGGGGAAGGGAAAACATACTAAGATATAAACTCTGGGGGATTTAAGTTCAATTTGAACTCCAGGGAGACCCAGTTCTGCATTAACATTAAATTATATTTTTACTGGATTAATGCATGGATCTAGCAAAGTATTTTAACTAATATGAATATTCATCTTCTGCTCTATCCTTCAATTGTCAGCTAACTTCATATATAGCCATATGTAGGGATAGGTTTGAGAGACCCAGAATAAAGTATAGTGAGCTATGTTTTACGCATGTTTTACCTCTACACCACCAAAACATTCCTTATGCAAAAAACATGGAGACTTCTTGAGGAATTCATTGTTCTCTGCCTACAAAGAGTACTGTGACCTCACTGGAATGGAGACATATTGGATTGCAAAAGAGGGGCCCCTGTTGAGATGCAAATGGACTTTAAATTTCCTGGACTTTGAAAATCTCCCTATTGCCACGTGGCCAGAAGGAGGAGGAACCTACCTGCATAAGATATCCTCCCCAGCATAACCTCTTTAGTATGGACTGAAACAACATGCAGGCATCTAACAAGCAACAATTGTGAAGTCAAAGGCTTTCACGGTGAACATCCATAGTTTTTTGCGGGTTTTTCGGGCTATGTGGCCATGTTCTAGAAGAATTTATTCCTGATGTTTCACCAGCATCTGTGGCTGGCATCTTCAGAGAATGCTGGCATGGAAGAGAGTTGGGTATATATATACTGTGTGACCCGGGGTAGGGAAGAGTGATTTCCATGTTAATCTGTGTATTGTTCTGTAGTTGATGGTAAGACCTCAGTGTGGGAGGATATGCAAAGAGGATTAGTGTCTGTTTAATTAGTGATCATTGTCTGCTGGGAAAACCCCTGACCCTGGGTGGTTTTTCATTTGCATTCGCTGAGTCCTGATTTTGCTGTTTTTCAGGACTGGTAGCCAAACTGTTCACTTAAGAAATAAAGTGAACAAAGTTTGGCTACCAGTCCTGAAAACCAGCAAATTCAGGACTCAGCAAATTTAAATCTTTTCCTATCCTCCCACCCTGAGGCCTTGCCATCAACAGGACAATACACAGATTAACATGGAAATCATTCCGCCCTATCCAGGGTCACACAATATATATACATATATATATATATATATATATATATAACACACACATACAATTCTCTTCCATACCATCATTCTTTGAAGATTCCAGCCACAGATGCTGGTGAAATGTCAGGAATAAACGCTTCTAGAACATGGCCACATAACCCAAAAAACCCGCAAAAAACTATCTTCAATTATTCCCCCCCCCCCCCCCCCAGTTTGGTTTGTAACAACTTTCCTGATGAAGAAGCCCATGGAGCTTTGAAAGCTTGCAACAAGTACATTGTGTATTTCAGTTGGCCAATGACAATATCACTGATGGATTTTTGTTTGTATGAGCTATAGAATGGAAAACAAGCCACTGCAAAGAAAGACAATGCTTGGTTTTCAGGTCATGGATCACTCTGTGAGTCCTGTTTCTTCAATACTTCTACTCGGCCTCTCATAAGACATAAACGTGTGTGTGCATGCTTGTGTGTTAGCAGTGACCACTGTATATTTTAGATATGATGAAATAAAATATTTGATTTCAGAGAAGTCATAGCAAATCTTTCTGGAACACTGTCACACATTCACCAAATGCTCTGCATGAGTATTCATAGATCTCATGGTGGTGGCACGGTGTCTGGCCTGCTTACAGTGTACGGCAGGCAGCACAATATACAGAGCTATCCTCTAACACTACATCACTAGTCCTTTCATTCTGCCATCTACTGATAAAATTTGGTGAGGTTCCCCCCCCCCCCCCCCAGATTCTCAGGATTTTGCCTCATCAACTCTACAGAGTCCTTTAATACTTCTGTGGTGCAAAACATGAGACTCTCCAGATGTTAGTAGATGCCAAGGCTGATCTGCCCAAGCCAGTATAGCTAATGGTTTAGAATGCTGGAAGTTGTAGTCTAGTGATATCTGGAGGGCTACAGAGTTTGGATACATTCCAAAATCTGTTTCAAATCTTCTTTCTCTTGTTCTTTTCTTTTTTTTTAGGGAGGTAACTCCTCCTTTTAATTGTACAAGGGATGAATAATCAGAAGAGTCACCCATAGAACTGGGATGGAGAATGGAGCTCAGGCTCCATTGGAAAACAAGGCTAGATGGTATTGAACACCCCCTCCCCCCAGAAATCAAGCAAAATTGGATCTCTAAGACTTCTACATTGGCCGCAGGAACTGTCAATTGAAAGTGAATTAAATAATCACTATTTCACTATTGCTTTCACAATACTCAGACTGTTACCAGCTTCAGTTGAATGATGATGATTGTGTTTTTATTGTTTTGCAAAAGCATGCATGCAAGTAATCAATAACAAACTGCCTTCCAGGGCTCAGATCCCACTTTTTAAAATAGTTTTCAGATTCCTTCAAACAACACCTCCATAAAGTTGTCTTTATACGCGATTTACATGTCCTGGCCATTTAAACACTTAACACATGCCACTGCCCATTCACAGGTTCACTTAGCAAGGACCAAATTGCATGTCATATTATTCATGTAGCTTGTACATGCCATTAATCATCCCCCTAACACACCCTAAATTGCCAGTTTGAAGAGTAAGGAGCTGGATTGAGACCTCTCTGTAAGAGAAAGAGGGAGGAAAAAAAAAAAAAAAGAGAGAGAGAGAGAGAGAGAGAGAGAGAGAGAGAGAGATATTTTTCACCTACCCTGCTTGTCAGAAACAAAGGTGAATCCATTCTATATTTCATTCAGGACTAAAATGGAGGTCAATAGTTAACTCCCCTTCCTCATGCTAAGGCTTCTGTTCCATTTAGCTTCATAGGCCAGCAATTTAGAGTGAAAAAGAAATTATACATACCAGGCCAAACCACTTTAAGAACTTCATGTGTAGTTTGGTGCTAATAACCGACAATCATGGTTAGCAGCTGTAAGCACCCCAAAGCCAGTACTGTTTTGACTAGGCATTAGCACTGTTTGGTTGCAACAGTTTTTTATACAGATGTTATGCTCAGTGATTATGCAGATATTATGCTTATGCAAAAATGCTGGAGTTAATTTTAAAATGTCACACTTCAAGTTATGTTACTAAGGAGAAGGGGCGATATTTACACCTCTGAGGATAGAATTTCAGGAACTAGAGTGCAGTGTTTGCATCACTAGAGTACTAGTAACAAATCAGGTGACTGATGGCTGTGTGCACTTTTTCCCAGAGTATAATACCACCTCTGCCATAAGCAGCCAAAGAAGAAATATAGCACACTCAACTGAAGTACAAAACCAGTTCCATGTTCAAAGTATGTGAAGACAAATTCCTCAGCATATCAAATGTTAAACCTACTAAACCAAAATGATGAAAAAGAGATGAGAGCAGTTCCAAAGAAATTCTACCTCTGCATCAATCTGGGCAGCAAGTTCCTGTTTTTCTCTGAAGGCAAGTGCATAAAAATAAAGTCATGCATACAGGTGATATTTTTAAAAAAGAAAAAGAAGAACAGAGATCTTTCTCTAATAATAGAATAACGCATAAATTCCACCTTCTTATTGTAACTCCTATAAACATGTGGCTCACTGTAGTTTTTTAAATTACAGTTCCCATCAGTCCTCATCACTGGCTGGGCTGAATTTGGCTGAGGGGAGCTAATGTTCAGCAGTAACTGGAGGGCTATATTTTCCCAAGCCCTACTTTAAAGGAAAAATAAAAGTTAGAAAATTCCATTTGTGTTCAGATCAATATTTAAAGTTGAGACTTAGGGGCTAGACAGGCCAAAAGAGGTGCTTTCCGGCTGACTTGAAGGCGTGGCAAGATGGCACATGCCTTGAAGGCAGCAGGAAAGTACCCTCTAGGCACCTTGTGCAGAGAAAAGCCATTTCAAAAAGAAGCAGCTTTTTTCTGCTTCTTCCTGGCTTGAAGCCATGTCATGCTGTAATTTAATGATTTTACTGCTTGTTTTTTTTATATATTTTTGTTTTTATTGTCACATTTTATATTGTTTTTTCATGTTGTAATCCCGCCTCGATCCGCAAGGAGGGACACGAGCACTCCAGCTGCCTTGGGAGCCGGCAGTGCGGTTGGGGGGGGGGGGGGGTCCAATGTGGCTTCGGAAAAGGCAGCTTCAAGCCACTTTTTCCTGTCCATCTGTTTCGCCCCTTAAATATACATGCTTAGAAACAAGTGCTGGAGTTATATAACAACTAACTAATCTGTAACCTAGGCCTTCAGCTTATTCAGTTTATTAGGAGCCTCCAAAAAAGTAGAAGTGAAGGAAAGAAGAACTCCCTAATTTCTAGACTAATACACAATTCTGTGATTATGCTGAATGGCCTCTTAAAAATGACTTTAGGATGATGTGAGGCTTCCAAGTCAGGGGGAGGTGAATTGATTCTGGATTTTATTTGTATCTTTAAATGAACTATTGAAGGTGCTGGGCCTATTTTGGGTGCTATGGCTCAGCACTTGGATATGTCCTTCAAAGTCTTGACTTTAAAATCCCAGTCAAATTCACTACACCCTTGAAATGGAAGTCACCACTACTTAACAAATGTCAGTCTGGCCCTGAAAACACCATACAGGCACAGAAACCCAACATCCTACTCGCCCGGTAATCATTTTCAGACAGTAAGGGTTTTCCCAGCCAAGGAGAACATTTCTGATGACACATCAATGTGATTAAAAAGGACAGAGCTGACATCACATAAAACTTCCTTTCATGTCGTATGCGGAGCAACCAGCCAATCCAAATGTGGAACTTAATAAGATACACCAATATTGTCAGTCTGATATGATAGACCTAACTGGGCCTTTTGGAATGATCTTCAGGATATATCTAAATCACAAATATATGAACTTGTATGACAAACCCAACTTTATCCCTCCCTCTGAGATCATGTCTTTCAACAAAGAATATGTGCTTATACCATGTGTGCTTTTAAGACAATGAAATGATCTCAGGCTTGAAACTCTAGCAATATGGATTCCTTTGTCTATCTAGCATTGAAGAAAGCATAAAGGAAGCTTAAATATATGAAATATAATATTTGTCTTCACCTCACTCCTGGACTGATATTATTGTATACATTACACTGTGGAAAACAGGAAAATAAGAGAATCACAGAACAAATAAGAGGGATTAACTGCAGAATATAAGAATATGTCTGTTAATTATGTCATTTTTCAAAATGAATAGCCATCTAGGAAGGGGAGATTTTACTAAAGAAGTGAAGCATGAGTAGCAGCCATTTTGTGCACAATGCATCTCTGTTCCAGTATATCTACAATGTCAAAAAGCTGCTAGAAATGAAACATCCTTGTATATATGTTTCCTGTATTTTGTGTTCATTTGTGTTTTCAAACTGCTTGTAATTTACATGCCCATTTCAGTAGCTGGGAGTTGGAAAGCCCACTATCCATTGCCTTCTGAAATTTCCATGTTAGTCTGTCATAGCCAAGATAACAACAAATGCTAGTGACACCTTGAAGAATAACGAGTCCTATTTGGTCTAATCTTGGAAAACACCCTAATAGATGGTGATGTGGTCCAGAAGTATTGATGCAAAATCAAATGTGTTATTAACTGACATGCTTCAAGATTTTGCTATTGATTTAACGTAAAAGGAAGACATGAGATTTTGTGAATAGATTGAAATAAAGTGCTCAGTGATGCCCTAATCCTGCCCCCCTCCAATCTTGCCATGGCCAACAGTTGAAAAAATGCTTACTTTCCTCAACTAGACACCAGCCTCTGCTTTCATCTTTCCTGCTGTCATGATGGTGCCACCTAAAGGACCAGACTTGGAAGGGCTCTCCAATTGCGTTTTTGTTTTTACATGCCTGAACTGCAAAACCATTAACTGCTTAAATACCAAAACTCGCTACAAATTCAAGGCTTCCTTGCTGCTAAGGTGTAATATCTTCTCTTGTCCACTTTGCTTAGGGAACATCAGCTGAGGGATTAGAACTGTTTCATTATCTTCACTGTCCATGCATTTGAAAGGCATGCTGAGAAAGGCTATCGGAATCTCCAGCTTTCTTTCCTTGTTGGTAAACCATGGACTCCACCATCACCACCAGGGCAAGTGGTTGTTCACTTTTTGATGACCCCTTTGAGGGCAGAAAAGGGGTTAAACCAAGGGAATCTGGTGAGAGTCCTTACCATAATAATGTCTTCAGCTGAACCATCACCATTCTTCAGACCTCTCCTTTCCTACTGTCAAAATCAAACCTGCCATTGTTACCTAATGTTGCTCCCTTAAAATTAAATAGGAAAACAATATCTTAAATTTAAATGGAATAAATGTACAGAATTATTAAATTGATAAACCACACTGATTGAATGAAAAAGATTAAAGAGTGATGGATAAACTTAAAATATATATATTCCATTTATGAGATGGATTGAACTGAATAATAGCCTCTCTCAATCTTTCTTCAGTGGTGTGTAAAAAGGCAAAGATATAAACTCAACAAATATTCTGCTATTCAAGGTAGCAATGTTTTAATCTCCTGGCTATTTCCAGCTGACTATTCATGCACTGTAAACACTGTCTACACTGATGTGAATGTGAAGGTTTTCCTTCCTGTTAATACCATCGCAGATAGTGTGTACAGTGCAGGGAAAGTCAGTTGGAAGTAGATTAGGTTGGGCTGGGTTTTTATCTTTACCTTTGGAATTGCAGGGGAGGCATGACTGCCTTTAATTAGGAACCATTTTGTCAACCCAAGTTGTAGAAGATGTGCAACACTATTCCAAGGAGCCTTGGTGGTGCAAAGGCACCCTGGTGACACAATGGTTAAATGTTGGTACTGCAGCCACAATGTTGTGAGTTTGATCCCAGGGCTCCAAGGTTGATTCAGCTCTCAGTCTCTTTGTAGGTCAGTAAAATGAGTATTGCCATTTTGTTGGAGGCAATTGAGTTACAGATTGTATACCACTTAGAGAATGCTGAGTTCACTATTAAGCGGTATAGAAATGTAAATGCTATTGCTATTGCTACTTGAACAGGTGCTTGCAGCTGGCATCTGTTTTAGCTCCTGTAATTAATGTTTTTTCCTGGTAAAAGTTCATTCTGCCTTTTTTCCACATTAACATGATTTGAAAAGAAAATATGTGCATGTTAATGCTCATTTTCATATGCACAAACATTCCAAAGTAACTCTTCCATGCTCTGCTTGGTTGTTGGGACAAGCAATCAGAGCATAAAATGTTGGTTTTGAACCAGCTGCACTGCTGCCAGTGTCCTTCTGATCCTGATTCAAAGTCAGATTCCTAAGCAGCTTTGGGGCATGTTATTTGAAAGACTTAGTTCAGCTCTTAAAGCAGTCTCCCAGGGTCACGGACCTTGCCAGCACATGAGGTTGGCTGGCTGGCAAAAGAGACAGGGCCTTTCAGGTGGTAGGCCCATTAGTTTGGGACACCTTTTGAAGGAAGTATATATGTCTCTCACCTTGCTGTTTGCAAACAGTTGAAAAAAAATGGCTCTTTACAGTTATTCACCTTTAACTACACACTTGATGTTGACTAAGGCTTTTAGTAACTGTATTCACAGCTGCTTTTTTTCAGCTGTTTTTGGATTGAATTCATTGGTGCCACATACATTGAATGTTGTTTTTATAATGTAATTTGTATTATGATCATTTGTCAACCACCTTGAGAAGTTTATTTAGTACTGGAATGTTAACAGATCAAAATAAAGAGAGATGCAAACAACTTTGGTTCAGCCTCATGAAAAACAAAATGTCCTGTGCCTACAAGCAGCAGATTCGCCTGAGAGAAACAGCTACAGGGAATTCAGTCTAGTCCAAGTTCTGGACAGATAATCCCAGAAGATGCAGATGGTAAAGAGGCAATATCTCAGATGGTCCAGAAGCCATAACTCAAAGCCAATAGTCTACATAACAACAAGAACAACAACAAAGCAAACAAAAAAGAGTGAGACAAGGAGAATATAGCTAGTCTAGAGGTCAAAATTCAAGAAAGAGATTAACACTAAGAACAATGCCAGCCAAAGAGACTGAACAGTTGTGAAAAAGAACTCCCCCAGCAAGTGCTGGGAGATTTATAGGTGGCTTACAGGTTGTGTGAAAAATTAATTCATTGGATGGTGGCAGCAAGGTTTTTTAAATTGTGTTCTCAGAGGGTCCCATCCAGCTCAGTGGAGTGAAATGGGACCATAGAGAACCTTCCCTTGTTGACACTGGGTTTGTCTGCTTCTGTTTTACTCTCTGGAGGGAATTTAATTCAGAGTAGGAAGCAGAGGAAACAATCACAAGGAGAGAGCCCTTAGCTGGTTCAGACACCAGCTCTTCAGATTTGGGGAGGGAGCCAGAACTAGAAGCCAGGTATTCCTTGCCATCTAACTCCTCTGTGTTAGATTCCTCAAATGATGGACAAGGAGGATGACACGCAACACTGGGTTCCCTTGTTCTTCTTATTCCATTTCTCCTGAAGGAATGAGATAAAATGCTCCTACAATATGTGCAGCAGGTGGGGATGCACCTTCCTTTTCATTATATATGCCAGCTGATGACATTTTTTGCCCAACAGTCAGATTCTAGTGAATGTGCAAGGAATTTCTGAGAATCTAGGGGAAACAGTTTGGCACGAGAGTACTAACATTATGCATAACAATGAAGGCAAGATCAATACTCTTCAGTGTTATGTGATAATACGCTCCAGTTTGTGACAAGTCTTTTTAGGCCTAATAAAATGGGATTTCCCCCCCTTTCAGTTTAATTTAAAGTAACTTTGGTTTGTCTATTGTTTTCATGTAAACTTTTAATCTGCAGTGTTAACTTGCCTCCAGCAAATTATGTCTATAGGATGTTTTCCAAACTGAACAATTCTAAGGGGATTCTAAACTGTCTTTATCAAATAATACATGAGAAAAATCTGTTACTTGAGAGAGATGCAGGCAAAGACATAAAAGCTCTACAAAACCATTTTGATTTTTTTAAAAAATAAAAGGCCCTTTGGAAAAATTATCTAAATAGCAGCTGCTGTAATAAATATTGCGCATGGCAAAAAAGGTTACTGGAGGAAGCAACAAGGGTGGAGAAAATGTAAATAAGATTGCCAAATTAGCAGAAGTTGTAAGTAAAGAACTACCCCTACGGCTATAGTTCCAACAAGTCTCCTAAAATAAAAACTATTATATTTCTTCAGCCTCTGATAAGTGTGTGTGTGTGGTTGGGTGGGTGGGAATCAATCACATATGAATGTGGAGTCTTCATATTTATTCATTCATTACACTATATACATCCTGCTCTGCTTCTAATGATTTTTGGGTAAGATACAGCATATAAAAAAAGCTTAAACTATTTTCTTCAAAACAGTTATATTAAAGGAAACAGTATACAAAAATTCATAATCCTATAGGTCATGGTCACTGACCTTATGAGTCTGGATGAAAATTACCTTGACACTAAAATGGGGCAAGCAACCATGCCAATTTAGCCTCCAAATGGAGTGACACAGCAGAAAAGCCCATTTCTCTTGGTCTTCAGAGTGATTTAGACTCTTCTTCTTCTGGATGAGATAAAGACTTAGCCCATCAGTGCCTAGAAAAGCTATGAGGATGAAGGTGATGGATTACAGAATTTATGTGTTCATTTTATATGCCACCTTTCTTCTGGAGTGAGACCCAAAGTGGCTTACCGATAAAACTGATTAAAAAAACTAACAATAAAAATTTAAAATCAAAACAATCTTATCAAAACAGTATAAAATTACATTTAGAAAAACAAAGCTTAAAAAGTACAAATAAAATACCCGCCATATCAAAGCCTCCCTGACAATGATGATCTATTAAAAGCCTCCTTAAACAAAAAATATCTTTGCCCACTGGTGAAAGAAAAGCAGAGAAGGGGGCCAGCCTAGCCTCCTATGGAATGGAGCTCCGGAGGGTGGTAGAAGCCGCCAAGACCCTCTGTCATGTCCTCACCAAGTGAGACTGTGATAGTGGCAGGATTGAGAGAAAGCCTTGTAGGTTTATATAGGGAGATACAATATTTCAGATAATGTGGACACAAGCTATATAGGGCTTTATAGATCATGACCAGCACTTTGAATTGTGCCCAGAATGGCGGGGGGGGGGGGGGAGGAGACAGAGAGGGAGAACAGACAGATGAACTGTCTGACTGACTGACTGACTGACGGAAGAAAACCATTGGATCAAAGAGACATTAGCTATAGGGTTTATTTTATTTGGATGTATGACTTCCACTAGTCTCCTGGGGCTGGAGTCCCTCCCAACACTTAACCAGGTTTCAGAATTTAGAACTACTATTCTTTGTAGCAAGCTAAAGAACAAAACAAAACAGTCTCATATCATGGAGTCAGGTCGCTGCCAAGAGAGTCAAGCCTCTCCCTGAAACTGTTTCCCATTAGTATAAGGCTGGTTTACAAATGCCCCTAAATCATGTAAAGTTCAACCCCAGTTGTATCTGTCTGCAATATATATTGGTTATCCCATAGCTTGACACATTCACATCCTTCATTTTTTTTTTAGCATTTAGGAAAAAAATAAAACAGAGTTTACAATAATCCTGACAGCCATATATGTCCTTTTTGAAATAGCCCTCTGTTTTTATTGTGAGCAATAAGCACCAGTTACATCCTTCATGTCCACTGCAAAGAGGAAAGGGAAAACAGCATTTCTTCTATGCCCTTGGTCATAGTCCACCTGGTGAGGTAGGCAACTTCCCAGACTCCTTACCATAGTGGGGTTCTGCCCCATCTTCCTTCCTTCACCTTCAACAAACAAATCTTAAATAAAAATTGTAGTAGCCCTTTGTTTAGCCTCATAATTATGGCTCTTAAAAGCATCTGTGGAGGGACCCTGCTGTCACTAGTGTCACCTCTGTCACAGCAGGATTTCAGCACCATCAGGTGGTAGTTGTTGGTGGACATTTGCAACACCAATGTAGGCCACAACTCATTATTATACAAAACAATTTTGTATAATTGTATTGTATTGTATTATACAAAAGTCAAGATGCAATACTATCGGAGCAGGGCCTGTGGTTCTGCTCATCTTTTTCTTAAGGAATCTCCCTCCAAAATTAGGAAGAGCATGTGAAGAATTTGGAATTACTATTATGTGGAGCAATGGATGAGGATTTGTCATGAGATCCCTATAGAGGAATGTTAACAGTGTGATCACCACAGTGGGATCATCCTAGGGACACCTTTGTTCAGTCCTAAACCTTTGCACTAAACTAACTTCAGGGCATAGCACTGCCCTCTTAATTGTTTTCTCATGGTTTTATTATTGTGTTTATGTTTCTGTGCCACTTTGGGAACTCTATACTGGTCATAAAAGGAGTATATAAATATTTAGATGAATATAATATATATCCATGCAGATCTGCCGATTCTCTCTCATACATACTACCTTCACAAAGTATGCCGCCAATGGCAGCTCGGCAATTTCATAAAGCATTCTGTGACAGCCATCATCATGTGTAACTACCTCAGAGGCTGCAAGCCCAAATACAGTTTAATTGGGTGCTTAATTCATTGCAGTGATTCTGTTATCAACCATCTATTTTAGAAGCAAGGCACATTAATGCAACTTAAATAACCTTAGGATTGCAATGCAAAGTTCTCAAGTAAAGGGGAAAAATGAAAACGGGGATTGCTAGGAAGAGTAGAAATTGAATTACATTTTTCATAGGTACTTTAAGTAGTAATAAGCAATTGAGACAGTCAGATTCTCACTTTATCTTGTTTCAAATATAATTAATTCTACTATTTTTAACTGCAGGATGGTACATTAAAATGTAAAACTAAAACTAGTGTGGTTCATTAGCTGAATGAAGTTTTAATACTTTTTGTAAAAATTTAATGTACTACTTTTAAAATACCAGTAAATTAGCTCCATGTAAAAATGGAGACGAGTTTACATTAATATAAAAGAAATATAATTTGCAAAAAGGGAAAAATCCAACAAACCCACCATTTGGGCATCTTTTTAATGTCTGTAATATAAAAATAGTATCTTTTTTTCTTTTTAAACATCCATGATGAACTTTGATTGTTTTCTTCCTTTATTACTTAATATCTTCCTGCTGTAGAAGAACAAGTTTAGTCTCCTGTATGTTAATTCCCTTCCAACAATGGACATGGTTGAATGTAGAAACAGGTGGTTATCTTGTTGTTCCTGATACAATATATCACAAGAGAATTTATTTATGCTTCCTGTGCATCTCCACAGTATCCAAGTTGCATCATAGTGGGAAAAGAAATATTGTAGCTGACTGTCCAGGAGGAACTTGGAGATTTTAAGGAATGTCTGTCCCTTCAGAAAACTAGGGTTGTCAGGCCAATGAGCACTGGCTAAAGTCACAGAGAACTGCAGTGTTTTCTTAAATCTATAGGTATCTTAGAGCATGCAGATCTAGGAGAGTAGGACTTCTGATATTGATTGATTGATTGATTGACTGACTGACTGACAGACTGATTGATTGATGGTATGACTTTGCAGAGTGTACAGCCATCTGTATGAGCTGATGCCAGGGCTCTCTGGATCAGTGTGATGTTTGTTTCTGTGATTCACTTGTGCAAGATCAGTGCATTAAAAAAAATAAACAAAGAGTGAAGGGAGAGAATGGAGAAAGAGAAGTGGATTCCTGCAACCCCATTCTGCCATTTGGAGCACAGCAAGGAATAGAATGCTAAGACTGAAACTGCATGTTGTGGCTTGTCCCAGCAGTGGCAGTGGCAGTAGATCAGGGTGGGAGTGGGGGCCACACACAGTGAGTTCTGGTAGAGAGACTCCTAGAAAAATTTCCAACATGTCTAGTGTGATTTAGATAAGGCCACATGGGGTATGCATTCTTGAAGAAATGGTGGTAATTGGTACAACTACTGGGTCTATTTTGCATTTACCTTTTCGTCAAAAAATGTTTTGTTTCTTCCGTTCCCTAGTTAAAGATTGGAACTTCCTGACAGTAAGGGCTGTTCGACAGTGGAAGACACTCCCTTGGAGGGTGGTGGAGTCTCCTTCCTTAGAGGTCTTTAAACAGAGGCTGGATGGCCATCTGTCGGGGATGCTTTGATTAGGAGTTCCTACATGGCAGGGGGTTGGACTGGATGGCCCTTGTGGTCTCTTCCAACTCTATGATTCTATGATTCTATATTGTCTGGCTTCCTTTTGCCAAATTCTGGGTGCATTGTTCTAGTATCAAAATCAGCTGGCCCAGAAACAGCCCCAGTACAGCTCCCAATCTTTGTCTGTCCCAACCTCTATGACATCACAGGACCCATCCTGTGATCTCAGATTTAATCTTGAAATCTCAGGGAATGGCATGTTGCTGAGTTGGCAAACCTAATAACAAGCTATTTCAAAAAGAGTTGAAATAGCTGTGGACGAGGCAGTGAAATGTGTTTTTTCGGGGGACATCTCACCCCTCATTGATCTTTGGATGTGAATGCAAATGATTACACATGCAGAACTGGCACTTCTTGAATGTGTGTCTCTGTGTGTGTGTCTGTGTGTGTGTGTTCACATTGCCAGTCATCGTATGAATTCCATAGGATTTATTTAGGCAAGAAATGCTCAGAGGTGGTATTTGCCAGTTCCTCCCTCTAAAATATAGTCCACAGCACCTGATAGCCATTGGTAGTCTCCATCCAAGAACTAACCATTAGCACTGTTTGGTTGCAACAGATTTTTATACAGATGTTATGCTCAGTGATTATGCAGATATTATGCTTATGCTGAAGTTAATTTTAAAATGTCACACTTCAAGTTATGTTACTAAGGAGAAGGGGCGATATTTACACCTCTAAGGATAGAATTTGAGGAACTAGAGTGCAGTGTTTGCATCACTAGAGTACTAGTAACAAATCAGGTGACTGATGGCTGTGTGCACTTTTTCCCAGAGTATAATACCACCTCTGCCATAAGCAGCCAAAGAAGAAATATAGCACACTCAGCTGAAGTACAAAACCAGTTCCATGTTCAAAGTATGTGAAGACAAATTCCTTAACATATCAAATGTTAAACCTACTAAACCAAAATGATGAAAAAGAGACGAGAACAGTTCCAAAGAAATTCTACCTCTGCATCAATCTGGGCAGCAAGTTCCTGTTTTTCTCTGAAGGCAAGTGCATAAAAATAAAGTCATGCGTACAGGTGATATTTTTTTTTAAAAAAAAGAAAAAGAAGAACAGAGATCTTTCTTTAATAATAGAATAAAGCATTAATTCTACCTTCTTATTGTAACTCCAATAAACATGTGGCTTACTGTAGTTTTTTTAATTACAGTTCCATTAGTCCTCATCACTGGCTGGGTCAAATCTGGCCGAGGAGAGCTACTGTTTAACAGTAACTAGAGGGCTATATTTTCCCAAGCCCCACTTTAAAGGAAAAATAACAATTGTGTTATTTTGTGTTCAGATCAATATTTAAAGTTGACCCTGCTTAGCACCAGACAGGATCTGGTGCCTTTAGGGTTTTTAGGGACTTTTCTTGAATATACTCATGGCATTAAGAGCAGAGTACAAGCTAAAGTGTCATTTGTAAAATTGTCATTTGCAATCATCATTCATGTAATTCAAGTCAGCCTTGAATCTTGTCCTTTAGTAGTTCCTGCCACAAAAGCTTCCACTCATCATTTACCTTCATGCCCATGATACAGTGCACATCTGGATTTAAGGGTTTTTTTAAAGGTATAAAGGAATCATCTTTCAAAACATTTGGGTATTCAATGTCCCCCAGCCTCAGGGATTACAAACTTGCAATACTGAAGACTATGAAGGTACAGTTCCTAGATTTTTGCCCCCCCCCTTCAGATCAAGGATGAAGATGGGAGTGGCCACTAGAGCCAAAGCCTCAAGGTCCTCCTTGTCCTCCACTATATCAAGAATGATGACATCATTAATCACTGTGATAGGATAATTCACAGGTCCTCCTTGCTCTGGCAGATGATTCTGGTGATAACACAGATTTCAAGGATTTCAAGATTTACAAGTTATTCATAGATTGGTGTAAAAACAATATTATCTTCCTCATTCTGTTTTCATCTATGCTACTGTGGCTTTCTCTCTCCAAAGACTAATTTGACAACTTATTAAAAACCATAGGTTGCATTACTGCTGGCTGATGATCCTTTGTGAGAAAGCCTATGATGTCAGAAATAAGTAACTCTGAGGTTAAAGAAAGCTACTTCCAAGTTAGTGGGAACAACAGTCATGCTGAGCCTAATACATTACGTTTTGTGTTATTTATTGCTTCTCGTGTATAAATGTGTGCTTTCTCAGGGTTTCCAATAATGTGGAGTATTCTACACACATCCAAATTTACCTGAGCCAGAATGGAGTTTCAGATCTTGTTGCTTAAGGTCAGGAACTGAGAGAAGAGTGGATTGGGACTGGTGGAGACAAAGAAGATGGTGGCACCATGCTTGTGTGTCATGCTATACCCTCCAGCACTCAAGTGTTTACCTCACAAAGTTAAAAATGTGAATTGAGCTCATGATTTGCACAACTCAAGGCTCCTTCATAATGATGTTTAACTTCAGAAACAAATACGGGAAACTTTTTTGATGGGAACAGCAGAAAGAAGAACACACCCATCAGCAAATGTGAAGAAATGCAACATTTCTAAACAGGTGTGTCATGACTATCATGCCAAGACAGGTTGTCAATAGAGCATCACTCTTCTATGGCAGTCTGAAGCACATGTGTCAAAGAAATAGAATGGGGTGAAATAAGATACTGATGAATTGCTCTTTTTCTACTTCCAAATTTTCTGTACTCATGCCATGAGTGTTTTCTTTAGATGCAGCGGGAAAACCCTATCTTGAACAGATCCATTGAAATCAGTGGGTCATATTACTTGTGATTAAAAGGTCCAGTTCATTTCAGTAGATCTAATCTTGGTAAATATAACAGCAGATTTAATCCACCACTGGTGCAGTGTATACTAAAACTTGAAGAGCAGTTTACTAGTTTTAGTGCTGAGCAGGAGCCAGTGTGTCCTGGGTTTAATTCCCACAGAAGCACTGTTTGTTTTGGCAATAGACAAATTAACCATAAGAAATCCTCTTTCTTTTCTAAACTTCTAGAGCATCTAGAATATTTTAAATGCCAGGGTATTACTGAAAGATTTTCCACTCTTTTCAAGAGCCCAGGTAAGGGAGTATCTGGCAAATATTGCCCAATGCAGCATTCATTTTGTTTCCATTCAACAGAACTATTTATTCCTTATTTACACACAGTACTTCACTTAGTGTTTTTTCTGTGACTCTCTGAGTCTTTGGGACTCAAATCATCATCACTATCATCTTGGACATTCAAATGTGGATAATATTTTTACAAAATACAAGGAAATGTGTTATTTCCTAAACAATTTATAATCTGTGATGAAACACTACAATTTGAGTTACTTATTTTAAGTGTATGCCTAAAATGGAAAGTGTGAACAGAAGCAATACATTTGTCAGCATATGTATCATGGATGTACACTAATGCAAGGCTTAGCATTTGATGACTTGATGGCAGATTTAATTTACCTTTTTGTAATGTTGTGAAGTAGACTTAGGATAGTCTTTTTTTAAATAGAAAAAGAACAGTCCCTCATAAAAATTTCAAACTATAACATGAGATACATTGGATGGTAATTTAGATGGAAGTTTCTCTTATCGACCTTATTATGCCCTTACTGTTCTTAGAACTTAGGTAGGTTTGCTCTAGCATCTTGGTAAAATGTGGAGGCTCTGTCCATCAATGTACAGAAAATCTTATCACAAAAGAGATTTAACTCAGACCTGTATAGAAAAAGGAAAAAAAAGAGGTCAGTTATCTAACTATATTAAGGTCAGGACAGGAAAGTGGCTAAGAGTAGGCCTTAATAACAGAACATCCTTTGTGGACTCAGTCAGGGCCTACAATGTACCCCTTAGGCAGGAGTGTGCTGAAATGACAGTTCCTTAATATAATTTCACCAAATAAGCCCATGATACTTGTATGAACTTCCACTGGAGTAACCAGTACAAGTATCAAGAGGGAAGTTACATTTATGGGGGGAGGGGGTAGTCTAAAGATTGTTTTGCTTCAAATGCTTTTTTCATACTGTTAGTTAATGGTTGGCCACTAGATGACAAATGAAAGATAGCAATTATGATCACAACAACAATGTAGAATAGTGATCAACTGCCTTGTGCTGGTCTATGACTGAAAGAACAAATATTCTGTTCTATTCTATTCTAGCAATCAACTGTTGTCTTCCTTGGACAGACTGTCTGGATGGATGAAATCAAGGATCTCCAAGGTATTCAAAGTGTTCAGTGTAATAATATATATGGACTAAATAATTAACATACAGTTATTTCATACACAACATGTATGAAGATGACTTAAGTGTCATCCTTTGCTGTAAAGATAAGGCACAAATCAAGGAAATAAAGATGAGGCACAAATCAAGGAAATAAAGAAATAATAAAACTATCAGGGAGTGGAGTTTAAAGAACGAACAGGAAGAAAAGAGGACTCTTCCTGTTATGCATTAAAAAGTCAAGAAGAGTGTAATAGACTTTGTAACCTTAATAAAGTAAATGGTTTATATTAAGTTGAAAATGGTTAAGTTGCAATTCATTTGTTTATCTGTGCTGATCAAGGATCACTTGCTGAATGTGCTAAGCCCTTGAGTCAGATATAATCAGTCAGCATTGGCCTATGTGATGGTTCCATTAGGAGAAAAAAAGTCTCCACTGTGTCTCCATTACTAGCACTTTAGATCAATGTTTCATATTATCATCATGCAGCACAAGAACATTCCCTCATCATCATTCAGAGAAATCCAAAAGAGGAGGAATTGGTCTTTGATACTCCGCTACCACTTTATTCTTATATTTGCTTTTGTGCAAAATTCACAATACCTGTAAAGATGGCCACTATATTTTTTATATCAGTGTGTGTGGAGAAAAGGGTTCTGTAAAATTGTGTTCTTGTTTGGCCCAGGCCCAGTTCTTATGCACAATGTAATGAATGGCAACCTATTTGACACTCAGACAACTCTGCAAGTACACTTAACAGTTGGTGCCAGAAATAAACTTTTACACATTGCAAACACTTAGAAAGAGACATACCCAAAATAAAAATCCAGTGATACAACTCCTGAGCTCTCAGCAGTGAAATCTGCAAAGCACATGTACAGTGTGACAGGAAAAAAAGAGCCTGGGAGAGAGGGAAGGGTTAAATGAACCATTGTAAGCTACTATAGGTCAGCTGCAGATATCAGAAAATCTGAAAAAGATACTCTTGAAGTAACAACCCCCTACAGGGAAGTGAAGGTGTTGTGTTATATAGAAAAGTGACCTTATCTCTTCTACTTTCTAGTTTCATATTAAAAATGATATTTTCTGAAAAAAGGAGGTGAATCGAAAAAGAAAAGGGGGAAATGAAGACAGGGATACAGAATGGGTAGATAGTGGTTCTCCTCTTACCAGTATTGTGAAAACTGCTATAGTATTTTTATAGTATTAATTCTACAGAAAGTAAATGCTCAGGATTCTGAATTATTTGAGAAGCAACAAATCAAAAGAAAAAAGAAATTAGTCCAGTTATTTAAAACAGAAAATCTGATGACCTGCTTGTACATCAAGATGTTTACATCCTGTACAAGATAACAGATATGAAAACTGGAAGCACTTTATCATGTACAACATTATGGTAAAGGGGTTTTATACTTCTAGAATTAGAAGTGCCAAATTTCAACCTGATTTGAGCCAGGCTTTCGGCTTCAGTGTCCCTGTCCAGTAATCTCTGGGTGGACATTACCTAGCAATTTCTTTTATTTGGGGAAGGGTATAGTCAATGTGACTTTTAGCCTAGGAATGTAATATAATCATGCTAGGTTTTTGTTATGTAAATATCACCTAAGGGAGAACCAGAGGAACCTTGGAATCACAGGGACTGGAAAGCATAGTACAAAGTTCTTCCTACAATAATTACATAAATGTCTGCATTCCTTTTGCTGGTATCTGTTTTGGGAATATTAGATAAATTGTGTCACTTTAGCACTGATGCTTATATCAATGGTTATAAGTCTTTAATTATATTATTTTCAGATTCAGGAAAAGAGACACAGGGGCTATATGTACAGCCCCTAAGGGGTGGCCTCCAGCCGCCCCTTTCCTAGCCAAATCAGGGCTGCAACAACCTCACACTGCAGCCCTGATCCAACCTTTTGAGGGTGCAAAAAAGAGCTGCAAAAAGCGGCTCTTTTTTGTGCCCTCAAAAGGGCACCATTGCCAGATTGCTGCATTGTTAGGGTGCATCTACACTGTAGAAATAATGTGGCTTGAGATCACTTACCTGCCATTGCTCCATCCTGCAGAATCCTGGGATTTGTAGATTTGTGAGGCACCAGCATTGTTTGGAAGAGAAGGCTAAAGAGCTTGTAAAATGGCAAATCCCAGAATTCCATAGGATGATGCTACAGCACTTAATGGACCTTAACTCTCCATGTGAGAACAGAGTGAGTAGAGATACTGTGGTGCCCCTCCTCACATATTTATTTTAGCCCTGTTTTGGATACCTAAATGTGGCTCTAGTGATGAGCAATGAATTTAAAGTTCTTGGCTCTGTTGTAACAACAAGGTTGGCCCATTTCCCAAGTTGTCGCTTCAGATACTGCAGTCACCATGTTTTGAGTCTGCATATTTGACTCTGCACTAAAAGAGTGTTCAAAATACATTTCTGTACACAGTGTGTATTTGCTGGAAAGACATGGAAGATATGTTTGATTCAAGGTCTACAATCCCAAACAGCTGTATGGTGTTGATGATAATATAAAGGAGAAAAAAGAGACATAGAAGGTATGAATGGCTCGGTAGAAGAGCTGTGCAAGTGAATATTACATATAAGTATACAGAGGTACCTGAGCATGTTACCAGTTACTGAAAGTGCTTTAGGTATTAGTATGCAAGTGATGAGAAAGGTGTATGGACAGGCTTCACGAGGAATGATGGGGCTGATGGACAAGAAGAGTTCTGGGAGCTGGTTTTGACTCTTTAATTAATGCAAACGGCAGTCCCCAAGGTAAGAAGCGGAGATGGATTCTGAGATGGGATTTAGAAACAGACATAAGTAATTACCATACGGTTGACTTGAACACAGTATTCTAAAAGGTAAAGTTTCTATTTTCAGAGCACAGAGAACATAACCAATTATTTCACTTGCAGCCCACATGGTGACGCAACTCCCTTCCATTTATATTCCTAGAATTTGATTTTTTTTCAAAAAAATAATTCACCTCTTAATTATTCATTTAGGAATAACTTTGTTGGATTCCCAGGAGTAATATCTTAGGAATGTCTTTTGTTAATCAGATATTTAGAATGTAAGAAGAGTGAAGGCTTGGGCACCTTTATGAAACTACTGAGGATTAAGATTGAAATGGTTGTGCCAATAAGACAAACCTGTAATTTGCACTGCTTCTCTTCCCACTTACAAAAATGATCTTCCAAAACATGGGCTATTTTTTTCTTAATATTCTTGGCACCCATATCTTAAAATTCACAGCCTTTCAACGGTAGCATTGAAATAGCAACACTAAAAATATATATCAAAAGCATTAAGAAAGAACGCAAGCCTCCAACACGATTCTCATATTCAAATGGAATAATTATTTTTCTTTACTTATCAGAAAAATAATATGAGGGGGAAAAAACCCAAAGGAAATATGTCAGCCTTTGAAGTATCTAGTTTTGCCGTTAGTGAAGAAACAACTGGTGCCAAGCATTTTAAGTGCACTGAAAAGTACTTCTTTCCTATTTTGGATGAGCCAAAGGTTCAGATGTGAGCTTTTGTTTGGTGAGTTGAAAGTCCATACTTGTTGTCTGTTGGCTGGAAATATTTCTTAAATGCCTGTCATCCACATGACTCCAAGTGTGTAAAAGTGTGTGTTAGGTCTTTCAAGCATACTTTCAAAGCATCTAGTTTTAGTAATGCTATCTTAAACAGAAATTA
The DNA here is from genome assembly GCA_034509955.1 of Urosaurus nigricauda. Classification (NCBI taxonomy): domain Eukaryota; kingdom Metazoa; phylum Chordata; class Lepidosauria; order Squamata; family Phrynosomatidae; genus Urosaurus; species Urosaurus nigricauda. The sequence goes on along the minus strand of JAOEGL010000003.1, from coordinate 106,606,701 downwards.
GCCAGGCTAGGCCAAATCTGAAAGGTTTACTTGGAATGTCTGTGGTCTAGTGGTTCAGGATAGTAGCAAGCTAAAGAGTGGAGTACAGCAAGCAGAAGAAATTCCCTGTTGAACTTTAGAGGCCAGCCACTTTGCTTTTATACCAGGCCTAAAATTACAGGAAATGTACAGTGGAGCTTTGGCATCTGCTGGAGTTGGGTTCCAGGACCTCCCCCTCCCACCCCCCATAGATACCAAAATCTGTGTATAGGCTCAAGACCCATTATATACAATGGTGTAGTAAAATAGTGTCCCTTATATAAAATGGCAAAATCAAGGTTTTCTTTTTTGGCTTTTTTTTTTGGGGGGGGGGGGATATTATCAAGCCAGGATGATTGAATTCATGGATGCATATGTATGGCCAACTGTATGGTGTGTGTTTCATTTTGTCAAATAGCACAAGATTTTCATATATATATATAGAGAGAGAGAGTGAGAGTGAAAGAGAGAGAAGATAGATAGAGAAAAAAGATTCAAAACGACAAGGCCAAAACACTCTTGTATGACATAAAAAACCCACTATATATCATTTTTGCTTCCCATATTTTTGCATATTTTGCCAACATTTCTTGATAAAAGAAGACACTCCTCCTTCAGAAATTACAGAGCTGATGCAAAACTATCCTTTATAACACTCTCTATGAACAGCTGACCAGCCTGCCATTTTTATATCATTTATTAAACACAAGGAAGATTGTATGCTACAAGATATAGATTCATAGCGACATCATCTCACAGGATGCAGTAAAGTGGTCATGGTGGGGTAGGAGCATTCATGTCTAATTGCTCTTTGAAAACATTAAAATATGGAACGCAGGTGACAGAGTAAATGCACGTATAATCTTGCTAAATGAATGTAAGTGTAGGATGTTTCTAAAGTAGAGCACATCTATTGATGTACATTATTTTTTCAGGAACAGTAGGAAAGTGAGGAATAAAAAGAAAGCCCTTCTACTGTAGTGGTTGAAGAAAGAGAAGTGAATAAAGTAGAAACTGTCTGCTTACCAGCTCCCACTGTTCAGGCCACAGAGGGTCACTGAACTACAGTTCATTTCCTATTCCACTCGGTGACTCCAGGACTTTGATGACTGCTAAAGGCATGTAATCATTCTTTCTCAAGCTCTGGTGAAAAGCCACACAGAAGTTAGTCATGCCCTGTCCCATAAGGCATCCACCATCCACTTCAAGTTTGGATTTCAGTGCAATGATACAGATCATTATTTCTTTCAAATTACATTGGCCTTTATTCATAGTTAATAGGATTTAAAAAAAAAAGCTATGAAGTGGACAGTGTGCTGAATCCCATGTATTGTTTGGTTTTTGGTATAAGCTCCAGAATTTTCTAATCCTTCTCATGTTTCCTGATTGGGATTTTTTTTTTCGCTAGGCTGTCCCTTGAATTTGAACCCAACAAACTGATCCAGAGGGTTATCACTTCAGAGTGAGAAATGGCTCATATATCAAATTAAATGGTACTGATCCACCTGCATCTCTCTCGGTCTTCTCCATTATCAGCCAGTTAATGCTATTCTGAATTTTGTATACTGCTGTGCCTTCCCTGTGAACTGAAATGGTGCTTTTCAAATGATGCCTTCAAGCATTGCTGCTGTGAGGTTCTGAGGGCACTTGGCAACCCTGGAATAATGAAGATTTTAACATTTACCTGAATCAGTTGTAAATCATCCTCCAAACGTCCTGCAAATGTCCTCCAAAGGTGGCTGAAAGAGCAAAAAAGCCTCTGTGTCTGAAACCAGGAAGTGCTCTTGAATTGTCATGGAAAGGGATTTGCCAGAAGCGACTGTAAATCATTCAGAGAAAAGCAGGGAAGCTGGCTTTTTTTCTTCTTTCCCTTCTTGATGCTGAGTCAGGGTTTATAGGAGTCTGCCTGCTTCCCTGCTTTTCTCTGAATGATTTACAATCGCTTCTGCCAAATCCCTTTCCATGACGATTCAAGAGAACTTCGTGGTTTCAGACAGAGAGGCTTTTTTTTTTATTTATATTATATTTATTATATAGTTTGCAGTTATGTCAAACAATCTTTCAGTCATGGAAGACAGCAAGATTGTGACCATTGAAGGACATTGTCACCAGTATAAAGACTTTATTTATTACAAGTGCCACAAATTACTTTTTTATATTGGTGATTGGACTTTCTGGGATTAAAAAGATACAGAAAACTTATTGTCTACTGCTGGCTTGATGTTGAATGTGTTTCCAGTTCAGTACATCACAATGTCGTTATAGTCATCTTATAGGATATGACATAGGATATGACATTTATTCTGTGGTAGATTCTTGGCAATTAGTATTATTGTTTTCCCAGTGTTTCACTTCCCTTTTGGCAGTTGTGTTGTAAACCTCCTGCTCATTTTGTTACTCTTTAAGATCAACAGGTAATGAATTACTTTTAAAAAGTAACTTTCCAAGCCCAGGGCTTCACATGGGTATTTGGCTGGCCAATGTGAAAAATAGGATGGTACATGACTCTTCGTATTATGTGTAAAAATGTGTCATTTGCCTCAATGAAAGACATCATGCAGCTATTAGGAGTATCCATGCAGTGGCCTCCATGCACCTTAGAGTGCTTTCACTATTAGCTCCTTTCATGCCTTGAAAAGGGCACTTTTTATGTTAGCAAATGACGGATTAAATTAAAGGTATTAATAAGCCATTAGCCTGGATTGCCTATGAAATACAAATTTTCTATTATATATAGAATGTCAAATAAAAATAAAAGCCATTACAAATGGCTATCAAGTACTACCAGTCAAATATTAAATTACATTGTCTTTTCTCCAATGAGTGTGAAACACCTAATGCTGTAAAATATTAAGTATCATAGGGTAGCATATCTTGAGATTTCAGCAATGTGATGCTAGAGTATTAGTTTGATTTGGGGTAATTCAGACAGGCAAAATAAAGGGGCTTCCAGCCTCTTTGAAGGTGAGGTGTGTATATGATGCACATCTCCAAAGCTGGTGGAAACTGAAATGAAGCCGTGTTCCAGGACTACAAACTGGAGCAAAAAGAAGCTGGGATACTCCAGCTTAGCTCAGAAAATGTACATCTTCGTACCTGTAGGGCATATAAACATAGGCTTGCCATATCCTGGTTTCTGGTGGTACATAAACGGTTTTTTAACTGTTTTGAATGTCCTGTCCCAGGTATGGGGCCAGTCCCATCTCCCACCTCCCCCTCCTCCTTCTCTGCTTCCTCTTTTGCCATTGCTGGCTGCTGCGCTTTTAGCATGGCAGCGACAGCATGAAGCAAGGCCTAGCTCCCCTGCTTCTACTGACGACAAGGCCTACTCCTGCTGCAAAGGAGCCAGGCAGGGCTTAGTCAGCTGGCCGGCTGGCTGGCCAGCTGTACACCAAATAAGGAGCAGATGTGGGAGGTACTTGGAGATTGCAAGCAGTACATTTGTGTGATGGTGCACATGCATGATGAGGAGGCAACAAAAAAATTAGTAAGGGGCATGGCTTGATGCCATGCCATGCTGTCTGCACATGGGTATTTGGCCTACCTTAGGAGCGGGCCATGTGGACAGCGGGGTTTCAACAGACTTTTGGAAAATACAGAATTGAGCTACTTTTCCCTGCCCATCTGCTCTGGCTCTTTGTTAGTCTTTTATTTTGTTTCTTTTTTAAAAAAATTATCTGCACTAAGGTTCTTAAGACTTAAACAGTTGGTAATATGATAACTGGTCTTTCCTTTTCATGTTGATCTCTAGTATTGTTATCACTATTATTACTACTACTTACTACTACTAGTAGTAGTATTGCTACATGTATATCCTACCTTTCCAATAAAGATCATTTGGTATACATGCCTCAGAGATTGGAAACAGCACATTGATATTAAATACATTAGGACCTACGATTTTTTAAAAAAAATATCAACTTGTCCACGCTTTCCAGTAATAATTGAAGTAATCTTCTAGGAATGGTGTGAGGAAATACCATTGTTACAATCTTGTCCCATGTTTTGCACTTTTCCTTTACACTCTCATACAAATTTCACACATAACACGTCTTTCACTGCAAATAGTCTTCAAAAACTATGCAAATTGATAAAGTTACTCTTTGCTTCCCAATAAATAAATTAGCAAAGAATTACTTCCTTACACACTACCTCATTGTGCAGAGCAATGGAGGGCAAAGAAAACATGTGTGTGTGTGGGGGGGGGGGAATGCAATAAATGAGGCAAGAGGAGAGAAGGAAAAAGAGCGGAAGACAAGACTGGAGAGGGCATGTGGAAGGGGGAAGGGAAATGATGAAGAAGTGGATAGATGGATAGACAAATGGAGTAATTAAAGAGAATCGAAGAGAGAGTGGATAGCCAAAATGAAAGATGGGGAAGAGGAGGAGAACAGATGATATCAGAAAAAGATAGTGATGAGGACACACATGGACAGCAGAATGATTAGTGGAGATGATGATGAACGTTTTGAAAAGGGTGAAAGAAAAAGAAAGAGACTGAGCAGCTGAGATGTATACTGTAAGCTTCAGTAAATGTGTTTTGATAAAAATAGACAATAGTTTGGGAGTTTTTAAAAATAACTTATGACCAACATGTAACTTTTAAATGAGGCAGACATCAAGGAAAAATATAAGAAGCTATTGTCCTCACTCAATCTTTGAATAACAAAGTACCTTGGTATGTGTTTGAAAGATCTGTAGCTCATTGAAGGAGAAAGGGGAAAGCTTAAGTGCAACTATTGCCATAGATTCAGTGTTAAACTCTGCATCTGAGTTAACAATTTAAGTAAGCATTGCTCAAAATGGCTGTCTTGCTAGAATTGGTCTGCATATTATACAGCATTACATGTTCAAATGTGTTGTGAAAGTGCATATGTTTTCTAGCTTTCTTTTAATAGTCCTTTCTTTTTTGTCTTTTAAGACAAAAACTAAAATTAAAATTTAATGTTTAATTAAATTAAAATTTAATTAACAAAATCCCAGATGCCACTGGAGGTAGAAGGGAAATAAGAGGAGATATATGGCCCCAGAGGGCTGGCCCTTTAGTGGAGATGCAGATAGTATTGGAGAGCTGGGCGTAAGGGTGGTGAACTATAAGACTGTAAATTTCTAAAATAATATGCTTTAGAATTGTTTCTTACTCAATTTAGTTGTTATAGGATGCTTGTGTGCATTTTTACTCTTACTAAAACATTGAAAGCTAGTTATATTACCTAAATATGATCCTCTATTTATTGTTATTTACATTCAAACTGATTAGACGTATGGGAGCATTATTAAGGAGAGATGTCATAAACAGCTTTGATCAGGTCTTGCAAACTCAAGGCCATGTTGTCCTTGATGGAATCAATTAACCTGTAGTGCAGTCTTCCTCTTTTGTTAATTCTTTCCACTTGCCAAACACCATGGTCTTCTCCAGAGAGTCAATTCAGAACTCATGATATGTCAAAAGTATGACACCCTCAGTTAAGTAATTTTTGTTTCCAGGGACAGTTCAGGCCTGATTTGCTCTTGGACCCATTATTTTCTCTTTTTAGCAGTTCATAGTATCTGTAGAACTCTCCTAAAACATCACATTTGTGTGCAGGAAACAACATTTTCTACACACACAGCCCCAATATTTATTTATTGCAGTATTTGATTTCTTTTGTGTGTGGGAAATGCTATTTCCTGTACAAAACAACCACATGTGAATTTTGTGTAGAGCAAGTCCTAATTCTTATGATTGCAGAATATTATAAAAATTAATTAATTAAGAAGCAGCATACATAAGAAAAATACAGTAATTGTAATTGAAAAAATACCACTGCCGACAATAGTCAATGGAGAAGCATTTTGTAATAACTTTAACTTGCAAAGAATGCATTATAATCTTTCAAATTCCAAAAACACCTGAAATGATCACTTTTAGAACTCAGCAAGGGGCTTTTAAAACATCTTTTTGTAGACTATTGTTCTTAATTTTTTTTACAACCCATTGTCAAAATAAATCAAACTGTGCTTATCTCCTCAAGACTTTTAAAAAGATTGGGAAGATGATGGGTGAATTACTTTACATACCCTATTGCTCTGTGTATTTCTATTATTTGGAATGAGAAGAGAGCAAAAGAATTGCAAATCAAAAGAGAGATTTGCTCTTTCAATTCAAATATTCTTTTTTTGTGGATGTCTAATTAAATAGCACTTAAAACAAGAGTAGGAAGATCTGGGAGATACAGATTAAGTTTAAAAGCCATGAGTTGTCATTACATCCCTCATATTATTGCTAAACAGAGGCTTAGGTCAGAAATCTTGCTGCAGAGGGATACCTCTTTTTGTGTGTGTGTGTGTGCCTTCAAGTCACCTGTTGACTTATGGTGACCCATGAATCTCGTAAGATTTTCTTAGGGAAGGAATAATCAGAGGGTTTTTTTTTTTTTTTTTTGCCAGTTCTTTTCCCTGGAATATAGTCTACAATACCTGATATTTGTTGGCAGCCTACCATCCAAGTACTAACCAGAGCTGACCCTGCTTATCTTCCAAGATCAGACAGGATCGAGTACCTTTATGATGTTTAAGCCCAATGACACTGCTTTATATCTATACTTTTGAGATAATAATTATTGAGTCATTCCTCATGCATGAAAGGCTATGTTGTTTATAAATCTATATTTTACTGTTTTTAATCTGTTTTATTGTACAATCATTTGATGCCCTGGTGGAAATAAAAGTGGTTCAACAAGTTCATTTTAACATTAAATTAAAAAGAAAGAATGCTTTGTAATGAAGGTCAAGACACATGCAACACTGGTAGATGTCCAGAATATTAAGCTGCCTTTTCTATGCAATGAAAATGTAGGTAATGTCATGATTCACAAAACAAAGTCTGAATAGCCAATTAAATATAACAGTGAGATTAACTGACAGTTTATTCAGATAACAAAACAATGGGGCTTTACATCATCTGCACCTTCACTGCAGCAACCAGACAGAGTGGTGAAGGTGCAGATGAAAAAAGGACCCTGAAAAAATGGTTCCTTTTTGCATCGCAGTTGTGACGCAAAAAGATGCAAAAAGCACCATAGGGCGCATCTATGACGTCACAGTTACGCAGTGCCATATAGATGTTGCACAGCTGTGATGTAGTCACTATGTACACCACGTATATGGTGCTGCACAGTAACAACACCCTTGTCAAGTTTTGGGTTGTGGGGCATGTATATGCTCCACCCCTGAGCAACCCTAACATGTCACAAGAGTGTCCTAAAGTGCCATATGTATTGGGCCAAGGATTCACTTCAGACCAGTTGGAGTCAAATCTAAATTGTGCTCCAAAACATCCCACCTTTAAGAATTCTCTTTCCACACACACACCCTTTGTCCAGCCCCCAGCCTACGCTCCTAACATATCAAAGAGGTCTTTTAACTGGCCACTCCACTTCCTAACTCCTTATTAAGCCATCTTTCCCAAGGCTTTGTTGACCATCAAACACTTCTTCACTCAGGACCTAAGAGAGCCATATATCTTAACTACTGCAGCCATTGGCCATCTGTCTCAGTTTTTGCATTTCAATCGAATTACAGACCTCTCTGCTGTTTGCCCTCCCATCCTATGCTTTCCTTTTTGAAACCACAGCTCTGTTTCATTATCCCCATTATTTCTCTATCCCCATTTTACCATATCACTACCTTACTACTACTATATCCCCTCATATTTCTCATCATGGCAGATTCTGACATTTCATCATAGCAGATTCTGAAAGGTATAGTTTCTCAGAAGTAAATCTTGCTACATTCAAGGAAGTTTGTTTCCTTGTATTTAGGATTGCAGGTTAAAACAGTCAAAAGTGACTGAAGTGTTGATCTGCACAGTGCAGTCTGTGAGGAAAGGAATCAAATCCCATACCATTTCTCTTTCCTTATTCTGAATTATTCCTTCTTAAACATGACATTAGATCTTTGTTAGGACAGGGTGGAACAGATGTGAGACAGCTACCTCTATTTTTTTTTTCTTCAGCAGAAAAAAAAAAAAACTTCCAAGGATTAAATTTGGAAAATTGTGGTGAGAGAACACTTAAACATCACATTCCTAGTACTGCTGCCTTTACTGCTATGAAGTTATTTACTGGAGTAAAATTTCCAGAATCCTTTATGTAGGTTCTCACTGGCTCTGCTTTAAAATAAAATGAAAACATCAGGGATCAAGTTATGGATCTCCTGTATTATATCTCTTTTGGCAGTATGCCTCTCCACTAAAACCAAGCACACTCCACAACTTAGTTTAGCCACAGATCCTCGGAGGGGGGAATGTGGAACTCATGAGGCCTCTAGATGATCCTAAGGGTAGAACAGTGGTCCATGACCCCTTGGAACTCATGCTATAAGGTCTGTCTTTCTCTCTCTTTTCTCCACCCCATCATTAAAATGGCCGATATACATCTTTACTCTTTATTTTGCAAACCAACAGATAAAGGTCAGAATCCTGTATGAGTTTATCTTTAATTACCTACTTAACCAAGTAACTTCTTCTGGCCTGGCCCTCCAAACCTGACAGAAACATTATTCAATTGTGCTCTGATCATAGGCACAACAGTCCTTCTTCTCCCCATGCATCTGATGCTTAATAAAGTAAGTTGGGGACCCAGTTTTGTTTGTGATAATAGTTTCAACATTATGACTAATTAGCAGTTGTGAATATGACATAGTTACAGTGAGGTAACTGTTTCATATTTGGAATATCAATATGACACTGTTTCATATATGATTTTAACACTATTGCCACAATCGTAACTCATCCCCCCAACATACTGTACCAAGCATCAGCTGCACCAGGAAAATAAGGGCTGTTCTGTTGACAAATCAAAGCATGGCTGAATGATGTTTCCATCAGGTTTTGGGGAGTCTGGCCAGACCAAGTTAATTAGGTACGTACTTAGTTAAATATACGCTGATACAGGATTCTGGCAAAAGTTTGTAGGGAATTTTTTAAAAACAAAAAACAGCCAAACTCTCTTTTCTTTTCTTTTTTTTAAGTTAAGAAAGAAGACGAAGTAAATATCTATATCTTATTTATTCTTAGGATTAAGTATGGGGTTATGTAAAGAGAGACTGTTGTAAGGAAGTAAGTGTAAGAACAAAACATAGAAAAAGATTCACTGAAAGTTTAATTATTTTAAACAACAAAGTAAATTTTCCAAATAATGAGGGAAGTAGTGGTTTTTTGTGTGTTTTTAATATATATGTCAAGTTTGTATGATAATTTATGTCTTTGTGATTAATGTGTACTGTGTACTGTGTCTGTTCCTTTGTTTTTCTGTTGTTGTTTGAAAATTAATAAAAATATTTTTTTAAAAAACAGCCACACTTTCAATAAATTCAAATAATTACTTTTAAAACTCAGTTGGACATACAGTCAAGTCATGAAAAAAAAAAACAACAGATAATGCTCAAGACATTAACAAAATGTATGCTGCATCCACACTGCAGAAATAATGCAATTTGACATCTTTTTTCTTTTTTTCTTTTTTTATTAACAAATTCAGTATTACAACAAAGTTAAGCAGTTCATCAATACTTGTAGTATATAATAATAAATCTATAAGCCTGTAAGAGCATTGAATTAAACCAGATCAGCTATAGACACATTAACTCTAAGTTTTAAACAAAACTATTTAACCTTTAACTTTCTCAATAAAGAAAAATGCAAACAAGTGATTATTTCTATATAAATCTTAGCCGGGTTTTCTCATAAAGATTATTTTGGATATTTTGTCAGCTTTATGAGAATCTTTGTCACTGCTGACCATTCTTTGTCCCATTTATCCATATCTTTTCTATTTAAGATTGCTGTTAATCTGTCAAGTTCTTTCATATCAAGTATTTTGTATTTCCAATCATCTATAGATGGTACACATTTGGATTTCCAATTTTTTTGCTACTAACATTCTAGCTGCAGTTATTAAATACAATCCTATTCTCCAATATTTCCTTTCTCCTTCCAGACCTAATAGTGAGGTTACATTTAGCAAGTACAGTTCTGGATTCATATCAAATTCTATATTTAACATCTTTTTTATTTTAGAATGAATCTTTATCCAAAACTTCTTTATAATCGGACATTTCCACCACATGTGTATATATGATCCTCTTTCTTTTTGGCATCTCCAGCAGTTATTATTATTTAGTTTATATATTCTGTTGAGTGAGCAAAGAGTCAGGTACCATCTATTTACCACTTTAAAATAATTTTCTTTTAGGACTTGAGCAACAATAAATTTACTTGTTTTAATTCTCGCTTTTTCCCATTTGTCTAGATCTATGTTATGTCCCAACTCCTGAGCCCATTTTACCATACACTCTTTTATCTCTTCTTCTTCTAAGTCTCTTTCCAATAATATGTTGTATAGTTTACTTACTGTTTTTCTTTGATTAAAATTCAACATTACTTTGTCTAGATTGTTTTCGTCTTTCTCAAAACCTATTAGTTTATTATCCTCCTTAAATCTTCCTTTAATTTGCAGTTTGACACCTTTTTAACTGCCATGGCTCAATGCTTTGAAATTATGGGAATTATAGTTTTGTGGGGCATTTACCCTTCTTTGTCAGAGAATTCTGGTGCCACAACAAACTACAGTTCCCAGAATTCCACAGCATTGAGCCATGGTAGTTAAACTGCTTTGTTTCTGCAGTGCAGATGCAGCCTAAGTAAAACATATACATATTCTAGAACTGACATAGTACCTATATTAGGCAATAGCTAAATGGAAGTGAAAATTGTAAATGAAAATCTGATGGGGAGGGGAGGAAACTCAGGTGAGATATTACATTGCCTCTAGAAAAGAACTATATGGAAAGTAATTGCATTGAACAGAACACAAAAAACAGAGACTTTAGGAACTGAATGACGTAGCACACATCAGTTGGAGTTTTAGGCTGGAGAAGACTATGGGTTCAAGAATGAAAGGCTGAAAATATATCCATTACTCTGAAACTTTGTACAGAAAACAGTAAGAGCACATGGAATTAATCCAGAGAATGTCACATATTTTTCACAATGAAACATATTAAAGGGCAACTGCATCAAATATTTTAAAAATTAAAACACACACATGCATTAATCTTCGTTCACACACATGCACACTCAGGAAAAATAAGCAAGAAAAATACTTTCCAATAGCCAGATGAAAAAATACAACTGTTCTCCTGTAGTAGAAGCTACTGCCAGCCAAATAAAATATCAATGTTCCACGAGGAAATGGCTAGCTAAACAGAAAGTGTAATGAATCTACAGCTGAGGATTTCTCCATGAAGTCCCCTGTGTCAAAAAAAGAAAAAAGAAAACTATAGAAGCTTTTTTGTAGTTTAGGATATTCACAGGACTGGTTGCTTAGTGTTATGTAAATGACAAATGGTTAGAAAAAAGGGAGCTGGAACAAATGAATAAAGCATGTGGTTCATTGGAAAAGAGATTAAGAGATTGAAATCATTTTAAAGCACACACACACAAATATGCATACTCCTAGGTATCCAAATAAAGTCGAAGAAATGTTTAGCACTATCATACCATTAAAGCCAACAGAACCCCACTGGAATATGTGAATCACCTTACCAATGCATTTCTTGTTCTTAATTTTTTTTTGGGGGGGGGGGTGGGCTAACAGGGTTAAAAATTATTTACTTGATTTTCTGTGACTTGAATTGCAATTATCCTCCAAATCAAGAAACAGCTGCTGAATCCTCCCCAAATGAAGCCTTCAAAAAAGAACAGAGAAACAGAACAGTTTATCTGCTATTCTTATCTTGCTTAGGAGCAGGAAAATACTCCAAATTAATGCAAGAATATGGGGAAATATAAGCGTTAGGTCATGACATGTCCTTCTGTGTAGCCACATTGTGTTAAAATCCAATAGGAAAGATGAACAGCTCAAAGGCACAAAATTCCCATTTTGTCCTTAACTAAATTATTGCATTTCATGAGTTGATGATCTTATTCCTGCCACATGGATGGATTCGGTCCAGCCCTATATGTGAACTCCATAATGCCATGACCAGTCTTACTTATAATTTTTCACTCATTTTCTTTTCTATTACTTTTGTACAGTCTGTTCAGAATAACACACAATATTAACTAATGCTGCTTCACTAGCTGCATAATACTGCTGGGATATTTCTTCAGACACCTGTTCAATACCTTCATATATATATGTCTCTCTCTTTTTTTTCTTGTTTAATTTTTGAAGAACCAATGTTGAGCACTAAGCCAAATACTTTAGATTTTTACATAGTATTAACCCTCAGGACCTACACTATTTAACGTACCATTTAATATGTGATTGCTGATGGTATAGAACATTCTTGAATTCAGATTATAATTGCCATAGCTTCATTGTGATAAGAAACAGATCATGGTAATGCTAACTGGAAAACTATTATTAATTAATTAATTAATTACCTAAAAGCATTGTAAATTATTTTAAATACAGAATCTTTCTGTCCATCCATCACTTCATCAAAACATTAGATAGTAATGTGTGCATACACGCTCCCCTATACTATACTAAACTATATTATATAGCTAAAATGTTTTCACTTTGCCTAAAATCTAGAATTCAAACTTGCATAATAGAATTAAACAGTATTTGTGCTGCTTTAATGGTTTTCAAACATTTCCAAAACCTCATTTAGTCTTCATTTTCTCATATTTTGAAAATCTCTATTACTAACATACTTCCACAGAGAACAGGTGAGTCAGTGGATATTAGCTAGTCATAGAGGTGAGGTAAATATAATGAAATTCATATCTGATTATTGCATGGAGGTTATAAAAAGAGGATGGGTATTTCTGTCAGACTCTGGTTATGAGCTTTGAAGGGTTTACCTGCTTGCTACTCTTAGGACCAAAATGGAAACATAGGTGGGCCTTTAGGGCGATCTAATAAGTCAGTTCTCTCATCTGCCAGTGACTTATTGTACTCAAAATTCCTATGAATTTGGCCCAATGCTTGAGCAAGAGCTAAAGAAGGGACTGTATTTATTAGTTCAGTTCAGAAAAAGAAAAGAAGCAAAACTAGGGAGGAGAGGAGTTCAGTTGCCAGGCATAAGGATTAGGCCCTTTTCATCATGCAGAGGGTAGTAAGATTTTCAAGTTATGTATTTAGGAGCTGATTATGTATTTGCCCCCTTTTTGTGTGCTTTTTTTTAAATTGGGCTTTCAGTTTTGCTTCTAAGGTTGCAATACTCGTAAGCAGCATGTGCAGAAGAGTCCAATAATCAAGACCTATACTGGCACCTCATTTGAATGCATGGCACAGTGGATATGTGCTCAGTTTAGTACATAATCTGTTGTATGACTGATGGTGTTGAAAAAAAATTGGACTTAAATTGTGATTGTAGTACTGACATTGGTATCTATAACGGATCCATTCTGGACCCCCTCTCCCATGGATAACCAAAATGTGGGACCTCAAGTCCTGTTCTCTTTAATGGCAGTTTGACATGCATGTGTCACTAGTGCAGCTGCATGCATGCACTGCCACTGGGGATAACAAGGCTTTGCCATCTGCAGATGCTTAAATCCATGGATGGCAAGCCTGTGGATAAAGAGGCCCTGCTGTATTCGTTTATAGTCAGTTCCACTGAACCCAAGAAAGAGGCACACTCTTGTTTAGATGTGTATTTATTGAGATTCAGTCTCAAATACTGTGTTCACAAATACCTTCTAAAGATCTCATACTTGCATCCTGGGTCTGTAAGTTATCTTGGATTCTAGGATTTAGAAAACGAATCATTTCAAGTACTCATATGTGTACATGTATGTGTGTGTATCAATCCTTTCCATACACAAAGTAGAAGTGATCATAAGCTGCCTCAGGCACAATGCAATGTGTCCGATGAGACATGTAGTGTCTGGAAAAAAGACCATGGCTTAAATATTTTTCATGTCTAGATGTAGTATACAAACTGTTGCTCTTGTGTACCTTCAAGTCATTTGTGACTTAGACAAACCTAAGATTATAGGATCTTGGTAAAATTAGTACAGAGGGGATTTGCAATTGTCTTCCTCTGAGTTTAAGAGAGCGTGACTTGCCCAAAGTTACCCAGTGGGTTTTTATGGCTGAGTGGGGATTTGAATCCTGCTCATAATCCAATACTCAAACCACTACACCATGCTGGCTCTCACTATACCCACAATGTAGTGCATTTATTTCAGCTTTCTCTCCCACATTGTTCTGCTGAGTGACCATGAGTGTATCACCAGGGATGAAAAAAGATGTAATGAAAAAATAAGATCACAACCTAGAAGTATAATCCATGTTTCACTGAGGCCAACAAATTTCCCATTTGCTAGAAACTGTGATAGTGCTCTATGGTTCAGGAAGGGGCAAGACCTCCTGCATCATAAGCCTCAGCCATTCTGAATGTCCTAGTAGCTCCTTCCTGTATAATGCTGAAGAAATGACCTCTTGCAGGCCAAGGCGAATGGCCTCTACTCTATTCTCATTCTTCTTGATCTGTCTGCAGCCTTCAACACAGTGGATCACTGTCTCTTGCTTTACTTACTTTCTAACCTCAGGTTCTCTGACTCTGATAAGTAAGATTTAAACCAGTTGAGAACAGACAGATCTTTTGCAGTGGTCACAGATGGCCAGACCTCTTCCTCTGTCCCCTTAACTGTTGGAGTTCCTCAGGGCTCTGTCTTGGGTCCCCTTCTGTTCTCTCTTTACACACTGTCCCTAGGCAAACTCATCAGTTCTTTTGGTTTATCCTATCATCTGTAAGCTGACGACACTCAGCTGTATCTTTCCACCCCTGACCTTTCACCGGGTCTTGAACAGCAAGTTTCATCTTGTCTGGCTGCCATCTCTCAGTGGATGTGGCATCGGCGCTTAAGTTCAACATGTCTAAGACAGAGCTTCTTGTCTTCCCACCTAAGCCCACCCTTCAATACTCCTTTTCTGTTTCTGTTGATGGCACTTCTATTCAACCAGTTCGTCTTGGTTTCATTTTTGATTCCTTTCTATCAATAATTAATAATAATAATAATAATAATAATATTTATTTCTAGTCTGCCCCTCTGAACAAGCAATCGGGGTGGATTACAGCAAGAGTTAAAAACAGTTACAGTTAAAATATCCCATCCTTTCCCTTACCACCGCCCTTAAAAGAGAATTAAATCACAATACAGTTAAAACATACAATGGCTAAAATAGGCAGTAAAAAACAGAGGCAGGGAAAACGGGCCTAAGGCCTAGGTTATCTAGAAATAGAGTACAAGGGAAGGAAAGCTGGGAGAGAAAACGACTCCAGGCCTTCTGTCATTTATTCCCCATATTCAGGCCACTGCCAAGACTTGTAGATTCTCACTTTACAATATTGCTAAAATCTGTCCATTCCTCTCAGCCTCCACTACCAAGACTCTGGTCCATGCCTTGGTGGTCTCACAACTTAATTATTGTAACCTTCTTCTTGACAGGGCTTCCTCTCTCTCACCTCCATCCTTTAATCTCTGTCCAGAACTCAGCTTCACATATCATCACATCCGCTCGCCGCTTTGACCATGTTTCTCCTCTCTTATCCTCTCTTCATTGGCTCCCCCTCCCCTTCCGCATCCAGTACAAGCTTTTGTTGTTGACTTTCAAAGCCCTCCACGGACTGGCCCCTCCTTACTTGTCTGAACTTCTTTCTCCTCACACTCCTTCTCTTCCCCTCCTCTCTGGTAGTCAAGGTCTCCTGTCCCAGCTGAGGATTTCCACTGCCCTGTCCCGGATTCGTCCTTTTTCACTTGCTGCTCCTCACTTCTGGAACCTTCTTCCTCTACATGTGCGCCTCATCACTTTTCTAACCAGTTTCAAAACTGAGTTAAAGACTATATTGTTTAGAGAAGCGTTCCCAGATGTGTGACTTTGTCTGCCCCGTTTTAACTGTGCATTATGAAGCCGAGCCCTCCCTCTAGTCCATCTGCCTTGGTCCAGGCCTCAGAGGGAGAGAAGAACCACCGGACCCGATACCCTTCCTCATCACCTTTCCCTTCTCCTTTTGTGTCGTGTCTTTTAGATTGTAAGCCTGAGGGCAGGGAACCATCTAATTATAAGTTTATATGTACAGCACTGTGTAAACCTACAGTGCTATATAAATAAAGGATAATAATAATAATAATAATAATAATAATAATAATAATATAGGGTTATTTCATTTCCTACATTGTGATTGTGGAGGCACAGTTGATTTTCAGTAGTACCATTTGTTACTGACAACAGTGGCAGCAACCTGAGGGAGGTGTCAGTGAGGGCTAAAATAGTGGTCAGAGAGGCACACATGCACCCATTGTTGTACACTTCTGCAGTGGATCTATCTAAATAGCATTACACAAGGAAACCAACCCTCCCTAACAGTTTGGAGAGTTAACACACAAATTTCAATCAAATACAAATGCAAACCATTTAAAAATATGTCCAATGGCATTAAAATGGTCCAGTGCCATAGCTGTTGAATGACAACTCAAAGAAGAAAGTTGTGGACCAGAATCCTATTGTTAATCCACTAGAGTAGACTCAGTGAATTAAGTGGGAACTCCTTATGTGTTGATTCACCATTCAGCAATGAATTCAGCGTGTCTTTTTAAAAAAAATTAATGTTAACAAGTTTCAAACTGTAGTGTTTCACCTAAAAGTTGAAAGTAAAATATTTCAACCCAAAGGATCTAGAACTTTATTTGAAAGGCAATTAAAAAGGGAAATACCCTCTGCCCAGTAAATTCGAAACAACAATATGCTCATTCATAAGTAAAATCTTTTACAAACACAGAGCAAAATCCATAATCCTACCATAGTGCTTTTCCATACTTCTTATTCATTTCATCAGGTTTATATGAGAGACATTTGCTATATAGTAAACAACACCAGCTGTAACTGAATAGCCTAGAAATGAGTGACTAACACAACAATACGCTAAACCTCTTTGCATTTTAGAAGCAAATTAAACTAGGAAATACAGTAACAGGAAATAAATGAATGGAACACTGAATAGCATAACATTCTCCATCATTAAGTTTGATGGTTGAGAGATGAATAATCACTACATATTAACAAAAAACAAACAAACTCCCACAGCTTCATAAAATCTGCTCAGGTCTTGAAACAGAAATTGTGTCAAAGCACCCCCTCTCTCACACACACACAAATTTTATGCTTTTTTCAAGAGGAAGACCAATATGAATTACAGTCATCTTTCCACCATTTACCATTAGTTTACTGTTTTCTCCATCCCTTTTTTGTTCTATTCATCATGTCCAAGATTTCCTCTGATTTCCCAAAGAACTTTTCTCTTTCTGTCAGGGTGACTGGCAGATCCATTTTTGTGGAAGCAGTGGAGCTCCTCTCATTTTTACAGCTGCTCTTCTTGAAGCTGGGTTTGGGTTGCTTGGAAGCCATCAGTGTGCTGTCCCTATTCCTAATAGTAGCCCAGTGTGAAGGATTTACCCCAAACATTGCAGACATAGGGGCTGTACAGATGGAGGGCATGCAGCTGCCCCTTTACTGGCTGCATTGGGGCCATGGCAACTGCATGCCACAGCCCTGATCTGGCCTCCAGAGAGCGCAAAAAGGAGTTCATTTTTGTGCTTTCCAAGGGGCATCATAGCCACCGCAGCACAGCTTTATGATGCCTCTTTGGTGCTGCATCATGTAGCAGCAGCACCGGAGTCATCTAAAATGTGGCAGAACACAGGGTGCATACAACTCCCTTATTACAACAAATCCACTGGCTACAAATTCATATCTGTACACAATTCAGAGTGCTGGTTATTTCAATCTATCTAAGTGATCTGAAAGACTGTATATTCCTATCTGAGTCTGACTGTACTCCAAAGATTCTTGAGAGAGGCCATTGTTATGGTCTCACATCTTTATAGATTTTTCTGGTGGGCACACAGGAGAATCTCTTCTTGGTAACTGTTGTCAAAGTTCTCCCAGGTGGAACTTTCTCTCTAAGGAGGCTAAGATGTATTCTTCCCTGCTGTCCTTCTGTGAGCAAGTCAAAACTTTCATGTTCAAATAGGATTTTTGGAACTGGTTGCAGTTCCTAAAGGGTTCGTATTAATAGTATGCTATTTTTCCTTTGTAATAGATCCTGCAAGGACAGTTAAGATGAGAAATGTGTGACTGGTCCAAGGTTACCCAGTCAATGTAATGGCCATGTCAAGACTTGTATATGGCTTTCCTACCCATTTCCCAATGTATCTCTTCATACATTATCTTTAAAATAGGTATTACTAAACATATTTTATACTAAAATATACCTTTTGCAGGGTTGATTAATTTTTCAGAGCTTGTTTGGACTTGATGGAATCACCCACCCTCCATTCTAAAGGTTCAAACATTTGTGATACTGGGTTTTCTGAGCCTAAATCTGTATTGCAAAATTCAGAATAGTGTGAAATCCAAAGAAAAATTGGGTTCTGAAATGAGGACTTGACTGGAAGTTGCAGATTAGCTTGGTTAATTTTAAAATGTGGACCAAATGAAATCCTTAGTCACCCTTACTTCCAGGTGCATGTACATAATAGATGTCTAAAGTCAATGAAAGTCTTGAAAATGTAGTTTTCTTTTGTAAAATATAGGTGTATGATGACATATCTCACTCCCTGAAACCCATATCTGAAGAATATGCTAAAATCTAAATAAGCTGATTTTAAAGAGGAGAATTACTTTCAGTAGGATGAGTTAATTAGAGAATGAAGGGAATAGATTTAGTAATTAATTCAGATTACATAAGGCTATTGAGAATACTATGAATATAATTCATTGAGAAATGCCCATCAGGGAACCAAAGATTGTTTTTCCCTTCCCTCCCGCCTAGTCAGTTTAAGATGCTATTCAAAATTTGAAAAGAAAGCTCATTCTATGGATCATAATTGGTGTTTAAAGGAACAGGTTACTTGCTCATTATGACCTGTTTTATAATCCTTGTACCTTGACAGTCCATGTGAACAATGCATGAAATAATGGGCTTTGTAAGAATCATGCTAAAAGGTCAAACACAACACTCAGATTCATGTCATTGGATACAGGCAATAAAAACCAATACATATCCATCTTCATTTGAGACAAATCCTGGCCACTTACATTGCATTTGCACCCAATGATTAAAATCTCTTAGCCCCAAGTCAAGTCCTACTAGCCCATTAACTCTAGAATTGCTGAGTATCTACCAAATGAACTTCCCTCTTATTTATAAATCAATTTTGATAATCTCATTTAGCACCTGACCCTAGAATAAACCCATTCCAATCTTGTTCCCTTCATATTTTGCCCTATCATGCCTCAGCATCCCATGCAACTAACCAGATGCTCAGTCATAGGCCAAAATATCTGAGGGACCCAGGTTTGGGAATGGCTGTTGTGAACTCTCAGACTCGCAGTTCACCCACAACCTATTTTCAACTGTGGCTGCCCTATGGGACTTTTAATCCCACCACTGCCACCAAAATATTATGTGGTGATCCCCTTATCTTTCACCACTAAGTCTCTCTAAGCTGACACAACACCTCTGCGTCTCTTAGATTAGGTAGCGTGTTTGATTCACATGGAGGCCAAGTTGTATTTCAAACACTAATAAAAGTTTATTTATAAAATACAAAACAAAACTATAAATTAGACTTAAAGTTGTTAATTGTTTTGTTGCTTAGTTACAAAAAGTTATTTTAAGGTATTAATATCAATACAGCCACTCAGGCAATATTATCTCCAGAAGACCAAGATCTTTCTTTAAAACCACTGGCTTGTTCTGAGCCTCTCTCTACTGGACTCCCCAAGCCTATCCAGTCCCTCTCTGGAGTCTTAGGACCCCTATGTGGTCTCCAAACACCATCAAAATGTTCCCTCGGGAACCCTAAGCGCACACCCTCCTTTTAATGCAACTCTTTTCCTCAAAACCCAAAATTAAAACCCTCTTTTCACTTTCTGCAAGGCCCTTTTTATAGCCCTGCCCAGCCGGCTTCTCATTGGCTGGTTTCATGCTGCTCTGTGATTGGCTGATAGATCGGCCTGTTCACTACAGCTGTTTAAAAAGCCAGCATTTATAAGCCTATATGGTATGTGTATTTAATGAAATTAGTCTAATTTGGATGAAGCAAATGTGTTAGAAGCTTGCTGGAGGTTGTAGTATTTCTTGCTGTAATACCTTCCCCTTAAAAACACACTAATATTCAAGTAATATTTCTATTGTCCTGGAACAAGCTGTTTTTGTTTTTAATTCCAAAATGTATTTTAAAAGGGCATATTCTCCTGCTCTACTTTTTTTTTTTTAAAGAGAGCTATAGTGTATAAATGAAGTTGTACTTTTGCAATGTAACACTATAATTCTAAATTTTTTTAAAGAAAAAATTAAGGAAGGATAAAAAATTTACTTGTAATCATAGGGCCACCTCAGTGAACCATCTCTCTCTCTCTCTCACTCTCTGTCTCTCTCTCACACACACACACGGGATGCACATTTATATGTATTGGAAAAGGCCTAATGCACATCCAAGAAATAACTATAATACTACAACCACAAAAAATAAAATAAAATAAAATAAAAATGAAACTAGGGGACATAGAGGTAACAACCACCAACATAAAAAAGACTATATTGTGGGAACCCATGCTTCTTTAGATGGGTCTGGAGGAAACTATTGTGCACAGGACCTTTTCTTGTTACACAATTATAGCACAATGCTTCCGCTTTAATTGCCATGTTACACCTATCTAATCCTGCAGCATGCAGTCTAGGGCATTTAGTATTCTCAGCCAAAGAGTCCCTCCAGTGCCTTCCCAAACTACAAACCCTGTTTTATTTCCTTAAATCAGAGGAAGGGAATCTTTGTTTTTGTTTTGTTTTCTTATCCCAGGGTATGGATACTTGTCAAAGGCCACATGGCAGCAATTGACATGACCAAATTCCCAGATTGGAGTGTCAAGCAACAATGAAGTTGTGGCTATCCACTGTCTCACCCATTGTGTTTTACATTATCTAGAGTAAGTGCTGTTGGAAATGCAACCATGCTCAGCATGGTTAAATTAAGAGTTAAATCTTACACAGGGAAGCAGTGATGAAGTCAATTTGTACTGCAGTGAACTAAAGCCCCCTTATGCCTTATCTACTTATTCTAACTTTTCTGAAATATAGGCTGATATTCTTATGTATAATTCCATCACTCCATTTTGACTCCTTTTTATCATTTCCCTGCTAGAAAAGTAAAACTGGCTTCGTCCTGGCCTCTCCTGTACCTGCTTACCCTATTTTAGCACTCCTACAGAGCTTTCCTGTCACTAATTGAATTTCTATAATAAAATTTTAGTTTATTTTCTACACCCATTGGATCATCTCATAGATAGTAGTTGCACACACACACTTTCTATAAGGTGTAGTTGAGGGGCTTTCAAAGGTCAGTGACAGCATACAGGAGTATCATTGCCAGTGCAGACCCTAAAAGGTTAGCATATATGTCAAGTCTCAGTAATGCAGTACATTTCAAGGTACTCTATGTGCTAAGTTACCTTTCACCTTGAAGGAATACCTAGGCTACCAATGTTGCAGCAATGAACAGGTTTTGCACACTCCACACTGGTGTCCACAAAGGATGCACCTTATCCCCAAGTGCAGAACTTTTAATTTCCCTTGGAAATTAATACTATATAGTGTCAACTTCTTAATAATATTTTATAACCAGTTTCCTTTGGTTTAACCAAGTATTAGTAAACAATATGTTCCAATAGTACCTTTCCCTGGTAAAGCACTGTTTTGATTTGCTTTTTCACAGAGATTTTGCATGCACAAAATCTCTATGCTGAATCTTTTTCTGTATTTCTGCTTTCCATCATCATCATCATCATCATCATCATCATCATCATCTTTATTTGTATACCGTCCTTCCTACGATCAGGGCGGTGTACACATACAGAGTTAAAAACATATACAAAAGTTAAAACAATTACATAAAACAATTTAACAATTGCAATCCAAGGGTAATGGTGTTCCAATCCAGGTCCTAGTGGAGGAGAATAGCAACGGGGGAGAGTCAGGGATAGGCTAGTTTAAACAAATGCGTTTTTAACCCCTTCTTAAATTGGGTGAGAGAGGCAGCCAGGCGAAGCTCTGTGGGCAGTGAGTTCCAGAGGCTCGGGGCAGCGATAGAAAGCACTCTCTTTCTGGTAGTTAACAATCTGGCCTCTGGAACATTAAGCAATAATTGCCCAGTAGATCTAAGTGTGCGGGGCGGACTATATGAGGAGAGATGGTCCTTCAGGTACTCTGGGCCCAAGCCATTTAGGGCTTTATAGGTAATAACCAGCACTTTGTACTGAGCCCGGAAGCGAATAGGCATAATAAGTGCAATGATAAGTACAATGAGATTCCTTAAATGATTAGAGATTTACTTTCTAAGAGTTATGGCGAGAATTCACTTGGGTAGTTACAAATGCATAACCAGAGTAGTTATGTAACTGCTCTTTGGAGATTACGGCGCTACACTCTTATAATGCGGCTATTCTACTTTTACTGCTCTGGCATCCTCCTGTGGCATTCTGGGATTTGAAATTCAGGGAAAGGCATTTAGAAATCTCAGCCAGAAAGCTCTTAGGCCTCAATGAGCTGCAAAAACCAAAGTGCTACAGGAGGCAGCCAGAGCAGTAAAAGTAGAATAGCAGCACTATAAGTGTAGTATGGTAATCTCCACTGACTCTTTGCCAGACCCTCCCCCTCTGCAATGAACAGGGATCTATTCACCTGTAAATCAAGAAGCATCTGACTTGACAGTCCCACCCTGTCCTATGACCAATCTCTGGTCTGATAGGCAGAAGCAGGGTCCCTGTTACAGCTCCCCCAGTGTCAAAGACTGCTCATGCAAGGAGTGGTGGGACCATCAGTCAGCTGCTTCCTGATCAGTAGGGGACCAGAACCCTGTTGCTCAGAACAGCTTCTGCCTGGTCAATGGGGATTAGAGAATTTTCACAGTCAAGACTAGGGAAAGTTTCATGGAGCCTTTACAGACCACCCAAAAAGGGAAATTTATAGGCGCCCCTTTGAGTGGTGGATTGGGCCAGCACAGCCTCACTTGGCTGCCCCAGAGGCCCCAATCTATTGCTTTTCCAGGCGGCCTGGAAAGGGCTGTCCTTGGGGCTTCATGCCCCAAGGACAGCCCGACTGGTAGAGGCAAGGGAGAAAGGGGCCTGCTGGCCCGTTTCTCCCTCGCTTTGTTCCCGCAGCAATCTGGTTGTTGTGAGAACAAAGTGCTTTTTGAAAAGGAGCTCCTTTCAGTGCCGCAGAAAGAACGCCCTAGGCTCCCTCCAGTGGCACCATGACATCAGGTGTGTGCCATGCCATGTAAACACAGTGCACACTATGACATCATGGCAGCACGCAAGTATGGATGGCGCACTATAAAGATGGTGCTGTCCATATGAGCTAGGCTGGAGATCATGCGGTTGCTGCGTGCTCCCCAGCCCTAACCACACCCAGTGATGGCCTTTTTGGGCCGTCTGTACCGGGCCATGGTCTAGATTGGAGGATTCCTGAATATGAAACAGTCACAAATTCATAACTCTAGGTTACTGACGTAGTAAATTCTGGACGTAGTAAATTAACAAACCCACCAAATAACTGGTCAATAGATTAACATGCTAAAGTCATTGTAATAAAACTGTTACAAAGTAAATGATCAGAAAATATATCAGGCAGTAAAGAGCTTTTTGGGGATGCACACCAATGGTAGGATAGGAGAGTATAAATACATTATTTGGCTGATGGTTAGGTCTGACGACAGAAATTTCCTGTGATAAATCTATTTTCCCTCCCACAATGAAATATTCTTAAAGATGTCTGCCTCACCAATATGGATTGCAAACTAAACCTATGCATATCATCTGATGACTTTTCACAAAAAATGTGGATAGCAAAAACATGTCTTGTAACAAACATATTTCCCCACTTGAGGAAACATCTCTGCTAAACATATGTAAATATTGATGCTAGAAATTACAAGCATTCCCCTCTTTGATTGATCACTCTTTCCTTCTTTGGTTTCAGTACAAGTAAAATAATTCCATTTGTGATACAGACTAAAAATAATTCCATTTGAGATAACAGACTTATGTGCAGCAAATACACTCGAGAGTAGTGTGCACAGAGATACATTGCTTATCCTGGGAAAACGCTGTAATGGCCAAACCACCCAATGTCAAGATTCTGTCTACATTACTCCAGCTATAAAGAATCTAGCTGTAGCATCACTAAATCCTGGGTTCATCTTCATGATCAAATTGCAGTGAGACAGAATGCCGATAACTGGACTTTCTATTAAAAATAACTAAATATTATAGTTATTTCTATTAAAAAATAACGAAATTTTACAGTTAAGAGTATAGCAAAATGTTTTCTATATTGAAATTTTAAGATAAGCTTAAATCAGAAATTATGTCTCTTGGGAATAAGTAATTCATGGAATTTTACCAAAATAATAACATTCTGTTTGCTGAAAAATATACAAAAGAGTGCTACAGTGAATGTGGTGCCCACAAAAACAGAGACATTTATATTTTATCAGAAATGCAAAAATGAAAGGAAAGCCTGGTTTAAAAAGGTGTTACATTCTACAGATGCATTTTAAAGTCTTCCTATCCATTTCATTTTTCTTCTCAATTCTTTTTAACCAAACATTCAAGACTTAGTTGCAACTGAAGATAAGTGTTAACACTTTGTCAAGCATTTGAATCCCTTCCAGCATATTGTAGTATAATCCGCTGTCCACAAACATCCCCTTCATTATTGCCTAATTACATGCAAATTTTGTAAAATGAATGAGTTTTAAGTACTTGTCAATCTGTCATCCTAGGAACCACTGAAACATTTTGACTGCTGGATAAATAATCAGCAATAATCACACTATGCAAATTTGATATTTTCTGTACAATTATCTGAAACCATAAATAACTGGACACAAAGACATTTGGCATTCTTTCAAAAAGACTTGACCTAAAGGTTTTCTCCCCCTTAGAACATGCATGCTTGTGGAATTTTTAAAATTCTGACTGAGTAAATGTGACCACTGGAAAAATTATGAGCACTTAACATGCTAATATTTTAGCTTGTGCTCCCCCCTCCCCACACCATTGAAACCCCCAAAGAAAACTCCTTCCTTTTAAAAATTTTAACTGTTAATAACATTTGCTACACTATTTATGGAGTCTAGTTTGTTTTAATTTTCACTCTTTAAGCATTTTATTTAATTCATTTCTTCTATTTTAACAATACTGAAGAAATAATGATAATATTTAATAATATTTAATAATAATTAAATATTTAATATAGGCCATTTATATGTACCTGTCATTACTCCTCCTTCTCCTCCTCTTTCTCCTTCTCTATGCGGCAAGAAAGTTCAGCATCCAGATTTAAATCTACTTAGGCTGGGCAATGTAGATTGTTCCAAAATCATTACATGATATTTTAACAAATAGATTTGAGGCCCAAGCACCTATCTGAGCTCCTTTCCAGCCCTCCCCATCCAATAAGTATTTTATTTCACCAGTGGAATAGACTTCCTCAGTAGACAGTGAACTCTTCCTCTTTGGGGGTCTTTAAACAGAGATTGCATGGCCAGCTTCCAGTAGTGCTTTAGTTGTGTACTGCTGCATGGTAGTGGGTTGGAAATAGATAGCTCTTGCAATCACTTCCAGTTCTATGTTTCTGCTTGCCATACTTGACTATAGTCATACGTGTATCTTGGCCTGGAAGATATGTGTTCTTCATTGTAGGATTCTGTCCTGAAGTCCTCAAGTTGGAAGAGTGGAGCTGAAATGCAGACTATAGTACTTTGTTAATCAGGAAAGAACAGAAACTTGGGTAATTTCCATTTATAGATTAGGCTTGGCTGACAATTACAGGGATTACTAATACATCTATTCCAGGGATGGACAAATCTGTCATTTCTACTTACTTCCAGATTTCAGATTTTTAAAAATAATCCCAAAGTCTTTTTATTCCACTTGTGAGAAAATTTATGAAAGTTCTCAAGATCTGAGGTCCTGTTCACTTGCTCATAAAGTTGATCATCCTGAATGGGAGTTGGAGAACAAACCTGACCATCACCACATATGTGAAGCTTGTATAATGTATAAGATTATTAGGTATCTGTAGTGAATGTACCATTTATCAAATATTGTATTATACAGGTTGGAGTATATATAATATGTAATAGCCCTGTGTAAACCCATACTCTGCACAAATACAGGTCACCGTTTTCACCAGTGGGTTGACTAGGTCAGAGTCCCAGAATCTATCCATATTTCTTTGTTTCCATGAAGCACCTAAGAATCTAGTGCTCTATAGATGCTAAACTTTGTTTAAATGCAGTTATCTTCCCACCTACAAATATAAATGATTTAATTGGCAATCATAGGACAGAAAGAAAGACAAGAGCATGTTGTATTCAGTTAATCAGATCATTTTTCCCAACTAATTCATGGGTATCCTATATAAGCAGATCTACTCTAACTATACACTGAAACTACCCAGTCTCATTAGGATTCTTGGCAAATTATCTGAATGCTCAATGAGCCAGAAATAATGCTTGGAGGCAATGTCCTTGGCCAAACTCCACATTCAGCAACATGTGAAGGAAAACTAACCCATGACATTCCTATGTCTTGTGCCATAAAGCCAATTCTTACACAATCTAACAGGAATATAGAAAAAAATTCCATGAGGATTTTTTTTGGGGGGGGGGGCCTTTTGCCCTGTCATTATCACAAAATGGGAAATATACTGTTAAAGTAGATGGTAAATAAGAATTTCTTTATAGGCACATCACTAAATGCTCATCTTACTGGTCTGTTTCTTCAGATTTACTGCTTTCTCTACATGTAATTCTAGTCTCTCTGCTGTTTCCAACTGGTAGATATTTTTTAAAATGCAATGTGTTTGCATGTGTGTATTGATTGTTGAAACATGTGTATTGCTATGCACAGCTTTTAAATGTGCATATTTTATTGGAAAAGTGTTTAAATATGTGGATTTTCATATGTGCAGATTCATGTGTATTTCTAGGTAATGCAGACAGGAACCCCACAAAACAACAAACCCCTAACTCATGTCCTTTCCCTTGTGGATTGCTCACAAATCCCTACAGATTACTCATTAACAGTCTAACATGGTGGCTTGTATTTTTTAATGGGAGCTAATGACAGAAAACCATGCAATGATTTTGTGAAATTGAAGAAATGTCTGTGTTTGAACAACAACAAGAACAACAACAACAACCTTGAGCTTGGAGAAAGTGTTACATCTACACTTGGCAGAATCAGGGAATAGCTTGCAACACATGTGCACACACACACAGAAAGCACTTTCTACATTGGAATAGAAGATAAAGCACCTAAAATGAGCAGAGTTTCTCTCTAGGAATGTGATACAGGACCGCAGGATTGCAGTCTTGTAGGAGTGCTTTTTGCCTCTGTTTCTGCTCTGCTGTCATAACCATCAATAGAGCAAATATTTTCTTTTTAAACCATTGTTAGGAAGTCTCTCACTTAGGGGAATTATAATTAGCTCAAAATATGCAGAGAGGAAGATCCTAACAAAGTCTTACGCCGGAATCACAGTCCCAGTATTGTCTTCCAGAGGTCCACTGACAAACCCCAAGAGAGATGACACTAGTCCAAATGAGGCCAATGAAAATACTCAGTTTATTGGGGGGATAAATACTACATACAGCAAAAGGGGGCATACACACACATTCACATTCAATGCTAGTGAAAAGGGAGGGGTAAGATTGGGAGTTAGGTTTGAGAGAGACACCACTGGAATACTACCTTAGAAATCTTCTCTGGGAAGCCTGATTGATGTGGATGAGAATGATGGACACGACCGCTGGGATGAGGGGAAATGGGCTGCAGGAGCTATGAGCAGAGGGGAAACTGGCATGGACCAGCCTGCACTCTGAGGATAGCGTCAACAGGGGATTCAAACTCATGGTCTCTTATAGGGCTAAATGTATCCAGGGGCTACTAGATAGTCTTAGGCAAAGGTATTGATTGCCTGGGCTTTGTTAAGCCAAGAGCAAATAATCTGTGTACGATGCACTTAGGTTTGGACACAATCCGGAGGGGCAGCTGACTTAATGGCTGAGTCATTAAGTTAATCACTGGCTCATCAGATATGATACCAAGGCTATCGTCTTACCTGGGAGATGTGGAAATGTGTGTTTGGCGACTCCCAAACTTCCTATAGAGAACTTCCACTAATCTCATCTCTATGGGTCCTGCAGGTCTTTCCAAGGCAATTTACTGTCGTGCCCAGTGGTTTCTCTCCTTTTGTGGGCCCTCTAGGAGGTCAGCTAGGGGTCATGGCATAGACCACGTGTTCCCAAAATTTTATTAAAAGCATATTTCATAACACCATTATGCATCCATTGCTTGTTTCTTCATTTAAAGGAGAAGAGGGTTCATGGAACTTTTCACTGCTCAAAAAATCAGGGAGTGGTTATTCTTTCTCTGTCTGAATCAACCATTTAAAATGTGTCAACTGTATATTATGTTAAATCTATTTTTATTTTTCAGATGGAGAACAAAAATATGGTGGGTTGTTAAAAACATTTGATGCATTAACTGATAAAGTGGATATTTCATAATGCAATCATTGCCATTTTAATTGTACCAAGATGTTCAAGAATTTTAAAACCTGTACCCATGAGTACAAAATCAGAATGATATGGATTTAATATTGGAAACCTATACAATTTCACCTGACCTAGGAACATATATGTCAAAGCTGTTTTATTGAACAACAGAAATATTAATCTTAACATGGCAGTAACAAATTGCAGTGTTGGAATTTTCTCTTTGAGTGACAAATTAGTGATATATCAGGCAGCACCTGAAAGAAAAGCTTTCCCTGCTTATGCATTAAGGTTTTTTTTTCCCCTGGCTCTCTGAAGTTAAACAATAGACAAACCTTCCTTATGGCTTCTCAGGTGTTTGTCTCAGCTATCTGCATGAATCTGTGGAAGTTATGCATCAAAAAAAACTGACTGACCCATAGGGTGAATATTATTCCATACCAGTTGTGTCCTTGAAATGTCTTCTTCATTGCATTGTTAGCCCAGCCCACCACCCACCCCCACAACAAATTATGCTGAAACCAATGTCAGCATTATAGTACAGCTCTAGCAATCTTATCCCTACACTTGATAATGTTATCTGAGGCATTAACTGTTACTGCTGCTATTAGTATTATTATTGTTTCCACTGAAAGAATGTGACACATGGCTGCAAGAAAAGTTATTTAATCTGTTAGCTGAGTGACATTGAATATATAATTTACTTTGAAAAAGATAGCAAGATGTATTGATTTCGCCTAGGAATGGAAGACTTCCTCCAACCTGTAGGATACAACCCACAGAGTTCTCACATACATGCTCAGCACTAGTGCAGGGAGAAGATCTCATCCTCTGCCACACAAATAAAATGGACTTTCCCCATAAGCTGCTGGGATAATTTAGTGCTGAGCAAAGGAATAATGTCTATACTCTGGGCAAGGAACCCACCCCCAGTTGATCTACATGAGTTAACACTGTGGCACTAGGACAATGGGCTGGAATTGGTCACTAGCCAGACCAACTTGGGGCTTTGGTCTTGCTTGCTGATGCTGTGTGACCTTTTAGATATGGGGCTGCCTGATTTACCAGGCCAGTCCAGTTGCTGTGGCCAGGAGGAGCTTAGTGGTCCTCCAAGGCATGTGGAGGTCGCTGGGATGGCCCCCATGTGACTGGAAGCTTGGCTATGGTTCCCTGGGGGTGGAGACCCTGGGGCCGCTTCCGGACTACATCTCCCAGCAGGCAATGGGAGCAGAAATGGCCCCCTTTGGTGGGCACCAGGGCAATGTGTCCTCTGATTGGCTGGGAGGACCAAGAGGGCAGTCCCCTCGATGGCTGCCAGCCACTGATTGCCTGGTGGGCCTATTTAGGCCCAGTGGGTGCCGGTGGTCAGTGCCATTTTTGTTTCTGGCTCCCCAGACATCCCCCTCCCTGTAGGTGGTTGGCATTGTGCTGTCACAACTTTCAAGGGGTGGTAGCATAGGTCTTGGATCTGGTGTGTGTGGTTTCCGGTGCTGCAGAGCACTGGATTGGGAGTCCACTCAGGGGTGCTGAGAGAGAGTGGTGTTGCCAATGTGGGGATGATATTGATTCAGTGTTCCATGGTGACAAGAGTGTAAAATGCAGACAAGCACATAACCTTGTCGGTTACTCTCTGTCATCCTGAGCCTGGCCGTGACCAGGCATTTTCAGTTCATTGACCAACATGGGTTGGTGCTTTTCAGGCCAACCCTCCTTCTAGTTTTGCTATGTTAAATAAAGTTGTGGCCATTTTCTGCCAGTTGGTTGTCTTTGTGGTTATTCTTATCTCTGTCACCCTTCCCAGATTCACAGCAAGTGTCCTTGATGGCAAAGCAACTCTTGAGCTAAAAAAAAGGAATGGAGTCCATTCCTCCAATGTCAGGAAATAAAATAGCTACATTGTCTTATTTAATGTCAACAGCTCCTTACCACACCATATAATACTATGATTCCTGGTACTGTAATTGTCATTGCTGTAGCCTGGATACTGGAGCTGCTGGGTTGGTGAGGCCCAAGAGCTCTCTGGCTGAGACTTCTGAATACCCATCCCTAAATTTCCAAATCTCAGGATTTCATAGGCTGGAATGATGGCAATTACAGTGACAATCATAGTGTTATAATTCTGTAATGTGAAAGGTCCCATATTATACAACTGTGGTCTCTCTAAACTGTTCCAAAGAAACATGAATTCCCACAAACTAGCTCCTTGAGTTCTGCTGGTTTTTTTCACCTGTTTTTCTACTAGTTCCATTCTGGTTTGGGGAGGGGAGGAGCTGGTGGTTTGCAGCAATTTCTTGGATCTTCACTAGGGCTCTTTCAAAGATTGTTTGTCATTGTTGTTTTAAAAAAAGCAGGTCATGTTATACTGAGATGATCCTATGGTTTCAAGGGCAACATTTCCCCCCTTTTCCCTCCATTTTTAAAAAGAGTTAAAGGCTGACATCCTTTTGGTTAATCACAACTAGAGTAGATTCATTCAATCAATTATTGATCAGAGAATCAATAGATAGGTAAATCCCATCCACTCCATGAGCCTTCTCTACTGAAGATTAACAACAAATTTAAGCCATTGTGTTACAGTGCAAAAGTGCCATTTCACTGATGCACTATAGCACTGATTTAAAAAAAAAAAGAAAGGGGGAAGAAAAAGGAGAATTTTTTTGTTCTGATATGTCTTAGAATTAAAAAGAAGCCCACTTGAAGGTTGGAATAAATTGTTGTAGGATTTTCAGAAAGGAACTACAAAAATAGATGTTCCAACCTTTAGCAATCACTTGAAACATTTTTTTCAAGCCTGGAAGAGCCCAATGCCATGCAAGTACAATTACCATATAGGCATAAAAAGACGAGGCAACAGTGGCATCATTTGGAAAGAGAGGATGTCACAAACTTTTCAAGCTTTAATTGGGTTTTGTGACTTTATTTTCTGACAAGTGACTGAGAACACACCCTGTTATGTTACACTGAAGAGTAGTGAATTACAGCCCTGGCTGCTACCTGGGGGGGGGGGGGGGTGTCTCCCAATTCATTATCACAAAAAGCAGCTGGTTACCAAAATTATTTGTTCAAAATAACACATTACTTCTAGTCTCTGAATTTAATATTAATAACTTTTGTGTTGTAGACCAGTCCTCATTTCATCAGATGTTGAAAGTAACACCATTTCATTCTGAACGTAATCTATTTTGTTGGTGGTGAATAATACCCATTTCACCAGATGTTTCAGCATTTTACAGACCAGTCCAAGGTCAGTGTCAGTGCCTGTGTATCTGCAGAGTAAGGATGCATCCCATCAGGTAGGCTCCATTCATGAAAATTTATGCCATTTAAAATGGGTTAGTTTTGCAGATACTACTAGACTATTGGTTCTCTTGGAATCCATCAACTACATTGAGTTTCAGAAATGGTGCAATCAACATATGCTCTTCCCATTGTGTAAGCAGTAATGCAGCTCTTTCAGAACAAATACCTCACAGATATACCAACTATTGTCTACATCTGTTATAATACAGCTAGAGAGTGTGTGGTGTAGTGGTTTGGCTGTCGGAGCAAAGTTCAATCACTGCTTGGTCAGAGCAACAGAAAAGTGGATCTATGAATGCACAAGCTCTTCATATGGCTCAGTGGTATGCATATTCAACAAATTCAAGCAGCATGCATAGCTTCCCCCTCAATTTATCCTCACAATGGCTCTGTAAGGTTATTTGCAAGAGACTGGCTGACTCAAATGTTAGTGCGTCTCTTAGCTCATAGGGACTAGAAATCGTATCTTCCAAATTGTATGTGATTATTGCTTCATCTGCACATGCTTATTCAAAGGTTGCCTGGTGAGATTTCATGTTGTTGTTATAGTGTAGCTTCAAGTAGTTTCTGACTTATGGTGACCCTAAGGCAAACCTATCATGAGAGTTTATAAACAAGATTTCTTCAGAGGAAGGTTTGTCATTGCTTTACCCTGAGGCTAAAAACATGATGACTTGCCCAAAGTCATCAGTGGGTTTCATGGCTGAGCAAGGACTCAAACCCTGGTCTCCAGAGTCACAGTAGTCCAGTACTCAAACCACTATGCCATTCTGACTCTCGTGAGATTCCATAGTGTATAGCAAAGCCTTTGAGCTCTCTTGGAACACTCCATCCCATTGGTTTATTTATTAGAAGATACAAAAATGGTATCAAAAATTGTTGCAAAGTTTCTTTTCTCTACTTCTAAGATTCATAAAATAAAATTATGATTCAGACATATTCAGACATATACATATTACTTAGCATTTGCCTTCTTTTAATTGTATTGATACCAAATATATTAAAAGCCTTAAAAATATTTTAACCAACTCTTGATATTACCCTGGTCTGTTTTATACTGCTTAGGTTTTATCATGTTTTGCATGACAGATTTTCTGTGTTTTAATGGTCTGTGAATCCTATTTTCAGGTAGCTACCCTGATGGCACTAGATCGTGCTTCATCTTGGCAGGCTCAGTCCTGGTTAGTATTTGGATGGAGGGCTGTCAAGGAATTCCAGACCTGTATACTATATTTCAGGGGATGGAACTGGCAAAAGCATCTCTGAGTATTCCTTGCCTAAGAAAATCCTATGAAATTCATGGGGTGCCATAAATTTATGGTGGCTTGAAGGTGCATGTATGTGTACACACACAATTTGCAGGCAGCAAAGGAAAGAGAGAGCATTCAACCATTTAGGAGTTCACAAGTAACTGGGACAATGACATAGCTTCTTTGTGGTTTACCCAATGGTTCCCACACTCCATATTTCTGATAGAGCAAGTGGTGATGACAGTTGCAGCAACCACTGGCATCCTGGCCACCATGTTTCAGGCTCTACCGATCCTCCAGGCCTAACATTGTTCCATGAGTTTGAATAGTAGCTGGCACCAAAAATAAAATAAAATAAAATAAAATAAAATGGTGTGGAACATTTGTAGATAATTCTAAACAATGACCTTCTTTTTCTGGGAAGACTGAAAAAATCTGAATTTCTGTCTATCTCTCTATCCTCAGAGAAATGTCTTCAAAGGAATGTCAGTTCACTTGGAATAGGAAGTGAATATATATATAAAAAATAGATTTCCAGAGGCAGACTCCATTTTTTTTTTTTTTTTTTGGCACCACTCTTTATAAAGAAAAGTGCTTCATTTATGCTCTCTCAAGCCTTGCCTTTTTCAAACTGCTAGTTTAGATGCATTTCCTTTAAAACCAAATTTTGTCCACAGCATGTGTGTGTTTGTGTGGATATGGACACCCACCCAAACACCCAAACAGAGATAAATGAGATCTGGGCTAGAAAAAGTCAAACACTCCCAACAACGTATGCTCCTATTATTCATATAGCCCTAGAATGCAGGAAAACAAAAACAAAAACATTTTTTTCCTCTCCAAATTGTCAAAGGTTAGCCTCAAGCCATTTTTTATTATTAATTCACCATCTCATAAAAATAGGGCTTTATAAATGAAAACATTGACAGACCCTTAGCTATAGCCGCACAACGGGGAATAGCTATAAACAACATTTTTATTCCTCAAGCATACCTTACCCTTGAAAGTTTACACTAATTACCTGTAGTTTTGTTAATGTTTTGAGCTGCCCTTCATCTTTCTCAGCCAGACATACCATTCAGCTTCTCCAATAGATATATGCAACAGCTTCTGTTCACACCTGACATCAATTTCCTTTGATGTTCACAGTCTAAATGAGAATGCTACAGCAAGCTGTATTTGTGAAGTATACAGGATGCCTTTAAAACGATGGCAGGTATTTTCCTCATTAAAGCAGCCATAACAGATAGTTAGATATGATGCTGTCCCTCACCTTCCTGCTAATTAATGAGTATGATTGCAGCCCAAATAAGATCAGGCAATTAAATGTGATAACATTTCAGAAGCACAGAAAATATACAACCATCTTTAGAATGGCTTCCTGTAGATAAATAAAGTTGATCTTAGCAAAATTAACATATAATTGTACTATTCTATCAGAAACGGCATGAACTAAAGAATGTAATAATTTAGCTTTTAATTGAAACATGAGCTCGTCTAATGGCTGAAAGAAGAAGCAACTCCACATCTGTTTTATCGTCTCCATTCGGATAGCATCACGCAAATGTGAGCTCATCAAAGCCCATTTGAGAATAAGCAATTTCTATTACTGAAGAGCAAAACAAAAGCAAGCTAATCCCTCTTTCGCCACCTAAAGCAGTTTTGAAAGGAAACACAAAAGGCTTTGTTTGGGTTGTTTCCTTTATAGCTCATTTTTGGACTTTGCATTGTAACATATCTAGCCACAATATCAGGCTCAGAAGTGATCCCCGAGACACCTATATATATACCTATTTATTTATTTATTTATTTCAGCAGGTTGATGATATTTGCCACCACTAGGTTTCACAGTTACAGTACTACTGTGGTTTGGATCATGTAAGGGAAATTTAGACATATATAGAATTACAGTCAGCTCTCAGTATCCACAGGCATCCTGGCCACCATGTTTCAGGCTCTACCAATCCTCCAGGCCTAACATTGTTCCATGAAATCATGGATTCAACCACCCACAGTGTAAAAATATTTTTAAAATATATACATTCCAAAAAGTAAACCTTGATTTTGCCATTTTATGTAAGGGACACTATTTTATTACACTATTGGATTTAATAGGACTTGAGCAGCCACATATTTTGTATCCACAGAAGGTCCTGGAACCTAACACTAACAGATACCAAGGTCCCAGTGTGTATATTTATACATTGACATATTTTGTGTTATTTCAAAAATGTGACTTCAGTAATGGCACAATTCTGAAAGCGTTCCCTTCCTCCCATCCCAGAAATAAGTGTTCACCCTATGTGTTCTTTAAACAAATGGTTCTGTAATTTGTACTGTATGGGGTCTCACTTTAATCTCTACTCTGATATTTCAGATGGTATTGGTGAATTCTTCTGTTGTTTTTCTTGATCCTATGTTGCCTTTTGCATGGCTTTACATATCCTTTGTAATACAGGATTGCATTGCCCCTTAGAACCAAGCTGCAAAGCATCATTCATTTGTAGAATCAAAATTTCTTCCGTTATTGGCCCTGGGTATAATGCAAATTATGCGCTAGCTCTATTCAGGAATGGGCTGAATCATGTGGTAAGTGGTTATATAGAAGCATATGATGGCACATCTGGAGTGCTTTCACAGCAATTACCCACTATCATATCTCTTTTTGGCTTAGAGAAAAAATGTTGGGAAGCAGGTTTTTTGTCTAAACCCAAAATATTGTATTTGTGATTGAATTAAGAGGCACTTTTCTCATGCCCAGTGATGCCCAAAATGTAAATGGCCATTGCAAAACAGAAGATTCTATTTAAAAGTTTGGTTGGTATCTCTATTTAGTTTTTCATTCTTGTAATCTTGTAAATTCATTTTATTCTAGAACTCAAATGTTTGTTTTATTTCAGAAATCAAAAGGGGTAAACCTCCACAAATCATAGCTAATAGCTAATAGAAATATGTAGTGAATATTAAGCAGATTTGGAATAAATGTAGAACTCAGATCCCATAAATGAATGCCAAACCTCACATTTAGCCAACATTGGAAAACAAAAACATTTTTGAATGTTGATCCCTAAAGAATGAGTTTGGCCATGAAATTTTAACTGCTGCACAGACTTTTTGACTTCTCTTTGATGATGAAGTTAAGCATTATGCAGCATTTGAAGTATCCTAA
This sequence comes from Urosaurus nigricauda, assembly GCA_034509955.1. Taxonomy (NCBI): domain Eukaryota; kingdom Metazoa; phylum Chordata; class Lepidosauria; order Squamata; family Phrynosomatidae; genus Urosaurus; species Urosaurus nigricauda. The sequence goes on along the minus strand of JAOEGL010000003.1, from coordinate 106,570,334 downwards.
CTTGCATTTTGGCATTTACTGGGGGAATGATTCATTTAATTGATTTTACTTTCTGTCTGAACCTGGCAACAATGCATTATTGTAGAGATAAAAAGAATATACCTGCTGCAACATCTCAGCAATTTGAAAAGTCAGTTAGAGCTGGTAATAAGGACCTGGTGCATCAGTCTAGTGGATCATTCACACCTTGTTGTTTTTAGTTTGACTATGTGAAAAATGTCATGCATTCTGGGTTTGTTATTCACATTATGGAACCACATCTATGCACATCTCTGTGAGTTCTGTTGCTCACACATGTCAGCACTCAAATAAAGATGGAGTCGATAATGTGAATGTAATCAAAGCCTGTTCAAGGCATGCAGATTTTTATCCTGGTTTGTCCTGGGTGTCTTCACATTGGCTATTCACATAGCTGAGAATCAGAAACTTTTAGAAAAACTTGGGAGGGAAATCCAGCATTAATTATTCTGGGCTAAGTGGAGTTTGTTTTTTGTTTTTTTTTGTTTTTTGCAGCCCCCCCCCCCCAACCCAGATTCAACCCAGATTCTACCTGGATTATTTTCACCATCTGAATAACCCCTTGGTCCTCCTAGTCTTCATGGGCTGTAGCAGGTTCCTCCCAGAGGACCGAAGTGTGCGGGTGTTTTATACAGAAAGAGGCAGTTCCTAAGATATGATGGAACCAAGCCATGTAGGGTTTAAAGGTTAAAACCAACATCTTGTACTGTGCCCAGAAACTAATTGGCAGCCAGTGGAGAGACTTAAGCACTGGTTTTGCATGCTCTCTCCTAGATGTTCCTGTAATGAGCCTGGTTGCCATATTTTGGACCAGTTGTAGTTTCCGGGTTAAGCACAAGGGTAGCCCCATGTAGAGTGGATTGCAGTAGTCCAAACGTGAGATTACCATAGCATGTGCCATGGTTTCCAGACCCCTCACATCCAGGAAAGGGCGCAACAAGCATATCAGCTGAAGCTGATAACAGGCGCTCCTAACTATCACATTCACCTGACTAGTTATGTGAAGCGACGAATCCAGGAGTACCCCCCCCCCCCCAGACTGCAAACAGAGTTATTTGAGGAGAGTGTGACTCCATCTAGGACTGGAAGTTGTATTCCCAAACCTGGCTTCGGGCCTGTAACTGTAAGTACCTCCGTTTTGTCTAGATTAAGCTTCAATCTGTTTTCCCTCATCCAATCCATTACTGCCGCAAGACAGTCATTGAGAGGAGAGACACCATCTGAAGTCTTAGCCGACAATCTGGTTATGGAGAAATATATCTGAGTGTCATCAGCATACTGATGACACTGAGCTCCATGCCTCTCAATGATCTCACCCAGCGGCTTCATATATATATTGAATAGCATCAGGGACAGGATGGCACCCTGAGAGACGCTGCAATTAAGCTCGATTTTAGAAGAACAACTGTCCCTGAGCCACACCCTTTGGGATCTGCTGGAGAGAAAGGACCGGAACCACCAAAGCGCAGTGCCTCCAATCCCTAACTCCCTTAGCCAATCCAAAAGGATGGAATGGTCTATGGTGTCAAAGGGCGCTGATAGACTCAAGAGCACCAACAGGGTCACACTACCCTTGTTGATATTCAGGCGGAGGTTGTCTGTCAGAGCAACCATGGCAGTCTCCGCTCCATATCCTGTCCTGAAGCCAGTTTGAAATGTATCGAGATAATCGGTTTCATCCAAGATTGCTTGGAGTTGGGAGGCGACAGCTCTCTCGATCACCTTTCTTAGAAATGGCAGCAAGGAAACTAGTCTATAGTTGTTCCTGTCCAGGGGGTTGAGGGAAGATTTCTTCAGGAGAGGCTTCACAGCTGCCTCCTCCAGACAAGGTGGAATAGTGCCTTCCCTAAGGGACACATAGATCACATCCCGAAGGAATGCTCTTAGTGCGTCCTCTCCCTGGACGACAGCCAAGATGAACACGGATCGAGAGGGCAAGTCATCTTCCTAGTACTACCAAGGAACTTGTCCACATCATTGGTACTCACCGATTGAAACTCATCCTGTAAACTAGAAACAACAGAGTTACTGGACACCTCATTTACAGATATTGGTAGAATATTGACGTCTAGGTTGATCCTTATCTGAGAGATTTTATCTGCAAAGTGGGTGTTAAACGCCTCACAGCAGGCTGCCATAGGCTCCAGTAGGGGGTTTGACGCAGGAGGAACCTGTGTCAACTCCCCCACCACCTTGAACAGCTCTGCTGGGCTGGACTCTGCACATGCAATGCGTGCAGAACAGAAGGATCTCCACACTGCACGCAAAGCCTCCCAGTAGGCACCAAGATGCTGCCTATGGCGAGTTCTGTCAGACAAGAGCCGAGTCTTCTGCCATTTGCGTTCTTATCATTGTCCAATCCACTTCATCTCCCTGAGCTCTTCAGTAAACTAGGGTTTCTGATTGTAAGCAGGCTGGAAAGGATGCTCGGGAGCTGTTGTGTTGATAGCCCTGGTAGTGTCATTGTTCCATGTGTCAACCAGGACTTCAACAGAGTCGCCAGCGTTCCCAACCAACAAACCCTCTGAGGCTTTCTGGAAACCAATTGGTTCCATAAGCTTTAGAGGGCAGACCATTCTAATGGGTCCGCCACCCCCAGGGGGACAGTAAGTGGCCTTTAGTTCCAGCTTGATCAGGAAATGATCCATCCATGACAGTGCGGAGGTTTTTGTTACCTCTGCCCATACTGCCCGTACTAAAAACCCCATCGAATGTATGACCTGCACACTGAGTAGGCCCGTTGACCAATTTGGAAAGGTTCATGCCTGTCATGGAATCCATGAACTCCCGAGTCGCTCCAGATAGCTCAGACAAGCTGGTTTCAAGAGGAATGTTAAAGTTGCCCAAGACGAGAAGTTTGAGCAACTCCAACAATAGCTTGGAAAACAGCTTGGAGTCAACTTGGTAAGGGAGTCTGCTAGGCAACGGGGTGGCCGGTATTCTAGCAGAATCCTCAAACTGTTCCTGGTCTCCAGGCTTACGTGCATGCACTTGATGTGAGTTGTTTTCCGGAGAGGTTTCGTGATCAAGATCAAGTTGTTTTTATGGACTATGGCCACACTGCCCCCTTGCCCACTTTCTGCTCACTGACCGTGTAACTGGCTGGGAGACTCTGCGCCCAGGTGGCAGCACTGGTGTCCCCCAGCCAGGACTCGGTAAAGCATGCCAAGTCGGCCTGTTCATCCACCAAGAGATCGTGGATGATGTGTATTTTTCCCTTGGCCGACCTGACATTGCAGAGGAGCGGATTAAGGGGCTGTGGAGTGGTTGGTACACTCCCCACATTATCCTGGGAAACAGAGTGGACTGAAGAAGGGATAGATATCAAACATCAATCCCCTCTTCTTTTGCAACATTTCTCCACTGTGTTGCCACCATATCTTCCCTGCTCCCACACTATCTCAATGTTTGCCCCCTGGCTGTGCCCGGCTCCATTGTCAAATGGATGTTGAGAGAAATCCAGCTAAATGTCAATATAAGGAGAAGAGGGAAGAAACTCCAATAGAAATGCACAGATTTCAAAGCCAAGTCCCATAGTAAAGCCCAAGAAACATCTGTAGAAGCGTCCTCAGTTTAAGGTGAGGTCCATAGTGGCTTCCTGCAGCCTATGCTGGTGTTATCTGATTGTTGAGGTTCTGCATTGACCTGGAAATTGGTCTCAGTGACAAACATTTGTATACAAATCTCTGATGAGGGTATAGAAGGGATGTTTTCTAAATCTTAGATGACATGAAGTTAGAATTACAGCTAATACTGAAGAAAGCAGATGAAATCAACATGTAGCTTGACCTTCCTAGGATCGGTCTCTAACAAGATGACGTCTGGAGTGTAGCTATAGTGAATGGAGACAAAGGAACTTATTACTCAGCGTTTGAAACCAGCTCAAGCCTCCTTGGCTGGAGCCAGGATGCAGGATTGAAGCAGTGATTATCACACACTAAATCACTGCTGAATTGCCAGCCACCATCAGCCTGGGTCCCAGCCGTGCTCCGCCAGCACTTTTTAGAAGTTGGAAAGCTTTCCAGTTTCTAAAAAGTGCTGGCAGAATGCAGCTGGGACCTGGCTTGCACCCACCCTGATGGTGGCTGGCAGTTCAGTAGTGATTTAGTGTGTGATAATCCCCACCCCCATCCTGTATCCTGGCTCCAGCTGAAGACAGTTTAAAATGCTGAGTGATAACCTAAATGGGGATATTGCTCCCAAGTAAGATTTTTACCCCTTACCCCAACATTTTCCTTCAGTCCTCAAACTTCTAGTATAGCAATAATTATAAACTTCAGTTCAGCATTTAGAAATACAATTTGGACATCCAAAGAAAAAGGACAAGCAAAATTAACAAGGAAATGTGAACACATAATATATGAGCCCTAGGTGTGAATGGTTTTCAATGTCTTATTTTCTGGAATGCTGGATATGAAGGGACAGAAGGAAAATTTCATTGGGAAGGCAGAAGTCTTATTAAGCATGGCAAAGTCTTCATTTTGCTCCCTCTCTGTAGCAGCATTTCTGATGACATCCAACCACAATCCTGCACTTAAAGTCCTGCACTTTTGTTCCCAAAATCAAAGACCAAAATGTAGAGTGGGCAAGATGGAGCTTGGCAACAGTCCATATAAAATACAATATAATCTGAGACAATCTGAAGCTGAATACAGTGCTAAACATAGGCCTGATCTAGACTGGCAAAAAGGGGTGTGCTCATGCCTGCATGAAAGTGTGGCCTTTAGATGACCTTTAGTGAAAGTCTGCATGGACACGCTTCTTTGGCGTTTTAGCAAGGAAGAAGCAGCTTTAAAAAGGAGCTGCTTTTCCCCGCTTCTTTTTTAAAAGGGTGTAACTGTACAGTTGCATCTAAATGCAGTTGCACTGGTCTGCAATTAAAGGGCTGCTGTATATTTGAAGTGCCCATTTAAAGACAGCGACACAGGTGCAGATGAAAATGGATTGTGTGTGGGGAGCATGCATGGTGTTCAGTTCTAATTAATGTGGCTAATGCCCTGCAGTTGTAAAAGCTGAAGTGTAACTGCACAGTTTTTTAAAGCTCCCAAACCCTAGTTCCAGCCCTAATCCTAACTCTAGGCATGCAGGTAGGGACTGTGGGATGCTGCAACTGTTGCTGTTGGACGTTTTGCCGGGTGAAAGTGATAAGGGGAAACTTTCGCTTTTTAGCTGAACCCCCACACACACTCCAGCGCCATTTTCCCTTATCTGCAGGTCCTTGGCACACTGCTGCCGCAGCTCTGCTTTGGCACTTGACACAATGGCACAGACTTCTACAAGCACCCTGAAAAAAGGGAGAGGGACTTAGTCTCATGCGGAGACAGCAGACCTCATCTCTATATGGTCACAGCCACATATTTTGGGGAAATTGTAGTCCACCTACCTGAATGCAGACACATATCAGGAGCTTGCCAAAGGCATGGAGGCCAAGGGTGACCGGCGCTCTTGGGAAGAGTGTCACCAAAAATGCAAAACTTTAAAGTCACAGTACAAACAATATCGAGACAACAAGGTCAGAGGTGGGAAGAGTGGCACCCCACCACCCTTTTACAAGGAGTTCCATGCCTTCATTGGCAAAGATGGGAAAATCAGACCCAACAGACTCTCCAACAGCGGACAGATTATGAGGGTCCGAGCTGGCCAGCCTGCTAGAGCCGAACCTATGGAAGAGACCCCAGAGCCAGAGGCAGAGTGTGGCCAGGAACTTCTGCTGCCTTCTCAAGGTAAGAAGTGCCAGGTTACCTGGAGGAAATAGATGCAGGGGAGAAGGGGAAGATGTGGCACCAGGGTGGGCATAGGGCAGAGATGACCCTGTCCCCTTGTCATGCAGAGGAACGGGAGGAATCCCCTGAGTTAGATGAGACATCCTGCAGTCAGCAAGCCCTGGACAGTCATACCCTGAGACAAAGAGCCCATGCTGTGGAGGTAGCATCTACATTTTCCACAAGCAGGCCATCATCTTGTACCAGCACTACTTCTCCCACCCTCAGTAGCCAGCGTGATTGGTCCCCTGTGGGACAGAGCAGTGTAGCAGTCAGCGATGACAGTGAGGGCCAGGAGACTGTGCACGGTAAGACCTTTGTGTGGCATGGCATGGCATGGCAAGGCAAACAACTGCATAGCAGGGCAGTTGCACCAGAAAAACACAGGAATTTGCATGGCTTTTTGTTGGCATTTCATGCGCAATTACACAGTTGTACCAGTGAATTCTCCTTTGGCATGATGGCATGCTGGGGGGGGGGGCTGCAAGGTTTTTGTGGGTATATGCTTTAGGGTGTCCTTTGCATGACCATGAGGTGCATGTATTTAGTGCTTCTACACAACCCTCCCTTGCTCGTACCTTTCCCCCATTTCCCATCTATCATATTGGGGATGCTTTGATTGAGACTTCCTGCATGGCACAATGGGGTTGGACTGGATGGCCTCTAGAGTATGTGCTAACCCTATGGTTTTATTATTCTCTGGTTCTATGTCATATAGAAGGAGGAGAAGGTGTAGCAAGGGAACCAACAGAAGGAGAAGGAGCAGCAACCAATCCCGCAGCTGCAATGCCACCTGAGCAGCGCCTAGCTGTCATGAAAAAGAAACGGCTGCGTCACTCAGCAGCAGCGACAACTACCAGGGTTATTGATCGCCTCATTAGTGCCACCTCAGAGCACATGATGGGGCTTCTGCAGCAGGGAGACCATGGCCATCAGCAGCGGGAAAGGGAGGCAGAGGGCCGCAGGGAGTTCATGGAGAGATCACTGCAGCATCAAGAGAGAGTAGTCCAGCAGCAGGAGAGGGCACTTCAGCAGCAAGAAGTAGCAGTCCAGGAGCTGAGGTGACTCACTTCCATTTTTGAAGCCCAGACTGGTCTGCTGGGGCAGATGGTGGACATTTTCAGAGCATCCCACAGTGGCAGGGGTGGCACAGGTGGCAGTGAGCATGGGGGTGCTCCACACAGGCCCATTCCACTGGCTGTAGGGGGGCCATCTGGGCATCAGGGTGAGGAAAAGGGTGTTGTCACTCCTGCCCAGGTCCCTATGGAGGTGGAGACCTCGCAGCAAGGCCCTGGAGAAGAGTCTTCTAGTATCTTCAGCAGCTAGGGGGAGGTCCCACCATTCACTCGTTGCCTCTCCAGGTGTAAGACAGGTAAATGGGGGAAGGCATGTAGTTGTGACAACCACTGAGTACAAATTGAGCACTATGGTGTCCCCTAAAGTACCCATCTCCCCTCCCAAGGGTGTCCCTTCCCTCCCAGCACTTCCTTTCCCACCAGCCACCTCACTGATTCCCTATGGCAGTGGTGTTCAAACTGTGCTGATGAGATGTTGGACTGAGGCTTCTGGGATGTGAAGTTCAATATCTCTTCAACATCACAGTTTGAACACCACTGCCCTACACTGATGCCAACCCAAGCCTATGGTGCAACTGTGCAATTGTGCAGAAAATGTACAATTATTCATAAAATGGGTGTCCAGTGGGTTTTTTTTTATTGTCAACTATATACATATTTACAAATTTTTACAAGGGGAGGGTAAGGCAAGGGAAGAGAAGGCAAAGGGAGAGGAGGGGAGGGGAAGGGAAGGGAAGGGGAGGGAAGGGAAGGGAAAGGAAAGGAAAGGGGGAAGCAGCTTCAGGAGGAGGGCAGGATAGGTGGGTCTGGCAGTCGCTGGAGGACGACCTGCAGGGTCTCGAGGGTCCTCCTCTGGCCATCCTCCAATGCAACCACCCTCTGCTCCAGCTGGCGATCTGCAGAGGACAGGAAAAAAAGAGAGAGAGAAAGAGAGAGAGAGAGAGGATGGTTAGGAGGGGGAAATGGATCCAAACACCCACTCCCACAGGCAGGGTGTGTGGGCATCCCCCCTCCCTCCCCTGTTTTTTCTGCCACACTTACTTCTCTCCCGCTGTTGCAGCAACCAGTCTTAGGACCTGGCATCAAGTGCCAGGTCCTTTTCTCCCCTATCCAGGCAGCGGCTCCGCCCAGGCTCCTCCAGATCTTCAGCAGCAGCAGCACCAGGCGGTGCAGGAGCTGCTGAAAAGGGGGGAGAGGGCATAGCAGTTACCACACTGGCATGGAGGGAAAGGACAGGAGAGGAGTGTTGTGGAGGCTGCAGGCTTGCAATGTCCACCCCCCCCTTGTGCACCTACCTGCTGCCAGAGGAGCCGGTGCTCTAGGCGGAGGGATAGCATGAGAGGGCCCTGGCTCTGCTGCATCCTCAGGGACCTCTCTCTCCTCTCCCTGAGGTGCAGCATCGGGCGACCTCCTGCCAGGCTGCTGTGGCTGGTCAGGCTCCCTCTGCCCTCACCTGGGCCACATGCCTACCAATGGGAAGTGGAGGAAAGACATGAGGATTCATGGAGGACATCAGGGAGCAGTAGGGAAGGGCTGGTGGCATTGGGCACTGTGCCAGGGGCCCTGACATTACATGGAGGATGGTGATCTTCCCCACCTCAGCTTGTCACCCCTGATCCAGAGCTGCTCGCGGAACATACGGCTCTTCTGAACCAGGGGATGCAGGCCAAAGTCCTCAAGGGTTTCATAGAACCATGCCTTTAGATCTTTAAATTTCATGCAGCACTGGTGAAAAGTTCTTTGAAACCCTTGTCTCCTGAGGGCCCGGGATGCATTGATGAAATACTCCCGGTTTGGCTTGTTTGTAGAGGCCATTACTCTTCGAGTAGCCACCTCTGGCATCAGGGCATCCAGGAGGATCTCCACTTCCTGGTCTTGCCAGTAGACTCTGCACACTGAAGCCCTCCTTCGTGGAGCCATGATCGCCGTCCTGGGGACCTACACAGTGTGGCAGTGGTATTTATGAGCACTTGTGGGTGAGGACAAGGTGGGCAGAGGTGTCTCCAAGCCAATGGAGACACCTCAGAGTTGCATTTTGAATCTCTCTCCCAATAAATGTCTGTGGGTTCCACATTGTTGCAATTGAATGGGCCATTAGGGAAGCCTGAATTGCACTTGGAGCTTTCTTGGCTACAAAAGTTGTGTGCCGGGTGTATGTGGCCTGCAAGCCTCACTTTGCTGACCTCTGGAGTGAAGATTTATATCCCTACCTCTGGATGGAGTGCATTATAAATCTTATCATCCCTATCCTGCCTTGAAGGATGGGAGCTGAATATGGAGGCCATTAGGTCAGAGAAGACTAGATTACAAGAAAAAGCTTTTCAGATCAGATGGTTGCACTTCTAGAAAGACTTAAGTCTTGCTTTTTTTTTTTTTAAAAGAATAACTCCTGTTACAAAACATAAAAAATTCTAGGTGTGTATGAGAGAGAGATGGTTATGCTTGTTTGTCATTCAGAAAAGCAACCCAATATTTCAAACACAATCACCGTTATAAGATACTCCCATGCCAGTTTGTTGGCATAGTTTTGAGGTTCATTGGCACAAATGTGCAGATGCCATCGAGTTCTATACTTACTTCCAGTTGGAAGTAGTTGTTTGGGTTCTAAATCAGTGTCCCTGATAGGTAATGGACTGGATGAGGATGAATAAATTACAGTGCAAACTGTAGCTGTTCCTAAAAAGGTGTGATCCTGCCATGGTGACACATGACTTGGTCACATCCCATTTAAATACTATAATGTGCTTTGCTTGGAAACTTCAGGTGGCACAAAGTGCTGCAATCATACCTTTATCTAGCACTGATTTCAGAAAGCACACTATGCCCTCATTACAATGACATCACTGGCTACCTCAAGAGTGCTGGTTTTGACCTATAAAAACCTCTTCTTAGCAATCTGAAGGATTGTACAGTAATCTTTCACATGAGCTTATTTGGGCTCTGATGTCTTCAGGAAATGCCCTTTTCTCTGCCCTGCCATTCTCACAAGCATGACAGGTGAGGGTCTTCTATAAACAAACAAACAAACAAACAAATCAATAAAGATTGTTACTTTCTGTGCTTTACAGCTTTTGTGAGTCCCTTTGGAGTTGTCCCATCTTAGGAATACCGTTTCTCTACCCTGACACCCAGGGATGTACACAACTATCCAAATGTAGCTGCACCAAAGATCTTGGCAAATGGGCTTATTATGTCCCAAGTCCTGGAAGATGTTTCTACCAGAGTGATTTTGCTGTTCTTTGCCATGCACCAGATCTCAAATCTCCTTCTTTCTCTCTCATTCTCATTCTCTCTCTCTCTGTCTCTCTCTGTGTGTGTGTTTGAAAGTTTGAAGCTTAGAGTGACACTGGAAACTGATTAGCTGATTAATTTTCCTTAGCACATATCTAGCATCGAAAAGCATAGCATGCCTCAAGCAGTGTAAATGTCCCAATTAGATGCATGACTGATTTTGATTTGGTTCATTATTTATTCACTCTGCTGACTGCTATAGGGCCTGCTGTCTGATTGAGTCTTTGGACACAAGTCCACCCCAGTTGTGATTGTGACTAACACTAGGCATACTCAAAGCTTTATTTGTTATGCCTAGGCATCTTCTAGTTATCTGTCAGTAACTTTATGAGTGTGTGTGACCAGACAGATTTTTTTTATTTGCTTTCCAAACTGAACTCCCTATGAGACAGGTCACTGGAATGGGGAAAGAAGGATCTCAGAAAGCCCTTTATTATTTAAATGAATAAGCCTTAGCTTAAAACAAAAGACCTTTATTTCATAATGAAGACTATGCTCATATGCACAAGGTCTGCCTAAGGCAAAGTTATAAATGGCACCATGTCTCTACCCTGTATCAGGGTGCATAATACCCAAAGTAAAGAATTTTTGGCACATATGATAGAAAATTCCACAAATACCCTTCCCTGTAACTTACAGGGAAAAAAATATAAAAACATATTAAAACAATTAGCTAACCTTATATCGAAAATCTGTTATTTGGGGTGCTTGCTTCATTCTGTGTAATGATAGGACTGGCTCTGGTAGATACTACTTGTTTCAAAGTGTCCTTTTATATAACATGCTATAAGACTAAAATGTCCAAATTCTCTCTCTCTCTCTCTCTCTCTCTCTAATCTATCTGTCTACCTAACTCTACACATACACATAATTCTACCTAACTCTGCATATACACCCAATCTTACAAGGTTGTTATAAGGATGACTAAGATAATGCATGCAAATTCTTCAGATATTCAAAAGTACTTTATAAATGCTAATTATTTTATTATATTTTGTGCTGGTTGACCTTGCACTCTGTTTTCTTCCAGAAGCTAGAATTGTCTGGCATGATTTTCCTCTACCCTTGACTTTGATCCTTTAAAAATTTCCTTCTGTGAAAAAGACCCTAGGCTAAACTCTAGTTTGACTTTATTTCATCTTCCGCTGGTGATGCATATGGCTGATCATCAGCTTCAGGGTAATGAGTCTCATACAGCAATTGTAAGGGCTCAGTGCAAACAATTCGGCATAAAACTCTCTTTTAAAACCTCTGAACTCATTTCTTTCTGCTCAGAAACAAGGATTAAGAAACATGCTATAGAACAACAAGCATGATAACTTGTATGGAGCACAAACACCCTTTTTAGGTGTGTTTGCAGTCTGAAATGGCCTTCAGTTCTGTTTTCCAGTCACTTGCCTTCCTTATCTTGTCTGAAGTGAAATGTGAGAGGAATCAACTGTATTAAAATGGTAGAATTTCCATTGTAGGTCTTTGCCTCTGCTAATAAGGACTGTCTTGGTAGGCTTGTGTTGCATTGGCTAAACATTTCATTCAAAACTATAGGTGCACAGAACTAGGATTTTGTGATTTGTAGCCCCGGTCTGCTCTGAATTTCTGTGAATCTTCTCATTATACTACATGGCAATGTCAGGATGGAACTATTTCTGCAGTCCATGCTCAGGCCTTTGAGGAAAATAGTGCTGACTCAGAAACCATTTTTCATCCTCAGCCACTGTTATCTACTGTTTGAAAACTTGATGAATATCAAAATGAATTTCAACACAATACCCAGGAGCTGCATAAAGACGAAGATTGACTGATGTGACTGACAGATAGTGGATATCCATTAGAAAGACTACATATATGCTAAAGTTAAACTAGGAGAAGCCATACAAGGTCCCTCACTAAGCTATTTTCCGGAGTCACAGAGAGCAGATTACGAGAAAAGGAAAAAAATACCTTTCCAGTGGAAAATATTGGCTACCATGGTCATTCATCACCCAGTATCATGTCCAATCCAATCACATGCCAGAACAATAATAAAGGGGGAAGTAGAATAGCTGCACAGAACTATTCTCTGTGGCAAGCCATCATTGCAAGTTGCCAGTTGCTACACTTATTTCTCAGAATTTCAGGTCAAATTTGTACTGAGACCTTTTCTGTATATGAACTATCCCACAAAGCTTGCCCTTTAAAGTTATATTAGTATGATATGTCATAACATTGCACTGCTTAGATAGCAGTTAAGAGCAAGCATGGAAAATATGTGGCCCTAAATGCTGTTGAATGGCAGTCCTCAGCAGTCCCAGCAAGCTTAGCCAATGTTGATTAATTGAATCTAGATTATTCTGTGTTAACGGTGTCGTGGACATTCATTTTAGATACACATTACGAGGCTGGAAAGCATGGTGCAACATTTACAGACAGGGTGAAATAAACCATGAAAAAAGAGGCTGTTTCATTCATGAAGATAAGATACATGTAAAATGTATATCCCACTAGACTAGTACATAAACAGCCTCTGGCTACACCTACAGTCAAGGTCTTCTCAGAAGTACCCTATCTGAGAATGTCACACCCAAATACAACTGGGAAGCTGTGTGGAACTGGGAGTGTGCAGCATTAGAAGCCATACCCAGAGGGGCAGGATATAAATAAATATTTATTATTATTATTGTAACTCTGGCCCAGTGCTGAATTCTTGTATTCAGGCTTCTGTTGCAATTTCAGACTCTCAAAGTGGTTTATGATTCTCAGATTAATTTACATCTTCATGTACTGCCAAATCCTTGAATTCTGATGGTGATTAATGAAACAGCTCTCAACTGTGGGCTCTAATCCCTTGTCATGAAAGACTTCCTGGCCCAGTAACAAATTTGGCTAACCTCAACTACAGCTCACATAACCTCAGACTCTAACCAACTTCAGTCCATTGCACTTAAAGTCAGGGTAGGAAAGTCATCTTCATGTGGATCACGTTACAGTAGTATAATCAGAAAGTCATTAAGGCAGGAACCATTGTGGTCAAATATTTTCTCCTTAGGAATGAATGTAACTGGCCCATAACCTGAAATTAACTGAAAGTGCTCCTTGCCACAGTGGCCCCCTGACTTTTCAGGAGTAATTAGTTCTCTAGTTAATAAGATTATTCTATTTCTCTTGTCCAAGAACACCATCAGGCTGTGAGCCTAGTCTTTTAGAGGGATGCAACCCAAAGCAGAGAAAGATGTAAACTCATTCCCAGTTTGGTCAACAGAACTTCAATTTTGTCTAGACTGAATGACACTTTATTCATCCATATCAAGTCCTTCATTACATCCAAACAAGTTCTTATGTTCTTTTTTTTTCTTTTTGGGTCTTATTTATATAATCTTTTTAAAAATCTTGAAAACTGCAGGTCTAATTTCTCTCATGTTGCCATTAAAAAGTCATAATTTTACATGCTATTCTATGCACAGACACATCACATTATTCTATGGAGACAAAGTTAGGACAATATGATATTTCCTCTAGATTAACCTGAATCCATCAGTGAAACAGGAGGCAGATGAGGGAGAGAAAGGCCTGCCAAGTCCATTAGGCCTGTCCTAAAGAAAGAAGAAGAGCCCTACCTCCAATCCATCTGCCATGGTCCTAGCCTCGGAGGGAGAGAAGAACCGCTAGACTTATTCCCCTTCCCCACTGCCATTCTCTTCTCCATTTATATCATGGTTGGTTTTTTTTTTTAGATTGTAAACCTGAGGGCAGAAAATGTCTATCTGTAAGCTGCTCTGAGAGACATTCTGGCTAAATAACAGGGTATAAATACAGAATAAATAAATAAATAAATAATATCTTCCTGAAACACTTTTCTGCATGCTAAAAATGTACTCTAGGGAGCTAGGGAATTTTTCACATCAGGATTTTGATGACACAGGGATGGGAAATGGAATAGGGAGAATGGAAATTCCCATTTACACTGACGAAGTGGTGACATCCCATAGAAGTATCCTATGGGATAGAAGTATTAAATCCTGGCTGTGAAGTAAACATTATTCAAAATGTGGTATTGTGGCCTTCAGTGTGCAGCAGAAATGCATTCTATTGCAGCATAGTTGAATTCTTTTGCAGTGGACACAGGAGTGGCTTTCATGTGAGAGTAACTTTTACACCCAGGAGAGATTGTAGGAGTCCTTTTGTGCTTGTTCAGTAGAGGGGCATCCAAAAGGGTGCAAAACATCAGTCACTGATAGGTCACAGGGTGGGCACAATTCATTGGTCTTTAATGATGGGTCAATAAACTATTATTTTGCCATGATGTAAGATTTTGGATGGAGAAAGGGTTGGCTGGAATGGATAAATCTCCAGTCACAGCTCTGTCAGGGTCAGTCACAGACTGTTAAAGAGAGTCAGAATCAAGAAGACTTGTCAAAGGAAAGCTGAAGCCAAGCTGAGTTGAAAGAGGTCAGAGGTAACAAAAGATATATAGAAAGTGTCAGCCGAGACTGTCCAGAGGAAGACAGAAACAAAAAGAGGACAGGGGAATTCAAGTAGGGAGAAGCTGAGGAAGAAGAAAATGCAGGAAGACAAACGGTCTTGAAGCCATCTTTCAATGCCATGTCTCTCAGCTGCAAGCAGTTGAGCTCAAGAAGCTGAGCTGTCTTGAAAGAGTGGAAACTTGTAAACCTTTTTCATTCAAATACTTTCTCCATTTATCCCTGACCAGATGGAATTCTTCATAAACCTGCAGGTTCAAATTTGGGAGACGTTTGTAAAAGAGAAACAGACTAACCTTATTAATTAGGGAACTAAACTATCCCAAAAAGTGATTTCCATTTCTTTAAGTCATAGCAAAAACTAAGCAAATACTTGGCATTTAAATCCTATTTGGATATTACCTAATTTTTGAAGTAGATATTTACCTGATGTTATAAATAGTTATAAATGATGTTATAAATAAAAACTTCTTCCAGATGTTTTATTTATATATAAAACTTACAACTATATTTATTTATATATAAAACGTACAACTATATTGTTCTGTGTAGTGAATCCTATCACTGATCTTTTGACCAAACAGGAACATACTGTTTTATATGATGATCCGACTTATGTGTCTTTTCTTTTTTTCTTTTTTCATCCCCAGCATTTTTTTCCTGGTAATATCAGCAATTGTTTCCTTTTCTAGAGGCTGAAATTAGCATGAGGCATAAAATAGGCTACAATGGTCATTTAAATTTAACTAAATACACTAAAATGTATTTAAAACTGAATCAATCACAGATATATGTGCATACTCAAATAGAAAAAGTAAATTGAGAAACAGGCCAGCATCCTGGTTAAGAATATAAACAGTACACAGTCACATGGATAATGTTACATGAAATTAAAGAGCAGACTGTGGCCATTTCATAGATATATTGATGAATGTTATTAGAGAAGAGAAGAGAAGATTATCTTAATTTTTCTTGAAATTTCTCCTTAGTGCTGATACTACTTTTCATGAATTACTCAATCAGGTTTTGTATCACAAACATCTGAACAGCAGCTTCTGAACAGCAGCTTCAGGCAAAGGGGTTTTCTTTAAAAAATGGCATAGTTTCTTTGTGCCATAACCCTGTTCCAGACTGGACCGTCTTCTTATTTAGTCTTGGTTTCAAGTTTTTGAGCTTCTTTCATAACAATTTTATTTATTTATGCATTAAAATTCTTATATTCTAGCCTATATTTGAAGATTTAATTCAAAAAGGATGTTGGGAACCAGGAGCATGTCCAGAAGAGGGTGAACAAAATGGTGAAAGTTATGGAAACCATGTCCTATGAGGAGCGACTGGGTATGTTTAGCCTGGAGAAGAGAAGGTTAAGATATGATAGCCCTGTTTAAATATCTGAAGAGATGTCACATTGAGGATAGAGAAGGCTTGCTTTTTGTTGCTCCAGAGACTAGGTCATTGAACAATGGATGCAAACTACAGAAAAAGATATTCCACCTCAACATTAGGAAGACATTCCTGACTGTAAGATCTGTTTAACAGTGGAACACACTCCCTTCTTTGGAGGTTTCAAACAGATTTCCTCTGTCAAGGGTGCTTTGGTTGTGTCTTCCTGAATGGCCGGGGGTTGGGCTGGATGGTCCTTGTGGTCTCCTCCAACTCTGGGATTCTATAATTCTATCTCAGGGCAGTGTACAAGTACAATAAATAACAATAATAATTTTAAAATAATTTTTAAAATAAAAAAATATTAATTCATTCATCACTTAAAACCTGCCAATTTAAAACCAGTTCAAATGATCTAAAATAATACAACTATAGCACATGTGCAAACTGGATAAAATCAATCAGCCCACAAAACCTTTACTAAAAAGTCATGTTTTGAATTGCTGCTGGAATGACTCCAGTGTTGGCACTGATTGAGCCTCTAAGGAAAGGGTATTCCATGGATTTATTTATTTATTTTATATTTCATCTTCCTCCCAGTAGGGGACCCCATCTCTCTAAGAGGTCATGCTCCCTGAATATCTCAGTCTGCTTCTAACTGCTGTTGCTGCTGGTCACTAGCCTGTCTTGGTCACACAGACTAGTTTCCAAAACAACTCAAAAGGAAAAAGAAATTCAGGAACACCTTGCACATTTGCTTGGATGGGGAATGCAGATAAACACATTTGCTTGGATGGGGAATTCTGATAAACAGGAAAGTTCAGCAAAGAGTAGCAGTAGGATTAGAAAGTTCCAAACTTGGCAGATGCCAACAGTGCTAATCGCTGCTTTATGCTTCCTGTATGAGAACACATAAAGAGAGCAGGGATGCATTATGTGGTGTTACTAAGAGGGGGGCCTTCAGTCAAAGTATTGGTGTACAGAAAATATAAGGGGAACTTGCCATTTTTAGACCATGGTGGGGATGAGGTTTACATTAAACTTCTTTTCAGGGTCCCCAGAAAACCATCACACAACCTTGCTGATCATTTTGTGTGGTGGCCTCTCCCATTCTTTGCCTGCCCATGTGAGTTCACTGCCTTACCAGTGTTTTTCACTAGTAGTGGCAATTGGGAAACTTGTGCAAGGTTTGGGCACAGGGCATCACTTCTGTGGCTCAGAGTGCTATCATTTTGGGACAGGCACTACAGCAAAGAGTTAGAGCACATGGTGGTGGTGGGGAAAATGATGGCAAAAATGAGCTTTCAAATTTGGGACCCTGCTTAAGCTTTGTGAGCTTTTTATGGGGCTTGTCTAGCAAGTTGGAGTTGCACTGCTGCTCCTGCTTTCTTTCATTAGACAGGTTGAGAGAAGAGATAGCAGAAGAAACATTTTTATGTATGTGGGAGAGTGGATATTTGAAGTTGTGTGGGGAAGGCATGTCTCTGGAGAATGAGTATCTGTGCTCAATTCTTGGAAAGAGTCCTTTGTCTTGGAGTGGCTCCTGTAGTTAAAATTCCTCTCTTTCCCTGTTACACCAGTCTCCAGTCTGGAGCATGTGGCCTCTGTAAACCCCCTACACACACAGCAGCTGCAACTTTCTCTGCCCTGATGAATGATTGAGTGTCCCTCCTCTCTAGGGAGAAACTTCTTCCTTACACCTGGTCACCCTGGGAGCAGCAACTGAGCAGCTGCCTGAGCAGCAACTAAGAGGCCTCTCATCTGCACTGGCCTTTACTGCAAGGCAGACATGGGTGAGAGGCTTCTCAGTCACTGCTCAGCCAGCTGCTCAGTTGCTGTTCCCAGGATGGCAGGATGCAAGGGAGCAGTGACTAAGCAACCATTCAAACAGAAAAAGTATCTTGCCTGTACCAGTCTTAGCTACAAGGCTGGCACAAGCAAGAAGCTTCTTGGTTGCTCCTAAGCCATCTGCTTGGTTGCTGCTCCCAAGGTGACTCAGTGCAAAAGGAGCAGCAACCAAGGCTGGTTATTTTGAATTTGCAGTAGAAAAGATGATGATAAAGGTTTTTTCCTTGACAAAATTGTCTAGTCATGTTCAAACGTAAAGGGTGGTGCCCATCTCCGTTACTAAGCCAAGGGAGCCAGTATTGTAGAGACAATCCCATGGTCATGTGGCCAGCATGACTACATGTTGAACAGTAGAACTAATATCAAAAAATATTTGCTGCCGGGGTGGTGGTGGTGGTGGTGCTAGGTAGCTGCCCAAAAGGAAACAGGGTGGTAGCCCAAAAGAGTATGGGGACCACTGTACTAGTAGTTTATGTTACATCTGTCACCATTACATTCAGTGATATATGAAAATTATGATTTATAAGGTTACTACAAAAAACATTACTAAGGATTTTGTATGGTGTGATATGGGAAGAGGTCAGCCGGGGAGGTGGCACCATGAGTTACCGCACCAGGTGATGCCAACCCTAGTGACACTACTGTGTATTGTCTTCATTGTTACTTCTATTTTCACTTTGTATCTTTACATATCAGATTGGATTTGCCTGCCTACTTTTTTAGCTTCTATGTCACCACCTCACTAATATTGCATGACTTTTCCTGATAACTAATTGATGCCTATTTATTTATTTATTTTGAGATATTCATCTGGACTAAAGAGACTTCATATATATTGGTGATCCTGCCTTGCCAGGTTTGATTCTAAGGTGACACAAACATTCTCAATTTGTTGTTGAGTTTGCAATCTAAGCATTTACAATAGAAAACAGTTCCCACTCAATGCAGAAGTGTTAGTTCTCAGTGATCATGTTCAGGATTATTATCTAAGGTAGGAGTAGAGTGTGATAAAATTTTGACTTCTAACTAACAGCTACAAAACTGTCCTCCTACTCTATTGAAAAAAACATGCACAGTTTTGACTCTGCCTTTTCCACTTTAGACACTGCTGATCATTTTTAACATTATGAAAATAATAATGAGTTAGTTAATGTGTGCCAGCCAAAGCAGTAATTTAATTTGCCAAAGAGACAGGTGCTAACAAGTGTTTTGTTTTCCTTTTGAAAGCTTGTTTAGTGATCAGCAAATAAATGACCTTTGCTTCAAAATTTCTGTTTATATTTTTAAAATGTTAGTATTATTGACAAATCAGTTTGAGATGGGCTGCCAAGAAAAAGTAGTAAACCTTTTATTTTGTTAAATGTATCTATTTATCTGTTTACCAAACTGTACCAAAATGCTTTGATACATACTCATGTGCCACACTATAGATATACACACACAGCCCATATGGAAATACCTAATTCAACCACGATCACACTTGTCTTAGTTGCATCCTGTTGGGATTAATGCAACATGCCCTACATGGGGCTACCTTTGAAGAGTGTTCAAAAACTTCAGCTGCTTCAAAGAGTAGCCAGATTTTTCACTGGGCCATCCTTGGGCAACATGGTTTCCATCTACAAATTGCTGTTACTGCAATTCAGAAATAATGTTGTCTAGCTGTGACCATCTATGTGAGCAGATTAGGTTACATGGTAACATGTTTGTTGTTGTTTGCCTATCATGGGGTTTTCTAGTCAAGATTTGCTCAGAGGAGGTATGTCCTTGCTTTTCCCTGAGGTTAAGAGAGTATGACTTGCCCAAGATCACCCAGTGGGTTTCATGGCTGAGCTGGGAACTGAACTTGTGTCTTCAAATTGTAGTGGAACACTCAAACCACTATGACACAATGGCTCTCACGATAGCATTTTCCCTCCAACATTTCACAGATGAAAACCAGGACACTTGTGGTCAAGCAACAGCAGAGTGTGGTCATGATGGCAAGAGTTGCTAGTGGGGAAAGTCACACAATCTAGGAGAGGCTACAACAGTTTGTTTTGATCTGAGCCTACTGGAAAGGGCAAGATTCCACCTACCAACCCATCCTGGCTGAGTTAATGGAGTGCCAACTCAGCTTGCAGCAACTGAAGTAAGCTGAAAACACATAGGCAAGTGGGAAATGAAGAGGGAAACTAGAACATTTTGAAAGCTACAGAAAACATAGGATGATGGGGGACTAATTGGGAATGTCCCTGCCAGACAGGGACAGTTGAAGGGTATGGTAACACATACAGTACTTTCACAGGACACATTCCCATGGATCTGTGGAAGAAATGCCAATTCACAGAGGAGGTGTTCAAGTTGAATTCCCACCCCATTCCAATGATATGAACATAAAAGAATGCTCAAATGAGAAACATTTTATTTGTCTTGTTCGTGTCTAGCAGTTCTTACATCATCTTCTCTTTGCTTTGGGTTTGCTCACTGGAGAATCTTTAAAATAACATTCTTTTTTGTCTTGTAAATTTTAAGCATTTCATAAAGATTTTCATAAAAGCAAACTTGTTACAGGCTTGTAGTAAAATTCAAATGTATGGAGGTTTATAATAAAACCTTGAATGTGCTTTAAAGTGATAGAAATCCCCTTGCTGTGAGTGAGATATGGGAATTTTATCCTCCTCATTTATACATGTCTGTCGTCTTATAAGCATATGTTTTCACATACTATGTGTGGATAGATTACCATATAAAATTACAGTGTTGCATTTGGAGTACTGTACTTAACACTCTGTTTGCATCTTTTGCTTTAGTGCCTTCATATCTTAATCTAAACATTCTTAGGCTAAAATGTGGCTTAAAGTACTCAACCAGAAAAGAAAATACTGTGGCTGTAAGCACATGCACACAACTAGGGCAGTATTTATTTCCAAAAATAATTCTTTAAAATTATTCTAGATATTAATTTGCATCTTTGATTTCACATAAAATCTCTGTTGATGACAAGTAAATATTGAACATTGGCATGACCTAATGGCTCAAGGCACAATCTTCTGCACATTTACTCAGAGGTAAGACACATTGAATATAAGAATTCTGCTGAAATTCACCTGAACTGGGATTGGAAATGATGTCTGTCAGCTTTAAAGGCAAGCTAAAATAAAGGTACCTACATAATTCATGTGTAGAATCACATTTCAGATTTCTGTTAGGGTTAGGATCACTAAAATATTGTAAGCAGGGCAGGCTTTTATTTTCTTCAGATTGAGCATGGGTATATGCAACCCTGATCTCATAACTATTTTTTTTATTAAAAAGAAAGAAGTAAATGCAAGTGGGATTGTCAGAACCATCTCAAAATTTGAGACTGAGAGATTTACATATTCCTACATCTAGTTCATGTATTTCATCAACATTTTTGTAAGCCTATTTAACTAAGTAGCCATCAAGTTACAAGACAACATGACACTGATATTAATCACATTTCTACAAATGCAAATCAACTCCTGTAATATTATTTATCTTTCTATCCACATGAGTAGGACCAAAGATATACAGATCAGCTGTAGATTCTTTGGCTTGAACTGGAACCAACTGAACCCAAATGAACACAAAACAGAAGACTCCAACCCCAAACCCCAGAAAGAAAACACAATGGGAATGCCCTTGATTTCCTTCTCCTCCTGCTTCAACAGGATGATATGGTGAAGAGTTGTGGGTAGATTCACATCTCAGCATGAATTCAGCAAACTACTGAATATGACTGTGTGTTTTCCACATCATATACTCTCTCTATAGCAGGCAGAATCCTGATTTGACTAACAGAATAGATGTTACCAACATTCCAGATCATTGCCTCTTAGCTGGCATGCTCTGAATCATTCTGAATATTACAAATCAAACACATGCATTGCTTAGTGGAATAATTAATACACCTAAAAATGTAGGTATATGGCACATACTTAAATATATTCTGGTGTATTGACAGAAGAGAATTACTTATCCAGAGTAAATAATGTATTTCATCGCCTTCCATAAAACATTTCATTTGTCTTTATTTAACATGAACCCTCAAATAAATTCATGTATCTAATGTATTTTAATTAAGTAAAGGGCTTTCCTTTCAACCTCCTTAGTTGCACTCTATTGCTCCAGTCAATGAAAGTGAAACCAAAAGCCTCCATCTTTATCAACATTAATTTCATTTTCTTTCAAAATCCTTCAACAAAGTGGACTTCAAGTTGTAGGAACAGGATTGTTATAGCTTCCCTAATTATTGTTATATGTCTAGCCTTCCTGAGGAAAAGGCAATTTACCCTATTCCTATTGTTGTACAAGGGAAATGCTTTCTTTTTACATTATATGGAAAGTATCAATGTAATGAGCTCACAAATCTGTAAGAAGGTAGGAATTTATCTGCAACACATTGGCCAATAGCAAACTTGAGAAACAATGCTTTCTAGTGTTTTTCACATCAGTCAGTCAGTATTGGATTGATTGATTTTGTTACTTCTGTACACGCTTTCTGTTCACAAAGAGACCTTCTGGATACTCACTGAAAAATATAGGTTTAATCCAGTGCTGTGCTTGCAAATGTAATGGACTGTCTTCCCGTCTCCTGCAATCCTCCATGTTACTGAAAAAGAGAAAGAAATGAATGAATGTTATGAATGCCAGAATAGGATTTTGCTAGGTAGGGAGAAGGATTTATAACATTAAAGATACACATTAAATTGGAGAAAGTTTATCTTTTCCTTGGGGTGGGTTAGACTGTTACTAGGAGTGCCAAACAGCAATTCTGTTGGCATGGTGCATGGGGTGGGATTGCACAGTTCAATTTGGATGGCCTTAGATGGGCTTTGTGCATCATAGTAGATCATCATAGTGTTAGGACTTCTAGTTGAGTGTGCTTGAACTGTGGTATTTTCTTCTGTTAGAGAAAAACATGCAATATGCTACACCAATAAAAGAATCTTCAGATTCATTGATTTATTCCACCATGGATCTGAGTGTACTTAAACATTCATATTAGTCTTAAAGTTTTTTTCTTGCTCAGGAGAAACTATTCAATGCATATTAGAGCTTATTTAATTGTTCTGGGATTTTTCAAGTCATATCAGGGCAAAACAGGATTGAGTATTGTCCCCCATATGCTAATTAATAGCTAGCAATACCCCTGAAATAAACCTGAAACACTTCATTAATCAGACAGTAATTGAATTGGCACAGGAGTTCTATATAAACTGGATGTCACTAGCAAAACATCAAACTTGGCAGACAATGCAGTAACTTTCTTCACAATAGGAACTTTTGGACACTGAGGCTACCTACAATCATATATGACAGGGATGGACAATTGCAGTGGGTCTTGGTGTAATTGTCTGCCCAGGGATTTACCAGGGGCAACATGGACAGTCAGCTCTCCCCTCCAAGAAAAATAGACAAACAAACCTGGAAAGGCCATAGGAATTTTTTTTTTTAAAAAAAACCTTTTAAAAAATATTAAACATTTGGAAGGGGTGTAACCTATTTAAAAGGTGGTTTGTGGAAACTGGAAATGTCCAGGAAACACAATTCATTCCTGGGTGGGTCAGAAATGGCAAACCAAAGAGTCTGGAGAGAGTCAAGTGCTATTTAAAAAAGCATGCAGCTTCAGTTTTCACTTTGCCCACCCCTGCCACCCGCATTTTCCTGAAAGAAAATCCTATTGAATCAAAGGACTCTTGCTTTTGAGTAGACATAGATGGATTTGCACACAAAGCTATCCTTTGCAGAGGGTCGGTGCTCTTTTTGGTTTATTTTTTAAATTCTGTTCAAAGCTTCCTGTTAATAAGCCTAGTGCCAACTGAAGGCATGTACTTTTCAGTGCTCACAAGGTCACCCTGATTGAAAAGAACAAATTAGAGCTGATACATTTCACTTTGTCATCTGAAGACATCTGTCAATTAATGTTATTATAAAATAATAGTTTTGAACAGATGTTGCATTTGCTAATTTTATATTTGACTGTTTGAAATCTAACTACCTGGGGATTTATTTTGCTGCAAATGCTTTCTAGAGTGCTAACAGAAAGGAAGATAAATTTTCCTGGAGAACTGAATGAAGTTTCTTTCTGGATATTGATTGCCCCTAGTAAAAGCTCAATGAGAAGACTTATTGGCTATAAAGGAAGAGAACAAAAACAGCGCTTGAAGCCTTTTGCTAGGAAATGGTTCTCAAGAAGATGCCAAGGGCTTAACATACAGCTGGTGTATGACTTTGAGATCCCTCTCTTCACCTTTGTTTGTCTGTATATCGTCCTAGCTTGGCCCACCATCTCTTCAGAGTGTAAACTATGAAGAAATTAGACAGGTTCTTTAAAAACTAATTTACCTTTGCAGTGCTGGACAGGGAACAGTGAAATCTTTATATGAACAAAGTGTGAGATGTGCAGTGGCATTACTACAGTTGGTGTCACCCAGTGCAGTAACTCCCAATTGACATCCTCCCATCCAACACCATACAGAATCCTTAGTAATTTTTTTTTGTACTCTTTTTACTCATAAATTGTCATTCTCATATATCACTGAATGTAACAGTAATAGTTGTGACATGCACAATTGGCACATTTAAAATTGTACTTTTAAATGACAATATTATACATACGTCTTAAATATATTTACAAATACATAGTTTCATATGCTTAAAGTGAAAATTTGGCAAAATGTGATGTTTTAAAGGCTTTTTTAAAAATTAAAAATTAATTTTGAAATTTTGAAATTTAATTAAAGAAAAACCAAAAACCCTGGGGTCCCTCCTTTCTTTTCCCACTGAGCCTCACTCCACTAACTCCATCCCATCTAATGGGACACAGGTGAATTCCAAAACCTATTTATGCCCAAAGGCATATGTTTGAGGAGCAGAGGTGTCACTGCATCTTAGGATGTCACCTGGTGCAGACTGCACCCCCTGCACACCCCTAGTGATGCCACTGGAGAAGTTCAAAATGAGTTGCAATAAAAATTTGTCTAATGGAGAGGGTCTAGTCAGTCGAGCTGATTTGGGTATCAGCAACTGAAAACATCTTAGTACTGTGGAATCATTGTTGAAACATGGCTCGATAAGTTTCACAAGTTCAGTATGGTACCTCTCTGTAGTGAATTCATCTACAAGTAAATGGCCTGCTTAGATGTATGTAGAAAGGATAAGAAATCTGGGTATCATTACATGTCGTGGGACTGCAATTTCCAAAAACTCTAGCCAACATAATGAATGATCAGGTATCATGGGAACTGCAAACCAACAAGATCGAGGGGGGGGGGGCAGATATTCCTCATCCACATCCTATAGGTATGCTGTGGTAACACCTTTTGTAGGTTACTTCTATGCATTTTATATACAGGGATGTATTACAAAATGATATGGAAGCTTCTATCCAGATTATAGTAGGTCAATTTCTGATTGTCCTGCCTGCCCTCATTGGACTTTTTTTTAAAAATGCATTGAATTGGTGCTCATTGAGTTTGGGGCTGAAATCAAATGGTGATACATTCATTGAAAGTCTTAAATTTTAGTCTTGGGATCCAAGCACTTGAAGGGGGGGAGGGACTTCTTCCACACCGTGCTGCCCACATGTTAAAGTCATCATCAACCTACTTTGCTGTCTTTTAGATGTAAAGCCAAAAAACAAACACACACACCAAAAACATTTACTCACAAAGACATTTGACAACATTTTGAGTAGCTTAAGTATTTCATACTGTCTGACTTTTAATTGTACTTTTATCTGCCAGCTTATTTTGTATCTATGGATTATTTCCTTCCTTGCTGTTTCAACTTTGTGCTGTCTTGGGGAAAAATGGAAATGGTGTTATATTAATGATTTATATACATACACATTTGGCTGTAATGACATCTATGGCAATGAGAGATCGGCCTTCCAGAAATGAAAGAGCTCAACAATGTCACATCACCTCAATGGCCAAATTCATGATCTCAAAGCCTAAGGTGGTCATTTTTACCTTTAATTTTCAGGTAATGCTAGCTGTTACACTCATTACTTTCCACTGTGATGTGATAGAAAAGTTTTCTCTGTGTTTTTTTTTTTTGGGGGGGGGGAACACCCAGAGCAAAACTGGTCTCCATAAGGTAAACATTAAAAACAAGGACTACCTTCTAGTTCATCAATTGATTTCCGACCTCATATATATTTTATAGGCCCCAAATCTGTGGTAAGGAAATCCATACTGTATTCTATTAAGAAACCCTGGAAAATGTTAAAGAGTTCCATGCAGTTTTTAGTTCAGGTAATTTTTTTCTGGTTGAAATGAAAACACATTTGGAGAATCTGGATAATGCTAGTAACAGGTAAAAATGGTGGGGCAGGCTAAGAAAGAGTCCTAAGCATAGAGTTTATAGTATTTTTTTTAAAATACCCTTTAAAAAGATTTATCTCACTACACAATATTCTTCAGGCCTTCGCCCTAAACATCCTATTTCTCACTAGAGAAATTCAAACACTGTGTGAAGGTCTGTGATGAGATTTAAAGTGTGTTTGGTGAATGAAAATTCTTGCAAGACAGGAGGTCTGATTGTAGGGAATCTTGTAAGCATTGAATGTGTTCAGTGTTTCCTTTCAGACCTTCCTGTTGAACTTGTGAAGCTCAGCAGTGGAGGAAATGAGCAGGTTCATATATCCTATGCAGTTTAAACCTTCATGCATTCATCCAAATTCCTGTTTGGATTATCATAAAGACATTTTTTTAAATACTCACTTGCATACAGCACACCAACACTCAGTCCTTCTACCCAGAGAAACATTCCATGAAAAGGTATTTCAAGGAGGAAAAGGTAGCCATCACCAGGGGAGCATGAGAATTTTATTTGGTCTGTATTATTGATAAGGACGTCTCAAAAAAGTAAACTAGGCAGATTCAGGCAGAGGACCCAGAGTACTTAGGAGAGAGAGAGAGAGAGAGAGGAGTTTATCACACAGGAGGAATTTCTCCCAATTTCGAATTGAGCCAATTCGAATTCACGTAAATTCACTAGTTTTGCAAATTTATGTGAAATCTGATTGTGTTCGGAATGCATTAAGAATGACTTTCCATTTCCCAAGAATGACCCCCCATTGCGTGAGATGCTTTATTACGAAATAACATAAAACCTATGATTGCATTTGAATGACTTCCCTTTTGCCAGAAATTGTGTGAGATACACTCATACGCAATAACGTGAAACCCCATGATTGCGTTCAGATTGCCATTGCATTATACCCCCAAATTCCATCGTATGATAAACTCCAGAGAGAGAATGAACTACAGCTCCCAAGGTGCTCCGACCATCATGGCCAAGTTCTGTTCACACCATCAGCTGATCTTTTAATTTGTACAAAGTATAGGATTAGTGAGACTCAACTAGGCTCCCTAAGGTTCCTTGAGCAGGTCCTACCTCCAAAGTTGGAAGTGCTAGAAATTATAACACTGATTTGCCAACCCTACTCTCTCCCACTAAATATCTTCAAAAGTTTCAACTACCACATCTTACCACGATGAGATTAAGATTGCTGAGCAAAAGGTGAAAGACTGTTGCACTGGCAATGAAGCAGATACATAGGAGGCTGTAAAAGAGAGCCTCTTCATACTCCCTTTTCTGTCTGTCATATTCTTCATCACCCATAAATGTGCTGAACAAAGTTTCCCAAGCTTTGGTGTAGTAACTGGATTTCTAATTCAGTGCCACTAGTCTTCATAGACCACTTTTATGATTACTTCTTTAATGTACGTCTCAGTGGCTTAGACTCCTTGGGGGAAAGGCTTACAACTGCATGAAGAGAATGAATATTTTCTCCCTTTAAGCAAATTGTGGCTAAAGGGAGCCTATGAAGCTGTGGTTATCTCCTGTGGGACTCTTAATTTTTTGTCACAACTATCTGACCCACATTACGGACTATCCTCATATGGTGAAAAGCAGAAAATATTGCTGACCATGTTTAATCCCTATTATGCACAGAGAAGACTCCTATGTGAGTATTGAAGGCTGCATCTACACTGCAGGATAATGCAGTTTGACACTGATTTAATGGCCATGGATCAAGCTACAGAATTCTGGGATTTGTAGTTTTGTGAGATATTCAGATATTCAGCTTTCTCTGTCAGAAAACTTTGGAGCCATAATCTATCAATCCCAGCATTCCATAGGATGGAGCCATGGCTGTTCAAGCGCCATGAAACCATATTGATTCTGCAGTATGGCAGCAGCCCAAATCTCTCATGGGACTAGGATATCAAATTGCAAGGGAACCTACATGGATAGATCAAGTTTGGTCCAAAATTGCCAAAATACAGTAATCCAGTTTGAGACCACTTTAACTGTCCTGGTTCAGTGCTAGGAAATCCTGAGAATCATAGTTTATTGTAGCACCAGAGCTCTCTGACAGAGAAGGCTAAATGTCTCACAAAACTAAAGTTCCCAGAATACCATAGCATTGAGCCAAGGCAGTTAAAATGGCCTTAAAATAGATGATTACTGCAATGTGTTTTGGACCTCTTTTCTTTATTAAAAGATTGTCGCTGGAGGGGCCAAAACTAGTGCTCTCATCCTTTCTCTTCTTCATGAAATTCTAATTACATGGAGGATTTAAACTCTAGAAGAAGGCTATGGTCTCATTAGATTGCGTCATTTTGTTTATAAAAACAAAACAAAAAAGGCACAGTTTCTCTCTGATGAAAACAGTACCCTTAAAGCATGTTTGCTAGCAACAACAAAAATGGCATGGTATCTGGTAGACACAATTTTCTAGCTCTTTTAATTATCCTGCTCAATGCCCCCTTTCACCTGAGAGTTTCTCATTACTGAGGAACATATGGATGTATATGTTTCTTCAGCAATCAGGTCTGAACAAAATAATTATTCACTCATTTTCCAATTACTCCTTAGAATCAAATGAAACAGGGCTATTTGCTAAGACAGTTTCTCATAATAAATCCCATGGAACCATATTTAATGTCTCCTCCATTCAAGCAATTTAATTCTAAGATCACAGTGTAGACAGCAAAAGTAAGTGTGTGTGTGTGTGTGTGTGTGTGTGTGTTAGCACATTTTGTACCAACAATAAGGTGTCTCCATAGTAGGATTAGAGATCTAGAGAACAGCAGATTAAGAAATAAAAAACAGTGAATAGCATAAATAACAGGATAAATTCACCTTTTACATGCTCTCCATGCTGTCTTTCCCATCTTCAAAACGGTCAAAAAACTTGAAATAGCACAAACATAGCTAAAATCATGCTGAAAGTCTAAGATCAGAAGGAAGAGGATTGGGAACTGTGTGGTCTTCTATATGTTGTTGGCTATCAACTCCCAGCAGTTCTCATAATTGGTTGTGTTGCCTAGGGCTAGTTGGAGTTGATGTTCAACAATGTCAGGAGGACATTGATTCCGAGCCCTGCCCATACCAGCATCATCAATCCAGGGACATACAAACTTTGTTGGAAAAAGTAAAATACAGTCAGCCCTCCTGTAGCCATGGATTCTTCAACCAGAGATTCAAGAGGCCACTGCTTGAAAATATATATATATATATATATATATATATATTAATTTCCCAAAAGCCAACTTTGATTTTGCTATTTTATATAAGGGACATCATTTTACTCTGCCATTTTATTTAATGGGACTTTGTCATCCATGGAAGGGTGGGTTGGTCCTGGTGGTCCTAGTGGATAGCAAGGGCCACTTTATGCACATTGGCATTACAGTGGGTCCTTATGTCTGCTGGAGTTTCGTTCTAGGACCTCCTATAGATACCTAAATCCATGAAAACTCAATTTCCATTATATAAAATGGCATTTAAAAGTGTCCCTTATATAAAATGGAAAAATCAAGGTCTGCTTTTGGGAGTTTAAAATTTTCCCCCCACTATGTGAATAATTGAATCAATTGATGCAGAATCCATAGATGTAGAGGGCCAAATGTACTTCTTTCTCATCTCATGGATTCATTCAATGAGATCTATGTCATATTACTTATATTATGGCATTAAAATATTTTGAAAATACCAAAAAATTGCTTCAAATGGCCAACCTTCTCCACAAAATAAATTTTTGAAGCAACATGTAAACATTCCTAAATATGCAAAAAAATTTTTTTTAAAATGTCAATAAGGCATGGGGGAGGGGAGAGAATTTTACTTGCAAGCAAGATAAACATTACAGAATCTATCCATAATTTGCAGCCTTTTAGTAGCAGTAAAATACATATATAGAGTGAAACTTCTGAGATGAAAATGGATTGTTAAAATAGAAAAATATGGAAGGATTACTGAAGGAAGGTAAAGAGATTGCTGTGAAGCAAAATGGAATATTTGTCAAGTGCTCATTTTGGAAGATGGGGAGCAAGACACATTTGTACCTGAGTAGAAGGGAGCAGGAATGAATAATTATTCATTTCTCCCCATTAATTTTTAATCCTAATTTATTTCTGTTGAATTTAGAAAGAAATGTATGAATTTTGTTAACCATCACAAAAATTCAGCTGAACAAAATTCTCAGTCAAATTTAATAGGGGTGTCTATTCTGAGAATGAAGAAGAACATTTTGGACTTGTCTGTTAAAAGTGAGAAGTCTGCCAGGAAAAAAAGAGATGCAGAAATCTTGCTGTAAGTGCAACAAATACATTGTTGGATGGAGATTTGAAGGTCTGAAGACTAAAGCTCTCAATTTGAATAAGTGAAATTTTTCAGTTTCACTTTCTCCTATATATTTTATTTTTACAGTGGACCCCTGGTATCTCCTGCAATTTGGTTCCAGGACCCTCCATGGATGCCAAAATTGATAGATGTTCATGTCTTATTAAATACAATGGCACAGTAAAATGGCATTTCTCATATAAAATGGCAAAATCAAGGCTTTCTTTTTTCTTTTTTGAATTCATATATATATATATATATATATATATATATTCAATTTGTGGATGCTTGAATTGATGGATAAAAAAAAATCCATGGATCTGGAGGGCTAATTGCATTTTTAAAAATAAAGCATTTTTCCACTTCTTATCTTTAGGAGCAATCATACTTGTAAAATTAATCAAAATTAAGGTGGATTGAATCTAGGATAAATGTTCCATAGCATATTGACACGTTACTTATCTCTTGGACTGTTAGACACCATAAAACCAGGAGTGCTTCAGGAACTCAGATCTAATTTGTTGATCTTTCAGCTAAAACATCCAGTTTTTCACTAAATTGGCCTCTTTTCAAAGGTACTAGACGATAGCTAACAAACATCAATTTTACAAAATGGATCTGGGAAATTGCAGGACAGTATTTACCAGCTTCCAGACCAGGTAAATTATTAGGAGGAACCATTAACGGTAGTATCTTTGAAAACATAAAAGTACAATCTTTGTAGGGGAAAACATCAGACTGGCTTCTGTAATGGGAAGACTTCTGTCTCCAACCTTAGAGTATAAGCAAGCACAAGGTTTGCTTTGGGGAAGTCTACAGGTATATATTTTATACAAATTGTTATGGATTTTAGCACCTTCAAATTAATTCCTATTGTCTACACTTTTAACCATTTACCGTAAATGCCCTTTGGCTTTGGTGTGTGTGTGTGTTGGAGGGGGGGGAGGGGTTCAAATAGCCAGTTCCAGTTTAAAAATAAGTGAAAAAAAAATGCTGTAAAATGCCAAGGAGATTAGGCAAAACCTATATATACCTAAAACCAAACAAATCTGTTAGCAATAATGTTCATCTGCCTGCCCATCCTCCCATATTCTGCCATGTGATGGTATTCAAAGAGGAGAATAGGGTGTCTACACAATTGATAATGCATATTCCAAGCATGATATGGTAAATAATGTGAAATATTTTTCTTTGGAGCTCCCCCTCCCCAAAAAGGGACAAATACATTCAAATCACATATGGCTGGATCCTAGTCTATTCTGCCAGAAGAATTTTCAGTGGTAGCCATGGGTATAGTTGGCTTTATTATAGGAATAGGCAATTTTTTGTGGACTTCCACTACCCCCCCCCCCCATATCACACATTTTCTAACCAACAGAAAGGGCAGATACTTTTTTGAAGGCTTCCAGAAGCAGCAATTCTCATTTTAAATAGGATGCAGGACACCCTGCACTGCTTAACAGTGTCCTATATTACTTTGTGGAATAACAAGCCACATCTAACACTGATAATCAAGAGTCCAAAGTCAAGAAGCAACAGTGAGAAGCCAGGGAAACAAACCAAATAAAGGGACAGTCTGAAGAAGAGACAAAGTCTGTTTCAATATAGAAATGCTGTACTGTTATTCCATTTTTACTGCCATGGTTGCATCCTATAGAATTCTGGGTTTGGCAGTTTAAGGAGACGTTTGTTCAGGGATTGGGGGGGGGCAGTGGATTTTTGGACATCCATGAAGCTTCTGAAATAAAATTAGTTAACTTAGACATCAGTAGTATAGTGGTAAATTTTGCAGTGTAGGAAATGATCAGACAGTTCACACCATTCCCATTAGAAAAAGAGTTTATAGTAGTACAACTAAAGAGTCTCTCTCTCTCTCTCTCTCTTTCTCCTTATCAAGCTATGTGTATCTATGTGTGATTGGGGTTGGGAGGAATGGAGAGAGACTGAGACTGAGACTGAGACTGAGAGGAAGAGAGAAAAAGATGGGTGGGTGGATGGTTATGGATGGATAGATGGATGGGGAATTGACTGCCATGAAGCTCACTGGGTACTATTGGTTAGTCAGTGCTTGAGTTTTACCTCTTTATTAAAGAGACTGTATGGCAAGCCAGATCTGTTTTCTAGTTCTGAAAGTTTACAACACTGTCAATTATCCTTCAACAATTTTTGTCATCATTCCTTCTGCTAAAAGAAATCATGTTCATGGCCATGGGATGGTGATGAAGTGTTGATCATCACGGCTGAATGAGAATTATCTGAATCTGGTGTCTCAGCCCTAGCCTTTGTCTGTACAAGTTAAAAGACCTATACCTGGCAAGTGCAGATAAACCCCTAGTTAAACATGTTAACCCTAATTCTGACACATATTGCATATTGCTTCTTTATGGATTGTTTACACTTCAAAATTATAGTTACATGTAGTGATAGTTTGGTCTACCATATATATCAGATAATAAGCCCAAATGATTTAATGTAGGACTATTTCATACTGAAGGTCTGGAATATGAAAAACTGTTCCATATCCTTATGTAACAAGAAAAGGAAAAATATTTAGGCTTTTCTAGTTTGGGAGAAAAGAACATTAAAGCATGGAGACTACAGAGGTTTATGGAAGTAAAAAAAATACAGTGACTTAAATACGGTTAATACTCCTGACTAGAAATAAATGCATCGAACCAACAGGAATTTGGTTAGTCAACATGTATCTATGCTCTAAATTATGTTAAGTTTCATTGTTTCAATAAGTGTACTCTAGCTGAAGATTAATAATTTATATTTACATCTATACTTCTAAAAGAATGAAATAAATTCAGCCCCTAGCTTCGATCTGAACCTGATGGTATCTTCTTATGTTCTCTTTTCTTCCTTCTAGTATGGTATGTGGTAACATCAGAAGAACCTCACAGCTCAAGTGAGGAACCTCTTGGTTAGGAAAAAGTGAACATTCCACTGGAAAAATCAAATAAAAGTCAACATTTATTCATGTTTAAGAACTCAAAATTTACCAAATTTTTAAAAATCACTAAGCAGAAAGGAGTTTTTTCATGCAGAATAAATCTGTTACTGTGAAGAATCTGACCTGTCTAGGATGCTTTTCACTAGGGATTCCTGACATTCAAGTTTTTAAATCAGTGGTCCCCCGGGTTACGAAAGTAATCCGTTCCGGATTACCTTTCGTAACCTGAAAATTTTCGTAACCCGGGGGAAAGAGAGAGAAAAAAAGAGACTTCCGGAGGCCTCGGAGAGGAAGGGAAGGCGCGATCCGGCGGATCAGGCCTTCCTTTCCTCTCAGCCGCGGAGGCCTCCTCGGAGAGGAAGGGAAGGCGCGATCCAGCGGATCGGGCCTTCCTTTCCTCTCAGCCGCGGAGGCCTCCTCGGAGAGGAAGGGAAGGCGCGATCCGGTGGATCGGGCCTTCCTTTCCTCTCAGTCGCGGAGGCCTCCTCGGAGAGGAAGGCGCGATCTGGCGGATCAGGCCTTCCTTTCCTCTCAGCCGCGGAGGCCTCGGAGAGGAAGGGAAGGTCCGATCCGGCGGATCGGGCCTTCCTTTCCTCTCAGCCGGCGGAGGCCGTAACCCAGGGATACATTCGTAAGCCGGGGCCATTTTTCCGGCCCCGGCTCTTTCGTATCCCGGGATTTTCGTTCCCCGGGGGATTCGTAACCCGGGGGACCACTGTATTCAAATATTCTTTCCTGTTCTAACCAAGATTGCCTGGGGCTGAAGGGAGTTGTACTTCAAAACATCTGGTATGTGCCAGGTTAATGACAGTTATGTGGATGCCTTTGTACATCCTTTGCCCATCTGATATTTGACTGAACACTTTCACTCTAGGCATGTTTAGAGGCATACATATATAACTGATTTAAACATTTCCAAACTCTATCAAAAGTGAGTTCTGTATTCTACAACAAGTGTGGAAATCATGTTCCTCCATGGACTGCAACTCCCAGTAATCCCAGGCAACATGGCCACTGGTGTAAAATGTGAGTATTGTAGTGTAACATCTGGAGGATTTCATAATTCAAATTAAGACATGAATGCTTTTTGGGGGGGAGGGCGATGACAATTTTTTCTCAGTTGAGATTTCTTTGTGCTTCAAATTACAGAGTAGAACTTTTGTTCCCCTAATACTCTTGGGGGAAAAAGCCATTTATACACACAAATCTTTTCCATTTTTCCTAAAACTCAGAGTGTTCTTGTTCTATTAAAGCACTACCAGTTGGAAATATTTTTGTATTAGCAATATTTTGTGGTCTATAGATCATAATGACCTTATGTTAGTCACTCCTGGGTGCCAGAGAGGTTTGTTAAAAAACAAACAAACAGTGATGATGACAGCTGTCATCCATTGACTGAATCACTTTGAAGAACAGCCTTGCGCTTTGCTCCTTGAGCTGAAGATCCGGATGCTCTGACACCAGGCTACAGTCCTGTCTGTAATTTTCTGTCTCCTGGCTCCCAATCAGAAGCTGGCTTTCTCGTGGCATTCAAGCCCAAGGAATTCTTAGACAAAATCAGTAGGAGCAAATCACCCGCACAAAGACCACTCACTTTCCGTATCTCATTTTATTCCCTAGCAATAGCACAATAATAATTTTGCCTTATAGTTCAGAGCTATTTCGCTCACTTTATTATAGTGTTGTCTGCTGCAGCCCAGCCACCACCATCATTTCTGTGACAAACAAATAACCAGCCTTTAAAAATCCATTCAGGGATGAAACTTGGCATATATCGTCTCAGCATGAAAACAATTTATTTTCACCTAAAACAAAACCCTAACAACTTTGTTTAACCCTATTGAGTGATTTCTCTGCAAAACTATAGCAATATGACATTAAAAATGTTGAAACATGGGTATATATTTTTAGTATTCAATGATTTTTCCCCCTTAAAAAGGATGAAATTACAACCAGTATTAGTTGGCTTAACTGTCATTATTTTCAATGCACAAGTTTACAAAATGTGCTTGTGGATATGAACTGTGGCTCACTGTCCAGAACTAAATAGCTAGTTGGGCAACATTAAGCATCTCTGCTCAGAAATAAGCCCCAATAAAGTCAGTGTGGCTTTTCCCTGGTGAGCATGTTTTTGTTTGTTTTGTTTTTTTACATTTTTTCGGCAATTTTTTTTAAATAGACACGTACAGAATAAACACACACATGTTGTATACTTTGTCTCTAAATATATGCAAATAATCAAGGTTTATGTTTTAATGTTTCAGGATTTTATATGAACCTTAAGTATGTTTCTGTTTCCAAATTATGAAGATGCCATATAAATATATTTTGTAAACAACTATGAAAGGTCTTTCAATGCAGTGGGACTTAGTCCCATATAAGTGTGTGTAGTGATAATGCCTTAATCCTATAGCTCTTAATCATAGTCCCAAATAGAATAAGAGTCATTGAAGTAGAGCTTACATGCAGGCATTGACTTCTCCTTTACCATTGACTGTCTGGATCCACAGATTTTGATTCATGGATCCAACCACCCATACTGAATTCCAAAAAGCAAACCTTGATCTTGCCATTTTATATAAGAGATACCATTTTACTAGGCCATTGCATATAAGGGACTTGAGCACCCACTGATTTTGGTATCCATATGTGTGTGTGGCTTGGAACCAAACCCCACTGTATTTAATGGGACTACTCTAGTTAGGTCTAACAACTGGATTTGGGTCTTAATCTTCTTGCACCATTTAAAACATTTTATACCCTACCAACAATGCACTGAGTTGTTTGGGTTATGATCAAGCCTTTCTAGCCATTCTGCTCTGTTACTTACCATTGGTCTGATATCTGTCTGTTCTTCTAGAAATGTAGCGACTAAATAATTCTGTGTCCATTCTGGATTAATGCAACAATACAGAAATATTGTTTGGTGGTAAAGTGCATTAAAACAGAAAGTTTTTCAATGAAAGAAGAGAAGATTGTGAGGTGATATGATAGCCATCTTTAAATATTTAAAAGGATGTCATGTAGAAGTTGAAACAAGCTTGCTTCATGTTGCCCCAGAGACTAGGACATGAACCAATGTGTTCAAATTACAAGAAAAGAAATTCCACCTGAACATTAGAACATCCTAATGGTAGGAGCTGTGTAAGAGGGTGATGGACTCTACTTCTTTGAATTACTTTAAACAGAGGTTGTATGCCCACCTCTTAGGAGTGCTTTAGCTGTGGATTCCTTCACTGGCAAGGGGATGAATTACATGGCCCTTGTGATATCTTCCAAATCAATAGTTCTATGATTCAGTTTAGAAACAAAATAAAGAGAACTTCAAAGCTGCCACAAATACCTCTAAAACCACATGTTCACAGTTTTCCAGAGTTAGTCACTTCTTGTTTTTAGCACTTCTTTAGAATTCCTTAGCATGTTTCATTATGTGAAAAAACAGAAAAATTATAGTCATTTCCGTTGTCTAAACTGGAGAGTGCAGTTAAGAAATCAGAAGAAGGCTAGAAATGGGAAGGGCAGCCCTGGTGGCGCAGTGGTTAAATGCCTGTACTGCAGCCACTCACTCAAAACCATAAGGTGGTGAGTTCAAGACCAGCATAAGGGCTGAAGCTCGACTCAAGCTTGCATCCTTCCGAGGTCACTAAAATGAGTACCCAGATTGTTGGGGGGCAAATAGCTTACAGTTGTAAATTGCTTAGACACTCCTTAAAGGTATGAAGCGGTATATAAATGAAGCTGTTTGTTTGTTTTGAAAGAACTAGACAAGATCCCAAAGGATAAGGATATACAACTGAGTACAAAACTTAGAATTGTCCAAGCCATTGTATTCCCTATCACCATGTATGGATGGAAAAGCTGGATGGTGACAAAAGCAGACAAGAAGAAAATCAATCCATCTGCAATGTGGTGCTGGGGAAGAGTGCTGAGGGACAGCCAAAATGATAAAAAAGGGGGTCCTCAAATGGATCAAGTCTGAATTCTCTCTGGAAACTAAGATGATCAAACTGAGACTATCATACTTTGGCCACATTATGAGAAAGCATGGCTTATTGGAAAAGACAATAATGCCAGGAAGGGTGGAGGGCAGTAGAAAGAGATGAAGACCCTATGCTAGATGGATAGACTCAATTAGGGAGGACATGGGTATGAATTTACATGACCTGAGCAAAGCAGTGGAGGACAGGGGGTGGACTCGGAGATATCTCATCCATAGGATCATCATGAGTTGGGGCTGACTCAAGGGCAGTTAATAACAATAACAAATATTTTCAAATGAAAGTGAATGGGACAACCTGCAATCCATATACCCAAAATACAATCCAGATCAAGAGTCCAGGTCAAGTCCAGATTGATCCAGGTCAGATTGGAGCATGATCCAAAACTGATAAATATTTCCCTGGAATGGGGTGGCCTGTACTGCTTAAGATTTATTGTGACACAATGAGGAGCAGAAGCTCTTCAAAATGTTAGTAGAAAGCTTACTATCTTTTGATTTTCAATGTCACTGACTGAACACTGACTGAACTCTTTATAAATCGTGGAATGTTGTTTACCACTGAAAGACAGGCATACAAACTTCACACATACAAACTGAATGCCTTAATCTTTCATACTGTACTATGTCATTATGATCAGCAGGAATTACTTCCAGGGAAATCAGTTAAAATAAGAATGGTAGCATAAGATATGCAAAATATGCAGCCAGAGGTTTGTTTGTTTAGCTATCCAAAGGTCAAGATCCAAAGAACTGTAACTATGCAGGAGATTAGGGAATTTTGTTTCCAGAAATAACAGTTTTCCATACAAAATGGCAAGTTACTTTTTAATTGAGGAAATATTGCAAAATTGTTTGTGATATAGCAAGAAAGTACGATATTTAAAAAGAGTCAAAATCCCATCAGGCATGCCCAAGTACTTAGGTGTGTCTAAAGTAGCTTTTTGGATCCTGGCCAAAGTCTGATGTAGATTATTTCCTCATTGGTTCCCAGTGATTAAGATGAACCGAGATCCAAAATTTACTCATTTACATAATTTGCACATCCATCATTTACATCCTTGGAAGTGTATATTAAGAAAACCTGATTGCAATGATTTAGAGTAGAACTAAGTACACCATGTTAGCAATTAGCTGCTATCTCCATTTATTTGATACACTATGATGATCTGGGGATGTTACTTGTTGCATTTGACAATCTTATATGCATGTTGGGTTGAAGCCACATGCCACATGACACAACAAAATGAACAATATACCAAATGTTTCTATGTGGTATACAGCCATCACAACATACCTTTTAGTATATTCATAGCAGGGGAATGTGTGTCTCAAGCAATTGCTGGACTTAATACTCTGTGAGCTGGCTGTTAGGAAAGCAAAACATTTCTTGTATGTCTGATCAGGAAACAATCTATACATTAACAATGTCAGTAGTTAAAGGTTACTACTTAAGAGTTGTTGATTTTATTGCTTATGCAACTCAAGCTCTCAAAAATCTTTAGTGCCTAAAGGAAAATCAAAGGATAATAGCTCCAATGGGATGTTGAACTGCAAGTTCTTCCCAATAGGATTTTATGATTAACTCCATTACTGCTTGCCAACCAGTGGACATATTTTAATATAAGGGCAATTCTTAGATGAATTAGAAACCAATGTGGCTGCCATGTTCTGAACTTGGTACAGGGATATCCAAATGTACAGTGCATTGCAAAAGTCCTTTTTTGAGGTTACCAGCCATGGGCTATAATTCTCCACCTCTAGGAAAGGGTGCAGCTGGTGTAACAACCAAAGCTGCTAGAAAGCATTCTTTAGTGCTGCATCTCTGTGGGCTGTCATTTGGAGTGGTGTATCCAGAAACACCTCCAAGCTAACAATGGAGACTTTCAGGGGGAATGTAACCATGCCCAGGACTTGTTGGCACACCTCCAACCCCAGGTTGGGACCCTTGACAGGAAGCAACTTCATATTCTCTTTTTCACTATCTGTCCCAGGCTTACATTCAGAGATACACTATTCTTAGCTGATGCATTTATTTATTTATTGTATTTCTGTATTGCCTCCCAGCCAAGAAGAGCCCCAAGGTGATGAACAAATAAAAAACAATACAATGATAAAAACTTTTTAAAAACACATTAAAATACGCTTTTAAAAACCTCTAAAACAGTTTTTAAACAATCCAAGAATCCAGTTTTGAAACGGTTAAAACAGCAATTTCAAACATTGGCTGCCATGTGGAACAGAATTGTCTTGGCTCTCCTCCTGAAGCTTAAAAGAGAAGGGGCCAGCCTAAGATCCAGTTGAGACACTGCTAGAAATAGAGAAAGCCCTGTTACATGTATCCACCAGCTTGGCTTCACAAGGTGTCCAGACATATAACAGGGCTTCCTGTGAAGATCTAAAATTTCTGGCAGGCTCACGTGGCAAGAAGCAGTGTTTCAGATATTTTGGGCTCTAGTCATTTGGGGGTTTGTAGGTCAATGCCAGCACTTTGATTTGAGTTCAGAAGCAAATTGGAAGCTTTTAAGCTTTCCAGTTTGGTACTTCCATTGCTGGAGAATCCAATATTTAGATTTTTTCCCCTTACACCTGAGTCCATTCTGTTTAGAAAGATAAAACACTGTTTACCACTGCTTTATACATGAAACATCTCACACAGACACAAGTCCAGACCTTCTTTCTGAGGAGCTCCCTATGGGCAAAATATGTATCCATAATGACCAATGGGTGTTGCATGTTTAACATTTTATATTCATATTTATAAAAGTGGTGCCACCTGATTAAACGGGTCGGTGTGGTTAGCGTATGTAGGAAGTGCCAATTCCTGTGCTCCCATGGTGGAGTTGCTCCGGCGGCCATTGCAAGGGTGGGCTTGCATCTTATTAACTGCCAGGGTGAGCGGGAAGGGAGCCCGCCATTTTACAGGGACTTCATGTCCCAGGCTTCATTGGGCTGGAGGCTGGGCCTGTGATTGGCCGGCAGCTGCCCGCCTCACCTCCCTATTGGTTGGAGGATCCGAGGAAGGCGGTGCCTCTATCCTCCTCGGCCTCCTAGTGGCAGTTGGGCCTTTATAAGGCCATGCAGGGCACCATTGCCATTTCGGCTCTCCCACCCTCCCTCCCTACAGGGTGTTGATTGTCACGACTTGTGTGGGGCAGCAGAATAGGCCTGGATCTGGTGTGAGGGGTTTCCAGGGCTCTCTGGCACTGGATTGGGAGCCGTTGTGACCCAGGTGTAAGGAGCGATTCGGTGTGGTCAATGCGGGGGCCACAGTCGATTAACACCCAGTGACTAGAGTGCCTTGCAAATCGAATTGAAGCAGCACAGTTGCATAACTGCGCAATAGGGCGGGGCTTGGCACCTACATTATCCCGATGCTTGGATCTACGAGCAATCATACATCAAACAACTATGGTATTGTTGATGTCCAGATCCAGACCTTATGGTTTGGGCCAACCCTATAGATATGTTCTTGTTATGTTCCAGCTAATAAAGCTGTGGCCATTTTTCCTCCTGCCAGTTGTCTGTCCTTTTTGGCACCTGACCTGCACAATAACAAACAAACAAATCACTGTAAGAAAGAAATGCCTCCTTATTTCAATCCCAGACCATAGGAACCTCTTTCTTCAGCACAGAATTTAGCTATACTGCTTCTGCATCCTTGTGATGAATGTCCATTGTATATCATTCAAGAAAGACCTGATTTAAAATATCCTGTACAGAGAAATTCCAAAGCAAACAACAACCAACTTTGCAGCCTTGCATTGTGCAGGGTGGGGGTGGGATTTGAGTGATAGTTATTCATATTCATTCAAATTCACAGCAAGCATATGGGGAAAGTCTATACAGAAGTCTATAATTCCTGCAGAGAGGAAGAAACGACTAAAATAAACAGATGGAGGAAATGATTTTAAGCAGTTAAAGTGGCAATATAATGTCTAGAAGGATAAATACAAAGGCTAAGGTGGAAGAAGGGGCCTGGACAATAATCTTTCCTTTGTTCTCTTTTTTCTCTCTCCTCCTAATCAAACTGCAACTAGAAACAGTAGCTTCTCAAAGAGACCGAGGAGATGGCTACAAACAATCATAAAAACTATGAAAGCAGATAGAAGGCACAGAGAGCCAAAACCTCACTTTCTCTTTTTTCGTGGTAGAAATGCTGTACCTTTAATGGCGTTTTGCCAGGTTTCTATTGACATAACTGATAACAAAATATCTGATCGCCTAGCAAGGATTCCTGAGTTTAGCCAAAACAAAGGGAAGCCGTGGGAATCAGTAGAAGCTTGGGTAGCAATTGCTATAAATGCCAGCTGGCTGAATAATGAAAAACAGATTAATGATCTGACTCAAAACGGATTTGTTTCTAGAAATGGACTGTAATATTGTTATTCCATATTCACTCTTCTTCCCCTTTTCAACCATCCGGAAAGTGGCTAA
The DNA here is from genome assembly GCA_034509955.1 of Urosaurus nigricauda. Classification (NCBI taxonomy): domain Eukaryota; kingdom Metazoa; phylum Chordata; class Lepidosauria; order Squamata; family Phrynosomatidae; genus Urosaurus; species Urosaurus nigricauda. Next base: position 106,528,464 of record JAOEGL010000003.1, on the reverse strand, counting down.
TCATACATCATAAACTGCACACTAGTGACATTGTTGGTTCTTGTGATCATATTGAAATGCCAATGATAGCAGAGAATTCTCTTTAGGTATGACGTTCTAAAATTATGTGGAGAGTGGTATTACATGTGCTAGGCCTAACACAAGTTAATACAGGAAATGGTTTTTTTAACCCTTGCAAAACCACTTCTCACATTACTTTCTGCCTTCCAGTTCTTTAAACAATCCTTATTTGGCACACATAAATAGTCAAATGCCATGGTTCCCCAGACCTGATAAATCAACTCTGAGGAGTTGGAGTTTCTTAATGGAAGTTTTTTTGACCTTTTAGGTTCCACTCACAACAGGTTTGTTTCAAGTATTGTTTTTCTTTTCTGTCAAGTGTGCTATAATGGGTCTGTGGATATTGCATTATAATATATTGAGTTTCTCAGCAGATGCACATAAGGTATGTCAAGGAGATAAAATATATTCGTACAAACTGAATGTGGAACTAGATTTTAGTCTGAAATCTTCCACAGGAGATTTGACTAGAGGGTTGAGAGGTGATATGATAACCTTCTAAAATTATTTGGAGGGCTCTCATATAGAAAGTGGTGCAAACCTGTTTCTCCTTATCCAGGGGGTTCATAGACAAGAAGCACGATTTCAACTAGCTACCAAGAAGAACTTTCTGGTGGTAAAAGCTGTTTGACAGAGGGACAGACTGCTTTAGAAGAATGTTAATATACTGGTCCCTAAGGGCCCTTAGGTCTGGTCTATAAGCTCATAAATCCCTAAACTGCTGGTCCCTAGAAAACTTCAAAGAAAGAAAGAAAGAAAGAAAGAAAGAAAGAAAGAACTCTAGTCAATGAGGACACATGCCACTACTGGTCCCTAACACACTAGAAAGAAATAGTTGTTGGTTCTCTACATCAGATAGTATGAGAAGCACTGCCTTAGAAGATGAACCCTTGGTAGTCTATTAAGAATATTATTTTTTTCAGAGATGACTTCAGTTGTAAATTTTCAGCATTGGCTGGGACTAAATCTAGGGATTGAAACAAATGGCCCTAAAGGTGGGGCATGATGCCATCCCTTTGATTGCTGGATTGGGACCATGGCAACCATATGGCATGATGTGATCTGGCATTTTTCCAGCCCAAAAAGAAGCAGCAAAATGACGCTTCTTTTTGCGCAGGAAAAAAGCCACCCTTTCCACCACCACCGTGACTTTTTGGGACTCTTGTGGCATCCGGTGCCTAAATGCTGTGCTGTCAGAGCACCAAAAAGCTCCCCCCCCCCCAATCTGGGCAGTGGGATGATGTGACACCAGCTTTGGGGTGGTTGTGGGGGGCATGCATCTACACTATGTCCCCACACTGCCAGGAAGCCAGCGTATTATACTGGTCTGTTCCAGCCCTAGCTTAAATTTGAATTCCTTTTCAACTTTACCATTCTATGATTAAATGTTTATCCCAGAATTTATAGCCAAGTCTTGGAAAATAAGAGAACAAATACAGGAGAAAGAAAAACAGAAGAAAGATAAATGACCAAGAGAATAATCTCACAATCGAAACCAATTGCGAAAAACAAGAGGGGATATGCATATAGCAAGATTATGTCAAAAGGATGAGTAATCCATTAAGAGCATTTAAAAAGTAATAACTATATGGCTAATATAAGTAAGAATCAGACCTTTTAAAGACAATTATTTTACTTTCTTTCTTTGTCTTCATTCAACTGTGGATGAGTCAGTAAAACTCCCACCTGAGTAGTCAAAAATATGTAGAAGTTACTGGAGAACATATTGCACATTCTGTAGAGTATTGTACAATATATGTAGAATTTATTGCAATAGTTTTTTCATAAAGTTGTTCATGTATCACACTGAACTATTGGTGTCTTCCTTCCTCAATTAATTAATGTACACTAAGACTTAGTAAACAATGTAAAAGATGAAATCCCTTATTGTCTCACTTTTTCAGCTGCTTTTTAATGTCAGTTTCTCTCTTCTACTTTCACTTTTCTCTTTGGTCCTCAGCTTACTCCAGATGCTGGAAACTGAGCCAAAAATGTAAAAGTAGCTTTCACTCACTTAGCTTGGGAGAGAAGATGACAGGAGGGGGAAGAATATGTCCCTTCCCTGCAGACTTAGACAAAAACAAAATGCTGCAGCATCTCCTAGCTTATATGTTCTTCCATCTTGCCATCTTGACCACACTCTCATGTTGCTTGGCCTTATGTGTCCCAGTTTTCATTTGTGAAATGTTGGAGAGTATGAGAGATTATACACATTCTGAAATAAAACTATTACAATGTTGTGTAAAAAATGTATGTAAGGTAGTACAATTGTAAAGGATATTTCACAATTACAATTGTAAAAGTTATTCGGGAGAGGTGAAAATACTATCTCTAGGTGATGTTTAATTGTTACTTGGTGACTGAGTTTTGCAGTTAGCACACTTCCAATGGCTGGTAAAGTAATAACTATAGCATTACAAATGAATTTAAAATCCTGTCAGTTAGCATACTGCTCAGGAAAAAGATAAAGGTAAGAAAATATCAGTTTGTGAGAGGTCAGTTAAACAAATATTCTATTATCTATCACTAGCTCATAAATGTGGAAAGATAGTTTGTTGTTTGTTGTTGTTAGCTGCCTTTGAGTCCACTTCTACCCACAACAACCCCATGAATGAGAGACATCCAAGTTTTGCTCTGTGTGTTCAGACAGTAAAATATCTTGAGTCAACCTTGGCAAATATGTGACAAATATGCGTGCTGTGCATCTTAATTTGTATTCTGTTGGGTTGAAAATATTATCCTGAATGGTGATTCTGTATTATAAAAGAAGGTTGTGCTTTTCTCTAGAAGGAGGGCCATGGAGCATTTATTCAAATTTTTTGATAGGGCTATCTTTCTATAGTTATTCAGATTTTTATTTTGGTTCTTCCTCAGAATTTCATAAAATATATTGGTGAATGTAACCCTCTTTTAGGCATTTGCCTGCATGCATTCTTAGAATGTGTGCAGCAAGATGACACCCATTAAAAAGGTCTCAGTGGATCAACATGTTAGCAGAAGGACTGAAGAGGTAGTCTTTTTTCCGTGGATGTATTTAAAATCCTCTATGTGATGTTGAATTCTGTACAGTTAGGACTGCAGGCTGAGGGATTCTAAGTATCTTCTGCTCTTTGTCCTTGAGACTGTCCTCCCATTCAGCATTCAAAAGCTGATCTTGTCCCCAATGCTACTTTTCGTTTAGAAGTAGGTCTGTCATCCATTGAGGTACATATATGGATCTGTAAATTTATCCAAATGCTAAAGATGCTTTTTGTCCCGGTTGGTCTAGCCCCGTTAATTTTAACAGACCCTTTCTTTTCTTCCTGGAAGAAATCCTTGATTTTGAAACTTTCTTCTATTTGGTGTTCATTGACATTAATATCTTCGCTGAGTTATGACAAGGCCAAATCTGCCATCTCTCAGTGTATCAGGGACATTGATTTCCAAATTCATAATACCCAATCAGCCTTGTATGTACCCCATTGGGGTACTTTGAACATTTGAATGTCCAAAACTTCAGGAGGGCCTTCATGCTAGCAAGATTCAACATACTTCCCTCTTCTGTTTTGGAGGGCAGATTAAAAAAGATTCCCTATTAGTGTCGATTCTGCCCTAATGGCTCAGAGGAAACCAAAAAAATTACCCACTTTTTATTTAACTACTCCCTGTACACAGAAATATGTGCCATCTATATAACCCCAATTGTTTATCAATTTTCTGGAAGACAGAATTGTTTTTATGTTGACTATCTTTTGCAGACTGCAGTGAATGTACAACCTCTGTTGTTGCTAAATTCTTTGCAGCTGCTATTACCTGTCATAAAAAGTTTCTAAAAGAGATGCAATAATTGATACTGATATAATGGCCAAACTGTTATAAACAGCTTATATGTGATCTAACTCACCATTTGTATTTGTATTGTAGAACATTAGTAGCTTTATGTAGGAGGTGTGTGCAGCCTACATCCTGGACATTCATGTAGGTTGAATGCTGTATTTGTACACTGTCTCTGCTATGCGTACATGTGCACACATTATTGTATTTCCTGAACTTTTTTATTGTTTTGTGCTGGCTGTGTGCCATAATAAACCACCACCACCACCACCACCACCACCACTACCACCACTTCTTCTTCTTCTTCTTCTTCTTCTTCTTCTTCTTCTTCTTCTAGCATTCAAAAGCGAGAGGCTATAGTTGGTGGGAACATAGATGATAGGTGTGGGACTAACATGTATAGGCCACCTTCCTGTGCACACACTATTGAACACCCAATGAACACCCAGGCTCCTGCTGTCACTTGGTTATGGGTTTGCTGCATTGCAGGCATCTGTGCTAATAACATACATGCATGGAACATGATGGCTTGGGAACTAGGGGAGATGTAGTCTGAAAATTAACATTTCTTACATTTGCTTACACATGTATCTCTCCTTCCAGTGACATTAAGGGGAAGATCACAGGCAAAACCACCTCTGAGTATGCGTTGCCTAAGAAAACCCTGTGAAATTCATGAAACAAAGTCACCATAGAAAGTCAGGAGGTGAGTTGAAGACACACACATACACACACAATTCCTAATAATAATGTTATCTCACATTTTATATTTTTGGGGTGACACTCACTGTTCATCATCACATAAAATAAAGTTATTGTAGAATAGGTGCTTGTTTTAAACCATAAGCTTCCAAATATTAATCTCTGTGTATATGCCGTACTAAAATCTGACCTCAGACTGTTTAAGAAAATCTGTATTGGATTGGTAGCTGATCTCTATCAGAATGTCTTGGGGAATAAATCGAGTTTTTGATGTGCATGCATAACCAGTGTCTGCCTTGCTACAGTTTAGAAAAACATGATAGTGGGGCCTGACTGATTTTTATCATTATTGGAGTAAAGGCATTAGTGTTTTCTTACAGATGGTCACCTATGCTGGAAGCACATGAAAGAATCCTAAATTGTGGAAAGATTATTCTAAATTTAGGGAAGCATTAACTCCCTAATGCTAAAGGTGGAGCCATGCTGCTAAACATATTAGTATTCCTTAATTCAAACACCTGTTCTGCCCAAAAGATACATAAAAAGCTCTTATTTATTGCTTGCATCTCCATTTCAGATTTAATTTCACTATAAATTCATCTCATGTTAATTTATGTACAAACAAAGACACACACTTTTTAAATATCCAAAATGCTGGAAATAAACTTATTTTTAATTTTGTGCTTGTTTTCCATTTGTCAACCAGCAAATGAAAGGACTGAATAAATCAAGCACTAATTGCCAGCGGTGCTAAATTTAGTGTGAGATCTGGAATCCTTTTGATCAAAACCGCTGAATATGAAATCGTCCTCAGCTCTCTAGGCAACTTTATCCGCCTTTCTATTCTCCATCTGTCAGTCACCTGGGAATTTGTGAACTATTCCATATGTCAGCCTTGTCAATCACAATGGAATGTGGGAACTATCTGCCTACTGCATAGGAATTCTTGTTAAAAATTAATCTGTATTAGGCTAGGAGTTCTATATTTTGTGTACCCTACCATTTAGTGTTTCCGTAATATTTTTTCCTATAAAGAGAGGCTAAGTAGATGTGACATGACTATTCTGATATCTTCAGAGGCTATATATAGCCATATAGAGAAGCATATCTCTTTCTATATATATGCTCAAAGACCAGGGAAGCTCTAGTTAAAGTTGGTTTCTATCTTCCATTTCCAGTTGCTAACTTTCTCCATCCATTCCTCAGGGGCTAAATTTTTACATTTCTTATCTCAACCAAGAAGATGACTTTAAAAGAAAAAGGAAAAGAAGAAAGAGTGTGAACTAACTTGGGTTAGCCATTTTTAATAAGTGACTTGGAAAGAAAAACTCTTCCTTATAATATGAAGAAAGTTATCACTGAAGTTTTTATACAATAATTGCATTTGTTTGGTTTGGCAATATAGAACAAGGAATTGCAGACATATTGCTTAACAAGATTAAGAGCCAGTGTGATATACTGGTTAGAGCACTGGGTTTGGTTCTAGGTTGACCAAGTTGCATTCTCCAGATAGGTGCAACATTCACCATATCTATGTTTCCTATAAACCCCTTGTACATCCCAAGCCAGGAATTTTGTGGTTTCACTGGTATTTTTGTTCAGCTATTTTGCACATAGATTTTTTATTTTATTTTTGACAATTAAGAAATATCCCAATTGGCTATAAATTAAGAAGGTTCTCTTCAAAATAACTTTGTCAATGCAAATTGAAAGAAGAAAGGGTTGCTCTCTGAGAAGGAAAGCATATGGTTTCTGCCATCAGCCAGAGCACCGCTACCATCTAGAAATAAAAGCAGAAGAATGATTGAGGAAACCAATCTAGCACCATTTGTTTGACACAGAAAGAGGAACTGAAGGAAATTCATTTCCCCATCCTTACCAGTAAGAACAGTGGTGCCTTCAACTGCTAAAGAAGAACAATGAAAGAAATCCCTGAAACATTCCAGATCAATTTCTAACACAGGCTTAAGAAGGAGCCACCAACTACTCTTTCAGCAAGAGCAACAACAAGTGAAGGTCAGTTTGGGTAAAACTGGATAGAAATGTTCTCTTACAGGTCACCACTTTTTGCACTGAAGAACTGATCTCCTTCTTCTTCCATTTTCATTCCTATCCCTTCCCTTGTAAATCTTGTCTTTTTAGTTTGTAAATTGTTGGCAGGATCTCCCTCTCTCCTTGTATTGGTTTGAGCCACTTTAAAAGACAATAATTATGTGTAAAGTGGGCTAGAAAACCAAATTTTCATACCTGAGATTTTTCCAGGACTGGTCTTGCATTTAGTCCTGCATGGTGGTGCAATGGTTAAATACTGTGTACTGCAACCACTCACTCACAAAAAACAATGTTGTGAGTTCAATACCAGCCAGGGGCTCAGGGTTGACTCAGCCTAACATCCTTCCGAGGTCGCTAAAATGAGTACCCAGCTTGTTGGGGCCAATTAGCTTACATATTGTAAACTGATAAGGAAATGCTTAAGTGCACTGATAAGCACTGATAGAAATGTACTTGCAATTGTCATTGCTATTAGTCAGTTATATGAAATAATATAGTTAAATCTTCATTAATTACAGTATTAGCTAAATCTCCTGATCACAATGAAGAAAGTAATAGTGAGAGTATATTCTTTTCCTTGATCTTGAAAGGATGCCTGGAAATGGCTGTTTATTGCCCTTCCAAATGTTTTTTGGACTGCGGCATCCATAATCCACCACTATTGGCTCTGCTGGCTAGGGCTGAAGACAGTTATAGAGCAAATGTATCAGGAGGTTCAGAACTGTTTACCCCAGCTTTAGATAGCTACTTTTGTTATTATCAGTTATACTATCTCTATTGGAGCAAGAAAATAGTTCTGAAAGGTAAAAAAACAGAACATCTTCTTTTAAAACTGTTTTCCACCTTGTGTTTCCTCTTGGACACCAATCCTATATATGACGAATCCTATCTACTCAAAGGTCATGAGGAAAGGTCATGGCCAAAATTTTTGGGGATAAGGAAGGCATTTGGATGACTAGCTAACTTCAGAAGGGCCAAACAGTTAATGCAGAATACTACTCTAACTTGCTGTGCTGATTAAATGAGGCATTGAAGGGGAAAAAAGAAAGGGAAACTACAGGAAGGTCTTTTTTTTTCATGGCACAATGCACCTGCTCACAAGCTTGCCAAGATAATGAATGTTTTGAAGAATTTGGGGTCTGCGTGCAGAGAGCATCCACCCTGCTTATCAGATTTTGCTCCATTTGACTGTTTCCAAACCTTAAAAAAAGGATTGAAAGGAAGGGATTTTTTTGAAGGATTCAGAGGTGATTGCAACAGCAGAGCATCATTTCAGTGACCAGACATCAGAATTTTCTTTTTGGAAGGGTTAAACTTGAGAAAGCTATGCCAGGTGCATTGATCTTTGGGGATGATGATGATGATGATGATGATGATAATAATAATAATAATAATAATAATATTTATAGCCTGCTCCTCTGTCCAGGCAGTGGTTAAATGCCTGTACTGCAGCCACTCACTCAAAACCATAAGGTGGCGAGTTCAAGACCAGCATAAGGGCTGAAGCTCGACTCAGGCTTGCATCCTTCCGAGGTCGCTAAAATGAGTACCCAGATTGTTGGGGGGCAAATAGCTTACAGTTGTAAACCGCTTAGACACTCCTTAAGGGTATGAAGCGGTATATAAATGAAGCTGTTTGTTTGTTTTTGTTTTGGAGTGGGGTACAACAAAGTTAAAAAACACAGGATAAAACAATTCAATAACCCATTACCTAACCTCCCACCCCTTAAAATTAGATTAAACAAGCAATGAATTAAAACTAAACACGATTAAAAACAATTAAAGAATGGCATGGCATGGCATGGCATGGCATGGGAATTAACTGCAGGGAGCAAATATCTTAGGGCCCAGGGAAAGATCAAGACCCAATTTCAGAGCCAGGAAGTTAAGAAGTTTCAGGGAAGGCCTGCCGGAAGAGATACGTCTTATAGCTTTTTAAAAGCAATCAAGGGACGTAATAAGATGCATCTCGTCCGGCAGGCCATTCCATAGCCTGGAAGCAGCTGCAGAAAAGGCCCTCTGAGAGGTCTGCTACAACCTGGTTTTCATGGGCTGTAGCAGGTTCCTCCCAGAGGACCAGGGAGAGGCGGTCCCTGAGATAAGATGGAACCAAGCCATGTAGGGCTTTAAAGGTTAAAACCAACACCTTGTACTGTGCCTGGAAACTGATCGGCAGCCAGTGGAGAGCTTTTAGCACAGGTGTTATGTGCTCTCTCCTGGATGTTCCAGTAACAAGCCTGGCTGCCATATTTTGAACCAGCTGAAGTTTCCAGGTTAAGCACAAGGGTAGCCCCAAATAGAGTGCATTACAGAAGTTCAAACGTGAGGTTACCAAAGCATGTACCACAGATTCCAGGTCCTTCATATCCTGGAAAGGGTGCAGCTGGCGTATCAGCCGAAGCTGATAACAAGCACTCTTGACCGTTGCATTCACCTGACTAGTCATGTAAAGTGATGAATCAAGGAGCACCCCCTTTGAATACCATGTAAGTTTCATGGCTCTAGATCATTTCCTTCTTGATCGGGCTGAAAATTTTTCAGAACCCCTTGTATATAATCTTTTCAAAATTGTTCAATTGGATTACCTCCCACATAAATGAGTACAAAATGACAGCTGCAGACAGGCTTTCTTTTGTTTATGCCCCAAATGTGCAAAATGTCGCCACTGACTACTTATGGAACAAACCATATGATGCCAGTCTTATTCCTTTATCATTATGTGCAAGCTATACAGTTATTTCAAAATAGTGCTAAGTTTCCAAGAGATATAAATTATCATTATTTTATAACTATACTCAATCCTGATGTTGCAAACATCTTTCAGTGAGTGCGGTTATTTAATATGACACAGCTCTCCATGAAGGGCTTTGATTTATGCCCTTTATCAGCCACCTTATTCTATTCAAACATTTATCACACCTTTGAAACTTCATATTTGCCCAGTTGTGCTGCTAGGAGGTTTGTATATTTACCCTGAACACCACAGTTCAAGAGGGATGTTGACAAGCTGGAAAGGATTCAAAGAACTAAGAAGATGATAAGGGTAAATCCTACAAAGGACAGGCTGAGTGAACAAGGCCATATTCAACCAAGACAAAGGAAGATTTAGATGCTGAAAAGAATCTTGTTTAAAATAATAAATTTTTGTTAAAAGATATTACTTAGCAGATTATGAGGCATGTTTTTTAGAGGATTTACAAAGAAGGAGAATAATTATTCCCCTGTCTCTCAAAACAGAATTTAAAAATAATGCCTTTAAAATATGGAAAGGAAAATTAAAAAATGAAGTTCTATCCATGCCAACCCTACCATTAGTAGACTGAGATTATTGTCTCTAGTTGAGAAGTTTTGATGCAGTGGGTTTGAGCTGTTCCTACTGGATTCCCTATTTGTTCCCATCAGTGGGAGGACAGCACTATTACTGTATGTCACATAACCAGGGCTGAATCAGCACTGCAGAAATAATATAATGCAGTTTGATACTGTTTTAACTGCCATGGCTTAGGACTATGGAGTTTTGGGATTTGTAGTTACATGAAATATTTAGCCTTCTCTGTCAGAGAGCTCTGATGCTACAACAAACTACAAATTCCAAAATTTCATAGGACTATAGCAGTTAAAGTGATATCAAGCTGCATTATTTCTGCAGTTGCTGTCCTTTAGCAAGCAGAGATCACTAGCACTGAGGCCATGCTATTGAAAACACAGCTGCGCTGGGCAGGGCATGTTCCTAGGATGGAGGACCACCACCTCCCAAAAATTGTACTCTATGGTGAACTCACCATGGGTCAGAGTAAGAGGGGCGTGCCAAAGAAAAGATACAAGGACTCCCAGAAACAACATCTCAAGCTCGGCCAAACTGATCACCAACAATGGTCTGCCCTGGCCTCACATCGGGAGGCATGGAGACATATTATCCATTATGCTGCAGCCTCTTTCAGGAACTCACACCGAATGAGTTTCAAAGAGAAACTACAATGCAGAAAGAACCACAACTTGCAAACATCACCCAAGGAGACTTTCTGCTGTGCTCTCTGTAACCAGACTTGTTTATCTCAGATTGGCCTTTTTAGTCATCAGCATGCTTGTAGAAAGTGTGGGATGAGTCCTTCCTGAATCTTTGTTAGCGAAGAAAAGCTAGAGAGATTTCTGCAGTGCAGATTTACCCTGGTGTTGCCTCTTTAAATTAGTCTGAAGCTTCAGTTGGAGGGCATTATTCCATTAGTTTGTCTTCTATAAGTGAAATGGGAACATTCAGCATAAGCAGAAATATATCTTGGCCCAGGCTTGCTTCCCATGCATGTCTACCAAGACCAGAACTAAGTCAGGAGGACAGTGTACAACCACAGTGGTGGCTCTAACCCAAAAAGCTGAAGTTGATAAAATAGATTTGAAGATCATTCTATTCAGTGTGCTTTAGAACATGATTCTGAAACCAGTTGTTGAATCAATCACATTGAAGCTTCAGTCTGATAAAAACTTGTAATTCTTAATACAGTCTTTAAATTTTTTGTTTGGTCGTCTGTTCATGTAAGTGAGACCACTTTCAGTTAAACAGGTTTCACAGCGTCTCTCCTTTTCTATAGAGCAAAGCACATTGTTTGGAGTCTCTTGCAACTTCCTGTCATTGCTATGTTTGGCAAGAATATTAAGGATGATTTTCCCCAAACTTTTTCTATTTTGTTTTATATTTTTACCTTCCACTTACAGCATGTCCAAGGTTAGGTAGGCTACCCAATGCCTGTGGTTATTTATGGAGGCAGACAGACAGATGATATGTTGTTGTTAATGGTTAAGCAGGGAAGGTTCTTAATATAGATGAATGTTTTATCTTTTTAAAAACTTTTGTATGATTTTAAATCCATTTTATAATGTTTTAAAAATGTTGACTTTCAATTGGCTTTAAAATTGTTATAAGTTTTTTTAAAAAAATTGTTGTCATGGAAGCTGCCTTGGATCCCATCCTTGAAGTAAGGTGGCATATAAATTAAATAAAATAATATTATTAAATAAACAAATACATGAAATAATCAGTGTATTTACAATATTGAATATCCATAATATTTAGGAAATCTGACATGTGATAAATTAGGAATGAGGAAGAATTTTGTGTGATCTGCATTTTTAAATGATTTGACTTGATGATCTGTATTTCCCAGATGAACATATGGATTAACCTGCACACCACACAATTTTCTGAATTTGTGATGCCATTCTCAGTTCCAAAATGCATAGAAAAGTTACATGCAAAGATGTACCTATTAAGAAATGTTGCATACTAAAAGGCATATATTACGGGACTCTTGGGTACAAATAAAAATGATAATTATTCTACATTTGTAAAGAGCTGCATACTGTGTGGAAACAGGCTGGACTTATGATTCCATTTCCCAGTGGCTATGACAAAGTAACACAGACTTAACATGTACTGATTCTTCCACACTTTGAAAAGCATTATTCCAAATTTTAGCTTGATCCTAGAGTAATGAAAACATTCCTTGTCAGTGTGCAAATTTCAGGAGAATTTACAACAGTGATGAAGTGTAGCCATGGCTTGCAGAATTGAAGTCCTTCAAGTCCTTGATTTTCAATAGCCAAAATAGAGGGGGGTAGGGGGTTCCTGGAATCCCCCATGCACAACAATTTACTTTTTAAATAGTTTAAAAAAACTTATCTGTACCGTTTAGCATTACAAAGAACAAATTCTGAGAAACAGTAGTGGATTTTCAGCCTCTAATGTTTTTATTTTATTTTTTTATTTTTCATTAATCCATGTGACCCATAGCATAAAAGGGGCCCTGGGTAGTTTCCAAAGGCAGCACCATGTAGAGTGCCTACCCCTAATTTAAAGAGTGAATGATATACAATACTACTTTGGACAGTATAGATAGAAGAAAAAGGCAAGAAAATGAAGGCAATTTGCCTCCCTTTCGAAAAGGAAAGAATATTGATTATCATTGACTGTGGCAGCCTTCTGGCTTTCTTCTCTGGGATGGGAATCAGGGGCCCTGTTTTACAATGGCTCTAGTTGGCACCCTAGCCATGGCCATTGATTGTCCGTGGTATCTCACAGGATTTGGTGTGCTTGATGATTACATGAAACTCCTAGAAGAGGTTATCTGGAGTTTTGGAGTTTAGCATTACCAGTACATTGATGAGCTGAAGTTGATAAATTGGCAGGATAAATTGGATGATGATAAATAGATTGGAAGATCTTTCTACTCATTATGCTCTAGAATATCCTTCTGAAACCGGTTGTGAAATCAGTCCCTTTGAAGCTTCAGATAAACATTTGCAATTATTAATAGAATCTCTCCCTTTCTATAGAGCGGTAGCACATTATTTGAAAAAGTCTCTTGCAACTCTTGGGGTTCAGTATCACCATTACACTGTCTTTGTTTCTTTTCTGTCCAATTACAAGGAATCTGTTTCTGTACTAAACCAGTATCTGCTGTCAGTAACAGACTGGATGAAGGTAAACAAATCCGATCTTAATCCAGACAAGGTAGAAGTGCTGCTGTTCAGTGTGAAGGCAAATCAGGAAATAGGGATTCCTTGAAATTCTTATGTTTGCATCTCAGATATACTCCTAGAATTGGAACTGAGCATGGATACTTATGTTTCAGAGATGGACAGGAGTGTGCCCCTTCCTTGAGATGTCAGATCTAGGTACAGTAACTCATGCCTTGACTACTTCACATTTGTGTTACTGGAATGCACTCTACATGGAGCTGCCTTTGGGAACTGTTTGAAAGCTTCAGTGGGTCCAAAATGTGGTGGCCAGGCTGTTGACTGGGACTGGGTACAGGGAACCACTTCACTGGCTGTTGTTCTGGTTTCAGCCACAATTCAAAGGTGCTGCTTGAGTGCAGACAAAGCCTATCAATATAAACCAGATAGAGGTATAAGATCTTTGGAGGAGGGCTTTCCATCAGTCCCACCACCTTCATAGACATGTTTGGTGAGAACATGAGACAGAGCTTCCTTGAGAACCCAGGCTATAAAACTCCCTTCCAAGTGACATTTGCTTAGTTTGACAATTTCCGATCTCTTTCTGCCTGCAGGAGACAGAAGAGATTATCAGATTGGGGGTGGGGATTGGGGAATAAGAAGGCATACTCCTGGCAAAGTTGAGTGATCATGCTTAAGACTTTCAGATGTCATCATGCTTATCCAGGACTTAACCCGTGAAGATCCAGGAATGCTCCAGCAGCAGACCATTCCTGGGACTTCCCTGCAAATGGTTTGTTGATGGATCATTCCTGGATCTTCATGAATTAAGTTCCAGATAAGCGCAATGTGTCTGAAAATATTCAGCATAATTGCATGACTTTGCCAGGAGTATGCCTTTTACTCCTGGCTCCCCCCTCCCATCTGATAATCTCCAGGGAGAGCAAATTATTGGAAATGGTGTCAAGATAGTGGCAGGGAATCAGAAATCAACATGCACCATGTCCTCAATTCAGTGTGTCATTAACACCCCAGAATGAATGCACACTCCAGTGGTGGAATACTCTCCCTGGAAAGCTGGCCCTGAGCCTATGTTATTGTTCTTTTTATTTTCCTGAGCTTTCTTAAATTCAAGTGTAATCCCATTTTATGTTGCTTTCATAATTTTGTCCCCTCCCCATTATACATTTACATTTCAACTGTACCTGGCTGCTCTTTGTGAACTGCCCAGGGACTGTGATTGAGGGGTGGTTTAAAGTACTTATAACAGGGAAAGAAAGAGCAGATGCATACTCAAAGTGGAAACTGAAACCTCTGTGATTAGAAGATGAAAGTATTAACACACACATTGGATAGCTTCTGTGGCTGTGAACTGGTAAATACTTTCATCCGATTTGCTTTGTAGCATTTTCTTCTCCCCTCCTGCATTTATCCCTCTTTGCACTTGTGTGAAATGTTGCTTGTGCCATGTTATACTTTGTCATAAGTCCCTGAAAAGCCCCTCTAATGTCAGGAGCCTTTTGGCATGACCTCTTTAGTTTTTGTGGGCACAGAAGACCTCTGAGTTTGAGCCTCTATCATTCATGAAATGTAGTTTCAGCTGGGAAAATGTGGAGACAGAGTTTTCCCAGTGAAAAACAACCAAGGGCTCACAGCCAACATCATTTGTTTATTGCTGGGTTTGTTTTTTGAAATATACTTTCTCACTTCTTTTGACTTTTGTTTTTATCTAATGGGAGGAAAGTCCTACAGAGAATATTTTCTTCTGCGATCGAGGCTTAAAAACAAAAGTTGTTCAACCAACACATGCAACAATGCAAGAAGGTAGAGTTATCTGTGCCACACACCACTAATGACACCTATAGGTTTGAGCACAAACCTGAAAAAAATATGTCACATGGTTTCCAAACTGTTAGTCTGAAAAATATTTGATGTTTTGAAATATTCTGGAGGAGACCCAACTGTCTGTCAAGAAGGTAAGCGGTAGTTCTAGATAGACTGCATTTCTCTGACTTTTTAATGGGGGGAAGGTTGCAGGGAGTGAACTGCCAGCCACTGGACCTAATTAGTTAGGAAGCAAATTTGGAAGATATGAATTCAACAGGATGTCAATGTCTTTTTCTACCTATTGCCAAAGAAATTTGTGACTCCTTGAAAGAGAATATTTCATTCGCAACTTAATTCCCATTGTAAAAGCATATGGACTTTAATTTGTTTCCTTTTTGTTTGTTTGTTTGTTTTTTAAAAAATGCTAGTGCTGAAGCACACCAGGGTACATATGATTTGAAACTGTTACACAGCAGATTGAAAAACCAAGATTTGTTGCCTGAATAATAATATCTAGTAAATTTATTTTGAGACACACACAGAGACACCTATCCCCGAAGAGCTGAGAATCCTTGGATAGCTGTGTTGTTGTTTTTCTGGGTTTTAAAAAAATGTAATTATGCTGTTTCCTTCAAAAATGTATCAGATTGTGCCTTGCCTTTAGTGGGCTGAGCTTTTATTAAACAACAACAACAACAACTAGCACACTGCAGTTTATTAACAGTTAACACATCATTTTTCCAAAGGGGGCTTGTTGCAAGTGGCAATGTGCCCTGCACGAAGCTAATGAGCAAGTCCCGGCCTAATATTGACAATTAATCAAGCATAAAAGCTTCTAGGATCAGGACCCATTGCCAAGCAAAGGAAGCTCATAGAGACTTCAATGAACCAAGATAGGTGAACAAATTTGTCTAATTATACATCCGTCTCATGAACACATTTCCCACCAAAACACTTAATTATCTATAGCATAAGCTGCTATGCACCGGTCCTGCTAGCAGAACAAGACTTTTTTTTTCCTTGAGGGTTGCTTTTTTTTTTTTTTGTAACCAGCTACCGTGAGTAATAAATTGAAGGAAGTGCTATTATGTTTCCTAGCAGTCTTCCTCTTTTAATTGGGGTTGTATAATGAAGCCAAAGTTTTATCTGTGGCTCAACTCAACGAATAATGGCTACAGAATTTAAAAAGTGCTCTTCAAGATATGATGTGAAATTATGCAATTAACATTAGAGTTCTCATAGTGTTTTAACTTGGTAAACTCAGGACAAAGGTTACAAATATAAAACAGCATTGATAGGGTAGATGTTTAAAAGCCAGTTCAATAGGGTTGCTTTTATGGTTATTTCAAGATCCTGTTGCTGCATACTGTTTGTTGAAGAGAAAAGACTTCCCTCCCCTTTTTGATCTGGAAGAAATAAAAGAGTGCCCCTTTCTAGTGAAAATCATAGTAGCTTATTGTTGTTCTCTGGAATTGTCAGTACAAATTCTGTTATGACAAGAAAGGGAGGAAGGAATACTTTTCAACAGAACTGCTGTTGTGCAAAGACAAGACAGTTTGGCCTTAAATCTCTCACAAGTAAATTGGATGACTTTCCTAAGAAACATTCGTGTTGACTGTTCCCCACCAACACCCGGATGTATCTGTTGACAGCATGAAATGTATAGTAGATTTGTTGGAAATGTTGTGTGATATAACACAACAGAGCCTACTTGACATTCTCAGTTGTGCTGTTTACATGTCACACTTTTCAAAGTAGTGTTTTAAAAATCCTAAACATACAAAGTAGCCTATCCCTAGATATATCTGTATGTTTTAAAGGTTTCAGTTATATAGAATTATTTTAATCCATTTCCAGATCATCATGAACATCAATAACTCAGTTAAAATTGAGAATCTGGATTTAAACCAAATAGTGCAATCCAATATATGTCTATTCAGATTTTTCTGCCTTTTCTCTCAACAGGAGATGTGGGTATTCAATTGCACATTATACAGTCCAGTGCATAATGTACTTTGAACGAAGACTCTTTTAACTTCATTGGAACTTACTTACATTTAAGTGTCATACAATTGCAGCTTTAGTCTTATTAATTTCATTGTTAAAAAGTAGAGTCAAGGAGGATGTGGTCTTTGTGTGACTGTGTTTTTCATTCTAGTAGAACCACATTTTACCATGCGGTGGTTGCAGCTCAAATCAAAGGTGAGTGTGTCTCCTACATGACCTGGGATGAAAGCATCCAGTGGTGCAATCAGCCATCAAAGGAGGCAGTTCAGATTGGGACGATGTTGGGAACTAATAGTTAAGTCATTTTTTTCCCTTATGCCATGGTTCTGATCTGATTTATTCCCTGTCATTACTATTTACTAACATGACAGTCATTCCAGGATCGATGAATTACCATGAATTACCATCACATCAAGATTGACCTAAATCACTTTTTACTCCAAATATGTGGAATTCTTGTGAAAGTCTTAAGCAAATGGCTTGCTGCCCTAAGATGGAGATCAGTTCTGAGAGCACAGGCAAGCCAAAGTCTGAGATGGCCAAGATGAAGTAAGACAACTTGTGTGAATGAGTAACATATAATTTATTGATTGAATTGTCAAAATATGGATGAAATGTGGATTATAGACAATAAATGAAGAAGAAAAGGAAAAGGAAAAGAAGAAGAAGAAGAAGAAGAAGAAGAAGAAGAAGAAGAAGAAGAAGAAGCAGCAGCAGCAGCAGCAGCTTGCACAACAGCACAATACCACTTAGTTCATCAGGGGATCAAATCCCCTCAACCATTGAGCAGTAAAAATTTAAAATAATTCTTAATTCTTTAGTTCTTGCTTAAGGTCTGCATAATTTTTTAGCATTTAAAAAAATTAGGACCTAAGGAAATTCTCAGCCATCTCCACCAGTGAAATGCAATAGGTACAGCCATTTTCAATTTGCACAGGATCATTTTGCAACAACTTGCCATGTAGTGAGGGTGAATGGGTGATGGGTGAAATCTTCCAGTTTTATTTTTTCCTATATTGAATTTTGCAGGTACATTCATTAATGTATTGGAGATTAAGACTGGGTAGAGGCATGTTCAACATCCTCCCACCCATCCCATTGTAGGAAAATGGGATGGGGTTATTCATTTAAACCATGAATATACTCTCTCTCTCTCTCTCTCTCTCTCTCTCTCTCTCTCTGTGTGTGTGTGTGTGTGTGTTTTAAGAATAAACCTCATGAAAGCATAAGAAGGAATCACATTCTTCAGGACTTTTGCCTGGAACACGGCCTCAGTTCTGATTTGGAAGGTGAATTGTCCAAATGCTCTGGGATCTGGGGGCTCAGGGCATGTTGAGGAGGAGACAGGCACAGCACATGGTTCAAAGCCAGAGACACCGGAGCCCTGCTGAGATGTTCTAGCCTCACCCTTGATTTGCCAGAGATGCTCAGATACCCATCTGGAACAGTGGAAGTAGTTCATCTTGATTTCAGTAAGGTTTTTGAAAAGATTCCCCATGATAACCTTGCAAAACAGTTAGTAAAAGGTGGGCTAGACAATGCTCCTGTTAAGTGGATCTATAGTTGACTGACCAAACCCAAAGGGTGCTCACTAATAGCTACTCTTCATCCTGGAGAGAAATGACTAGTAGGGTGCCACAGGTTGCTGTCCTGGGCTCTGTGCTATTCAACATATTTATCAATGACATGGATGATAGAATAGAGGCATGCTTATCACATTTGCAGATGACACCAGATTAGGAGGGGAAGCTAATATTCCAGAGGACAGGATCAGAATTCAAAATGACCATAACAGATTAGAGAGTTGGGCCAAAACTAAAATAATTAATAATAATAATAATAATTTCAACAGGGAGAAATGTAAGGTACTACAGTTAGGCAGAAAACATGAAACGCACAGATATAGGATGGGAGTCACCTGGCTTGAAAACAGTACATGTGAAAGGGATCTAGTTGACTACAAGCCAAACATGAACCAACAGTGTGATGTGGCAGCTTAAAAAACAATAAAATTCTAAATTGCATCAATAGGAGTATAGTGTCCTGATTAAGGGAAGTAATAGTATCACTCCATTCTACTTTGGTTGCACCTCACCTGGAATAATGTGTCCAGTTTTGTGCACCACAATTCAAACAGTACAATATGAAACGTGCCTAGCGGAGAGTGAGTAGTGAAAGGTCTAGAAACCATAACCTATGAGGCGGGACTTAGGGAGCTGGGTATGATTAGCCTGGAGAAGAGAAGGATAAGAGGTGACAGAAAGGATAGACATTTTAAATAATTGAAGGAGTGTTATATTGAGGATGGAGCAAGCTTGTTTTCTGCTGTTCCAGGATACAGAGCATTGGATTCAAACTACAAGAAAAGAAATTCCACCTAAACATTAGGAAGAACATTCTGATGTAAGAGCTGTTCGACAATGGAATGGAATGAAGCTGCTTACATTCCCACAAGCAGAAGAGCAGGTGAAGAGAGAAGGACTCCCACTGGAAGGCTAGAGGAACTTCTTGAGAAGTTTTGGAGGCGTAACAAAAGAGAAAAGGATAGTCTCCCATCCATTTCCACCAGACAAATACTCTGTTGGCTTGTAGTTCCAAAATGTATACACATGAGTGAGTAAAATATGCATTAAGGGTTGCATGGGGCTTCCAAGACCCCTTGTACAAACTCCTGTATACAATGATAGATTGTACTCCCATTAGCTATGCAAAGGTGTCATGTGATAAATGAGTGCCCTGGCACTTTTTTAAAACTATCAAAGATAGGTTTTTTTAGAAAGAAAGAAAGAAAAGAAAGAAAAGAAAGAAAGGAAGGAAGGAAGGAAGGAAAGAAAGAAAGAAAGAAAGAAAGAAAGAAAAAACCAAAGCAGGCTTTACCCACACAGCCCAAACCCCCCCAAACCCCCAAAAAACCAAAGCAGGCTTTACCCACACAGCCCAAACCCCCACACTTCCTACAAATTATACTTGCCACTTTGAGTCTGAACAGAGAAAGTGACTTTATGAGTGTAGTGGGGAATATAACCTCAGTCACCCCATTCCCCATTCAAGACTCTGGCACTACAGTAAGAAACATGTTTACAGGTGCCTAGTTTGGTTCCATGGCAAGAAATATCATTGTCAACTTTGACATATGGCAACCCAATGAAAGAAAGACCTCCAAATCATCTTATCAGCAGCCCTGCTCATCTCTTGAAAACTGAAGGCCATGGCTTCCTTGATTAAGTCTGTCCATCCGGAATGCAGTCTCCCTCTTTTCCTACTACATTACAAAGCCTTATTGTATTTTCTAGAGAGTTGTGTCTTCTCATGATATTCCAAAGTGCTAGTCACAATTTAACCATCTTGGTTTCCAGGGAGAGTTCAGGCTTGATTTGTTCTGGGACATCTTTATTTGTGTTTTTACCAGTAACCACAGAACTCTCCTCCAGCACCACTTTTTACCTGAGTGGATTTCACATGAATGGATCAGCTTTCTTCACTGTCCAGCTTTCACATGAACACAGAGAAACTGGAAATATAATGCCACAGACAATCCTGAGTTTGGTATTCAATGATATATCTTGACACTTCAGGATCTTTTCTAGTTCCTTCATAGCTGCCCTTCCAAGCCCTAGTCTTCTGATTTCTTGACAACAAGTCTCCATTTTGATTAATGACCAGACCAAGGTATAGGAAATCTTTGACTATCTGGATGTCTTTCATTGTCTAGAAAGTTGATCAGATTCCTTTTCATTGTGAGAAAAACCTCAAAAGCTATATATTTTATGAAGTTAATTCACAGCTCCAGACTTATTCTGCTGAAAATTCATTAGTAATTTTCACAGAGAACACATTTGCATGAAAACAAAACAAAGCAAAACAACCATGTGCACATTTTGTGTAACATACAGTGGGGCAAAAAAGTATTTAGTCAGCCACCAATTGTGCAAGTTCTCCCACTTAAAAAGATGAGAGAGACCTGTAATTGACATATAGGTAGACCTCAGCTATGAGAAACAAAATGAGAAAACAAATCCAGACAATCACATTGTCTGATTTGGAAAGAATTTATTTGCAACTTAAGTTTGAGATGTCGTAGCTTTTCCATGGCATTATCCTCTATTTGGGAGCCAGTGTGGTGTAGTGGTATGAGCATTGGGCTATATCTCTGGGGATCAGGGTTCAATCCCCCACTCAATCACAGAAACCCACCTTGGCAAGTCACACTCTCTCAGCTCCAGAAAACCCCATGATAGGTTAGCCTTAGGGTCATCATATGTCAGAAACAGCTTAAAGCACACAGCAACAACAATAACAACAACATGCTTTGTTACAAAAAAAAAAGCTTTAAAAAAAGGAAATATGGAGCCTAAAGATATCAGTGTAATGTATAAAACCAACTTTACTTCACTGGTATCATGAATGCCAGTGTCAAGGGTTTGTTTTTCCAAATTTTCCTTCAGTAACATTTTGAGAGAAAGCTTCAATTTTTATATCTTTCTCTTATCAATTATAAGCTTTCTCCTTACAAATCCCATCCCAGCAATTTGAAATCATGCAACAAAGAGAGTGAGTTAACTGTATCATCATAATAAGCAGCAAAAGCAAATTACTTTTTCAACAATATAGTGAGTAACAGAAAAATAACTTCTCTATTTTTTCATCCTTATTGTGTCTTCTGCGTCTTTTAACAGCTACAATACAGAAAGGAATCCAACAGAGGAGGCCACATTGGAGAAAACTATGTCTGTTGAATTTCTGCCTGTGGAAATGTTAACAGAAAGAGATAGAGACATTACAATGCAGATAAGGTAGAGAGGAAACTTTTCTCTATCACAAACTATAACATTTTATACATTCTTAACTGAGATAGTTTCCATTAAACTCAGTTACTTTATTGAGAGTTACCTCTGAGTAGGCATGTCTACAACTGCATGATAAAAAGAGCAAGAATAGTTCAAATTGCACTGTTTTTCTTCATGTGTTTGACACACCTCTTTAAAAATACAACAACCTCTTAAATAGATGTTGATGATCAATTTAGTTACCTAGTTCTAAACATGGTCAACCACTTGTAAACATTTTATTTCACAGTTCATAGCATGTATTTTACTTGAATTTCCTTCCAGCAATGAATTTTAAATCTAAGGCATTTCTTTGGATTCTAAGATATACCTGTTTTCATTGTATACCATGATCACTCTGACAAAAGTCTTCCTAAAGAACAAAGTGTACAGTAGCATGTTTATTGGACCTGATTGTCTAAAATCTCAAAATATACAGGAAATATTTGTGTTTGTTCTAAGGGATGAGTTAATACCTCTTTAAATAGATTTCATTGTATGACAGTCTAATGTGCCCTGCCCTGAAATGAGCTAAAGTTTTTTTTTCCAGAAAAGGTTTTAAGACAATAAAATAGATCTTCAGATAAAGAATGTCTGAAATAGGCTGCAGCTTTGTGCATTTACTTGTAGCCACAAACAATAGCAATGGTAAGATAATTCAGCCTTTACAACCTGTAGAGAAAGCTGAATCTGTCTCACTTTCAGCATTAAGCAATACATGAAACCCACTTGGGGATCCTGGGAAAAACTCACTCAGCACTCACTTTATGCTTTGTTTTGTTTCTCCCCTCCCAT
Organism: Urosaurus nigricauda; assembly: GCA_034509955.1. NCBI lineage: Eukaryota > Metazoa > Chordata > Lepidosauria > Squamata > Phrynosomatidae > Urosaurus > Urosaurus nigricauda. The sequence goes on along the minus strand of JAOEGL010000003.1, from coordinate 106,505,932 downwards.
TGCCAGGCCTACATGAACTCTGATGGTCATCCAATCCTCCTGGTTTCCCCTCATGTAATGAAATATACAGGAGCAAAAGCTCCATTAGAGGACCTCAGTTACAACCACTTCCTTAATTTGTTATTACAGAAGAGCAATAAAACCCAATTCTTAATTCCATACTGTATCTTCTAAGAAAATCACAGGACTATTCATCCCAACACTCAAAAGATCAGTGTTGTATGCAAAATTTCATGGTCTGTTATCTCCAAAATGTTATATAGCCAGGAGACAAATAATTTGGGATTCCTGTTTCTAGTAATTTTGTGTCACTTATGACAAGGTTTGTTTCTATACATGCCTTACTTAAATTAACTAAAGACTATACAAAAGAATCCTGATCAATGAATCATACACAGAAGAACCTCCCAGTGGGCTGTGCCTTCAAATCATCGTTAGATACATATGGCCCTGTAAATATACTCATCCACATTCACATACTTCATCTATATCAAAAATGACAGAAGACATTTCATAGGCCTTTCCTTACTTCCTGTTCTGATTTAAAAAAAGAAAAGAAATCAGCTTCTATGTATTCTTTGTGCAAATGAACTTTACTATAAATACAGAGTTTCATGAGTAGGTCTTTGCGAATCATTAACTTTTCAAAAGGCACCAGTTCCCTTCTGTCACTAATGACATGCGTTACAGTTTAATGTAACGCTACTTTTAATTATCAGAGCCCTTTCTTTTAAATATCAAATTCCCCCTCTCTAAATTGTCCTGAGTTCTCTTTACAGGCTCATCTGTCACTGTAAATGTCATCATTTTATTCCTCCTTTGGATGCAGTGACAGGCCCTCTCTTATCCCTAACTTTATCTCTTTTTCCATCCTTTATTGTACTACAAAGATCCTTTTTTCGTACTTTACAGCTGTATCTGCTTTCCACACGTGGCAAATGATTGCCTCAGTAAAGGTATTTTCTGTTTCAATCTTGCATTTTCCCAAGGGAGAACAAAAAAAGAAAAAAGAAAGAAAGAAGAAGAAGAAGTAGAAGAAAAAGAAAAAGAATGAAAAAGAAAAAAAAGGAAAAAAAAGGAAAAAAAAGGACAAGCTTTCTGGAGTTGGTTTCACTGAGAAAATTGTTTAGAATTGCCTCATTCCTCAACAGATTAACGAATGCATACAATCCCAGCTTAAGTGCTATTGTACAGCACAATTTATCCATTATACTTTGTCCTTTCCATTTAGAAAACCCCCCTCACCAATTAAAGTAATACAGCCTTCCCATACCTGCTCCCAATTAAATCCAAGCTGCATTACCTGCCTTGATGCAGCTGGTCACACATTCCTACCACTTACCAGCATTCATTAGGGCCTTTTCATTATAAAAGGGCTAGTGGCAAGAATTCAAGCTCCTGGCTTTATTTAGAGCCCACCTAAATGATTGGCTTTCAGCACCAGGTCTCCATAAGAAGAGGATTAGGCGAATGAAGGGAGAATTCATACAGTAGCAAAATATCATTGTTTCAGCTTTGATCATGTCTTCTTAACCTTGGTTGTATCCAAAAGACAAAAAGGCAGGGTGGGGGGAAATGTGGGGATGCTGGAGAAGCACCTTCCTTGTGCGAAAGACAGCTGGTCACGAGGAAAGATAAGCGCTAATAAGAATAATGTCATGTCCTCCCAATTTTATTTCTTCATATCCCCAGGCTCTCAAGTCTCTTACACTGGGAGAAAACAATAGCTGCTGCACAAAATGATCCCCTTTTACAGATGTGCTTAGTCATTAACCACTAAGTCCTTGCTGCTGCAGGCTGGCTCAGTGCTGCTTACCAAGCTTAAATAAATTCTTACCGAGAGGGAGAGAGAGAGGGTTGCTAGAGACAAGAAAGTTAAAATGGTACTTAAATCCAAAATCAGGATTTGATTTACCCTGTATAGTCCTATGGTGAACTGCATGTTGAAGTTATACATCATCTTTTCTATTTAATGTTATACTAGTGTGGAAAAAAAGGAGCAGAATAGGTGGCCACTGCTACCAGTCCTTGTTCAGGCACACATCTATAATTAATTATAATCTGCACAGTGGGCCTGCATTGAAGCACAGCTCCATTCTGTTTTGTGCTTAGAGCATATTGTGCATCGTGCTGGACAAACCTTTTCAGACATCTCATGCTTATTGGTTCACTTTCCTCTTTGCATTCACTCAAGAGCTTGGAGGTAACTAGTTATACGTTGTCCCTTTCCTTACATATAATACATTTTCAGGAATCCATTCCTTTTTCCAATAATGAAGATTTGGGCATTACATTTAAACCAAATCTTGGTGGGAAATAACCTCACTTGTTTTGCAGTGAATTATTTTTCTTTTCTTTTCTGGAGTCTGATTTGTTTGGTGATGGAAGAAATTAACACATGCTTCACCTACTGCCTTGTTACTTGCACTGTGTAGTGGGTTCTGAGCAAGTGACAAAGTAGGCAAGAAGAGAGTATCACAGTCTATTGGCTGGTAGAACTGACATTTTAAAAAAGTAACCAAAGGAACCCTGTATCTTCATTGTGGAAATAATGCTCTCTGCCAAAGAGTGCTGATGCCCCACAAAAGTCCAAATTCTGTAGGATGGAGCCATAGAAGTAAAAGTGGTGCCGAACTCCATTACTGGTATTTCTACTGTGTAGACATGTCCTAATTCAGTTGCTTTTGAGAAACAGGAAAGTAGGAGTTACTTTATTAAAAATATAACTGTAACAGGGATTAATTATTTTGAATCTCACAACTGTAACTACCTACAAACTACCAATTACCAATTAAAACTAACTTTCTTGGGCCTCAAAATATAACAGAGTAATAGGCTTTTTATTGGAGTGAGGGATAGACCTAACTTGCTCAGTATGGTTCAGTGAATATAGTAGTGTTTGTCCTATAATAAACTAAATGAGAATCCCTTGTCTGTTGTGAACTTACTGGTTCTCTTTTAGCTCTTTGCATTTATATGCAGACATACTGTAATTCAGAAATGTTTGTCTCTGACTGTTAATCAGATTGACTGTCAATCCACATGCATAATCACAGGCACCATACTTGAAGAGTTAACTAAGTCTGATGGGACAAAAATTAAGATTGTAATAATGTTTTGGACCTGTTCATCAGTGACTTCAAGTACCAAAACATCTGCACCCACCACTGCATCACCATCTTTAGAAAAATTTAAACGTCTAGTCTGAAGGGTGACAAGCAGATAAAATATCATCTTAACTAGAGGTCAGTAAAGTTACTTTTTGGACTACATTTCCCAGATTCTCCAAACCAGCACGGCCATTGGCAATGTTGGCTAGGGATTCTTGGAGTTATGGTCCAAAACTAATGTATGGGCTTTGATCTTCAAGCCATTGTTATTTGCCAGTTGAGATGACCAGGACTGGTTTATCCCCTGGTCCTTTTCAATATGTCTTAAGGACTCATTCATAGAATGTATTATGATAGAAGTAGAAGAAGGAATAGAAGAATTTTGTACCTGTGAGCTCATGGGTACATAGCAACTTAAAACCTGATAAATTATAACAGATAACAATTACTATTGTCATCACTATTCATACACATTTTCTGAATCATAACATCACTCATATAACGCTGTGTATAAAAATCCTGCAAAATAATTAGGCACATATTGAGTTTTATTTATTTAGGAATGTTTACTCTACTCTTAATTAAAAAAAATAGAAAATTTCTAAGGAAAAAATAGTTTAACAGTAAAACAAAAAGTACAATTAAAACAAACTTCTTAAAAGTCCTTTCTTTGAACATATTCAGTTCTTAAAAGCCTACCTCCCAAAAAGTCTTGTCTGCTGACAGAAGGACATCAGCTAAGAAAGGTGATCCACAGCCTAGGGGATAGCTATGGATAAAGCCCCATCTCATGTCCCTGCATGTGAGGGTGGCAGGATTGAGAGAAGGGTCTCTCCTGAGGATCCCAAGGCCCAGGTAGGATCTATGGTGAGACAAAGTATGATTCCTCAGAAGCTCTTCTCACAACCTGTTGGGGAGAGAGAGCTGCTATTGGTTAGTATTCTCTTAATGACTTGTACACAAGTAAAATGCAAGCCTAAGTCTCTTTTTGGGACAGGGCCGAGAGGACTTTTTTTGTCTTTGTGCTTTGTCCACAGACTTCCTGGCACCCAGCAGCTGGCACCCATCCCTGTGCAAGACTCTTGTTGCTGCTGTTGCTTACTGGTGGGGATGACAAGACAAAGTAGGAGAGCCAGACCATGAAGATCCAGTTGCTCTGGGGAAGGAAAAGGGTGGGTGTGCTCCATTTGACAACACAGCCTCATTTCTTTGCCACAACTGAGATGAGATCAGCTGCTTCTCCATGGTCTGGATGGTCTCCCACATTCCTCCTGCAAGCAGCAGCAAGAAACCCTCCCAGGAGGATGCAGAACCATGTACACAGGGCTATACGCAGATGTGGAATCTCAGCCATTGAGACAGAGATAGTAGCAGCTCACCAGGCTCTGTGTGTATCTCTTCTTGCCTCTAAACCAGATAGGTTTTTGCCTGTCATGATATCCTTCCAGTGGCTGAGGGGAATTTTCAAGAGAACTATGACATGGGAGGCTAGAGAAGCAGAATAATAATGGGAAGACCTCCACTGCTGCAAATTTTTAAAGTATAGAAGTTTATTCATACTTCAGAGCCATTGCTTAGTAACTTTTGATGGCGTTCCTGCGCTCTCATCAGAGACCCGACAACATAGGCATATCCATATCATTTCCCCCCTCCCCCTCCCCTTTCTGTTGGGGGTGGATGTATATTAGTGTTTTCCTCTCAATTAACTCCTAGGCAATTTTCCCAGCTAAAGACATAACATCTTTGGCAACGTGCCAAACAAAACCTTAAGAAGCAATGCTAAAGTCTGCACTTATACTACGGGCAGCTTAGATTTTCATGTGGTGAACTGGATGTGTGCCAGTAACGCCCGCTATAAGGACAAGAGTACAAATGCTCTGTGTGTGTGTGTGTGTGTGTAGCCTTACCTTCAAGCCTGAAGGCCACTTGTACCCTGCAGAAATCTGAAAACCCTGTAACCCTGACTGAAAGAAAGATTTTATCCTGCTATTAAATTAACTCGATTAGACATTTATTTGATGTAAACATACAGTCCTGATGCCATTAAAGAAAAGAAGAAAGACCAACAGAGCAATCCTATATTCAGTTACACAGTGTGGGGTAAGGTGGTGGTAGGCAAACACTGTCACTATGAAAGCAAAACATCCACTGTATCCTACACATGCCCACCCCAGGACGGGAAGTGAAAATATGCTACTAACTAAAAGAGATGATATCTCCCCTTCATCCATAAAAACTCTGCTCAAAAAGTATATACTCTACACAGTACCCTGTACAGTACCCTGTACAGTACTGTATAGCATAGTACGTCATAGTAATCTCTTTGGCAGCTAATTCCCTAAACAGCAAATTGCAGATTTCCACAGCATGGAATTATAGTTATACAATTGTATATTACAGATATGCCAAGGAAGCAAAAAAAAAAAAAAACAAAACAAAAAAAAAACACACATTTTGCCAACACTGTGGGAGAGGGCTGGGTGATCTCAAAATAATCAGGACATACCTCAAACCACAAATCAGTATCTACAGCAAAGTCATGGTACCTCCAGTCCATGAACATCATTGGTACCTCCAGCAGTCTTTATGATTGCCTTCAACAATTTTAAAATAATGATTAACACTCTTAAAGATCACAATTGCACTTTTACTGCATTCACAGGTTACAAAATGTGTGGCAATAATGGGAGCAAAATTGGGAAGATTTAGATTTCCCCCAAATTCAAATGAGTTTTTTTTTTAAGTATTGGAAAATTGAACAGAATTTTTTTTTCCTGAGAAATTTCAGTAAAATATTATCATTTTGGAAGGGTTTTTTTTTAAAAAAAAATAAACACATTTTAATTTCTATTTGTCTAAATCATAGCTCAGTAACAGTATTTAAATAGGTGGCTATTTAACTAATAGCCAATTTTCTTTTCAATCCCTGATACAGTAACATATTTATCTATGTGTGTTTTTATCTCAACTCCACCCATCTTTCAAAGCAATAACAAAATATTCTACAGATTAGATTCTTTCTAAAATTTACTTTAAACATTATACTTCAAGCACTCATTGTTTAGAGCAGACCTCAATGTATTTTTAGTTTTTAGGCATTTGCTATGGACTGAAACAGGGACACAGTGGTTCAGTGGTTAAGATGCTGACTGTGATGACTGCGAACAGGTCAACAGTTTGAGACCCAAGTCCCACATGATGGAGTGAGCTCCCATCACTAGTCCCAGCTTCTGCCAACTTTGCAGTTCAAGAGCATGTAAAAGTGCAAGTGGATAAATAGGTACCACTTCAGTAGGAAGGTAACAGTGCAGTCATTCTGGTCACATAATCAAGGAATATGTACTGTGTGACCCTTGGTTGAGAGAAAATGATTTACATGTTAATCTGTGTCTTGGTCTCTGGTTGAACAGCAAGGCCTCAGGGTATCTGTATAATCAGTGACCATTGTATGCTGGGAAAGCCCATGACCCTGGGTGATGTTCATTTGCATGTGCTGAATCTTGATTTTGGTGTTTTTCAGGACTGGTAGCCAAACTTTGTTTACTTTAAGGGTTTCTTCTTTCCTGTTGAAGTTGTCTAGAAGTTTATGGATTTCAATAGCTTCCCTGTGCATTCTGACCTGATAGTTGTTGGCATGGTTCAGATTTTCAATGTATTCAAATAGCATTCTATGACAGGATGGTTTATAACATGTTCTGCTACTGCTGACTTTTCTGGCTGGTCCAGTCTGCCTAAGATGTTTTCAAGTGAATTAGTGTTTTCAAGTGGATTGTTGTTTAATGCTTTTTACATTTTTGTTTTTCAGATTGTTTTATATTGCTATATTGCTTTAACACACAGTGTAAGATTTAGGTCCCACATGGGACAAATAATGGAAGAGATGAAGTTCCCGTAATGCAAAACACGGCATGGAGGTTGTAGTCCAAACAAAGTAAGGTCCCAAACAATTGCAGAAATAATCCAGTTTGAGACCACTTTCACTATCCTGACTCAATGCTAGTTTGTGAGGCATTTAGCCTTCTCTGTCAGAGATCCCTGATGTCACAGTAAACTGCAGTTCCTAGGATTCCCTAGAACTGAACCAGGGCAATGAAAACGGTCTCAAACTGGATTATTTCTGCAGCATGTTTTAGACCTAACTTTCCCAAGCTCTATTTTTTTCAATCTATTTAACCCACCCATAAGGATTCATGGTGATCAACTGGTAGCATTGACTTTAGACTTATCATTGGCTTCACAGCTTGCCCTGTTTGACTTCACAAAACTTCACTATTATAAAACATCAGTAATAAGTGAATGATGCTCAAGAAAACTTATCTCCCATTATGCTGTGTCCTTCATGTACCCCTATAGCAGTGTAATTTATCTGAACTTCTAATTATCTGCACATTTTTAAATGTTCCCTAACCCATTCAGAAAGGGGACATTTTTCTCTGCATGTTAAATAAATACCGACTCTATGACCAAATAGTACCATATTCAGTTGAAAGGACAGCTCCCAGTGGAAAGAATTTTGACATTCAGATAAGCTATAAAATGGCCTTTTCAGGCTGAACTACTTTTTTAAAAAAACTGGACAATTAAATGTATGAATAGAGGGAGAAAGCCAATAAAAATGAACATTAGGAGGATATGATCCATAGTTTAAGACATACAGAATTCCCTACCATGACTCTACTGAAGATCTGAATAAAGACCCCTGCTTTCAGAACTTAACATGGGCAAGTAAAAAGGATTTTAATCTCAGTGGGATACTCAGATTTCATCTATTCATTCTTCGCTGTCTAAGGTGAATGTAAGTATCACCTTTAAGTTGAAGACTCTGCATGTGGTAGTATGTTGAACAAGATAAGATATATTGAAAAGACCAAAATATTCCTCTCCATCTCAGCTAGTATGTATGGGCAATGGTTGTTTTCTCTTTCTGTATGCCAACTAGCAAAGAACGAGTTAGGGTCTTTGAGTGCCTACCAGGGTACTGATGTTCAGGCTGCAGCTGCAAAAAATAAATAAGACAAATCAAGTACACATGCAGCATTAAGAAACAGGAGACTCCAAGGCCCCTTCCTTAAGCTTTTGCTATAAATCCTCTTGCCTATATTTTATTTGGCATGAGCCCTTCTTAGGTTATAACAGTTCCATTTTTCAAAGCAGTCAACTGCAATTTTGAACCCTGGAATCTTGAGAAGGGTGATGGTGTCTTCACCTTACTTCTTCATTCGCACTTCATCTCCAGCATAACAAGGGGAGTTTTATTTTCAGGTCATTTCGAATGTTCCTGGAGTACAGTTGGAGGGCTAGAAACACTGAAAAAACAGATCTTGATGGAGGTCTTCTGTTGACACAAAACAGTTTGGGAATGCTTGCATGATGCTGAGATGAAGGTGGCAATGATTGCAGCTTTGCATTTAAGTTCCATAAAATCAATAGACAGCCATGAGCCAATAAAAAATTAAATATGCTTTTTCCAAGTGAAAAAAAACAACCTGTATGCTTTAAATTAGGGTGTCAACTTTTGCAATTGGTGAACCCTAGTCAATTTGGAGCAGCAGCCTAACATTCAATCATTTAGTAGGAGAATCTTCTTCCAGCATCTATCTGGAGCAGAGCTAGTTTTATTTGTTTGTTTGTTTGTTTTTTAAGATAGCAATTCTTACTAGTCTTGCATTTGGAATTGCTTTCTCTTTATCAGACAATGATATGTACTTTTGACATTGTGTTTAAGTGAGGAAAGATGTAATACAAAGGCCAGTGGAGAGGTCACTATTTGTTTACTTAAGAATATACAAGGAAAGACTGTGCAATGTGAACTAACCATCCATCAAAAACTTAAATAGCTAATAGAAATTGCAATAGTGGCATGCACCAATTGACTGATTCATCCTGAATCCTGATTTGGTGTTTCAGAGACTTACTTCAATGTTGTCTAGATGGTTGATGGTTGATCTGGGCATTCTCAGGGCCTGAACTTGTGCATGTGACTGCCAGCCATTCTGATCTGGCACTTCAGAGAATGCCCTGTTTAGTTTTAGATTGACTGAAAGGGTGCCTTGCTTGACTCATGTACCAAACCCAAGTCACAAGATTCCTAAATTAAAACATAGTACCCCACATTGACTATCACTGGAAATCAAAGAAACAGCTATAATAGTTTCCCACCCCCACCTTTAAAATCTATTTATTAAAAACATGGAATTGCCAACAACCTTTTTGTTGCTTGACAGAACTGGAAGAAATTTCAGTTACCTTCCTCAGATAAATTCAAGGCTGTCAAACTTCATATTAATAAGCACAGCTATTTTTGTACAAAGCAGCTTTTACATTTTGAGAGATTCCAGAAAAAAAGGACAAACTTCGCCTAAGGTTACTTGTGGACTATTGTTCTGACAGAAGACTCCCCAAATAACAAAACTGAAGAAAAATATGTGCAGTTGTTTGTGGGAAAGGAAGGAAAAACTTTACTTTTAGTGGGGGATAAGAATTATTCACTTTCCTATTCCTCTTCTAGTTTTTGGGAAATTTACATGAAAATGACATATAGCACAGAAGTGTCCTTAGGCAAGAAATCCACACAGTTTCCAAAGGAGGTGCAGGTACTGATAGTTATGATGTCTGAAAACCAGCTTAAGGCTTTTTAAATGGTGAAGCATGGTGACAATAAAAGAATAGCTGCTTTGGGTCCCATTTTTGTCCCACTACATCTCATCCAAAGTGACCATCGTATCTAACAGTTCAACAACATTAAACTATGAAGTTGTACAAAATTAGTAGTTTAATAGTACCACAACATTAAAAAATACAAGTTATTGGACAGGGCATTACTTGTCCAACTTGAACTAACACACAAAGAAGAGAGTATCTGACCTTGCTTTTTCCATTGACACTTTGCTCACATGAAAAATCACAAATCTGAGAAAGATTTGTCATTCACAAGGGCAATTACATATACATAACATATAGTTGCTCATTGGTGACTAGCTGGTATTCATGAACCCCATATATCCCACAATTTAGGGAGCATGTAGGGACTATGGAAGTTCCTCCATACCCATTTACTGGGCAGTTGCCACTGTGAGTGACAGAGCTCTGTTCTGTCAACTGAGAAGCAGCTGACTTATGGGCCCAACTCCTGCTGGCATGAGTTTCTGCTTCTTGCACTGGAGTAGAGATCACTGGAGAATGACCTGGTAAGTGGGGAATGAGGGGATCAGGTTAGGAGACCCAACTTAGCTATGAAACTAACATTATAAAGACGTTTTTGTTAGCACGACTATGTGAATAATCTCATTCATGCATCCCGGTTTTGTTGTTCCCGCTATTTTTTTAAAATGAGGTCTCTATGTACGTCTCTGTGAGGTCTGTTGCTCACATGTGTCAGCACTGCAAACAAAGTTGGAGTTGATGATGGAGATGTATTTGAAACACATTCAAGGCATGCAGAGTTTTATCCTGGCTTATCCCAGGTCTGTTTGCATTGGTTATTCACACAGCTGACCATGCAATTCTTTTAGGAAAACTGGGGGGGGGGGGGGAAGATTTATTATCCTGGGTTAAGTGGGGTTTTTTTGGCAAATTCCTTTCCCTCCCCCCCCCAAAAAAAAACACTCCTTACCCGGGTAGATTTGAAATGCATGTGAAGAACACAGATTCAACCACATTCTACTGGAATTAGTTTCACTGTCTGAATAACCTGTCAGGTGATTGCACAGCTAAGTAAATCATACAGAACTATGGCCAATGTTTTTTGTTCACAATCTAGGGCTTTTTCTACAAACAAAATCTTGCAACCTTTTTTTTTTTTAAAAAAATTTGAGGATGATAAATTAGCAAGTCGGCAGTTATAAATATGTATATAACATGTGCTTCAAGTAATACATGGTCAAGCCCTGAAGCATGATAAGCTCTGGCTCTGTACTCCTTTCCAACTCAAGTCCTTGTGATGGAAACTCTTTCATTGCAGTCAATAATAAACCATTTCCATGTCTTTCTTTTTCTCTCCCTGATTAAAGTAGATACACAAAACAACAACACGATAACTATGATCCCATGTGCACTGGAAGTATGTCAAGATTTGGGGTTTAAAATATATAAAAATTTACATTAAAACAAGTGCTGTCGCTTTTCACAGAATAATATGCCTAGGCAATGTAGCAAGTAGTAACTTTTTCTCCACTCTGAATTTTTGGGGAGGAAAAGAAATCAAATTCTCATTTCATATTAATATTCAGTATTCATATTGTATGTGGACACTATGCAAACATGAATGTTCACATTGTCATATTGTTATGACATTAAAGATCACTGTTAAAAACTTTCATAAATTATCTATGAAGCTGTAAACTGATTTTATCACTGGCATCGTACTTTTCAGAAGTGTATTAAATATTTTTGTATAGAATGTATCAACATAAAGGAACAAAGGGAATATATAATAGCATTTGATTACTTTATGTTATATTTATGTGCATAAATTTAGTAAATGGCATGGTTTAGGATCATGTAGTGAGATATTTCTAGGATACACAGGAAAAAAATAAGGCTGTTTTGAGTTTTGGTGAATTAATTAGGCAGGGGAAATGTTCGCTAAAGAAAATCACATGATCAGATTCTATGTCATCAGGTAGAAGCTGTTCCTCAGGAGCTTGCTAAGTGAACATAGCTCGAAGCCAGAAACACTGATGGAAATTATAGTACTGTGCATGAGTCCATCTTCCCAAAATGCAGAGGAGAAGCCTACCTAGCCACATGCCACTGCTTTAGATGAGAGATAAACAATGCTGTCTATCTCTGGTTCATGAATCAGTTCCATGCTTATTCTTCTGTTCAATTTCTGCATGAATTCACAACTTCTCACAGAGAAATGTATGCTGACAAGTATTTTAGTTCATCAAAATATGTGGCTCAAAAACATGTTTCTGAATCAAATGACTGGACCAAATGGAGTCCCATTATCAGGGTAAAGGCAGGCTATAAATACATACTGTACAAAGTCAGTGTAGTGTAGTCGTTTGAGTTATTACAATTCTGGAGACCAGGGTTTGAATCCTGGCTCAGCCATGTAAAAACCCACTAGGTGACCTTAGACAAGTCACTCTCTCTCAGCCTCAGGGGATGGCAGTGGCAAACTGCCTCTGGAGAAACATGCCAAGAAAATCCCATGATAGGGTTGCCATAAATTAGAAATTTGGCTTGAAGGCACACAACAACAACAACAACAACATGACAGGAATCACTTTGCAACCATTTTGCTGTTGTTCAGAGGTGAGGCAACATTCTGTTGGGAAAAGCATCAGAGTGGCTGCCCTTTTGATTTGTTTTCCCCACATGAAGCCCTCTTCTAAGGTGCTTTCAGCATGCAAGGAAATTTAAACTGGCTGCCATAAAACTGACAGCCTCCTTTGGCATACTCTGAAAGCACCATTATAGGTATCTACAGACCCCCCCCCCAACAACAACAACAACAACTTTTATACAGAATGGGCAGAATGTGCTTCCAGTAGCTCATTTTATTTGGGAAGAGCAAGGTTAAATGATCCTCTGAAGAAAGGACAATGATTGTAGCAGGGCTCTTAATATATACAAAATCCCACTGTGGTATTCCATGCAACTCTACTTCTTAAACATGAATGACTATTTTAAAAAAAACCCTTACTACAATTAGATGTATTCACTGTCTTAAAAAAGTAAAGATGTTTTGGAAGCCTCCCCCCACCCCCCCCCCCCAAAAAAAATAAAGGCTTCAAAAAGGCTTGAAAGATGGGGAACAGACTGGAGGCTAATTGTGTAATCCTATGCAAGTCTAAGGGTACATCTATACTATAGAAATAATGCAGTTTGATAGCACTTTGCAGCTCTGTCCTATGGAACCCTGGGTATTACAAGGTCTTTCCCCTTCTGTGCCAAAGACTACTGATGCCTCACAAAACTACAAATCCAAGGAATCTGTAGGATTGAGCGATAACAGTTAAAATAGTAGCATTATTTCTACAGTGTAAAATCCAGGATATTTTCTGAAATGAAAGGTAGCAGAGGACCATTTCCACAAAAGTATTTTTCCTTAAATTATTGGAACATTTTTCCGAGAGCACTGTTTCTCCCCACATTTGGTTTGAATATGCATTTCCCCCCAAAAATATAGTTATATTGTGATATATTTGACCTATTGAGAAGCAGATAACCCAGCAGAGAGCTGAATTCCAATCTATATGTTAGCTTGAGCGGGATAGAGCAGGTCATTTCATGTCATAATTCACAAGAACTGAATTGCTCAAACACACCTACTGAGGATTTGCCTCTCTATTATTTGCATCTTGATAAGCATTAATAATTCTGATGCATGTCTACATTTGGTGCATTTGGGTTACTGGATCAAACACTCATGCATCAGCAGGATTCACTGTTAATGGAGATATCCTATTATACTTCTATGTGTGACTGCTCTTTCATTCGTCATTTTCCCCACAAAACACATTACAAATGAATGGACCCACTTAAGGAAGCCATGACTCTGAGTTTGCAAGAGTTAAGCAGGATGGTTGATGATAGGGTGACTTGGAGGTATCTCATTCATTGGCTTGCCACAACTCAAAGTTGACTTGGGCCTCGTTCCCACTTATGGAAAAATCACTTTCTGATCTGAATTGATGGATCAATTCAACATCAGATCGTAGTTCCCACTACATTTGCCCTGATCGCATTTTCTGGCATGGAATCAAGTCAAAATAACCCACTTGTGGTTCCCATTCAGAAATGAATTGGTTCTGTTTAAACTGGTTCCTGAAGGAGATAACCCACGTGTGGTTCACTCTGGGAAATGAATCGATTTAAATAGAATCAGGACATCCATTTCTGCATTACTGCATGTTATAATAAACTGATTTTGATCCACATCAGGCTCCTATTTGTGCTGAAGCAATTCATTTAAAACCGAATTGTGAAACTGAATCTGATTAAGTTCTGGTTCCCACTTGCGCAGATTCAATTTGGTTGAAAAGAAGCAGAAAAAAATCACCATAAAAAGACGTGGGTTAAAAGGGTCTACAGCATGCCCCCCCCCTTTCAGCATCGTTTCAGCAATTTGGATTAAGTGGGAACCATGCTTGTTTAAATTGGTTTAAGCTGAATCACGATCCGGTTTAAAAGGCAGTGGGAATGAAGCCCAAATGGTAGTTAACAACAACAAGGCACAACTATTTACAACAGAGAGAGGGTATACCTGCCCACTATTAGGTGTCATAGGTAAGCAGCCTGTCAGAAGAAACAAAGAATCACATTTCTAATTCAGCACCACAAATATGGCTGAATACACAGATATATGACCAATGATTTCAAGGGTGGGGGGAGGTGACAGCTAAATAAACCTGGATGTATGCATAACAAATAGAAGGAGGAGCAAATTAGAAAGTAAGGGTACATATACCAGGAGCCAGTGTTTTGTGGGGGGAAATGATAAAGGCTGTAGCTCATGAGAGATTAGATAGATAGATAGATAGATAGATAGATGATAGATAAGGCTGTAGCTCAGAATAATCTTAGGCCTGAAAAAAGATTTTTAAAAAACAACAACACATGGTTTTATAGCTACATTGAAAGCAAAAGAAAGAACAAGTAAATGTAGGTTCAGTGCTTGGATGAAGAAGTGTTAATGGATGACAGGGAAAAGGTGAAAACTGCTCAACATCTAATTTGCCTTTGCTTTCTTTATAAGTGGTGCTCAACCTTATGATAACAAAATAAATGATACAGTAAAGTGGTGTAGGATGAGGTGGGGCTGCAGCCCAAGATAGGTGACAAAGTGATTTAAATGAATGCAGATTCCCAGGGACAGATAAGTTGTACCTCAAAATACCATTGGAACTTGCAGATGTAATCATAACCTCTTTCTGCAATATTTCAGAATTCTTGGAGAACATATGAGGACCCTGCAAACTGGAGGAAGCAATCCAAGTTCCAAGAAGAAGAAAAAGGAAGACATGGATGACTTGACACTGGTACAAGGAAAAAGTTCCAAAACAGATCTAAGTGGCCTCTGACGAGTTAGAAAAAGATATTATGCAGAGCAAGGCAGTGACAGGCCACCTCTGAATATTCTTTGTGAATGAAATTCATGGTGTTGTCATACATCAACAGGTGACTTGAAGCCACATACACACAAGATCCACCCCCACCCCTGCCGGTCATTCTAGAGACTAGACTAATTTTCTTCCCACCCCCTGACAGAATTACATATTTTGAAGATTAAGACACTACTGAAGATATGGTCTATCTTGAATTCAGTAAGATTTTCAGCAAGGGCTCCCATGATATTTTTGCATAAAAGCAAGTAAAAGGTGGGTTACAATGTTAGGCAGATTTGTACTTGACTGATGTACAGAACAAAAGCATGCTCATCCAAGATTCTTCATTATCCCAAGCAGAAGTCGCCAGAAGGATACTGCAGTGTTCTGTCCTGGGTTTGGAATTGCTCAACATTACTATAAATGACTTGAATGAAGGTGTAGAGGGGAGACTTATCAAATTTCCAGATGACATTAATGCCGCAGAATTTGTTGAGTTTATGGGATTGGAGAGCTGGGCCAAAAATAACCAAATGAATTCCCACACACATAAATATAAGGTACTACATTTGTGCAACAAAAATCAGATGCAAAAACACAGGCTAGATCACTTTGGGCTTCACAGCAAAATATGCCAAAAGGACTTAAGAGTTCTAGTGGCTTGCAAAATAAACACAAACAACAGCATGGCAGCAAAAACCTTCCATACATGCTGGACCACAACTCTCATAATTCTCAAGAAAAGGCTGTGCTGGCTAGAGCAGTTGAGAATTGCACTTCAGGAGGATCAGTTGGGTCCTTCAGCGGTGTGGCTATGTAACAAAATTGGTTGATAAAATTCAGCAGGTAATGCCAACCTTGGTGTGAGAGAAAACTTATTTGGCACTATTTCAAAAGATAGAAGGCCAGTATTCACCTAATAGTTACAGCTATGGGTTTCTATTTCATTACACCCTTACCTCAAGGAGCAAATGGCCCTATGTTCATATGTTCCTCAAGGAACAAAGATTTTCCCTTCCCTGGTTTCATTTTATCTTCAAAAAAAGCCTGAGATATATTAACGTCACCCAAACTCTCAGCTG
Organism: Urosaurus nigricauda; assembly: GCA_034509955.1. Taxonomy (NCBI): domain Eukaryota; kingdom Metazoa; phylum Chordata; class Lepidosauria; order Squamata; family Phrynosomatidae; genus Urosaurus; species Urosaurus nigricauda. The sequence goes on along the minus strand of JAOEGL010000003.1, from coordinate 106,489,684 downwards.
CAATTTTACTGTATTTTCCACACTCACTGTCATCCATCAATTTCTCTTATCAAATTGTGAGATTTTATTTTTAATTTGGAAAGCTCTATACATTTTTCATACATATTCTTCCAGATGTTTGCATTGTTTTGACCAATGTGTCTATATTTTTTTAAACTGTAAACAATTTTAGCTGTTCATATTTTTGAAATGTGCATACAATTGCACACATTTTTGTTTGCTGGATACATCACATAAGGCTCACATATATGAGAAATCTCTGAGGCAAAGTGCACTTTGTCTTGCAATGAGTAACAATATATGCAAAAACGATATTTCAGTCAAGAAACAAAATTTGAAATAAATTCCTTTTGATGTCAAAGAGTAGCTCCTCTCCATCCAATGAATGTTGTGGCTGATAAAGACTTGCTCCAAGTTCCAAACTGCATTTTTAAAACTGTTGTTGGATATTATTAAAGTTGACTCTCATGTTTTAATCATTCTAATTTAACAAAATGCTTCTCATCACTCACAAACATTTATCCCTATGCCTAGAAATAGCTCCCAAATATCCTTGGGAAAAAACTCCCACTAGTAGTGTGCAAGCCCTCATTGAATTCTTGAAAGCTTGAGTATTAGTTACTGCTTGCCGAATAACCAAAGAAGGAATAATAAACCAGGCCATTGAGGACCAAAGAAAACAAACAAACAGAGAAATATATCAACCTGAAACTAATTTGGACTCTTGGATTCCAGACCCAAATTTCCTTCTCTGTCTCTTATCACCAAGTGCTCAGTTATGATGACAGTGAGGATATTTTTTTGAGGAGGTTTTAAAATAAAGAATTTTCTTGATAATGTTGAGACCTGTTTTAAATTGAAATTGTTATCCTTTTATCATGTTTAACTTACTTTGAATGAATGCTCACTGAAGTTTTGTGTTCACAGCTGGGATAATTAACTGATATTACACAGAGAGCCAAAATATGAAGTTAAACATAAACATATTTCATTTCATACCTTAAATAGGTTGGTTGACATTATATACGTGTGTGTGTGTGTGTGTGTGTGTGTACAGTATTACTCACTGCAATGAGATTTTAAATATGTTTCCTTACATCTTGTCTCCCCCTGCTGGTTGTGCAAGAAGGCTTTTCTCCAGCATAAGTCAAAACATCTCCATTAATGGATGCCTGTGATCACCTAGGTCCAAAACACACTGCAGAAATAATCCCGTCTGAGACTACTTTATCTACCCTAGCTCAATGCTAGGGAATACTGGAAACTGTAGTTTATTGTGGCACTACAGCCATCTCTGGCAAAGAAGGATAAATGTCTCACAGAATGGCAGTTCCCAGATTTCCCTAGCATTGACAGTTAAAGCGATCTCAAACTGGATTATTTCTGCAGTGTGTTTTCAATCCTAGTTAAGCAACCCTCTTCAGTGACACTCTTGCTGGAGCAAAGTTGTAAATTGTTATCATCTTGTTATCAAATTACAACTCCCAGCAATTCTTATCATTGGTTGTGCTGGTTAACACTAATGGACTTACAGTTCATCAAGAAAAGGACATTTGTGTCATTCTTACCCCTTTCTAGATATTTTCGACTTGGTGTCATTGATTACCATTGGTTAGGGCTAATGGGAGTTGTAGCCCAAAAGCTATGGAGAACTCAGTGTGAAGAAAGGCTGAATAGTACTTGGAAAATAACAGGTCTCCTTAGGGGTCATCCTGAAAATGGCCTCTTTATGTGCCTAGAAGCACATGTTTCTAGGATGACCTTGCGAAGAGCATGGAAATACATTAGAACATTCTGAAACTAGGAGACAGATACTGCATTTTAGCTGCAACAGGGGAACGCTAAAGAGGAAACCAAAAGACTGAAACCTAACTCTAGGTAAAACCTCTTTTAAATCGGGACTGCATGTGGCGTGTTTTACCTAAATAGCATCTAAATCATTCCAGCAACACAGGGACTTCTTGGGAAATTCACAGTTCTTTGATAAAGAAAGGAGTGGGTAGACTCACAGGACAAAGACAAACTGGATCTCAAAGAAATTTATTTTGTGTTGCTAATGGAGTTTGCATTTTACTTCCTGGACTTTATGACTCTTTGTCTCTCAGAACCCATGTGGCCATAAAAGAAGAATGATCTCTTTCTACATGGATATCATGTAAGATGCCCTATCAGTTTAACTGATAACAACTATAGCAACATCTTGACAAAATGTAGTCATGTGACTCCAACACTGCCAATTTTCTCTCTTTCTTTCTCCTATATTGCTATTTTGTGAATTTTGAATGTTACTGCACTTTGCTATATGGCCAACAAGGCTACTCCTGGATATGCTTTAAAACTGAGTGATTCCAAATAACTAGCAGGGATTGATAAGGAATGCCACAAACAAGTGGAAGCTAGTTTGCTCTTTGGGGCTTTCCTCTACTCCTTGGTAAATTACATAGTGTATATACAGGGATTTACTATTTTGGATTACTGTATCCAAAGTAGCAAGAGTACCCTCTGACTTAGGAGTTTTTTGCATCACTAAAAAACCTGGCTTACCTTTTCCATTTTGAATTCTAATTCAGGATGCATCCAGGTATTATCGCATGCATTTTGCTGCTGATGCCACTGGCTGGGTGAATGTCAGGTAACGTCTGGCTAGAAGCCGCACTCAGGTGGCCAATTTGCAAAGCCGGGAACAATGCGATAAACTCTTTCATTACTAGCTTTCTGACTGAGGCCTTGTTGTTAACTGCCTATAGCATGGATGCCACTGACACCAGTGGTCTTTTTGTAGTTATGTGTATCTTTTAACCTCCCCAGTGCTGTACTTAGGAAAGAACACATGCAAAATAGTGATGCAGTTCTTCACTAATTTTCTTTTTAAAAGAAATAATTTTAGTAATTTTCTTCCCACTGCAAGGAAACCTTTAAAAACTACACAGTTTTTAAAGACTGTTCAAAATACAGGATTTATTCTTTACAAAATTCACACATAGTGTTTTCACATAGAAAAAAGCTTTCTTCTGTAATGGTGATGTACAGGAAATAGCATTTCCTGCACAAAAAACAATATTTTTGTGCAGAGAAACTGTTTTCTGTATAGAAAGTGCCATTTCTTGTCAAAACCTCTTTGTCTTTTAAGCAAAATATGCACTTATGAATTTTGTATAGAATAACAACTGCAATGATTCTTGTCAGTCCAGAATTCTTGTCAGTCTCTTGACACTTGAAAAAATGTGTTTTGATAACATCAGCTAGTAATTTCCCTCTTTTTTGTTATATTATTTTGTGTAATATGTTTGTTTGTGTGTATTTTGTAGGTGTAGTTTTCTGTGTGTGTGTGTGTGTGTGTATAATTTATGTATTAATAAAAAGGTGGGACTTTTTTTAAAAAAAGAGAGAAAATTTTTTGGCCATTTAAAAATATTCTTTCCATCTCCAATGTACTGCATGCACTTATTTATTAAGGACAGCCAGAATTCATAAAGTTTTCTGGTTAAGGAGTTTGTCAGTTGGCATCTCAACAAACAGTTGGAGCCACCACCACTAATAGAGCTTCAGATTACAGTTTCAGAACACTATTTTACAAGGGTTCTGTTTAACAGAAATCATCCATTTAGTCTCACAATCTTGTACAAAAGGAAAACATTTTGTCTCAACACGCTGCACAGACTATTTTGATTCATCAGGACTGTAATGTCTATTGTAAGAACTCTTGCTTCAGTGTGACCAAAGATAGGCCTCATCCTATTAGATTAGGGATCTGGTGCATTTGACTAATGGCTCAACATGGCAACATGGAGAAGTGATAATATTGCATCATTGATCTATGACTCATGATGTGTAAGTTCACCATGAAATGTGGCTAGAAAACATAACTTGGCAGAAGAGCTTTTGACAATGAACTTCATGGAGGAAGGAGCAAAATGCTAGCCTTCGTAATATATACTAGTGCATTCATTAATGAGAGAATGGACTGGCAAGATCTTCCTGTTTCTATTTTCTGAGAACTGTGGGAAGCCAAAGCCAATCTGGAGGACCGAGCAAACCCAGCTGGATATGGTTAGAAAGGAAACCAGAAAACTCAGCTGGCTGTAGTTAGTTTTGAACTTCCAGTTGCATGCAGGAAGGGGCACTGAAGAAAGGAGATCATGATATCTTTAGCTCGTTTTATTACAATAGTCTTGAATAAGAAAAAAGCCTTCAAGCTTTTTTAATTATTATTCTGCACTAATAGGAATAGCTGCTAAATGATGGGGATGTGTAAGAGGAGAAGGGAATGAAGTAGGATTGGTCACATGTTATTTCATACTTCGGTGACCTGCAGCACTCCAGATATTTTTGAACCTTAATTCCCATCAGTATTGGTCAGCCTGCCAATAGAGAAATATGATGGAAGTTGCAATTCAACAATGTATGAAGAATTACAGGTTTCCTCTCTAGAGAACATAGTTTAGACTGAGTAGAGTCTACCATACTGTACCTATTGGGTTTAAAAGGAAATGGAATGCAGCCTTCAATCCAAGCGTTTCTTTCCTAAAATTGTTAATAATACCTCCCTTCAGTCTACTTTTAATGGCTTTCCTCATTAATTCAAGCATGAATTCATAGTGTGCAAATGCATGGGCATTTAAAACTAGGATGTATTTACTAAGCAGCATATACCATATACTGTTTTATGGTATAAGGTGTTGTAAGACACCTTGAGCATTATTCTGCATGTAGAAAGTAAAGGAAACACTCTTTGAACATCATACATGAATGGAAGGAGGATAGGGTTGCCATAATTTTCTTCCACAAAACTGGGACAAAATGTAGGGACAAAATGTATGACCTTCAAGAAAAATGGCAGACACAACCAAGTAAAAGCCAAAAACATTAATAAAACTATGTATATATACAAACACACACACACACATTCATGCTTCTTAGTCATGTTTATACTGGAGATTTTGACATTCTCCCCGTTCAGAAGGTTGAGATGTAGCTTTGTGTGGTTTGTGTGTTGGACTAGGACTTGGTAATTATCTGCCGGAATTTTGGAAATTTACTTGGCCATGGAAACCTGATGGGTGACCTTGGGCTTGCTGTCCTTCCACTGTGAGGTTGAAAATTGTCCTGTTCCATCAAGCTTTTGAAAAGTGATTACAAAAGCTTTTAATATTGTTCTGTTCTTTGTTGTTGTTGAATTGTGCCTTCAGATCATTTCTGGCTTATGAAGACCCTAAGGTGGTGAAAGTATCATGGAGTTTTCTTGGCAAGATTTGTTCAGTGGAGGTTTGCTCTTGCCTTCCCCTGAGGCTAAGAGTGTGTGACTTGCCCAAGGTCAACCAGTGGGTTTCATGGCCAAGCTACAAATTGAACCCTGGTTTCCTGAGTCGTAGTCCAACACTCAAACCACTACACCATGTTGACTCTCAGATATTCCACAGATGTTATTATTTTTAATGAATATGTTTACATAATATAATTATATTTTAATAAAACTATCTTTAATAATAGTATGTTCTGTATCCCTTTATGAGCCCCTTAGAGCTCTATTATCATCTGGAGAGGCCCTTATCTCTGTCCCATTAACTTTTCAGGCTCACTTGGTAGGGACGAGCTATTCCAGACATTGGACCTCCCTGGAATGGGGGAAGATGACCCCATCCTTGCTCTCCTTCTGTCATCAAATCAAAACATTTGTACATGGTTAGGTTTTCAAAATCTGAGGCAGTGTGATTTTAATGCTTTGTGGCTCTCTTTCAGTGGTTTGTATATGGTCTTTTAGAGGGTCATCATGGTCTAGTGGTTCATTGGACTAAGACCCAGGAGACCAGGGATTAAATCCCCATTTGACCATGGAAACCCACTGGGAAGGTCACACTCTCTCAGCCTCAGATTGGGGCAATGGTAAACTCCCTATGAATATATTTTGTGGGGGGGGGACCCTAATGCTGGTTTTGCCTTAGGGTCACTATAAGTTGGAAATGACTAGAAGGCAACAATAGCAACATGGTATTTTTTAAGAATTGTAATACAGTCCGCCCTTGCCATACGCAGGGTATATGTTCTGCCCCCCCCCCTCATGTAAGGGAAATTTTGTGTATGCTGGTGTTTCATTTATTTGAATGGCAGTGGGCTTTGTCTCTCACCACTCATTGTCCTCATAAGCTTGAATCTGCATACAGCAGGGAGTGTATGTCGATGGCAGATTGTACTTTTAGTTTAATTTTTCAAACTTTATAAATTGTTTCATTATTTTTAAATAACTCTTATATTTATATGTTTATTAATGGCTTGCTATAGTCTTAATCTGTATTGTTTTTAAATATATTGTTCACTGCCTTGAGTCTCATTATTGAAAGAAAGACAGGCTATGAATGAATGAATGTAACTTCTTGTATGTTTTCCCCTTCCTCTCTTGAATCCCAGCTAAGGAGAAACAGATGTACATGAGGATGAGGATGATAACAATTATTATTTTTATTATAATTTCTTGCTGTGTGCCTTCAAGTCATTTCTGATTTGTGGCAACACCAAGGCAAATTTATCATGCGATTTTCTTGGCAAAATGTGTTCAGCGGAGGTTTGCCATTGCCTTCTCCCAAGTCTGAGAGCATGTCATTTGCCTAAGGTCACCCAGTGGGTTTCATAGCCAAGTGGGGAATCAAACCCTGATCTCCAGAGTCATAGTCTAACATTCAAATACTATGACACTATTATTATTTCTATAAAGTGTGACTTCATGAAACTGTGCACAATGGAAAAACTATGTATAGTGCATAGTAGTATATTTGAATGACAAGCCATGGATTAGTAAACCTTCAGTAATTCACACTCACCATATTGTGTGTGCATATACCATATACATGCATGTGTGTGTATTCACCTTCCTACAAGGAATCCTTTTTTAAATTTACACAGCAACTTAAGAGGACTTGCATTGGCAAGGGAAAATCTTTGCATAAAGCAAACATATATGAAACCAAGGATGTATAATTTCCTGTACGACATCAGCATGTGTGGGCCTACATTAAATTGCTGTTTTTGTTAAATGCCACCTTAGCTACTGAGCAACTCTTTGGGTACGTTTTCCTTTAATTATTATTTAATTTTGGAGTTATGACTGGCTTTCAGTTAAAGAGGGTACTACTGACAAATTCAATTAAATGAAAATAGAGGACTTAATGGTCCATGCTAATGATTCATTTCATACATAATATTTTATCATTTTTCCATGAAAATCTGTAATGAGTGCTTAGCATGTATTAATAAATGCTTACATTGAAACTACATTTAGTGCAGTGATTAAAATGGCCTGCTGATTATATTTGTTTATGTGTTTTTTTTAAAAACCATTTAAGGTTTCTCTCTAACATTATAACAACATAAGTTTGTGCAGGAACAGATTTTCTGAAGCACACACACAGACACACACAAAGTACAGAAAGTGCCATTTAAAGAAGAAAAATGTAGCACGGGAAGAGAAATTCAGTTGTTTCTTTTCCTGAGCATTCAATTTCTGTAGATCCTGTTCAATTACTTCAGTAACATATTCTATTGTGTTCCAGAGATTTTTCCAACTATCATGTCGTCATGTGCTTTAGAGAGAGGGAGGGAAGGTTAAATTGGTAAGAACAGTTCATAAACTTAAGAGTATCCTAGCTTATGCAGGAAGACTCTTTTCTGCTTTAGCAAAACCACCACTGGACACAAGCTTAAAAAAAAGAGTGTGGTATGTATGTATGGAACATTATTAACACCACACTTCATTTGCTGTTCTCATCCTCTAGAAGCATGTAATCATTCTGAGTTGCATCCCAAAGTGAAGCCAATGGGTTTCCCACCAGCGTCAGAGGAACATTTCATGAGAACATGTTGGATGGCTTTCTTGATGGTTGCTCCCAGGCTATGGAACCCTTTCACGTGGGGTGCCATGTTTATCCCTCTCTGCTATATTTCCTCAGGGAGACAATTTAATTTTTAATCATGTAGATAGGCTTTCAGTAATTAACTAGTTATTAAATAAGTGGCCTTTTTTAAAAGATAGGTTTATATTGTTTGAGGGTACATTTTTTATTTTAATTTCTATGTTTCGAATGCCATTAAACTGTTCTAAATGAACACTGTTTTAAATAGGGTAGGGTTTTTTTTAATACTTGCATTATAATGATTGTCAGCTATGTTGTTTTAAGCTCTGCTGTGAGCTGCCTGAGTTTTATATTGGAAGAAAGGCCACCTCCCTCTGTGTGTGTGCCCGCCTCATCTTTAACACCTGCATGGCAGATAGGTATAATGTGTTTCTCTCCATGCTGGGAATAACTATACACCTTTTGAACTGTGAAGGTACAAATGCATGATAACTTTGTTCCATTTCATTTTTGAAGATTTTACCAAACTTTTCCAATCACATGTTTGTGATGAGAAGCACTTAGGGTTTTAATTAAAACAAACAAAGAAACAAAAAACCTTGGATGCTTTCACTATGCATTTTCCACATACCTAAATGGGTATATGACTAGATAAGAGGCTCAAGAGAAATAGGAGAAATGATGACGGATAATGAGATAGCAGAAATGATAAAGGACATCTATATTGGGATTAATTATAACCCATAAAACTAATGTTTTACCCACCTCACATGGTTGTTCTGGAGATAACATTATCGCAAAACTTACCCTGAGCATTTAAGGAGGAAGTTTGGGATATCATGCTATCAATGCATTTTTCTGGAAGTTGGCTGAAGGTTCTTCTGTAGAGTAAAGGAAGAAATCTGTGTGTGTGTGTGATACCAAGGCTAGGATCCAAAGAATAAGGCTATGTGTGCATACACATCTCTCCCACGCACACAGCTGGGGCTTTGCATTCATCTTTCTTTGCAGCAGTCCTCACTACTGAACAGGGAAGCTGCTTTTTTAACTGAACAGTAGCATGTCTGTTTGGCTAGAGGAACTGCTGCTACAGGGAAGAGTGAAAGTCAAATTCCAGCTGTGCATAAGGGAGAGAAGCATGTCGACACACATCCATTCATCAGATCCTGCCCAAGGCAAAATATTGCAGGGTCCTGTAGTATGCAGTTCTACTATATTCATTTTAATTTAGATAATGCCTTAATTTATTTTTAACATTAGTTCAATGTGCAAAGTACTTGCTAACCCTGGCGTAGAATAATATTCAAATTGCATTGTCAACAAAAACATTAAAATTGGACCTGTATCTTTCATTCATAAATGCAATATTTTCTGAAGCTAATCCTAAACCTAACTTCTCCCTTTTGCTCTGTGGCTAAGTCTACTAAGTCTAAATTTGTGATGGCCACCTGTGAAATCTGCATGATGTACCAGATGCAACATATTTACCACCGTATCATATATTAAATGGTATGTTATTATTAAAACTAGAGTGAACAGAATTCTCAGGCACCTTCCCTTGAGATGCTCAATGGATAGAGCTGTTCCCAGCATGGAGAGGATCATGCTGTATCTGCCTGTATGTTACTGTTAGTGTGGAGACTGTTGTGCATGTTGGGGCAGGGATGGCATCCTACATCAGCACTACTGACTGAAAACACAAGCATTCAAAACCAGACTTCTAAATGCTATATTCACAACCTCTAGCCCAGATGGGCAAATCTCTTTTGCTGTATTCACAATGCAGAAATAAGCTGGTTTGACATCCCGTTAACTTCCATGGCTCAATGCTATAGAAAGTTATGTAATTCTGGGAACTGTAGTGTATTGTAGCACCAGAGTAGAGCACCATAATCATTAAAAAAATACTACTATTTTAAAAACATGCTATGGTATGCCTTTGAGTTTCAAGTACACTTGAAATGTACTGTAACATTTTTAATAAAAACTTTAAAAAAACCATACATACACACAAGGGGAGGGATGAAACATACCACTCAGGTTCTTTCCTTTGCTTTTATGAAGGTATGTCTGAATTTTGGCACCAGCTGCTTATTGTGTGATTGTATGGAGACTAGGGGTTCATCTATGGACAGCATTACATGTTCTTCTTCCTAAAGCAACTCAGAAACTTTTGCGGAGTGGGGGGGATGCAGCCAGGAGTACATTCTAACACCAGCATTTTACCACATTGCCAGAGGCTGCAGCTAAGTGCCAGTCTAAACTAAACCTTTAATGGTGTTGATGTGGTTACAAAAATCTAAGGCTGGCTACAGCCGCTCAGCAAAATAAGGTGATCTGGTGTACCACTTCATACTGCAGGTGGGGAGGGGATAGTATTTCTGAATGCAGACATGTGTTCTAAGAAAACAAATAAACACAACTCCCTTCCTGTGAAAGGCAGGCCCTCAGGGAGAGAGGTTCTAATGCTGCCCTCACTTAGTTCCCTTCAGATTGCAAATCTAGCCTCCCCAAAGACATGTAAGGAGAGGGGCAAAACTCTGTCTCTTATTCTTACTTCATCTTGCAAGACTTGTTTTTTAATGCTTCCACAGAAATAGTGTACCTTTCTCCTAAACTATGCATTTTTTCACCATTTCCCTCACTGATCAAACTGTATGCACTATTTTCAAATGTTTCGACTTGCACATGTTTTCCCAAACATATACAAGAGGTTATATACTATTTCACACTCTTTTTTTTTCTGAAACACTTCAAATGCAATTGGAAACCTTGAAACTTCTGAGGCAAGATGCATTGTCTCCCATTCCCAGACTAGAAGAAAGTTATGGATATTTGTGTAAGGAAAGGAGAATCCAGTGAATTTCTTTCCTCTCCTGAAGATAGATAAGATAGAGAGTTGATCTTGCGCCATCCCCCATCCCTACATCAGCCCAGCTTTACAGCTTGCCTTTCTACTCCAGTGAATCTGTAGCCAGAAAACAATCACAATAACATTTGTCAAGAACGGTGCCTCTCTGTGCTGCTGACCACCTATAAAGGAGGCTTGTGTCTTCCCGGAGGATTGGCTCTCTGCATTTGGAGCCAATGTGTTTCTGCATCGTTTGTGCTGGACAATGTTGTACAATCAGGTTCAAAACGTGGGGCCGCTCAGCACTGTCGCACATGTGCAGCCTCAAAGAGCCAAAAGAAAATGGGACAAGGCAGGGGTCAGTGACAAGTGGCCATGCACGGATGGTGTATGGGTGAAGTGGGGTGGAACAAGGGCAATAGAAACGATGGGATTTTTGTTTTCCCAGGCTCTGACAGCAGTATCAGGAAGACGCTCTTTTTCTGTTACCCACAGTTTGCTATGCACCCTGCCTTTTGGTGAAAGGGAAGAACAACCACAGCCATAAAAGGCTGAGTGCAGCTCAGTTACAGACCTAAGGGCAACATGTGCTCAGTAAAAGAGGGCATAAGAAACCCTAAACCTGTTGGTTAATGCTTCAGACAATCATAGGCTTGGTATTGGTTGTGGCCGGGTGGGTTTTTTTTTGGGGGGGGGGGGTTAGAAACAACTATGTGAGTTGTTTGTCTCCTTCCCTCCCTGATCAGAGAATTACAGCACAAACCTGTCTATGGTTATTCCTATTTAAATCCTGCTGAGTTGAATGGGCCTTGTTCCCTGCTACATGCGTTTGAGATTGTAGCCTAAAAGAAAAATATAGGAAGAATGTTCTTCAACATCAAGCTAACCATGTTTGTGCATGCATCCCTAGTTGGATGGCCATAATCCAGTTCACATTTTGGGAGCAAGTCCCATTGAACTTGTTGATGTTTACTCAAATTGTCACAGATTCAGCATGGAAGAGGCTGCATTGTATTCACTGAGAAACACATTTCTGTCTATCTTTAGCTAATGAGCACATGTGGAATGAAAATCATAGGGAAGTATCAGAAATAGCTGGACTATACAAATGAAATGTATTCATAAAATTCCTTTGACTCTGCCACATCTTTGAATCTATGTCTCTCTGCTTTGTAACAAGTTGCATTTTTTTTCTTTACATTTTTTTAAAAGTATGTACAAAGACGAAAGAGCAGATTGCAAACCAGGTGAATTACATGCCTGTTTACAGATGTGTTTCCCATAAACTATGTATCATTTGCTAAACTATTCCCCAAAGAAATATGTACCGACTTTTTAAAAACAACAACAAAAACAACAAATAGATCTGATGACAATCTGTTGACATTTTTTTTTAAAAAAAAAATTCTTTTAGAAGTTGAAGGGTATTTCATCTGCTTTATCTACCAAGATTAGTTTTTTTTAAACTTCAGCTATAGCTCTCACATCACAATCCAATTCCTTCCTTTTGTACTTTATTGCTTTAATGCTCATCAACTATATTATTTGATTTGATGATATCATGGCAATTAAGAGGAGTACAATCCCAATAAATTTGTATGGATGTTAAACCATTTTGTGGGGAGGGAGGTTAGCTTGGGGATACAATTTGCTTTGAAAGCATTATCTGAGAGAATGACTTAAAAAGTTAAAAATTATGTTCACATTGTAGTTAAAAATCTGGCAGTGCTACATGTTCTTTTGTATGAATACATATGAGATACATAAATTCTAGTAATTTCAGTAACTTCAAAATGAAAGTTTCATTGGAATACATTTTTAAAAATCAGCATTGCTTTTTGGTGTGTGGAGGTATTTTGTCTTCTTCAGTATTTCCAGTGGTATGATAATAATGTGCCAGATTTCCTTGAAAATTTAGAAGAGAGATAAAAGATATACAACTTATTCTCTGTGATTATACGGTAGGAAGATGGGGGGGGGGGCTTTCATCTAATCTAATCTAATCTAATCTAATCTACTATTTATTTATTTAGCTATTTCAATAACAGTCCCCAGTACCACATGGCAAATCATTTTTGAAACAGAGGAAATTTTCAGTTTTGGGATATAACCCTGGTGTGTGTGTGTGTGCACGCGCATGTGCATGTGCGTGCATGCATACTATTAAAAGAAAATAAATTCCCACCTTATGTATTTGTGCATGTGCATTCGTGTTGACTGTTGACTTATGGTGATCCCATGAACCTCACCGGGTTTCCTTGGGCAAGGAGAACTCAGTGGAAGTTTTGCCAGTTTCTTCCTCTGAAATATTGCCCACTGCACCTGGTATTCTTTGGCAGTCTCCCATGCAAGTACTAACCAGGTCTGACCCTGCTTAGCTTCCAAGATTAGGTGGGATGTGGTGACTTTAGGGTTTTGGGGCAGAATAAATTCCCACTACCTACATTCAAAATAGTTCACTGGATCTTAACCCAGAAGATTGTAGTGTACAGTAGCAAAAGGTCACCATATGTGTTGGCATCTTAGAGCAGAGGTGACATTCTGTGCTCTTCCAGATGTAGAGCTATAACTACTATCAGCCTTAGCCATGACTATTGTGGCAGGAACTGATGGGTGTCCAGAAACTTCTGGAAGCAAGAGGTTTTCCATTCATGCCTTAAAAGCTATTATAGAAAACATATATGTGTGTGTATACACACACACGTATACACACACACACTTTTGGATACTGATCAACAAAATTACAAGGGATATTGGCATCTCCATGCCCAGTAATTAAATCTTGGTGAAAACTTGTTAGGCATGAAATATTCTCATTGGATCATAGAATCATAGAGTTGGAAGAGACCACAAGGGCCATCCAGTCCAACCCCCTGCCATCCAGGAACTCCCAATCAAAGCATCACTGACAGATGGCCATCCAGCCTCTGTTTAAAGACCACTAAGGAAGGAGACTCCACCACACTCCGAGGGAGTGATCCACTGTCGAACAGCCTTTACTGTCAGGAAGTTTCTCCTAATGTTGAGGTGGAATCTCTTTTCCTGTAATTTATATCCATTGTTCCGTGTCCTCTGAGCAGCAGAAAACAAGCTTGCTCCCTCCTCAATATGGCATCCCTTCAAATATTTAAACAGGGCTATCATATCATAGGATGATGCTACGGAGATTGTCACATGGAGAAAAGCATGTCCTTGTCCTGTTCTTTCCCCGTCCTTATTGTGTGACTGGCAGAAGACTTTCAAATGACGTCACGCTTATCCAGACATCATCCAATCCATGGAGCTTACTGCACAGGGCTCAGGCACATTCCCAAAACGATCCAACAGGGGAATGGAAAGAGTGGGAGATGCATTTCATCACACACCCTCACTCATTTCGTGCCCCCTCCGTTCCATTCCCAATCTGTCCCAGAGGAGGGGATTTTGTAGAACTGTTCTGAACAGTTCTACAAATTCCCCTCCTCCAGAACGGATGTGTTGTTGTTGTTGTTGTTGTTGTTGTTGTTGTGTGTCTTCTAATTGTTTCTGACTCATGGTGAACCTAAGGCAAATTTGTCACAGGGTTTTCTTGGCAAGATTTGTTCAGAGAGAATTTGACTTTACCTTTCTCTGAGGCTGAGAGAGTACCTTGCCCAAGGTCAGCCGGTGGGTTTCCATGGTTGAGCAGATAGTTAGACTTTGCTCTCCAGAGTCATAGTCCAATGCACAAACTATTACACCACAATGTCTGCTGTATTCAAACAAATGCAGATTTGTTTGCTCTTAAGGCTCTAAGGCCACATGAAATAATAGCCTGAGGTGTCTGTTAGAAACTCAAGAGGGATGCCACCAGGGATGTTTCAGCAATTGAGGCACCACTACAGAGAAAGCTCTAACATATGCCCTTACCAACTTACCTTTTCAATGTGAAGAGGCACACAACAGGGCCTCCAATGAGGATCTTAAATTTCAGGCAGGTTCATCCTGCCAACAACAAAAATAGCAGTAAGATTAGTCATACTTCGGGGATCAATTTGTACTCTCCATTTGTATAATTCAGTATAGTCTTATTACTGTCTTTCTGTACAATTCAATGGAGATTAGTCCCTGATGGCACTAGCCAAGAATATGAGAAGATTCAAACATCTTCTATTGATTCTTCTGAAGCAACAAGTCTTGTTTATAGCAAAAACTATAACCAATATATACTATAGAAATGCTACAATCATTAAGGCTCACAAAAAGCAATTATATTTTTGTGTTATTACATATAAAAATAAGTGAGTGACATTCCACAGGGAGGGTTTTAGCCAAAAGAAATACACCAGTAATGTTATGTGACATGCTGTAGCCACATGTAATACCCACTTGTGCAGCTAATTAATCATCATGATTAATTGTACCCCAAACAGGAACAGAATACCTGAGTAAACCAAAATTGCTTGGTCACACTATAAAGGTCTACAAAGCATGTGTGTGTGTGTGAACGATAAGGATCACTGCTCAGGCAGGTTGCAAAGCTTGAGAAAAGCAGTAGTTATCCAGCAAAAATGCTTTTGGCAACTATTGACCTTTGAGTTCCCAACCTAAAGGATATATAAACACTGCAGTGTTTTCTGGCAGGTTTTCCCTGATAACCTGCTGGAAGAGGCACAGAATATCCTGAAGCCATTTTGCATGCACAATTTAACAATTATGTGGTCAGGGCAGGGACGATTCTGTTAAGCTGCTGGGCTCTAGCTGCAGATGTTTGGAGCCTTTACACATCGACAAAAGGAAGAGAAATCCTTTTCCTGTACTATGAATATCACAACTAACCAAACATGGCCTCAGCCTTTTTAAAATCTAAGGCTAAATTGGAGAAGACAAGAAAGATAAGAAGACCAAAAAAGATTTGTGGATATGGTGGATGCCAAAGGAACCAGATGAACAGAACTCTTCAGCTAAAAAGATTACATTGTGTGCATTTTCATTCACAGCTATTCTTCACTGCAACACACTGGTTGCTCCTGTGTATTATACACAGGGTCTCCCATGCATTCATGCTGTATTTATGAATGGAGCATCAATGTGGTGGGGAATTATTGTTGCATATAATTATGATCCTCCCAGTTCATGTGAGAATCACTCTTTGACAAAGCAGGGGATCAGAATGCTCCAGAATTATGACTTGCACCACAGTAATTATAACAGTGAAGACAGTAACACCCCTGTGAATCCCATTAAGTACTCACCAGAGAAAGTTGGAGAGCCACTGAAATCAAAAAAGGATCTGAGCATAGAGTATCAATGACTTCATTGGTACTTAACCATGACTCACATGTGTTTGTTTCAACAGAACAGCCTGCATAATTTCACAAGCAGTCTGTGGACAAGATGCAATTTGACAGTTGCACATGATGCAGCTCCCTCCTCCACTTTGGTTCATTCACCAAGGAGTAGAAGTTTTTCGTTTGTTTTTTTTTAATATGTAAATAAGACTCCAAACCTTTACACCACCAGGCCTATTGCAATTAAAGGGATTTGCTGAGTTTACATGTATAGTCAGAGAACTAAATAGGAAGAGTAGTGCAGCTTCAGTCAAAAATCTTATCCACGGTTTGGTTACCTTCACTTTATTGACCCATCTCTAAGGTTATGCGATTACAGTGGGCCCTTGGTATCTCCTGGGGCTTGGTTCCAAAATCCCACTTAGGTACCCAAATCTATGGATGCTCAAGTCCCATTATATAATGGCATAGTAAAATGGTGTCTCTTAATGCAAAATGGCAAAATAAATGTTTGCTTTTTTTGTTTTGTTTTGTTTTTTTGGAGGGAGGAATATTTTCAAACCATGGATGGCTGAATTGGTGGATGCAGAATCCATGTATACAGAGGACCAACTGTATTTGTAATGTGTATAAACAATGGAAGGGCAAGTAACCTTTGAGTGGCCATCTCTGTACTTGCACATATGGGTTCTGACCCTGTACAATGTAGTGTGCAGAACATTCTAGAGCCAATTAAGGTGAGAACTTTCTCTGATGTGACCCTATAGTTATGGAATACTCCTAGTTTCTTGATTGGTGCCAAACCTGATGTCATCCAACATCCCCCATTGTTTCACCAGAACTGGACAGACATTGAAAGAGATGAGATGAAAGAACAGCCTGTTCCCATACAACACCTATTTTGTGTTTCATGACCAGCCTGTTGTACTTACTAAATACCAAGGGCCGAACATAGATGACCACTCTGTAAAGTTCTGGAATTGGAGTCTCTCATGGAATGCCATACAGGAGAGAATTATCCAAGTAGGCTAGCTACAAAGGAGGTGATGGTAGGTACATCGCAGACATGTCATACTTGGCAAATCTGAGGAGGTTTAGAGGCCCAACAGGATCCATCATAACAATCAGTAACCTAGGAGAGAAACAGAATCACAGAGTATGGTTAACATAGATGCTATGGCCTTTTGAACATCCAGGGAATGTAGGGTGGTCTCCAGTGACAAAGATGGATTTTGCATAAATGGTGGAAGTAAAATATTGCTTCCCAAAGTAGAAAGGTTAGACAGCCTTAGGCAGGCAGAGGACCATGTTATCTTTGATTAAGATGATGTAGAGCTAGTCAACCTGAAGAGCATGCTGTTTGATTTTTGCAAATTCCAACATGAGTTTACATTTCTTGGATGAATAAACAGACTAGAACTTAATTATCCAACAACTTTCACATTCCACAAATAATCTGGCACAGCTCTCAGATGAAAAGGAATAAGAAAATGTTTTGAAATGACAAGATGTTTAAGAAACATTTATCCCTCTTTGGCCATGGGAATTGGGTAATCATGGGCAAGTCACACTCTCTCAGCCTCTTGCCAAGAAAGCCCCAGGATGGGTTCACTTTAAGGTCGCCATAAACCAGAAATGACTTTAAAGGACAGAACTGCAACAACATCTATTTTCAGATAAAATGGTTGCAGATATAATCCTACATGTGTGGAATACATTTGAAGGAAAATACATTTAGAAGCCAGATTTCAATTTTCTGCTGATTTTCAAAACTTTTAGATTAATACAGAAAGAGATCTGAACATACTACTCTGTTCATATTCACGATTTATAGATAAACATATGTGAATCAAGGACAGGAAACAGAAGTGATTTGTCTATCCATATACTATCATCATATAAAAGTATGAGAAGCCTTTGCCCTTGTGGGGGTCTATTAGAGATGCTGAACCGAGGTGATTAGCACCACCAGCTGGTCAATATACACATGATAGATCTGTGTGTGCACTCTCGATTCTGCATCTTTTTTGTCTTTTGCTGAATCTTCTAGGTTTTTTTTTAAAAAAAAAACAGGTTATAACATGATATTTAAGCAGCACTGCAAAAAATGCATAGGCAAAAGCCCTGCATTGTTCAGTCTCAGATGTGCATGCAATCACTGATTAAGGCCATTGTGCTTTGGATACAAATTTAAATTAAGTAGCTAGCATAGAAATCAAGCCAGATCTATGCAGAATTTAGTCCCATGGAGTTCAATGGCATTTACTCCCAGGTAAGTGGATTGCAGCCTACATCCTTTGACTTTGAGACAATTCCTACAATTGTAGAAAGCAGGCTTAAATCTCATTCTGTTAGCAAACTCAGGACACTGTTGACAAGCTAAAGAGCACCCATTCTTCATATAAATAAAACAAAATAAAATGCATACACTTGGGATCCCTCTGTATTTACTTTTACCCTGAGTGTAATAGACAAGTGCTTTCTTCCTCTCCAAAATACGTGCATAAATATACGGTGTAAGTGGTTATATTAGTGTTCTTATCTGTGAGGCTGGAGAGCACTTTTTTCTGCACATGTAAATATTTCTCTAAATGGAAATACAATAGCAAAACCCAGTAAGTGTTCCCTGCAGACTGAAAAGTAATGCAGTAATACCTTAAAAGGCACTTTCCCATTCCCTCCCTTGTTGACTTGAAACCACCTTTGTGGGAAGGCTCAAAGGAGAAATATGACAGAATTCATTTAGTTGTGTTAGGGAAAATTATATATTTACTGTATGTATCGTCTATCTGCAGCTCCAGTTAGTCATACTTACGCCTACACACACACACAAACACACACACAGATAAGTATCTGTATGTATATCCCTCCACATATGCATCTAGCAAATGTTCCACATTTATACCCCTATTGATTCTTAATGACAGTTATTATTTGTCCAATTTTCCTTCTGAGACTTTCCAAGAACTTCAGCTAAGATGTTCATATTTCAGTGCACATAGATCACATGTTCCCTACAAAAAGGCTCAAGATCAGTCCCTGGTATCTACAGATTTTGACTGACTATATGAGGGGTGTCCTCAACACCTTCCTACTTTTCTGCTGTCTAAGTCCACAACATCTGTTCTACTCTTGATCACTTGAGAGTAGGTAGAACTAGTCAGCCTAATCAAGCAGGGATCAACTGTGTTCATCCCAAATCCAAATTAATATGAGTAGAGCTTTCCTTCAGGGTTTCCTTTATACTTGGAGTGTGTTGGGAAAACCTGTAGGATGACCTGGGAAAGGAGGTTAGTGGAAAGATCTAGAGAGGATCTGGTGTCAGTGTGGGTTGAGGAAAGTTGGGGTAGTGAGTGTGAATAGATGTGTATATGTTTGCGTAACAGAATAGTATGGCTGCTGGCTGGATGAATCTGGATGTGTGAAAGCTATGTGCATACAACATAGCAAGAGATAGAGAAAAGAAGATCTTATTAATTTAAGATATTTTTATTCTGTTTTGTCTCCAGTGATTGCTTGGTAATATACATAGATCTCTTCCTCCTCATCTCCACACATAATACAGTTGGCCCTCTGTATCCACAAATTCTTTATCCACAGATCTGAAGCATCCAAGACTGCCCAAAAGGGATGGTCCATAGGCGGCCAGGGAAGCATCAGACCGGGGCCTGGGCTGCCTCACTGGCAGCCCTTGCAGCCCCAATCCACTGCTTCCCCAGGACACAGAGAAGCAGCAAATTGCCACTTCTCTGTGACCTGAAGCGGGGTGCAGCGGGCACCCTGGGCTCCTGCTGCACCCCACCATCCATGATGCTCCTGAGGGGAGAAAGGGGCTGCCGCCGCCCTTTTCCCCTTGGAATCCTTGGCACGGCCATGTGAAGGTTGCACCAAGCATGCAGAAGCCAAGAAGGAGCTCCTTTTTGGAGCTCCTCCTTGCACTGCAGAAAGGGTGCCCTCCTGCAGCGCAGAGGTGTAAGGTGTGTGCCGGTCCATGTGGATGCGGCACACACCTTACGTCCCTGGAATGCCGAGCATGTGGACAGTGCCATCCAAAATGTTGCCATCCATATGTGCTAGGGTTAGCCTGCAGTGCGGATGCACCACATTGAGGCAACCTAGCACTTAACGAGGGAACCTCTTCCTGTCTGTCTGTTTTGGGCCACACATTCCAAAAAGCAAACCTTGCTTTTGCCATTTTATACAAGGAACAGCATTTTACTATGCCATTGTATTTAATAGGACTTGAGCATCCATGGATTTTGGTATCAACGGGGCTTTTGGAACCAAACCTTAGTTGATACCAAGAGTGCAATGCTTAGTCTCTTCCGGCAGGCCTTCCCAGAAAACGACTAATCCCAGCTCTGAAACTATTTATCCCCAGCTCATATTTCCAGTTACTATTTGTCCATACTGATGAAGAACATTGTCTTGCTTTTATACTATGTTTTCTATGATATTGTTTGCATTATTTGAATCTTTTCTAATTTAATCCTTTTTCAAGGGGTGGGAGGTGGGCTTGGACTGTAATGATTTTAAATATGTCTTTGTTTTAACCTGCTGTACCCCGCCTTGATTGCATAGTCAGAGAGGCAGGTTATAAATTTATTACTATTATTATTATTATTATTATTATTATTATTATTTAGTGCATTGCAGAAATAATGTAGTCTTACAGCACTTTAACTGCCATGGATCTATCCTACAGAATCCTGGTATTTGTAGTGTTGTGAAGCACCAGCATGCTTTGGCAGAGAGGGCTAAAGATCTTTAAACTACACAACCCAGGAATACATAGAATGGTGTTACAGAACTTCATGTGGTGTCAAATGGCATTATTTCTAAAGTGTAAGTGCACCCAGAGAGACACTGGACTCTTTCATACAAGGCTAAATTGGAAGTATAATTTAAGGTCAATTCGAATGCAATCATGGGTTTTATGTTATTGCAAATTAACTCTTCGCACGCAAATTCGGGCAAGAGGGAAGCCAATTCGAATGCAATCATGGGTTTTACGTTATTGTGAATTAAAGCTTCGCATGCAAATTCGGGCAGGAGGGGGTTATTTTCGGGTAATGGGAAGTAATTCCGAACGGAGCAGGGGTTCATGTAAATTCGCTAAACAAGCGAATTTACATAAATCCGCATTGGCTCCATTCGGAGTTGGGAGAAATTCCTCCCCGTTTGAAAGAGTCCACTGTCTCCAATCCTCCTTTGAGTTTTCATAGCTCAGTGTGAACTTTAATGTGGATCACCCAAGTCTCAGCCCAACACCCATAATCACTGTATAACAGTGATTCTTAGTTAAGGGGTAATCTAGAAAGGGACCAAATATTCAGTTGGTGAGCACATTCTACAAGAGGAGCGTGTAAGTAATTGGTATTTGAAATATGGAGGGTATGGAAAATTTAGGGGAGCTGAGAAAATGGGAGAAATGGGCAGAGGGAACAGATTTATAGGTGTGATCCTGAGAGAGAGAAATATGCATTTAAAAGAGTGGTCTGAATCCCACTTCTGGCTTGTTCCCTGCTTTAATATTTTGTGATTGGCTGTGCACACCATAGCAGACCTGCTGTGAATGGACATTCCTACTTCACAATGGCCAGTTTTTGACAGTACACACAGGAATCCCCTCTCTAATCCAGGCTGCTCCTCACACCTTACCTCAAACAGCAAACTAGTAGGGAACTGATTCTTCACTAGTCTGCAGCAAAAGGAAGAAGAAGGAAACGGTTGGGCCACTGACTGCAGAAGATGGCAACATGCTAACAGGGGACAGAGAAAAGGCAGAATTATTCAACACCTTCTTTGCTTCAGTCTTCTCAGAACAGGCAAAGGGTGCTCAACCTAAGGATAATGGAGCAGAAGACAGAATAGGGGAATTTCAGCACAGAATAAGTAAAGAGATAGTACAGGAATACTTGGTTAACCTAAATGAATATAAGTCTCCAGGACCAGATGAACTACATCCAAGGGTATTAAAAGAACTGGCAAATGTAATATCGGAACCATTGGCAATAATCTTTGAGAACTCCTGGAGAACAGGAGAAGTCCCAGCAGACTGGAGGAGGGCAAACGTTGTGCCCATCTTCAAAAAGGGAAAAAAAGAGGATCCCAACAATTATCGTCCAGTTAGTCTGACATCAATTCCAGGAAAGATTCTGGAGCAGATCATTAAACAGAGAGTCTGTGAACATTTAGAAGCCAATGCCATAATCACAAAAAGTCAACATGGGTTTCAGAGAAACAAGTCATGCCAAACAAACCTGGTCACTTTTTTTGATAAAATTACCAGCTTGGTAGATGAAGGGAATGCTGTGGACATCTCGATTTCAGTAAGGCCTTTGACAAGGTTCCCCATGACATTCTTTCAAACAAGCTTGTAAAATGTGGGCTAGACAAGTTAACTGTTACATGGATTTGTAATTGGTTGACTGACCGAACCCAAAGGGTGCTCAACGATGGCTCCTTTTCAACCTGGAGAGAAGTGACCAGTGGGGTGCCACAGGGTTCTGTCCTGGGCCCAGTGCTATTCAATGTCTTTATTAATGATTTGGATGACAGAATTGGGGGCATACTTATCAAATTTGCGAATGACACTAAACTAGGAGGTGTAGCTAATACCCCAGTGGACAGGATCAAAATTCAAAATGACCTGAAGAGACTAGAAAGCTGGGCCAATGCTAACAAAATGAAATTCAACACAGAAAAATGTAAGGTACTGCACAGGGAGAAAAAATGAAATGCACAGATATAAAATGGGGGACACCTGGCTAAATGAAACTACGTGTGAAGGGGATCTAGAGTCCAAGTAGACCATAAGTTGAACATGAGTCAACACTGTGATGCAGCAGCTAAAAAGGCTAATGCAATTTTAGGCTGCATCAATAGAAGTATAGTGTCTAGATCAAGGGAAGTAACAGTGCCAATCTATTCTGCTTTGGTCAGGCCCCACCTGGAATACTGTGTCCAGTTCTGGGCACCACAGTTCAAAAAGGATGTGGAGAAACTGGAGCGGGTCCAAAGGAGGGCGACTAAGATGGTGAAGGGTCTGGAAACCATGCCCTATGAGGAACGACTTAGAGAGCTGGGGATGTTTAGCCTGGAGAAGAGAAGGTTAAGAGGTGATATGATAGCTCTGTTTAATTATTTGAAGGGATGTCATAATGAGGAGGGAGCAAGCTTGTTTTCTGCTGCTCCAGAGACTAGAACATGGAACAATGGATGCAAATTGCAGGAAAAGAGATTCCATCTCAACATTAGGAGGAACTTCCTGACAGTAAGGGCTGTTCAACAATGAAACACACTCCCTCGGAGGGTGGTGGAGTCTCCTTCCTTAGAGGTCTTTAAGCAGAGGCTGGATGGCCATCTGTCAGGGATGCTTTGATTTGGAGTTCCTGCATGGCAGGGGGTTGGACTGGATGGCCCTTGTGGTCTCTTCGAACTCTATGATTCTATGATTCTGTGATTCTAGAGTTTTTCTGTAAGGAGGCAGTGAGTAATTTTAGCAGCTTTCTTCTTGTGCGTTCACATGTTCACAGTTCGAGGCTTATTCTGCACAACATTGGAAGATGGCATGTTCGTGTTCTCCCAAGCTTCAAATGCTGCTGTTTAGGCTACATAACAATCCAGACTTCAAGAAGTAGTACTATATGTTATTATTTTGTAGGACTTTATAAAATACCAAATACCTGATGTTTAGAATGTTACTGGGAAGGAAATAAATAGGCTGGGTTAGATTAACAAACCTTTCTTACATCCACATCTTTTTAAAATCCCATGCACTGCCCACTCTCTCCAGCTCTACAGGATACTTAATAAGAAAGGCTTTCCAAATACTGTTATAGATTAACAGCATCCCAGATTACAAAAACCATGCATTTGTTTTGCATCTTGAATTAAAGAAGCTAACCAATAGTCTCAATTATTAGCAGCATAAGTGAATACGTTGTCATTTGCCATCAATCCAGTTTGACTTCTGTTGATCCTATGAATGAGACACTTCCAAGAGCTCCAGCCATTAATAGCAGCTGCTTTAACTCTCCTGGCTCCATCCTATGAAATCCTGGAATTTGTAGTTTCTTGTGGCACCACAGTTCAAGACATAGAAGGCTAAATATTCCACAAAACTACAAATCTCAGATTTCCATAGCATTGAGCCATGGCAGTTAAATTGGTGTCAAACTGCATTCATCCTGCAATGTAGATGCAGCTTGCCCTGCTCAGGTCTTGCAGATTTAGGAGATTACTGCATTAGCTTTGCTGCTGGGATAGACCTGGGATGTAACTTTCTTAAGGCAGATCTTATTGCATTCACCCATTGCTGGGCAGTATGCAGCCCGTATGCAACCTGGGCTTCTCTTGAAGCTTTGCAAGAATGGGATTTTCCCATTCTTGAAAAGATGTGGGGCAAATCCAGATTGCATACAGGCTGCATACTGCCCAGCGATGGGTAAATGAGATAAGATCCGCCTTAAGAAAGTTACATTCTGGGTATATCCTGGCAGTGAAGCTAACGTGATAATCTCTTCAGGGCTGTGGCTTTATTGATTTTCCTACTCTTTTCTGACTTTTGTCTTCTTTACTGAACTTTATTTTCTTTTCAATGACTCATGTCATCCCAATATGTTCAAAGTACAACCGCCATACTTGCAGAGTTCAGGCTTATGTTGCTCTTGCTTATATTTGTGTTTGTGACAGTCCGTGGTGTCCACAGACTTCTCCTCCAGCATCACTTTCAAATGAGCTGATCCTGTCAGCTTTTTTCACTGTCTAGATTTCACAACCATACATAGAAATTGAAATTACTGTGGCATGGATGATTCTCACTTCGGTATTTAATGAGATATGTTTTCAGCCCCTCTGGCTACCATTAAGAAAAAGATCCCAAATAGTTTTGCTGCTCATGTAATAGTACTGTCTGACTACACAATAAGCCAGGATTTCTTTTTCAGTGTTCTGTTTTGGGCCATGAATCTATTTGCTGATCCATATTTACAATAGTTTTATTTGTCATTCAACAGATGTTTGGACAGTTAAAGTCCCCTCTGGGAAAGTGCTGTTTTGTTTTAAACATCTCAGTAGTTCCTCAATGTATATTTTTTCATACTGTCCTGGGGAGTAGTTGCTGGTTGCATTTTTCTCTGTGTTTTTGTGGTAACTTTGATTTACCCACATTATTTTGTGGTTACACTCGGTCTTGTTGCACATTATCTATTGGTCTGTGAATATATTCAGAGAAGCCCATCTTCTTCCTATTATTTGTTTTACCTACTATCCAAAACTGCTCACTGAAATAGGAAATGGGCCTATGGAAAAGGCTTGGAACCATAATAATTTAAGATGGCTATTCATCTCTGATAACACATAAACTGTCCAATTTCTCTCTAATTACTGGATAGCCCTGACTATAAGTCAAGAAATCTATGCCCCAAAATTGACCCTAAAATCCTGGGTCGATTTATATATGGGTCAATAACTGCTAATGCTTAGAAAGCTCTTGTTTTTCTGTGCATGAAAGAGGTTCCCAGTCCGATCTGCAAGCCTTTTCTTCCCACGGAAGAAACTCTCCACTTAACACCACTTGCTTCCCTCCCCAGTCCAATTTCCAAGCCTCCTCTTACCATGGAAGAAACACCTCATTTAACCTGACTTGCTTTCCTCCCCAGTCTGATTTGCAAGTCTCCTTTTCCCATGGAAAAAACATTTTACACCACTTGCTTCCCTTCTCAATCCGATGTTAAAACTTCTCCTCCAGCACCTGGGAATTGGTGTTAGGTGGTTGGGAGAGCAAAGAGAAGGAGAAAGAGGGATGGAAGTGGTATTTCCCCCTTTCCATCCTTCGTTATAATCTCCTATAACTTATTCATGGGTCATATCAAAATCTATGATTTTGAGCCTTGAAACCTTCCCTTGACTTATACATGAGGTTGACTTGCACACGAGTATATATGGTATGTGTTTTCACCCACACAAGAACCTAAGGACAGAGACAGTTCTCAGTACCAGGTGGACATTTTCAAAAGTTGGGGTTGAACTATTGCATGTTTGCTTCTTCTTGAAAACAATTCTTGTGACAATATGAATCAATCCAAGGACCTAGCAGAGCTCATTTAAATATATGCTACTTTCTCCTACATTCTATGTATAAAGGAAGACCTCCATTATACAGAACTCAGCCATTGTTTTCCTCTTGGCTTTGTTTTTCACTAATGAAAGCATTTGACAAAGTGATATAGGAACTAAAATGTTTGATCAGTATTTTGTGACTTCCAAGTTGGCCTAATGAAGGTACTATCAGGGGTATATTTATGGGGGGAAATTCCTCCAAATGTAGAGGGCATCCCCCCCCCACCGCATAAGAATTGTGCCTCCCCGCATGAAAAAGGGCAGTGCAGTAAACTTTTTACTAATATATGTCAATGCCTATAATAATTTAAAGCAGACATTTGTAAAATGTTGTACATGTTTTGGGGTCCTCAAACTCCTCAGAAAAAGAGAGGGGAGGGAAAGAAGGAAAAGAGAGAGGGAAGAGTAATTTCTCCCAGAAGATTGGGAGTGGTTTTCAAAACCAGAAATTGATTTTTGCTGCTGCCAAACCACCACTTACGCATCCTGGTCCCCAAGAGTTAAGTCAAAATATTTCCCCAGAGCTTGTGCAGCCCAGTGTATAGACTTAGACCTTTGAAACATAGTGAACAGAATCCAATGACACACTAAAACTGTTTCACCAGTGAAATCTCCATCTTTCCTCACTCCTTTAGCTCTCTGTACCACCTGCAAATCTACTCCAGGTTTCCCAACTATCCAGAGCATATTTTGTGCATCCATGGAAGATGGACATGCAGTTGTAGTTTCCCAGATCTGCTGATGTTTTCTCCTGACCAATGCACACAATTCCATGTGCTTCTATGTGTGTTTAACATTGCTGAAGCAAAACCTTAGTGAGTTAAGGACTAGATTCCACATATCATAATCCAGATATCCTACCCTGCCTATAGCTATGAAGTGTTGCATATTATATGGTGTTGCATATTATATGGTATTGCATATTATACTCAATTACCACAAATTCTCTCATATTTGAATGCATTCTTTCAGCCTTTTAAAATAGATAAATGAGCACATTGAAAAATCTAGCACCTATCTATAGGAATTAGTCCACAAATCAGATTATACAATGGAATAGGGACTTACTGTATCTATACATAAATATGCCATTATGGAATTTACCCATGCAGTCCTATACATCTATGCTCAGAAAAAAGGCCCACTGAGTTCAAAAAGAGTTATTGCTGGCTAAGTGAGTATAATATTACAGGCTAAAAGAATGATAAATATCAATTATAGACAGTTATTATGTTTGCAAAGAGACTTTGCAGAATGGATCTCTTTATCATGCCAGGCTGGATAAATACAGTCAACATGTATTTTATTTCAGAGAGATTTTTTTCCAGCACCTCTGTGATTAGGGTCTCTACATGTTGTGCAAAAATAGTAAAAGAATGGTATTAAATTTTATATGGAAAGGAAAGAGGATATGAATATCTTTAACAGCACTGAAGAATCCAGTCATGAAATGAAGGATGTATATTTCTGATGTAAAGCTTTACGATCATGCTGCCAAGTTGGCAGCTATCACACACTGGTATAATATGGGAAAGGAGATCTTATTGGAACAATTGCTGTGCAAAATAACTTTCAAACACGTTGCTTGGTAGTGACAGAACAGATTGCAAAAGTAGAGAAGTAAAAAAGGAATATACAGAATTCAGCCATTTTTTAAAAGCTAGGAAATATTTTGACACACACTATTTGTTGGGATTTCCCCCTTAACATTAATATGTTTTAACACAGTAAAGGAAAATAAAATACATCAGGCATCCATATATTTTGGTGGGTTTTCCATTCGCACATTCTCTGAACATGCCAGCCATAGCTGCTGGTGAAACGTCAGCAATAAACTCTTCTAGAACACGGCCTCATAGCCTGAAAAACCCACAAAAAACCTACATACTTTAAAGTTTTTCTTGTAGTGGTGGGGAACCAGCTCTTGACCCAAAGATTAGATATTAGGTGCACTACACCTTCAAAAGTAGGGACAGTATCTCAGAACACAAAGATACCACCACAATGCCTGTGCATGTAGTAGAAACATTTCTTTTAATATACAGGTACAAATGGAGATGGGGTGGGAGGGGTGGAGTCCCTGCCTTACAGATCCATATAGTTCAGTCTGCTCACTCAGAGGGTTTTCATTCTAGCACTACGGGTATGTAAGAGAACAACTGGAGCCTTTGGCATGTCAACAATGTCAAAATACAATTGATAGTACTAAAATGTCCTTGTATAAATTTTATACAAATGTGCAGCCATGTCTGGAATGCTATATACATTGTTGTGGTGGTACCATTGAAAAAGAATGGTGGAGCTAGAGTGGATATAGAAAAAGGCAGACAGAATAATCAGGGGTCTGTCACAATTGCCCTATGAAAGGATACAATATTTAGCTGTTGTGGAGCTCTTTTCTGAGAGGTATATATATATGAAAAAGGCTTATACATTTATTTATGATGTGGAGAAAGCAGATAGAGTGGACTTCTTTCAAGAGTCATTCAAACATCTTTTTTTTAAGTGGAATGATCTCACTCATGCATTCCAGGTTTGTTATTTACCATATGTAACCACATATATGCACATCTCTGGAGGCTCGGTTGCTCACATGTGCCAGCACTTGAATAAACATGGAATCAATGATGCAAATGTATTTGAACCTCATTCAAGGCATGCAGAGCTTAATTCTGAATGATCCCAGGTCTATTCACATTGTTTATTTACACTGCTGACATGTGAATCTTAAAAAGAATATGGGGGGGAAATCCGATATTGATTATCATGGGTTAAGTGGTTGTTTTTTGTTTTTTGGTTTTTTTTTTTTTTGCAGCCCCTCCCCCAAACTTCATTTGGTGCATTCAGGATGCATGTGAATAAGAAAGATTCAACCCAGATTCATCATTATTTTCTCATATGGCTGAAAGTTGGGACTATTCAGTAAAATTCACTGGAAGTAAATTCCAATCTGAAAAAAGAAAGTATTTTTTCATACAACAACTCATAGTACATGGAATATATTATAGCACAATGGAGCGCTGGCCAGGAATATACTATAGCACAAATTCAAGGTGGAGGAACAGGTTTAATAAACTATTTTTCATCATGACAGTTATATGGACAATACCTTTAGGGCCACCTTCACACTTCACAATTATAGTGCTATGATTCCATTTTAGCTGTCATGGCAACATCCAATGAAACTCTGGTGACTGTCATTTGGTAAGGCACTAGAGCTCTTTGACATAATATGCTAATAAGATATAAGTCATAGTTCTCTCTCTCTCTCTCTCTCTCTCTCTCTCTATATATATATATATATTTATGATAAGTTTACTGCATTGTTGGCCAGGAACATTCTCAGAATGGTACAAAATGGGAGCAGCCACTTCCGATCCTATCCACTCTCATTTTGTACCATTCTGAGAACATTCCTGGCCCACAGTGCAGTAATCTATTCAGTGTAATAAATTGAGGAAATTATTTTATTTTGAACAAATACAAGTGACAAAAGCAGCATATAAAATGATATTTTATGTACTTAAAAGTGATAGAAAGCCAGGAAGAGCAGCATCTGATTCTAGTCATCCTTGGGCAGAACAAAGTAATCAAAAGCTGAAGGGATAAGGAAGGAAAATTTAGGTTTGTTTTTAGGATTTAGTGCTGTTTTTAGCTGAAACAAGAACAGGTGGAAGCAGCTTTATGTTTCTTGGGATAGAAACCTATACGCATAGAAGCCACCAATGTGAAAGTCCTATATCTCACACCTCTCAACTGTACAGATTGGGCTAGGAAAAATACCTTAACCAATGGAATCCTTCAAAAGAATAAATCAGGATATCTTGGTAGAGTTTGATGAAATTGACAGAAAAAAATATTTGATGCTGTCATCTCAGTTTCTTGAAAATAGCTCTGTGACCATTGCAGGTCATAGCTTAAGGTTTTGTTTTGTTTTTGTTTTTCTGCTAAGGTTGAAAGGCAAACTTGCCTATTAATTACAGGCTTGTGGCTACCTGATTTTGAAGAATATTCAAGGTCAAATTGATTTTTTTTTTTCAATTTGAGGATATCATTGAACTTTGTCAGTGAAGCTACTGTGTTTGGTGTGGTTGCTTTATCAGAAAAAAGCCAATTACACGTACTGTGTGTACTTGCTATTTAAAGATACCAAAGAATGGCCATATTTTTGGTTTAGAGGGAACACACATGTTCTCATTAATTGGCCACAGAACAATAGCAGCGACATTGGTTTGGTTTGTATTTCAATTTTTGTGATGGCGAGCAAGGAAGAGGTACAAACTGCTTTGACACTGTAGTACATTTTCTGATGCCAAAATTTAGGACTGTAGTGGAAAATGAAGAGGCAGACAATACCATCTATTTATAGTGCATATTTGCCTGAATCCCCTCTTTTGTACTCAACAACCATGGTCTTTCATGCAGAACCACTGTAGATGGACAGCTGTGTTTCTAAACATCTGTGATGAACAGAACTCAGATGGGAGCTTTTTAAAAAAGAGGGGAGAGAGAGAGAGAGAGAGAAAGGCATCAACATATTCATAAGTTTGTATGGGAACAATGAAAGCACATATTGTAGGTCTGAAGGAAAAAGGCAGTGTCAGCTTGCAAAAAAAAATTCTCTATGAAATTCTTTTTGCAGATGTCAGCATAAGCTCCTTGCATGAGTAAGTACGGCTATAAAGTCAAGGAAAAGACAATAATGAAAGCCTTGACCAACCAGATTTCACTAAGGACCAAAGTTATAAACAGAATGCACTGAGGTTCTAAAGACATGTTGAAGGAGGAAGTGCACCTTTGAACACCTATTACATTCATTGTGTAAAAGCTCAACAGAGAAGAAAGTAACTTCAAGGGAAATTTTCTGACTTTCACTATAGAATGCTGGACCATGTAAGAAATAGTAGCAATTATCAAGTACATGATACAATGAATATACTATTTGTATGTGTTTATGTGGGTTGGGGGGATATTTGTGTAACTATATAACTTGGTAAATATATATCCATTGATAACTATAGATATATAGAGAGATAAATATATATGAATGAATGTATTCACTTAGTTTTGTCATTTTCTATATTTCTGGTACCATTCACTTGCACAGGACTGAGTTTTAAAAGACTAACGTATACTCCAAGACTTAAATTATACAGTAGTAGCATGTGTGAAATAGTATTTTATTAGTATTTATGTTTTAAATGTGTTTTTAATTGTGTGTAACTATTTTTTCAAAAAAAATTACTGTTTTCCATTTTTGTAAAATAAGATTTCAACTGATTCTATTTTTCAGTTATTGTAGGGTCCCATTCCAGGAGAAGGGTGGGACATCAATCAATCAATCATTCAATCAATCAGTTTGAACTTTTGTTCTTTTAAATAAAGTTCCTGTTAGCACTTTATTACACTTGCCCTAAGTTAACAGCTTGGCAAAATCTCTCAATTAGTATAAATGTGGCATCCTAAGTTCCTGTATTTTACAACCATTCAAACTAGACAGTCTTGTGTATAAGGCAAGCAAGAAACCTGTAGCAGCTTTAAAGCATTCACAAGTGCATTGTGGCAATGACACAATTTTCAAAGGCCAGAGCCCCCCCCCCCTTTTTTTTTTAAAGATAATGAACCGCATTGTGAAATGCCTTTCTCCAATTACCATTCAGCTCCTTGAGGATATTAATCAGTAAGGGAAAAGTTACATATGTTCAGTGTTTCAGAATTTCAAATTAAATTTAAATAGTTTTTATCTAACTATTCCCATTAAGGTGACCAAACTGCTTCTCAAGACAGTAAGGGGAAAAGTGAAACTGGTCAGATCAGTGAGGAGGAAAATGGGCTTCAGTCATGGGCCTAGCTGAAACTCAGGTCCTGCTGGCTAATAAGGGAGCCAGAGGTTTGAGAATAAGATTAGAACTAGGACTAGGATATTGGGGTTTAATTCCCTGCTCAGCCAATTAAACCTACTCGGTGACCTTGGGTGAGTCACACTCTCTCAGCCCTACAAAAACCTTTGATAGGTTTGCTTTAGGGTTGCCACAAGTCGGAAATAACTTGAAGGCACACAACAACAAAATGGTAGTACTAAAACGAGGATTAATAATAGTGGCATTCTATTGATACTTGCTCAGGAGTTTCATAGTGGTAGAAATAAGGACTTGAGTGTGTATACATTAGCCCCTGTCCTCCCAGCATCCCCAAACATCTGGAAGAAATTTATGACATATAAAGCTATGAGGAGGATTTGATAACCACATCTGGCTAAATACAGTAGAACGTTCCAGTGAGTGAGAAGCCAACTTTATTTGCCACCCCCACCCTATTCCCCAGTTTCAAACCTGTGTGTATTCATGGCTCTAATATAGTGATATTCTTTCTTCTTTGGGACCATGAGATTCTTGAAACAAGAATGTTTGTTCTCCATCAACACATGGCTTAAAATATTGAACAAACTTTGTATTTATATTTAGAAGAAAACATAGCTGTAATTCTCCCCCCCCCCCCCCCACTGAAACAAATCAACTAAGGCACTTCAGGTCATCTGAAATCACTAGGATATGACAGAAACCTGTATGTGTGATTACTTTATGTAAAGTGGCTGCCTAATGAATAAAGGTTAGAAAGCAACATGCTGTATGTATTACAGGGGCTATCTATAATGTTGATATATTAAAGAAATGGTCTGAAATAAAATAAATGAACATTCCATTACTCATGTGCTAGATCCTGAATTAACAAATACAGCAATTGACGTTCAATGCCAAGGTAGAAACTAGTTTTAGAGGTGATTTCAAGTGCTACACACCACCCTGGCAGTGTATAGATATAGGCTGAATAGACCTTATCCAGAATTATGATATCCCAAATCCTAAAAATCCAAAATTGTCCACATGGGTGTCTGATATAGTGACACCTTTGCTTTCTGGTAGTTCAGTGTACAAACTTTGTTTCATACAAAACAAAACAAAAATTAAAATATGTATAAAATTACCTTCAGGCTATGTGTATACTGTGTATACAAAACATAAATGAATTTCATGTTTAGACTTGGGTCCCATCTCCAAGATATCACATGATGTATATGTAAATATTCCAAAATCCAAATAAAATAAAATAAATCCAAATTCCAAAAAAACACTTCTAGTTTCAGACATTTTGGATAAAGGAGACTCAGTCTGTAGTTTAATCAGATTCACAGAAGGCAACAGTTTAGCAACTAGCTATACAGATAAATCACATGTTCACAAAGTGACAAAATAATTTTCTCATCCTGTCTATAAATCTAGGCAAATTCACCAGGAAATTCTTCAGTCACATTCACTTCAATGAAGCCTGCATAGGACATAGAGCTGTGTTGTGCCCAATAACTTTTCTGCCAATGGGTAACATGGCTCCTTCATCACCACACCCCTTCTCCACCCACTTTTCAACTTTGTGGCTTCCTGATCATAGCAGAACAGTTATGTCTACCACCAGATCTATGAAAACAAAGAGGATTCTATAAGGAGAAGAGGGGTTTTACCTACAAGGGGATTTCTGTCAGCAGAAGAGGATTGTGTATGATGTCAAACCCTACATATATCTTTTAGAGGTTAAAAATTCTGTTATTGGGCATGTGCAGTAGACCCATTTTAAACAATGGGGCAGGTTATTCAAAGCTAACTCGATTGTCACTGATTTCAGTCTCTCAATTCTAAGCAGAGCTCAGTGTAGATACAGCCCAGTATTATGTAAAGTAGAGAATGTGGAATTCCAATTGCATTACATAGTCAGTTGGACTTAACAATGAAGAATCATAAGGCAAATTATGCTCAAACAGTTTTAAGAGTATTCATAGCTAACTCAGTTGTCATTTATTTCAGTATTTCTGTTCTAAGAAAAGTCTAGATCCAACCCAATGTTTTGTAAGATCAGGACTGAGGAATTCTATTGCAGTTGGGCATTCATATCCATGGGATATCAGACCCCCTGCTGGATGGCAAAAAATATGGGACCTCAACTTCTGTTCTTACCAATGGTGATATGTTGCATGCATAGCTGCAGTGGTTCAGCAGTGTGCATGCACTGCCATTGGGAGAATGGGGAAGGGCCATCCGCAGATGACAAGTCCACAGTTTTTAGTCATTCATATTAACCCCAAAAGGGTCAGTGGGATAGTTCAGGAACATAGACTAGTGGTGATCAGATCTTCCATGCTACTGGATTAATAAATCTTGGTTTTAGTAAGAATGTTAAGGGAGTTGTGCAGCATGCTGAAACCTGCTCTTACAATAATTACAGCACTTTTAAGTTTGTGCTAAGACTTGAAGTGGATTCTCAATTCCTATGATATGGAAGTCACTGTTCCATATTTAGCTATATTTTGGTCAATTTGATTTTAGAATGCTATTTTGGTCAATTTGATTTTAGAATGCTACAGGATACACCTCAGTATTTTTCTTCTTCTGCCTGTTGGATTGTAGAAATTGGTGTGTAGTGTCATGCATCATTTTGTAATTAGAAATATTAGTGCCACAGTATTGCAGCTGGAAACAACATGGCTGTTCATAACAAGACTCCATCACTTTTTAGGTATATGTAAACATCTATGATTGTATCACTGTTTGACTGTGTCACTGAAATTAAGAATGCTTACTTTCCCTGGTATATTAAACAATTAATGTGGCAGGGTAAAAAAAAATCATATGAAAATATCCTAAAGTTAAATAAGATGGTCAATTTCATGTTAAAGTTAAAGAAATAGATGATAACATCCTTTTAGAATTTAAAGATAAATGTAAAAAAAAAAAGGGGGGGGGGGAACTATTAAGCCAAATTGACTGGGAGCCAGAAGGATTCTGGTCTGTATTCAGAAACACTGTGGGGTAAGAATGCAAAAAAGACACTAGCCAAAAAAAAAAAAAAAGGGGGGGGGGCTCATGAATGACAGATGAAACTTTTCAAGCAGTTAAAGACAGATGATCTAAAGTAAAATGAGACAGAATTGGAGTCACAAACCTCCATGCAACTGTTCATTGACTTGTGTGCAGGGACAAAGAGAACTACTATAACAATCAATGTAGAAAAATGGAAGTTCACAGCAACAGTAACAACAACAACAACAACAGTAGAGCAAAAGACCTCATCCAAAGATCCAAGAATTTAAAGAGAAATTGAAACCAAGAACGAGGATGCTTTATGACCACCAAGGGAGTACAGTGTGATCAAGATTATGGAAGCAATACACTGGAGAAGTATATAAAAGAGAACAAAAGATTACAGATTCATTTAGGGAAAAGCATTTGAAGGTGAACCCACAATTTTAGAAACTGAAGCAGAAGCTACACTCAATGCACTTGGGAGAAATAAATCACCAGGACCTATTGGCATACCAATAGAGATGTTTCAAGCAAGAGAAACAGAATCCACTCAAATACTAATTAAAAATGGTTGATATATATGGAAGAATAGGCCTCAGATTAGAAATGCTCAATATACATTCCAATTGGCACCAAGGGGACACCAGGGATTGCAGAAACCACAGGACCATGGCATTAATCTCCCTTGCAAGCAAAGTGATGCTCAAAAGTCTTCAACAAAGACTTTTACCATATATGGAGCAAGAAATGGCAGATGTTTGGTGTGAAATGGGAGTCCGTGTATTCTACTGTAATATGAGGAGTCATTACATCTCTGGTGGTGTGAAGGCAACCAGCCGAGGGCAGTTAAAAATAACCTTCTAGATGGTGGTTGGAAAAGGACAGTTGAGAGGCAGAAGGCTGGAGGAAGAGCAAGGCCTTGGCCTGTGAGACTGCCTCACTACTAGTCACAGAAGTCAGGTATGCAGTGTGTTAAGGTTTGGCTGACATGATTCTGCTTTGAAACTGATACTTTAAGTTTTATGCCTGGAGGGCCAATTATCTTACATGTTTCTTTTCTTTAATATTTCTTCTTTAAAATAAAACCCTTTTCTTCAGTACTCTGCCTCTTCTTAATTCCTTTTAACGGCTTTAGCTCGGCTAGTGATTATTTTTATTGACAGTTACCAATAGGAGGGCTGGCAATGTCCCAATGCATTGCTGGGGTGTGACAAGTTAATTAATTGGTGGTGGCAGTGAGATTTTTTTTTAAAATTAAGGTGTTCTCAACAGGTCTCATCCAGCTTAGTGGAGTGAAGTGGGGCCATAGAAAACCTTCCCATGTCTCTGCTTCTGTCTTACTCTCTGGGAGGGAATTTAAGACAGAGTAGGAAGCATGGGAAACCATCACATGTTCAAGTTGGGTTTTAAAGAGGAAGAAGCTTTAGGGATCATATTGCAAACATATGTTGGATAATGGAGTACACCGAAGAATTTCAGAATGGGGTCAGGTAAGACTGCATTTTATCACACTATCTGTTTATCCTATATGCTGAATGTATCATAAGTAAAGCTGGATTAGACTCTGAGGAAGGAGGTGTGAAAACTGGAGGAAGAAACGTCAACAATTTAAGATATGTGGATGACACATACTACTAGCAGAAAATATCAAAGACTATTACAAAGACTACTGACAGAGGTCAGAGAACAAAGTACAAAGGCAGGTTTACAATGGAATATTAAGAAAACAAAAATAATGACCATAGATGATGTGCCTAACTTTAACATAGACGATGAAGACATCGAGATAGTGAAAGATTACTTATTCCTTGACTCAATCAATAATCAAAATGGGGAATTTAGTCATGAAATCAAAAGATGGCTAGGACTTGGAAGGACATCTATAAAGGAATTAGGGAGCCCTGAGGGTGCAGCCAGTCACTCACAGTCACAACGTTGTGAGTTCGATTCCAGTCAGGGACTCCAGGGTTGACTTAGCCTAGAATTGGATTTCTGCTTTCCGTGTATGGTTGTGAAAGCTAGACAGTGAAAAAAAAAAACTAATAGGAAGAAAATCATCTCATTTGAAATGTGTTGCTGGAGAAGAAGTTTGTGATACATCGGGCTGCCAAAAGAACAACTAAATGGGTCCTAGAGCAAATCAAGCCTGAACTCTTCCTAGAAGCCAAGATGACTAAACGGAGACTGTCATACTTTGGACATATCATGGTAAGATATGGCTCAATAGAAAAAGCAATAATGTTTGGTAAGGCAGAAGGGAAGATGCCATTACAATCAAAGAGGCCACAGCCTTGAGTTTAAAAGATCTGAGCTGTTGATGACAGGGTAACCTGGAGGTTTCTCATTCATAAAGTCACCATGGGCTAGATTACCGCACAACACACTGATAGCACTGCAATTCCACTTTAACTGCTCTGGCTTCCTCCTGTTGAGGAAGGGGCATTTAGAATTCTCCGCCAGAGCTCTTAGGACTCACTGAACAGAATGCAGTAGGAGGCAGCCAGAGCAGTAAAAGTGGAACAGCAGCACTATAGGTGTGTGGTGAGGTAATGCTGTAAGTCTAGGTCTACTTGACAGCAGTTAACAAAACCCACACAAGACCAATTAAAACTAATGTGTAAGATAGTTTCCAAAATATATAAATAATGGCAATATTCCAAAAAAGGGATGCAGCGAAGGATGTAAGAAACAGAATTTGCAAGTTGTAATCAAAGATTAGTTAAGAAATATTGTAAGTAGCCATATAAAATAAAGCCTTGAGACTCACTGATAAAATTTACTTAACAGTCAAAATTTTGCTTTTTAAATAGATCCTTTATTACTTTTGCTACAATATAGCCTATGTTGTTAAACAGAGTTGAAAGTTATCCTTATTGCAGAGGCATGGAATGCCATAAATGGTGAGATTCAACTTAGATTTGAGGAAAAACCTTTAGAGTAGTTTAAATGATTTAGCCAAAAGCAGGATATTATAGCAAATAACTGCTATGTCTTTAGGAAAGCTTTCTCACAATCTCACCATCATCTCAGGTTTGACTAGTGAAAGAAGTTTCTCAGTAGTTGCTCTTACATGGTGGAATTCTCTTCCATGGAAGGCTAGGCTGGCCGCCTCTCTACTTTCAATTTGCTGGCAGGTAAAGACCTTTTTGTTTAAACAGGCATTAACACGTTGTGCAGAACAATTTTTAATGGGGAGCAGCTGCAGCATTTTGTTTGTAGTGTAAATTTTTAACATGTGATTTTGTACTATTTTAATTTTTTGGTATTTTGACAGGATAGCTTATTTAATTATTGGTCAAAAAACTCCACTTTTCTATCATCAGGTTTTTAATTGTATTTTTTTTTACCTTGTTATGAACCACCTTAGGAGAAAGGCAGGATATAAATTAAGTCAAGCAAGCAAGCAAGCAAGCAAGCAAGCAAAGATGAGGGAGAAAGACACACACGGGGCCTATGCAGCCACCAAGGCCATTTGTGAACCACCAAGACCTCAAAGCATACCCATATTTTATTTTACTTTACTATTTTGTTTTGTTTTGTTTTAGTATTTTTGCCCCCCCCCTTCAGCTATTTTAGACCCAGGCAAAGCCTTTTTAAAGCCAAAAATAAATTCAAATTCAATTTGCTAAAAAAATGAAGTACATGCCGCCAAAACCATCCAAGTCAGGCTCCATTTGGTTCACTAAGGGACTGAATGTGTGGTCCAAAAGGCCCATGTTCCCCCTGGTCCGGCATTGCCCTGTTCAGATGACACAGGTCAATAACCCAGGTCAGGATTAACTAATCTAGATGCTGGTCCCGAGGTTCCAGACTGACCCTGTCCCAAAAGGCTCTTAATACCTTTTTAACCTTAAAAACAAAAAACAAAAAAACAAAAAACTTGTTTTCAGTGGAGTTTCCTGGCCATTTGCTCTGAAGACTGTATTCACTGCCTGTGATGTTGCAAGGGGGTGCCCAGCCATGTGAGTGAAGCCAGGCGGCCCATTCCAGCCCTCACAACCCACAGCAGTTCAAGATGAATGTGGTGATGACAACTAAGGGGATGAATGGTGGTGGCTCCACAGCATGGCATCAGATGGATGTATGAACACATTGGCCCAGGACTGAGAGCAGGTTAAAAATGCAGGTAGCATCTCACCCATTTGTTTTAAAAAGTGATAGAGCTGTTCTGTAAGATGTTCTACAAGATTTTAGATGAGAGCTAATGTGGTGCAGACATCAGATTGTTAGAGTGTTAGTTGTAAGGTCCGGACTTTAGTCCACATTGAGGTATAAAACTCATTGGGTGACTGTAGGATAGTCACACTTACTCACAAGGTTATTGTGAGGGTAAAGGCAGAGAATAAGAGAACCATGTCGATTGTCTAGAGATCAGGCAAGATATAAATGTTAAAATAAATTATTCAGGGTCAAATTTTGGAAAAGCCAGAAGTCTTAAGATAAGCCACAAATAGCTTCTAGCTGTCACAGATGTGGAGATAACTAGAGGTAATCGCTGAAGTTAACTTTTTAAATCCTTACTGCCACTAAGTTGAAAGCAATAGAAATCTTTTTCACTTTTAGACTCATCCTATATATGACATTAGCAATAGGAAATGTAGTGGTTAGTACTTGGAAAAATTGTGGGCCAAATTGAAGTCCCAGGACAACCACAAATCTCACAAATAACCTTGGACAGCATCCTCTTTCGTGAATAGTTTGACTCATGCAAAAAGTGAGTGCGATTTTAAACTACCTTGTATATTAAGTAGCATTTAGAATTTAGAATAAATAGAAAGTAAAGAGTAAAGAATAAAAATAAAACCAGTTTTTTTATAAAAAAAAATCCTGCTATCCTAAGGCAAAGTCCAGTAGTTAAACTGAACAACTGGAGAGAACTTCCATACTGCTTCCTTTTCTCCCCATTCCTTAATGGAGTCATGAGGCCATCTGACTAGTTACAATGCCATACAACCATTATGGTCTAGGCCTAGAGAGACTCTCAACAAATCTCTTTCAACCCTGACTGCGCCAAGGTCATCCCTAGGAGAAGGCTTACAATGCTTGCCAACCCTTCTTCTCTTTCTGTCAAAGACCACTCTGCCCCCACCAACCATGTCAAAAATTAAATGAATTCCAACTGTCAATTATAGTTTTTGCTCACCTTCCCCTTCCTCCCAAGCCCTGGCCTCCATGTTAAGATGATGACAAATAAAGCAAGCAGAAGAAAGGAAGTGCAGGCCCCTCCAGTTAATCAGGAAGCATACAGGAAAAGTACGAAGGTTTTTATGCAGCGAAAAGAAAGAAACAAGAGGTGGCAGACATGTGGACCTCAGCAGGATTCATACCCCAACCCGGACTAAAGCACGACACCTTAGCACATGTTCAGAAACTGATTAATTAGCTGTCACTTTTATTTGTTGACTAGTGAATTATTTATACTCATAAAATGGTTTAATAATTTAGAGCTGATATCTTAACAAATGACAGCGGAAAGTGACAAGGAGAAGGTGGCACAAAACAACTCTCAAGTTAAGTTGAGATCGATGCTATTGTGCTCGGGGCATTTGAGAAGACGATTTTTTGCTGACTGTTTGCAGGGGGAGAAAAAGGAGGAGGAAGTACGTTGATTTTGTATTACGTGTTAAACAGAGAGAACTGCATATCTCAGTAATCAAAGGAGAAAAGTTCCTTTAAACCAAAAAGAACATGAAATTACTCTGAAGAAATCTGCATTTCCATATGAAATGAAAATCATTGTCTTTCTTTTAAAAAGACTAAATAAAAGCTAATTGCAGTGTTTGTTTTAATTTTTTTGTCTCAAAGCACTTCTTCCCTCTTTTGTTGCCACAAAGGCTTTGGATACATATTGATTTTGACCTGTGTCACTTAAAAAAAAAAATCCATTTTTTTTAAAAAAATTGACAAAGCCATCTTCATACGGGAGGTTACTTTGTATGGTATCAGAACAGAAGCAAAAATTATCATTCCCTGCTTCTGTGCAATCTAAATGCAGAGGGAAGGAAGTATAATTTGATCCTTAGCTAAATCCAAATTCTCACCAAGGGAAATGCTGGAGGAAGTGAAATAATTGAATACAAAATCCCTGCAAAGTCTTCTGTGGAAGCAGAGAGCACCTCGCTCATGCATTTTCCATCCCTGAAGTCCCTGAGTGAATGCACAAGCAAACAATAACTTGATTTACAACTCCAAATAATAAAAGAAAAATACTTTAAAAAGGCACTTTCCTCAACATAACTCTTTTCACCTTCCCACTAAATGCACTAAGAATATGGTGCAAACAAGTCCAAAGGCCATCTAGACTTGCTTATTCAACCACAGCATCAATGGACTGAGTACTGTGATGGCAAATCTCCCAAACCAATTCTCCAGTCAGGATGGTAATGGGAAATTTACCCTGCCTCTACTCCAAAACTGCTTTTAGCACACAGCTGATTTAATGATTTTTTTTTTAAAAAAAATAATATCAAGAATTCAAGTACTGTATGCATTCTAGAGAACCTGAAAGCTTGCTCATTTCTCTTGCATTTTTTTTTTTTGGCATATCTTAGAAAATTTACAGTTTTGCCAGAATCCCAGTGGCCCATGCCAGCTGAACCTAGGGGCTGGATTGGGAGGGGGGAGGAATTTCCCCAATATTCAGTCCTATGGTTGGTCACTGCCTTCAAGTAATTAGTGTAGAGGTAACAAATGAATTACTGTATCTGCTGCTAAAACCAGCTTTGGAGATGTCAGTCTAAAACACACTTTAGAAATAATCCAGTTTGAGACTGCTTTAACTATTCTGGCTCAGTGCTAGGGAGTCTTGGGAATTGCAGCATATTGTGGTACTAGGGCATTCTGACAGAGAAGGCTAAATGTCTCACAAAACTACAGTTCTCATAATTCCCTAGCATTGAGCCAGAGCAGTTAAAGCAGTCTCAAACTGCATTATTTCTGCAGTGTGTTCTGTACCAGAGTAAAAGTACTCACAACAGTACCAGTCTACTTTTTTTAAAATGTTCATTTTCTGAATTGGCTCTTATTTGACTCTTGAAGAGCAAACAAAGCTGTAGATATGACCAGTCATGGTTGTGAGCCGTTCTGTAATGATCAAGTCCTCCAGTAATTCTTTGCCTTATTGGGAACCTGTTGCAACATAATTTCACAGCAAGAGTTTTTCTGTCTTGAAGTCTTGTTGATTTGGTAAATAGTTCAGAAATACTGTGAGATGCCAGATCAAAAACATGGTGTCATTCTGTTCTTGTCAGCCATCGTATTGCATCACAAAGGCCTAACTCAAGATCAAGCTAGTCTCTGAATGGGAATGATTATTCACTATGATCAGCCCATTTTGACTCAAACAAGGGAATTTTCTCAAAGATAACATGCCACAAATTGAGCATGTGTTAGCCTTCCAACAACCAATAATAAAAGAAGGCATGCTATATGCAAGATATTTAGTTAAGGAAAATTGTGTGCTGTGATAGCTTTTGCCACTTGGGAGGCACCTCTGCATAAACCAACAAATAAAAAGCTGCACAATTTGCTTTGTGTTTCATTGAGTTGGAATCTCAAAATGCAAGATGAAATAATATTTCTGGGGAGAGGTATTGTAGTGACTTCTTAAAATGAACCAGAAACCTACTT
This sequence comes from Urosaurus nigricauda, assembly GCA_034509955.1. NCBI lineage: Eukaryota > Metazoa > Chordata > Lepidosauria > Squamata > Phrynosomatidae > Urosaurus > Urosaurus nigricauda. The sequence goes on along the minus strand of JAOEGL010000003.1, from coordinate 106,447,134 downwards.
CTCACCACTGGGTGCAGCAAAGGAACAATTCCCCACTCTGCTTGGGAAAGGGACCACAGATCAGTGGTGGATCAAATGATTTGCTTTTAGAAAATCTCATGTTCAATCTTGGTTTTGATTTGTGTCTCTGAGACACTGGGGAGGCATTATCAGTTGGACTGGGACAGATGGATGAATGACTTGGTCCAAAATAGTCTCCTGTATTTCCCCCCTCACTTTCTGAATCACTGCAAAGCCTGTATTACCTGATCACAGTAGGCTGGAAATAAAATTATCAAGTACACCAAAGACAATTCTATAGATAGTATTTTTTATTTTGTTATATAGCTATGTCTATATGTTCCTGGAAGCAAGCACTCTAGCACATAGGACTCTACAAATGTTGTTGTGTTGCATCATGCATCAGCATGGCCAATGGTGATGGACAATGGGACTTGTTCTCCTAGGACATCTACAGGCTCCCCCTGATTAAGAGTTTTATAGTGAGTCTTGAACATTTCCATCCTATCTCTTCTCATCTCATACATTTTAATTAACTGAATGGATAAGATTCTCTCTCAACTAAGAGGGAGCTGAAAACTGGTCAGTCAAGGGTGGAAACCAGATACACAGGAATCAGAACATTTTCCCACACTTTTACACACTTAGGCCTAAAATACTACTTTTTAAAACAAGACTGGGTGGGGTACCCTCTTCTTTTTACATAAACACACAAATGTTCTTTTTATTATCAGTTAAGATTTTTTCCCCTAGCTCTTTAATTCTCATCTTGTTTTTAATGTTAACATTTCGAGCACATTAGAAATGGAGGAGTTCCTTAAAAGATGCTAGGAATGTCACCCAAAGCTGGAAAATAATCCATACATCTGAATTCTGTGTGTCAATTATAGTAGCTAGAAATTTTGGTATAAGGGAAACAATCTAAATGTGGTATAAACTATATCATCTCTATCAGTATATCATTCACTATACACACACTCACACAAACACACACACATACACACACATATGACTCTGGAGACCAAGGTTTGATTCCCTGCTCAGCCATGGAAACTGAGTGGGTGACTTTGGGAGAATCACACATTCTCAGGCCAAAACATTATAGGTTTGCATTAAGGTCACAATAAGTCAGGAATGACTTGAAGACACATAACAACAAATACACACACAGCAACATTTACTTTGATCTATATAAATAATTTCTAATCAATGTTCATTCTTCATTCAAGAACTGATATAACATACTGGGCAATAATTACATATTTGGGAAATGCTACAAATATTTCAACCAGTATCTCAACTTCAGAAGTGTATTCTACCATTACTCCAAATGTTAATGTAATTTTGCCTTCCACTTTCCAAGAAATCAGGTGGCATTAACATTTTAAAAAATACTATCTATAGAATTAGATACACAAATCTTTTGGGTTGTTATTTCTAACACTGGTCCTATTTCTTAGAAATAGAAAATGGAAGTTTAGAAAAATTACAAGATGTTACTAAAACATATATGAAAAGTGACAGGAAAAATTGAGAAAGCATGCCAAAATTACTCTTTTTGAGACATATTTTTTTCTTTCATAGTACTATCTCTCACATGCATTCTTTTTCAATCACAGCACTATCCAACATGCAAATTTACCTTTGTCTCCTCTACCAAAATTAGACACAGATGTCAAAATGCAATAGTCTATGAAATATACCGAAACAGATGTTAGGACATATTACTTTCTCATTTGCTGTCAAAGATACAAAACTTCTCTCAAACAACTGGAGCATGTATGTAATGCTGAAGGTGTAGGGGTGAATATGCGCTCACATCATTTTGACAGTTTAGCAGAGTTGGTCTTGATTTACAGGGGTATGCCTGAAATAAGGGGGTTATCATTGAAGGTCACAGTTAAGGTTATGGATAACTTCAACATTTGACATGCACTGGCTAACAATTATATTTCCTCATAGTTATTAAACTGTGATTTTATATTAACTTTTACTCTTATGTCTATTTTTTTTGCCTGGTGATAGCTTACTATCCATGTTTCAGTAACCATAAAGAAGGAACTGCTTCATGAGACAACTTATCAGTGACAGTGCAAAATGTGGAAGGGATTTTGATATAGACCATGAATGAATATGGATGGTTTAGATTTTATGGATGTTAGTTACTAGCTAAGATACCTCTGCGCAATCATCCTTAAATAGACTTTGGATTATTATATCCTGCATGTCTCTACTAAGTCATGCATGTGCAAGGTACAAACAGAAACTGGAGGTATAGAAGCATCTTTATAGCCATAGTGAAGGGGAACCTTTTTATCCACTAAGGCATTCATAGTAGAAAGTCCATTATGGATTGCATCTCTAGTTCTGATGATGCCATTATGGAAGCATATACAACAGATGCCATCTCTGTTTCTAAATGGAAAGAGCAAATGGACTTGTATCATCACCAAGTCCTCACCATAACCATTCATTTGTCTTCATTTAATTTATATCCCATCTTTCTCCCAACCTGGGACCCAAGATGGTTCCCAGACAGCCTTGGACCATTCCAGAGCTCACAGAGCACCTTGGACCATTCAGGGCAGTGATTCCTAAACTTTTGGCCAAACTGGCTGGGGTTCTGGGAGCTGAAGTCCAAAACTGCTGGAGGATCAAAATTTGGGAACACTGATTCAAAGAAATCCATATGGTTGGGTTTTAAAGAAAGAATTGTGGTGCTGTGCCCTACACAGATTTGTCATGCATGTACAAATGCACTTTAGCCACACAACACTTCACGCTGACATTGGATGATGCATCACTAAATCTTTGTATAAGGCTATGTGGGTATGTATTTCTATAGAACTAAACACTATTGAGTTCGGTGGTGCTTGTACTCATACCCTTTAGGAGTATGGAACTACAGACATATGGTGAAATATATTTGTGTATGTTTGCTCTTTTCTAATATTTTTTAAAGAAACAAAACAAAAATGAAGTTCTATTTACTGTTATTCTAGTAACAGGAACTGCAGAGAATATTTATCATAATACATGACAGAATCATAGAACCATAGAACCATAGAATTGGAAGAGACCACAAAGGCCATTCACTCTCACCCCTGCCATGAAGGGACTCATAATCAAAGCATCCCTGACAGATGGCCATCCAGCCTCTGCTTAAAGAAATTTAGAAGGTCGAGGTATTATTTTCATGGTTTATATGTCAGGTTTGCTATAGATCTTTCACCGGGTAGGAACTCCCACCCTGTAATCAGTTAATCATTCAAACCAAAGTTTATGTATTTAATACATTTTCAAACTACTTTCACATTCTTCAATTTTATTGATAGCAGAGTAACATATAAAGGAGATGGCCAAGCTAATCACAGCAGGATAGTGTGATACAGCAATACTGTAAAACAAACAAAATACCCCCCAAGTAAAATGAATTTCCAAGCCAGGAAAACAACACAGCAGGTAACAGACCAATAATTAAAATAACACAAGCTGTGTTGCGATCCTAAATACAACTGACTTGCTGGACATAGACCCCACTGAATTGAAATAGACTTGCTGCAGATTAGCTGATACAAGTTAATCCTTTATATCAGGTCATTATGCCTGATTGCCTGTAATGGCAGAAATAAGGATCTTGTTGGGTCACAATATTCAGTTCCTTTCACTCTATTTGTCCTGTTGGATCATAATTCAGGCTTGCACTTTGGCATGGTGTAAGTCTTATACCACTGCACACAATATTTTGTCCAGTTGTAGTAATAAACATTTCCAAATCTTGCAGATGGAATACTTTTCAATTAAAATTATATTGGCCCACCCAACATTCTAAATTCTATGTACAAAGACCTTCTGTGTTCACCTATGCAATAAACAGTACATTGCTATTTGTGCACCAAATTATGGTGCTTGACTTTCATGGGCTTTACTTTTCCAAGAAGCCATTGTTTCTCTTCTGGCTCCATATATAATTTATCTAGTTAGTACAGAATATCAATGTAGTCCCTCCAGTCTCAAATAAGGTACTGCAACTCATATGGACACAATAGGGTTGGATCTCAATATGTGTGTAGAAGGCACACTTGGCACATAACAATACAGGCACTCAGCTGCAATCACTTTTAGCTTTCAAAGGCCTACTAAATGGTTGTGTATAATATACCATGTGTGTACAGTGTTACAGGTGGGTCAATAAAAGTCCATGCACCATGAGCAATGATGTCTACCGTTATAGAGGAATACACACTAAGAAGTTCTCATTCTCTGTTTTACCTAAGAGGAAGGCAGGTCAAATATCATTCATGGCTTGAGACTTATTTAAATCTCTCTATCACAGTAATGATTTTACCTTTTAATAAAAAGGTCATCATTTTTACTAGGTCTTGTATAGTTGATTCATTCATTGATTATTTTATTTCCATCCCTTGACAACAACAGGGTGCTGGTAGATTTTTTTTAAATGAACTGGGCACTGCAGGTGTTAATTTCTCATGAAAAATATCCCTGAAATAAAGGCATGCAATTTAACTATATGACAAGTTACTTATGCCCATCTTTCCTGAAGCAGGGTTTTTAAAAGGCTCAGAACTCCAGAGAGTTAATGTGTAATTACCTTCTTCCTGAATGCTGTAGTAAACAATTTTAGATTTTTTAAAAAATCATAAGCGCTACTGTCAAGAGATTTTTTCCCCTCTTTCAGTATATGACAGAGATTTTCTCTGTGCTATGACTCATGTTTTGTTCACATACTCCTCTCTCATTAAATTTAAAAACTACTACTTCCTACATTAATGAATACAGTATTTGGCCTTTACGGATAAAGAACTGCACTAATAAACAAACCAAAGAAATGTGAAATTTTTATATAACTGTTCCTTTTAAAAGTATTTTAGCAGATGCTATTGATAGCAACAGAAAAATTCTTTTGCAAGAATATAATCCGGGTCTTTAAAAGTAGTTCCTGCTTTAGGCACAACTTCATTTATAAAACAATCAAAGAGACTAATACCAATAGAAAGAATTATAATATGTTACTTGAAAAATCCCAAAACTTTAATTGTGAATGGCTAGCAAGAATCCCTTTTAGACAGACCCTTGACATTTTTAAAGATTTTGTCATGTTTTTTAAAAGCTATACAAGCACAATAGTACTCCTTTAAAATTTATAGCCCACCCCATGTGGAAGGCTCACAGTGGGTAACAGTAGATTAAAAACAATTACAGCATTCCATTAAAATTCAAGTTAAGATCCAATTAAACAGTTAAGAACATAATAAATATTAAACTTCAGCCCTCTGGCAGCTTAACCACAGCCTCCCCAAACTAGCCCCAAATATTATTTGAAACTACATGTAACATAATTATTCTTCCCTGAAATTTCATTACAGGTACTTTCAAATGCACTGAAACATTGCTAATTTGATACTTTTCATGATAAAATAAGTCTAACTATTAAACTCTATGTGCATCTATTTTTCTTTAAAAACAAAACAAAACAAGGAAACCAGGACACTATCAAATCTGAAGAGAGGTCATACTGTTAGTTAATACACAATTTCAGGTTTTTGCTGTCATCAAATCTAGATAAGCCAGAAATATTCCACTAGTATATTTATGCTTAATTGCCATTCCAAACAATCCCAGATTAATTCTGATACACAACACTTTCTCTGATGTGGTGACTTCCATGTGAGGGTGGCCTACACTTTCTCAGATAAAATAAAATAAAATAAATCTTCAAACTCATGTGAAAATAAGGTGGTAAATCACCAAGTGAGAAGTTTCAGGCGTTAAAAAAACACACAATGACAGTGAACAGAAATGCTACCATTTGCAAGAATTCCTTTTAGCAATATTAGTAGGCCAATGCCTGAGAATGGGATATGCTCTTCTCCTTTTGATTTCTATTTCACCATTATTTTTATGTTAACACTACTTTTCTTTTGGCAGTTGTACCTAGAAGGATAACAATGGGTCCACTTTACCAGTCTCAGCAACATATATCAAAAAGTGTAGGTACAGGTGGGGTGGCCATTTTCCAGATGTCTACAATAACATATCCTCCCTATTATTGACAAGACAATATAGAAAGCCAAGTTATCACCATATTCCATGCAGACTATGGTTTAATCTGTACTGCAGAAATAATGTAGTTTGACCCCACTTTAACTACCATGACTCAGTGCTATGGAATTCTGGTATTTTTAGTTTGTCCTGGTACCAGAGCAATCTGACAGAGAATGCTAAACATCTCACAAAATGACAAATCCCAGAATTCCATAGCATTGAGCCATGGCAGTTAAAGTAGGGACAAACTGCATTATTTGTGTAGCGTAGACTAGATCTATGTTACTTTAGCATGTTTATTAGAATGTCATCTCAATTATGTATTACCATTACCAACAATGAGGAAACACCTCCCTTCCCCCCCCCCCCCACAAAAAAAAGAGAGAGAAAAGAGAGAATGGATTTTCATAATTGATTTGGATTTGGCTGTTCTTATGTATAGATCTAAGTAGAAAAAATAAAATATTTACTTGAATAGGAATAGAAATACAGTACGGCACCATGGTGGAGAAAATAGTAATCTAGAGAGCTATCTGTTCAGTCTGCTACCTAGGTAGGAATTACTGGTGGACAACCACAAAAACCCTGATATCCCTTCTTATGAAGCTTAATCTGTACATTGGACTTGGAATGAGAATACTGTCCTCTCTGAAATATAACACAAGGGCATACTAAGTCAAATTCTAAGGATAATTGAGCCCTAAATGTGCACAACACTGTATTGTGAAATTGCCATCAATATTCTCTCAGACATAGGGCCCAGAATTCGGGCAATACGAAGCTCTGTTTCTAAACATGTCATTTATTGGGGGGGGGGGGGGACAAAGCAAAACAAAACAAAACAAAAATACCTTCCTGCCTGGTTCTTTTTTACCGACATGCCCAGAGAAAAACCCAGTGTTTAATCTCTAGTGCAATGGGAACTGTTGCAGTATCATCTCTTCACAAACCAGGAGGATAATATAAGATTCTCTGGATCACATAAGAATGGTGCATGCACCTCCTTCCTACACCAGTACTACCTGTATGCAGAGGGTTCATACTGGCGTGGGAGCAATTGCATCCTGTGTGATTCAGAAATCATGACAGTCAAGTAAGACTCCATGAGGGTTCCATAAGAATTCCTTCTCTAAGGATCCAGTTTCTAAAAGTGAACAGAATATGGACGCTGTCCAAGCTGAAAGCATGATACAACACAGCAAAACTCACACCAAGTTAGTGATGTGATGGGGATGTCTCAGTGAATCTAAGTGGCTTCAGTGAAGTATCAATTCACTTCGGATTTTATTCTGAACTTCAAATGAGCTATACTCTATCCCTAAATAGACTCAACACCTTGAATAGTAGATGAGATTAAAACCTATAGTGGATTCACCACTTCCCTGATTTCAGAACCACCATCCTCCAATGCACCGAGTAGTCATTGGAATGGATTTATCTGTATTCTGCTCTGCACTGCCAAGAACTTGTACTGATGAGAATGAGGATAAGAGGTTTTTGTTCAGTACATTTTTCATAGAAGAATTTCTTAAAATTATCAAATTTCTTTATAAGCATGATGGGGGAAATAAAAGCCCTTGACATTTGAAAATTTCAAACGTGGTAGAAATCGCAAATGAACGATTTAGCCATCCAGGCAGAGGGACTTTGAGTTTTTAATTCTTAGTGGTCTGAATCCTTTTATATCCACGTTGTGGTAATGAATTAGGTTTCTCAGCTCTTTTCTTTTTCCTGACAGCTTCCTTATCTTTCATGAGACATGGCAGACAGACACAACACACTACATGGGATAAAAGGCAGATCAGTTAAATGTGGCCAGTGCCTACAGTTGGGCATTTTATTCAGCAAGAACTTACAAAATGTACGAACTTAGATTTGCATTGGACTTGAGATTGAATGATTTCCTACTGGTGAAAAAGTGAAATGGACACATTTGCCCGTGATTAATTATAGAAATAGTTCACCAAGTGAATCCACATTTAGATGAGATTTTATGCATTTTAGGATGCCATGAGCACCATTTTAGAGACGTGTTACAAAGATATGTAGTTGAAGAATTTGGGAAGAAACCAATACATTGAGCAATGCCAAATGTCATGGAGTGTGCTCCTTATGCCAGACTCAGCAGCACACAAGAGCCACATAATCCATGATCATTTTCTTTATACCTCAAAACCATGCACATAAGCACCACAAGATATCAGTATGGTGTGATGAAGGAAACCCACATCAACAGTAGGATTCAATTTGGACACATCAGAACACATCTGGTAACACTTTTGCAACGACAGACAGAGATTGCAACCATACACACACACACACACACACACACAAACACACACAGAGAACATGCCGGCAATAACTTAATGTTTGAATAAAGAAACAGACAGACAGTTAAAGGAAGAACAAATGTGAAAGCAGAGAAATTGCTCAGGGAGACATGTAGAAATATTAACCAATGAGGAATGCAAAGTTGGTTACTTATGGGAAGATTGCCACAGAGCAAACAAGGAAAACAGACCCATACTTTATTTATTACTTAAATAAATAGTTTGTACAGCTTGCATTTTTTGTGCTCAGTTTTCTGACAATATAAATCCAGTTCCCCATCACTCCCTAATATCTATATTGTTTAGGGCTTTATATACTGTATGATTAGTTGGCAGTGGTACTGTTCAATCTGTACTAATCTGTATGCATTTATATTGTCTGAGCAGTTCCCTAATTGGTTTCCATCCAAGTAATCCCACAGAGAATAAGGTTACATGCTGAAAGGGCTGAGGTGAGAGAGTGGTTAAAAGGGGGAGCAAACTCTTTTCCTGTTCTTATTAAGAATGCATTTCACATCTGCATTAAAAAAAATCCTAAAACTGCCTCTCTCTCAATAAGTGGGAATTGTATACTAGCATGGGGGTTGGAGAGAGGATCGTTTGGGATGGCTCCACCCATTTCAGTTTCATTCATGGCTCGATACTGTACATACAGATTCTTCCTGAGCTGAGAAATGCATTGAAAATGAGTAATTTTCATGCAAGGCATTGGATTTTTATCTAAAAGTGTATGAAAATGGATTGAGAGGAAAAGCTCCTTTTTGTCTGTTGTGTTACAGGAAAAAAGAAAAGAAAAGGAGGGAGGGAGGGAGGGAAAGGCCCATTTTGCTTTCTATGGATCTAAGCCAGATTTTTGAGGCATCAGCAAATGACACTAAAAATTGGAATAGACAAACTATTTAAGGCTATGCTGTCAGTTACAATTTCACCCTGACAGAGAGGAGAAGGAGATGATCTAATAGGCCTTCTTGGACACTATCTGGCTATGGTCTTCCAAGATCTTTAGATTCCTTAAATGATACCTAGTGTCCCCTGTCACTAAAGAGCTGTAACGCAGACACTCACTTCTTGGAAATCAATATGAATTTTGCCACAGATACCACTGAATCAGGCTTATGTCTGCTGAAATAAAAAATGAACTCAAAATTTTATTAGGACTATATTGTGGCATCACTCAAAACTGACTATCGACAGAATCAATATATAACTCAGATAAACAGACGAATGACAGGTTTTAGGTAGCACAATCTGAAGCTTGGTCAGAATTTAAGAGCATGGCAGAGCACTGAGAACTTGGCTGTCCCTATGGATTATTGGTACTACACTGCAGGAATGGTCAGGGATGATAGCTCCCTCATACTTTTGATGTTTTCTTGTGTCTAAAATGCACCATAAAATGAATATGCTTTACAAAGAAAGCATGTACCTATTTCCATGTGTGCATATGAATAAGTGATCCTTCCTTTTCTTTCTCCCTCCTCAGTGTGTCTCCCATATCACATTGCTTGCAAATTATGAAGAATCAGATGTGCAGAACTCTATTTATCTATATAAGTCCATTTAGAGCAAGAGAATTTAGGGGCAAAAGCACTGAGAATCAATTTGTCAGATACTGAGCAGTTATAGAGTATGGGCTAAAAGGAAGTATAGGCTACAAAGCGTGTGCATATGTATGCTTGTCGGTATCTTTCCTTTTGGTTAAAAATGTAAATGAAAAACCAACGTCACTGCAGGAAGTACTGAGATGCATTTCTGAAGACACATACAGAAACTTATTTTAAAATCTAGAATGAATATTTTTCTTTTCTATGAATGCAGCTGTGATTTTTTAAAACAAAATTAGACTATATTGTGAAAATTATACTTAAGTGGAAAAAAGGAACTTTTGTTTTAGATATGACACAGGATGTGAGCCTGGGATAATATTTTAAAAACTCAAGTGTAGTAAACTCACCACTTTTGATGATGGGATGGTTTTCTTTCTTTCTTTCTTTGTCAAAGTCTGTTTTGAAAGCAGGGCATATGGGGGTTCCATTCTGGCAGGGAGGGAATGTACCCAGAATGCATCTCCAGTTACTCAAATGTGGAATCGTTTAAAAAAGAAATGTCTGAATTAAATATTAATGATCATATGGAGCATCCAGTTTTGGATTCATTTTAGAAACTTGTTATATTGTGGCATTCTCATCTCCTTAAAAAAAATTACATGCACATATTACATTGGTTCCAGCACCATTTATTTTCTTCCGAGCTTACTCAGAATGTAAGCCTAAGGTAACTCCTTTTTTGTCCTTTGTCTTGTCAGATGGGCTTTATAAAAATAAATTTCTAAAATTACCAGTTCTTTAGCTTATTTGAACAAAACCATCCCCTTCATTTTTAGTTCAAAAACAATTTATAGTAATATGCAAAAGTGAGCATTAAAAGGAACCACCCTAAACTCTGTTAGGGTGAAGCTTGTTTTATATACTATTAACCACTAAACTTTTAAATAGTGACTAAAGTCCTTGAACACTTCTTACTATAGATCATTTGAATATGTAACAAATACATTAGAACCAAAGGCCAAAAGTATAAATATATAGTTAACTCCCTTTAATACTTAAATTGGTATCACGACAGACTAGCTTCCTAGGGGAACGTCTGTTATTTAATATAAGAATACATTCAGTGTGTTGGTAGTTACAAACATAACCATTAGCAAACATTGCCTTTTGATTTTGTTTCTTTTAATTAAAAATTATATTTCAGCACACAGAATAAGGGCATCATGGGTCCAATAACTTCTGCCCCTGCTTCACTCGAATGGCAAATACAATTATATTTTTAAAGACCTTCAGAAGAAGTACAAAATTAACCATGCCCACCACTTACCTTAGGAAAAATTGTTTTCCACACAGGTTTTTAAATATATGATGTAGGTTTTATAGACTTTCAAAAAAGGAAAGATATTGAATGAGTCTACTATCTGAAAGTGTTTTGTGAATGTACCAGTAGTTGATATTTAAAGTCAAAGTTCCTCAAAAATGTACAGATAATAAAAAGTTTATACATGGCCGCAACATTATACAAACTCTTTTTAAAAACCCACTCTAACAAATTTCTCTTTTTTTGGATCTCTTTTATTGGATGCCAGCTGCTTGCCAATGTTAATAGAGTTAAATGAATAAAAGACATTGGTGCAAAAAAAAAAAAAAATTGACTGTGCATTCTTCAAGCACAGAATGTAACATTATGCTTTTAAAGATTTCACAGAGTGAGCAAAATGCATAGTTTGATAGTCTGGATCCTGACCCTTGCAATCCCTATGATCATAATCTGTTTCAGTATTGACATTAATACAAATAAATCCCTCCCTTTTCTCCCCTTAAACATCACCATGAGATTTTCTTGGTCTGCTTAGGAGGATAATCCATAGGCTTCTTTTATCATCATATAATTCAGGTGTGGTATATCATAACGGATAACCTTAAAATATAATGGAGCTGCTACGTACCCTTGTTACATTTCTATGCAGCACATAAGTGATGTTTTGATGTACAGTTCAGTGCTATACATGTCTTCTCAGAAGCAGCATAAGCCTTATGGGTGTGCAAACTATATACATGTACCTGAGATAAAGTCCTATTAAACACAATAGGACATACCTGTGAGTAGACATGCATAGAAAGGTGCTGCCCTCTGCAAGGTACACCAGTAACAAAACCCATGTCACTCACCCTTTATCATATTGGAAATATGGATTTTTTTTAATTTTTAAAAAAACTTTACAGTAACTACAGAACCGCCTTTACTATCTCTAAACTCTCCACTGAACAGATTTGTCTGTTAAATGAATACCTTTTAACACCATTTTGTAATCGCCATTTTGTATATACGTATGGGGCTATGCCATTTTCTCAGCTATACTGTAATACAGAAACTCTGATTTTCTTACATATACAGAGACCAACACATGGAAATAGACATATGTGTGTGTGTGTACAAACTATCACAAAATGGAAAGGCTACTTTTTTTCTATGTGCCCCTAGCTATACTTTTGTGATCTCCCTTGGCTTAGCCTGATGTCAAAGATACTTTAGCAGATGAGAAGAGAAGCACATAAAGATGAGAATATTGTTTTAGACAAAAAAACAAAACACAAAGCACCAACATCTCAAGCTGAAGGGATGTTTAACTTAACCACAGTTACTTAGTTTATCTTGCATTAGAGGGAACTCCTCTTTTAATTTACCATCCTATAATAGACCCCCCCCCTCCCAATATACAGGGAAAGGTCACTATTATGTGTAAGGAAAATTAGCCGATGTTCTTGGTTGCTTTACAGTTCTCCTAGTTCAACTACTCCAATAAATGAACATGTACAACAAGCCGAAGGGCTTTTTATTACAAATTTAATTCATTTCTCTAGACAACTGTGAAATTTGCCATTGACATTAGTCATTACCCCAAGGCGAACTAAAAGATGATCTCAGTTAATAAATGATCCTTAACAAGGAACACTCCCTATCTTCACTGATATTGGCACAGCACATTTTATGAATGCAGGGCTCGCTTCCTGCCAGAATACAAGCATTCATGACTATTGGTATACTCGTTTCCTCTACCTGTTTCTGATATTTATAATTATGCAACAGGATAATTAACAAAACAAAGAGATAGTACTCTGAGCTTGCAGCTAGATTTTCAGCATGTTAACCTTCTAGGAAATAAAGAACAGGAGCAAAGAGTCTAGCCAAATAAACCAATGCAGGTTGATTTCACAGTGTGTAAAAGGCTAATTATCTGTGAAAAGTCTGACCTCAAGTAGCAAAATCACATAAATGTGTAGGAATCTTATTTTCTATAAGGCTCAGAGTGTTTCAGAGTCTGGAGTCTTGTAGTTGGTTTGCTTCTATCACTAGTTACATATACATATGTGTGTGGTGTATATACACTAATGTTAGGGCACTTAAGTATCGCATACATTAAATATTATACACAAATGGATTAAATATTATACCCACACAGTAGAACATCATATAATAAATGTTAGCTAGCTATTCATAACACCTGTGAAAGTAGGGTAAAATAAACTTTTTCTCTACACTGTCACTTTGTATAAACATAATAAACCTAGCAGATGACAGAAGTGGGTTAAGTGTGCATTGTTTACTGGAGACAGAGTGAAATAAAATACAGAAAATATTATCACTTCTTTACAGATTCTATGTGTAATTCATTCTGATATAAGAATATTTATCCACTAGCTGTAATAACAAAGCCACATTTTTTCCCTGTTGCAGGGGAAAAAAAATAAATTGTATTTGCAGAAAGCAAACACATTACGGAGTGTGTAAAAATGCAATATTCCCATTTTCTAGTCAGAGTTCCAATTTATTGAAGTAACAGAGCAGAAAATGCACTGACAGCTGTTACATTTTATTGCGAATTAGTATATACGTTTTATATCCAGTGAGCAAATGCATGATACATTGTATTCCAGTAATTGCCACTGGCTTTCCAAATGGAAACGGAATGATCTTAGTGCAATTACACTCAAGAGAGTAAATGTAACAAGCCACAGTTCTACGTTATAGCTCTTTAACAATGCAACAACAACAACAACAATTCTTCTCTTCCCCCTCCCCTCAAATAAAGATATAAAATGTCAAACCATAGATCAATTATCTATTCAGGTGTGAGGGGAAAATATCTTTGGGCTGTTTTAGGATAGGTCTTGTATATTGCAGGTCAGAAGATTAATCAGGTTCCTGAGAAAAGACACTGAAGTTTTAACCAGCTTCAAGTTATTACTTTTGCACAGCTTCAAAAATTCTCCCTCCCTCCATTGCTTTGGGTGAGGGACATGAGGATATAAATGAACAGTTGGAAAAGAGTTCTCATTTCACACCAAAATGCAAACATTGCAGCCTGTTAAGCAAATACTCTTCAATTTAATGTTTTATATGTACAGAGAAAGAAGCATGCATATATATATATATATATATATATGCACATGCTTATATATAACACACACACACACACACACACATATACAAACATTTCCTTACAAAGAGCTTTTTTTTCTCCCCAAGAAATGTTTATAGGCTGTAGGTTTACGGCAAGTACTGTGTTAGGATTGATTGAAAAGAGGCTATGTTAAGAGGAAGAAATAGATGGATGCATTAAGAAAAGCACTTCTTTTTCTCTACTAACCTTCATACCACATTTTAAACCTTTTCCTTGGGCAACCAGTGCTGTGACAGCTTCTTCACCTTCACGCTCTACCGTGAGGCACTCGGGGAAAGCCAGCAGTCTCCTCCCCTCTAGTGGTTACCGGCTCTATTTGCAGCAATGCAGAAAGCAAAAGGCCTAGAGCAGACCACCTCAGGGGCATTTGTGTAATTTCTAAGCTTACAAGAGAAAAAGAGAGAGAGAAAGAGAGAGGAGAGAATAGGCCAGGCAGCCCATTGCAGCAGCAAATAAAAATTATCAGTCATTTAAAACAATACGTTCGTGAGGACTACAACTTAATCAACACCAACCTGCTGACACAGATTTGCAATTTGAGCAGGTTATTAGTGATCGAATTAGCAACATGTCACAACTTGTATCTGATTTATTAGAACCGCTGACTAATGCAAGAGGACTATAAACAACAGGAAAGACATTCTTCAAAGCTTGCTGACTGTAATAATATACAGCTTTGGGAAAAGTAGGAGAGAAGGCCGAACAAATGAATGCATCATTTCTAGAGATATATAAGATACTTGCTCCGTGATTCTTATTGTTTAAGAAAACATAATATAGACCAGAACATTAAAACAGTGTAGTTAAAAGTTAACAGTTAATAGAGCTCATGTCTTCAAAACTGATTGCATAAAACCAAATAAAGCTATTGTTCAATTTCTTCCTGTCCTTATTTTTGTGCTCCCCTCCTCCATTTCCTTCATCTTTCTGAAGACTCATATAAAAATAAAATGATGCTGATCGTCAGTTAATTAAAACTAAGATCATGCTAACTGTAACAAACACTAGATGATGAAATAGATATATCCAGCACAACATTTGATAGTTCAGTGATTTAGTAGTCCTAACTACAAAGCAACTACACATTTTAACATCCTGTATCTCCATCACATGCACCTCAGGGCGCTATAATTGAAATCTGAGATAAAGTTTGTTCAACTGGAAAAATGCTCAAGATGGCTCTGTGTCCTACCCTACATCTTTCCATTTGGTGCCATCCTTCAATTTGAAGGGCTATCTGGTTCAAGTTTGTTTTCAAGACAGAAGACAGCAGGAGCCATGAAGTTTCCCACTAACACTTAGTGTGAGAACAGCTGACTGAGCAGGAAGCCAGGTCATCTGGACACCACCAACTCCACTGTGGTGAAATGTGCTCTATTTCTATTGGAATTATAATATGTAATTATTTCTAAATTTGTATCTAGGAATATGAATTAGCATATAACATTCTTACGGGGTCCTATAACCTCTTTTGACTTTCTTTCTTGTCTTTTTTAAAAAGCCTAAGTGGCTACCCTATAATTGGTGAACACACACTATAGCTTAAAGAGTCTTGTGGTGCCTTAAAGACAAACAAATCTTACTTGGCATAGTGTTCTGTGAACTGCACCTCAGTTCACCAAACACATGGAGGAAATTGCCACAGGACACTTTGGGTTTTTTTGCTACACCAGACTAAAAGCCAATAGCATATGACCTGCAAACAACTTTAAGGATCTTAAATTTATAAAATAAAACACATTACAAATAAAAAATTAAGCACACCTCTCTACAATTTTCCAATTCATCCCCCTTTGCTCAGTTGAAAAGCACAATTTTAAGGCCAGAAAGAGAATTTTTTGACTTTATTAGCTTGGATATTCATGATTTGGAATAATCATTTAAATTCAAACCACAGCTCCAGAAATATTTCAAATTTAGGTTCCTTGTGATAGTCAACATTTAAAGGAGATTGTCATACAGGGCTTTATCCTGTTGTTTTTCTGAGGTGATAAATGTGCATTTAACTTTAAAGATGGGAATTTTCCCGTGCTTGAAAAGCCATAAAATAAGCCCAGGCTGCAGATGGACTGCAGAGGGGTAGTAAATGTGGTAAGACCCATCTTTAAAGTTAAATGTGAATTTATTCCATCGGGAAAACAATGGGATAAAAGCCTGTGCACTAATTTCCAAATCTAGAAAACCCTCTGATTGTCCTTTTTGGAAAGGAGAGATAGTATGTATAGCACTGCTTAAATTTATAGTGCTATATTAATAATAATAATAATAATAATAATAATAATATACCAGCATTTCAAGACAAAGGGTGATATCTTCTTTGTTTATATAAACTGGCATCCAGTTCACTAGTTATGATAATGTAAGCCTGACTTTTGATATCATAATGATTTCATTACACATTTATGGCTGTTACATGATCACAGTGACTAAATCTGCCCCCAAATCCCAGGTTTGAGGCTTCATGCTCCCTCTTGCTATTTCTGAGGCTCTAAAGAGCAAAGAGGTGAGCAATGAATGTCTAGTGATCTCCTGGTTGCGGGGCATAGGCAGCTGTGAAAGGATTCTGACAAGACACTGCAGAAACTTCTGTGGCTTTCTGTTTCAGTTCACTCCATGGTTGAAAGAGGGCTGGGCACATCATTATTCACTGCTCTGTTCTCTAGAGCCTCAGAAATGGGTATGTTGGGGAGAAATACAAGTCTACAAAGGTAGGACTTGGGAGGATAGCAGCAGGAGATAATGTAGCTACATCCCTTTTAGCCTCCTGTCCAGTTTGCAGATTCAGTTCATATAACTTGTGGCATATCCTAGCCTTGATCTATTTTGCACAAGACCTGAACAGATCGTCCACACAACAAGTCCCCAAATTATGGCAGTAGCTGTTAATTTCTGTGGCTATTGTTACCATGTTATGGATTTCATCAGCTGGGATGCATGACAACTGGGAGTTATTGACAGTATATCTGCAAGCTGGACAAGAGGGAGGCTAAAAGGGATATAGCTACATTATCTCCTGCTGCTACCCTCCTAAGTCCTGTCTTTGAAGACTTGTATTCCTCCACCCCAACATACCCATTTCTGAGGCTCTAGAGAACAGAGCAGTGAATAATGGTGATTCTCTTGCAAACATAGGATTCTGGAAAACCATGCAAAATATAGTTTGCATTGTGTGTACATTTCCCGTATTTTTCCTAAGATATGTAGGATGTGTGTGTCCTGTACTCTGCCTGAAGTTTCTCCTTGTCCTCTGCTCCATTTTCCAAAGGGTGCTCAGCCTGAGGAAAATGGAGCAGAGGACACAACAGGAGAAATGCAGCACAGAAGAAGTAAAGAGGAAATACAGGAATGCCTGGTTAATCTAAATGAATTTAAGTCTCCCGGACCAGATGATCTACTTCCAAGGGTATTAAAAGAATTAGGAAATGTAATCTCAGAACCATTGGCAATAATTTTTGAAAACTCCCGGAGAAAAGGAGTAGTCCCAGCTGAATGGAGGAGGGCAAATGCTCCCATCTTCAAAAAGGGGGAAAAAGATGATTCCAACAATTATTGTCCAGTTAGTCTGACATCAATACCAGGAAGCATTCTAAGCAGATCATTAAATAGAGAGTCTGTGAACATTTAGGAAGGAATTCCATAATTCCAAAAGTCTACATGGGTTTCTGAGAAACAAGTCATGCCAGACTTATCTGATCTCCTTTTTTGATAAAATTACCAGCTTGACAGATGAAGAAAATGCTGTAGATATAGCATATCTGGATTTCAGTGATGCCTTTGACAAGATCCCCCATGGTATTCTTGCAAACAAGCAACCATGTTTCCCCGAAAATAAGTCAGTGTCTTATATTAATTTTTCCCCCCAAAGATGCACTAGGTCTTATTTTCAGGGAATGTCTTATATTTCCATGAAGAACAATTCACATTTATTGTTGGGGGCAAAAGAACATTTACTGTATATATTACATACAGTGGTCCCCTGGGTTACGAAGGTAATCTGTTCCGGATTACCTTTCGTAACCCGGAAGCATTCGTTTCCCGGGGGACCGCTATTTTGAACGGACCGCGCGGCCGATTTAAAGGGGCCGTGCGGGGTTTTTTTCGTATCCTGGGGATCTTTCGGATCCCGGGGGATATGTTAGCGGTCCCGCCGGTTTCGTACCCCAGGGTTTTCGTACCCCGGGGGATTCATAAACCGGGGGACCACTGTACATATACAAAAACTTTGCTAGATCTTACTTTCCGGGGATGCCTCATATTTAGCAATTCAGCAAAACCTCTGCTAGGTCTTATTTTATGGGGATGTCTTATTTTCAGGGAAACAGGGTCGTAAAATAGACAATGCAACTATTAGGTGGATTTGTAATTGACTGATTGGCCAAACCCAAAGGGTGCTCACCAATGGACTCTTTCATACAAGGCTATATTGGAAGTATAATTTTAGGTCAATTCGAATGCAATCATGGGTTTTATGTTATTGCAAATTAACTCTTCACACGCAAATTCGGGCAAGAGGGAAGCCAATTCGAATGCAATCATGGGTTTTACCTTATTGCGAATTAAAGCTTCACATGCAAATTCGGGCAGGAGGGGGTTATTTTCTGGTAATGGGAAGTAATTCCGAACGGAGCAGGGGTTCATGTAAATTCGCTAAACAAGCGAATTTACATAAATCCGCATTGGCTCCATTCGGAGTTGGGAGAAATTCCTCCCCGTTTGAAAGAGTCCAATGTCTCTTCTTCATCCTGGAGAGCAATGACCAGTGCTGTTCTGGCCTGGGCCCAGTGCTATTCAATGTTTTTATCAGTTATTTGGATAAAGAATAGAGGGCATGCTTATCAAATTTGTAGATGACACCAAATTAGGAGGAATAGCTAATACCCCAGAGGATGAGGTCAAAATTCAAAATGACCTTAATAGATTAGAAAGCTGGGCCAAAACTTACAAAATGAACTTCAACATGGAAAAATGTAAAATACTGCACTTAGGTAGAAAAAAAATGAAATGCATAGATATAGGATGGGGGATCCCTGGCTTAAGGAAACTATGTGTGAAAGGGATCTAGTAGACCACATGTTGAACATAAATCAAGAGTGTGATTCAGCAGCTAAAAAGGTCAATGCTATTTTAGGCTGCATCAAAAAATGTATAGTGTCTAGACCAAGGGAAGTAATAGTACCACTCTATTCTGCCTTAGGCCTCACCTGGAATACTGTGTCCAGTTCTGAGCACCGCAATTCAAAAAGGATGTTCACAAATTGGGGCGTGTTCAAAGGAGGGCCTCCAAAATGGTGAAGGATCTGGAAACCATGCCTTATGAGGAAAGATTTAGGGAGCTGGTGATGTTCAGCCTAGAAAGGAGATGGTTATAGAAGTGATATGATAGCCCTGTTCGATCATTTGAAGGGATGTCCCATTGAGAATGGAGCAAGCTTCTTTTCTGCTGTTCCAGAGACTAGAACACAGAGCAATGGATGCAAGCTACAGCAAAAGAGATTCCACCTTACATTAGAAGGAACTTCCTGATAGTAAGAGCTGTTCGACAGTGGAACATACTTCCTTGGAGTGTGGTGGAGTCTCCTTCTTTGGAGGTCTTTAAACAGAAGCTGGATGGCCATCTGTCAGGAATGCTTTGATTGTGAGTTCCTGCACAATAGGGGTTGGACTGGATAACCCTTCTGGTCTCTTCCAACTCTATGATTCTATGATTCTAACAAGTAAAAAGTCTAAATCCTATATTACCTTGCACTTCACATTTCAAAATTGTCTCTTCCTTCTGTCTTCTCCATTTGTATTACATAAGAAAGAAGAGACAAAATATAAAATAATTGAAGACTCTTTGAGAAGCAATGTTTTTTTTAACCAGATTTTAGCATACAAAGAAGTGCTATTCTTTGAGAGCTGGCTGAAAAACCAAAGGCACTTTAATTTGTAGTAAAACATGGTTGCAATATTCCCCACCCCATCGCTATTTCCATCCATGTTTCTGGTACTTATATGCTGTAGTTTTGACTGTGGCTTTTGGAACTTGGTTTGAAACCCAAGTTTCTTCATAGTCTAAATTTCCTCCCCCGCCCACATCAGTAAGAGAAAGTGGCAGGGACTCCTTCTAGGGCTTGACAGCTACAAAGTGGTGAGAGGTTTGGGGGCTGAGTGCAAGGGCAACAGAGGAGCCCTGTGCACCAAATCCAAAAAAGGATTTACACTCTAGTGGTGGGAGTGTTGTCCAGCAGGGATGGTAAAATAGTAATAGATCACAACACAAAAGCAGAACTGCTAAATACCTATTTTTACTTCATTTTTTTAAAAAAAAATATCTGGCAAGGAATCTGGATTTGAAATCAAGATAAATAAGGGGTTAGGACATTATCACACAAGGCTATTAAAATGCAATCAAAAGGAGGGAATAGCATTTTCAAAAATACTTATAGCACATCATCATCTCCATAGCATCCCTCTTCTTTAGCAATAGCAATAGCATCTTCATTTATATACCTTTTCATACTGAACTAAGCAGTCTCTAAGTGGTTTACAACTGTAAGCTAATATCCCCAACAAACTGAGTTCTCATTTTAGCAACCTCTGAAGGTTGCAAGGCTGAGTAGAACTTGACACCTGGCTGATATTGAACTCACAACCTTATGGTTTTGAGTGAATGGCTACAGTCCAGGCATTTAACTACTGTGCTACCAAGCTTCCTCACTGATGGGAAAAACCTGTCAATAAGCTTCCAATCACACTGTTTTCTCCATTATTCCAAAGTTGTGAAATAGCACTGCCACAGCAGTTCCAATATTGGCAGTCATGTGGTGTCACTTTCTCCTCCTTTCCCCATGTCCTCCCTTTCTTTCACTATTCCCAGAGAGGAGCAGAGCTCTGGACCCACAACAAACTCCAACTCCCAGAATTCCATATCCTTGAGCCAGGGCAGTGAAAGTGGTGCCAAACCAGGTTATTCTTCCAGTGTGGATGCAGTCAGAGAAGGATATATTACTCACAAAACTACAATTCCGAGAATTCCATAGCACTGAGCCATGGCTGTTAAAGTGATGTTAAACTGGATTATTTCTGTAGTGTGGATACGCCCTGAGGTTCGTGTGTCAATGTCCTTAGCCGCCTCGATTGATCTCAAAGGGGGGAGGGTATAAATAAATTTTATTATTATGATTATTATTATAGTCAGGAATCACCTAGTTAGCCAAAATGATTCAGATCTGTAGGGCCAGAAAGACTGCATCCCAAGTATGTAAGAAACTTGGTGTCTGTAAAGGAGATACTGTACAAACATGGCTAGAGTGCAGCCACTCATGGCTCAGGGATGCTATAAGGGTGGGAGCTTCTCATGAAAACAGTTGTAACAAAACAGGCTTGTTTCTGAAAGTAATCAGATAGGGAACAGATAAAGAGAAGATGACACAGAGATAAGGTTTGGCCTTGAGAGAAATAGTGTGTGGATTCTGAGAGAGATAAGGGTTTGGATTTGGCAGAAATAGAGTTTAGACTGAAGAGAGATAGGATAGCCAGTCAGAAAAGAGAACTGACTCTGGTTTTGTGGAGCATAAAAGAACAGAATATTCAGAAGTTAATGTATTGCATTACTATGTTCCAATAAACCTATACTTACTGTTCTTTTTTTTTTAACTTTTTTGACTGTCTAGGCTTGTTCTCTGCTATTTCAGAAAGTAGCACTAGGTGTTAATGGTTTTAAGTTACGGGAGGGTAGATTTCGATTGAACATGAGAAGGAACCTCTTGACAATGAGAGTGGCTCAGCATTTATTGCCTAGAGAGGTGGTGCGATCTCTTATTCTAGATGTCTTCAAAAAGAGACAGGACAGTTACCTGATGGGAATGGGGTTGGACTTGATGCTCATAGGGACCCTTCCAATTCTATGATTCTATGGGACATGCCAGCTGCACTTATGTGCACACAAGCTGAATTTGCTCCACCCATAAGTCATTAACTAGATGTTGGCCATGGTCTGTAATTTTTAGAGATGGAGATTATATTTTAAAATATTCAAAATTATTGAAAAATATGTTTTGTTTGTTTATTTGTTTAGTATTGAGAGACCCTGATGAGAAGACTCCTGGTCTGATAAGAATTTTCCTACTTTGTGACTTATTCTGTGCAAAATTCACATGTTTGATTTGCACTAAATACAGATTTTTCTACATAGGAAACAGCATTCTCTGTGCATAAAACAAGTTTTGTGTGTGTGTGTGTGTGCAGAAAATAATATTTTCATACAGAATTTTCTGCACAGAATAAAATGGTTTCCTGTGCAGGAAACTCAAAACTACATCTGAATTTTGCACAGTATAAATCATAGATTGTTAAAAGGCTTTGAAAACTGGTTTTTCAGGTCTCTCTCCCAGCAGGAAGAAAATTGCTGTTGTTTTTTCTCACAGGAAGAAACCTAATAAAGAATGATGTCCTAACTTTAAAATACTGTTTATTTCCTGTTCACGCATCTCTTTCTCTTTTCCTGCCTAGACAGATATATCAGTTTGATACTATTGTTTGTATGGTTTAGTCCTTCATTGTGACAGATCTATTGAGGAGATGAAAC
The DNA here is from genome assembly GCA_034509955.1 of Urosaurus nigricauda. Lineage (NCBI taxonomy): Eukaryota > Metazoa > Chordata > Lepidosauria > Squamata > Phrynosomatidae > Urosaurus > Urosaurus nigricauda. The sequence goes on along the minus strand of JAOEGL010000003.1, from coordinate 106,424,156 downwards.
ATTTAGTAATGAAAATGATGTGGACTGAATGTAGAACCTAATGCCTCTCTACCATTGAAATATTCTACTATGCGGATCAGCTAAATCCACAGGTTATTCCTGCAAGTTTATCAGAATATGCAGTTTTTAAATTCTCAGCACTGTACCATGTTGCCCGAGAACCTGGATTTGCGGGAGTAGAGCCTCAGAAACTATATCCATGGACCCTCTGTAAATCAGAATATAGAGTGGCTTTCTATTATTACTGCATGTTGCTGTGCTGTTCTGGTACACTACTACAACACTTCACATCACAACAGACAGCAACAAGAGCAGCCATGGCAGTAAGCAACATATTGTCAGTGGCGTACTGGCCTTTCTCTGAGCATTCATTTTCTTCTGGCATGAACTTTTTAATGCTAACGATTAGTGTTACTAAAGGTGCTAACACTGAAATATTCATATCTTCTTGTCACCACCTCAATCATCTACTAAAGATTTTAGAATATATTTAATAACTTGAACACAGTTTGTGCTTTTCTTTACATTCCATCTTGAGGTTATTCTAGAAAACCTGTGGAGGGTCCTCATTTCTGCAAGAGAATGTAGTTGCTTTTCTATGCAAAGAAAAGTTATCGCTTATTGCAGTACAGGGAAAGATGATGGACTGGTTATGATGGTAGCTTGCCTTTGTATTTGACTTCTTCTGTTGTGTATTGATTGTGCTGGAAGGTGGTACATAAATTATAAAAATAAATCAGAGGTATAATGCACATGAAGGCCCAAAGGAGTCTTCTCTGCAGTCAGTAGAGTGGTGGCAAAACTGTATTTTTGTTTACATCCACATAAATTTTAGCTTTCTTTTTTCTTCTCAAAAAGCAGCTAGGAATTCCTGGCTATTTTCCAAAGCAATCTAGTACAAAGATTTACATTATGATTGTATTTATCCTAATGAACATTCGATATGAACAAATGGTCATTGTGGAGAAAAGCAGCATTTTGCCTATGCTCTCTTTCATCAAGCATGAATTATACTTGTCAGCAAAAGTGTGGATGTATCATTTCACACTCATATACCCTTCATGTGCCACAGGCCTTAAGCCTGCTAAACACATTGGCAGGGAAACCTTCCTGGTAGCACTGTCTCTCTAGAGGGGTTTGATGCATCCATCCATTTCCTAGCTCTTCTCCCACTTTATGTTCTTTGATCCAAGGAAAGCACTATCTGTTCAGTTTATGCACTATCTGTTCAGTTCATGGATCCGCTCATGCGTATGTATTTAGAAGACCATGTTCCCAATCTGAAGTCTCTGGTCTACCAATTAAGAGGGCTAAAATTTTTCCCAACCTCTTCAGTGAACCAACTCTCCCAGTTCCCTCATAAGTCCAATTGTGGAATAATGTCTTCTTCTGAAATCATGACATGCAAGTGGCATGTTTGGGGAAGCCTCATGAATACTCTTCAGTCCAGTTTAGTTAGACAGTAAACAACTTTACTTCTTTTACTTTATCTCTTTTAGGCATCCTGGCCATTTTTTCTTAATTCTGCTCAACTTTTGATAGTCTAGGAAAGTAGCTAAACAGGTTTTTTTTTTCACACTTAGACCAAAGACTGATCAAAGGAGGGCAAGTTAAAAACTAACACAATGTTGGCTTCTATACATCTTTTCTTGTGCCTTAGTCTAAAGTTCTATTGTAAACCTTTGTGGTGGCTTCTCTCAGGGTGTTAGGAAGTAAAATGTGAGGATGAAAATTCAAGCTGGGAGGTCTTGGATATAGGATGCAAATAACTGTTGGAAATATCCTTGTCCTCAAGGAGAAATGGTGTCTTGACAGGACAAGACACCCAGCTGAAAAGCACATCTACTATAAGATTTTTCACCCCTGTGCAATAGCAAAAAGGCACCAGTGCTCTTTTTATTTTGGTTGTTGCCTATTCTCATTAGTCTTCTACAAATTTTATATGAAACATGTTTTGTATCTCATTGTTCAAGCTGGGACATCAGAATATGTCAGCTGTGTACAGATATGTAAATTGTTTCCTTAGACTCCCATCTCTGTTTTTGTTTGAGGAGAAGATTTGTATGAAAATGGCATATCATAGACTCATAGAGTTGGAAGGGACCACAAGGGCCATTCAGTCCAATCCCCTGCCATGCCAGAACTCAAAGCAACCCCGACAGATGGTCATCCAGCCTCTGTTTAAAGACCTTCAGGGAAGGAGACTCCACCACAAGTCTAAGACAAATCCCTAAGCATGAGATGTACAAACATTTCAAGAAATACATAGGGATCTAGGGAGATATGACTAACAAATAATAGTTTAAGACTTTATTTTCTATTCAAGTGAAAACAGTTACAGGAACTGCAATATGACAGGGATGAGGATTGATGTGGAACATACAGTGGCAGAGGCTGAAGGACACAAAAATACAACATTTTCCAAGCAAACATCCAACTCTACATCTTCCCAGATCCTACAGACTCTCCACTAACATATATTTAAGATTCCTTCTCCAGGGAGGGAATACTAGAAAAAGGCACTCAACGTAATTGTCAGTCAATTGTCAGTATAGCATTATAACCTCACAACCTTGAGGAAAGATACAAAGGAGAAGAAACAAAGTAAAAAAAAAAAAAATGGGTGAGGAGCTAAATTCCACAAACTGATTGAATTAAACAACCGGTCACCTGGCTGCACATTTCAGTGTTGGGTAGAGGCTTCATAGATTGTACTTTTGACCACATTATACGTTAACAAATGGGATGCATTCTTTTATCGACAGGCACATGTGCCACTGAAAGCAGGTTTGGCTTTTCCACTAACAAGAGGAAATGTAGTTATAGCTGTAGTTGTAAAACAGTTTTTATCATTAAAATACTTAAGGGAGGGACTGAATAATGACATTTGAATAGTAACATAGAAAGCTGCCAGATGTTCCTGATCTAGCATTCTCATTTCTGACCTGCAGCTATATTTCATGCAGCCATAGCTCTCCAGATTCTCAGGCACAAGTCTTTCCTATGCACTGTTTAGTACTTGGATGGGAAACAACCAGAGAATTTCAGATGCCTGGCATTCTCTGGTTGTTTTCCATCCAAGTACTAATCAGGCCTAACCCCACTAAATTTTTGAAATTAGATGGCATTGGGTACATTCAGGGTAGTATAGTGATGGTGGTGGTGGCAGCATGTGTTTTTGAGCTTCTGAACTTCCCCACAAGGTGAACTGGTGACCATTCAATAATCAACACTGGACAAGGATAGGTTGAAACACTATTAGCAGAACACTTGAAATGGAAAGACATATGAAATAGAAAGGCATATGGAAATAGGTTGGCAAGCACATCTGGAATAGGAATCTGTAGAGTAGGTTGACAAGAATATCATCACAGCTCTATGTAAAAAAATCAGTGAATTGATGGTAATCCCAGAAATAAGACATTCTAGTGTGGAAGGCAGCAACTACCAAGAAGAGAAGCTAAGCATGGAACATATGAGTTTATTATTATCATTTAAAAGCAAAAAATGCATGCCTTTCTTGGCCAGCCTCGTCAACTTAATTCTGTTCCTTATGAAGCAAAGTGATGTATCACTGTTTATCTACCTCATTCATCTTCTTGAAGCAATTTCACAGCAAGGCTAGTCATTTTTGTAAAAATAAAATCAGGTTAGCCATTTCTTAAAATTAGGATCCAGGGGCAACTCAAGATATTTTTCTGCCTGAGGCAACAAAATCCCACAAGCCCTTCATGCAGCTCAAAGCAATCTGTACTGCTTACTGTATTTTGGCACTTGCAGTAGAAAATATTACAAATACCTATTCCTCTGAGAATGAAAACACAACAAAAATGAATTACATAATTAAACATTATGCAAAGGGATCTTGTAGTACCTTTGAGACTAACTGAAAGAAAGAAACTGGTAGCAGGAGCTTTCATAGACTTGTGCTGACGTCCTCAGATGCATGTTTGGAGTGGAGAATCCAGAGACAAACAATTAAACATTGTTTCTTTTTCATGCTACACAAAATCAGCTGCCTTGGGCAGCTGGCTCACTCTGCCTAATGTTGGGACCAGCCCTGTAAGGGTCAGCCATGACACTAGTCTAGTGGCAAAGGTGGTCAGTTCAGAACAAGATGTAGTGTATTTCATGTTTACATTGGTTCATCTATTTTCTCAACCATTAATAAACTAGTGGCCTTGGATGAGCTCATGTTGCTGTGAAAATAAGAATAAACTTGAATCATTACATAGTATTGTAATTGTATTACAATACTATGTATTGACTGAAGGATAGCTATATTCTGAAGACAGAGTAAGTTTGTTTTCTACTGCTCCAGAGACTAGGACATAGAACAATGGACTTAAACTACAGGAAAAGAGATTCCATCTAAACATGAGGAGGAACTTCCTGACAGTAAGAGCTGTTTGACAGTGGAATATGCTACCTCAGAGTGTGGTGGGGCGGCCTTCTTTGAAGGTTTTTAAACAGAGACTGGTTTGCCATCTGTTGGAGGTGCTGTGTGTATTCCTGCATGGGAGAGGGTTGGACTAGATGGTCCTTGTGGTCTCTTCCAACTCTAGGATTCTATGATATTAAAGAGACATGGATTCTAAAGCACTGTGCATGTTTTTAAGTACTTTAGAAAATGTGAGGAAACAAAATCACAAAATGCCCCAGGATTATGATAAGGACTCAGAGTAGAAATGGGGATTTGTCAAATAACTGGAAGACTATATCAGGTATATCAAGGATAACTGAAAACAGAAGGCTCTTAGGGTTTGCAGTTGACTACCTAAACTGGACCTCACTTCGTAGAGTACATGGTCAATGGCAAAGCTACAACAGATGCTTGCAATGACAACCAAAAGGGAGACAACAGTGACTACAAGCAGCACAAGGCAAAGAAGAACATACAGCGTGTAGTGTGGGTGTGATAGCGCAAATGATGTAAATTAGAAAGACACATATTTGTAATTGGCATTGCTGACAAAGAAGTGGCACTAAAGTTACAGATGGAGTCAGAACTGATGCTGGAACAAGCAGCCTAAATAGCTTGTCACTCTGAGCTCATTAAGAAGTAAAATGCAGATCAGGGAACAGCTGAGCAGCTGGGTCAGGTTGTTCATTGGCTAATTTAGCCTAAACAAGAAAGAGGGAAGGAATGAAACATGTTCCAGAAGACTCAAAGAAAGCAAGGCACTGGCAGAAGGGGAGATGTCACCCACTTGCTGCAATGACAAACACAACTTGGGAAAAAAGCTGACAAACAAGAAGACCAGAAAGGACAAAAGAAAATAGGAAGAAAACAGTTTTTAATTTATTTTTTTAAAAAAAAGATAGCTTCATATTGAGAAATTCAAAAATCACATACTGGGATCTGTGTAATTTTGAGCACAGAATTGGAAAATTGTTGTTGTTATTATTTATTATTATTATTCCTAGAAAGCATGCACAGTGGTTGTGCTGACTGAGAGATTCAGAGCCTTGTAGCTTTTCTTGGAAAAAGTAACTTAGAATAGTAACTTTTCAATGCTCTGGGCTTGAGTCTATGCATTGAAAAGTACCTTTTAGTGTGAATATGCTATGTTACTAGCCTTTAAAGTTCACCAAGCACATGCCAACAAGTGTCTGCAAGATAGAGGTGATCCAGTAGACAGTAGGTTGATTTGCAGAAGAATACACGAATCCCTAACTTTCACAACAGGTGGAGCCTTTCCAAAAATTTTTTCAGCCTGATTCAATTCATTTAGGGAAATAGACAAACATCCTACAGAAGAACCTTTGATGATTGGACCAAGTTTCATCTAATCTAAAAATCTGATTCCAAAAGAAGACAGCTGCTTTTTGAAAGCTTAAGGAAAGGCATGAAGACAAGAGCTCTCCCTTGTTTGTTCCTAAGGGCTTATATTCAGAGAGCTGCTTACTTTCTCCATAAAAAATCATTTTGGTTATAATAATGTATAGAACTATCTACTGTGAAGAACAATAGAGAGTCTTGATGTACCCTACAGACTATCATTTTGGGGGAGGGGGATTCGTGTGGAGAGCATCTTCCTTTATCAGATAGCTGACCGCTATGCCAGAGTCATTAGTACTATAACTGGGGGTGTGGGCGGTTGGGGGAATAGAAAAGCAAAAGGTGCAAACATTGATTGAATATTTTCACTTTTTGGATATCTGTTCAAATTAAATGTTGACATCAGTGTGGTGCAGTGGTTTGAACACTGGACTAGAGACCAAGTTGCACATTCTCAGCCTCATAAAACTCTGTAATAGGTTCACTTGGGGTTGCCATTAGTCAAAAATGACTTGAAGGCACACAACAGCAGCAGCAGCAACAACAAATACCTTCTCACCTCACTGATTGTATTTCAGACTCACCCATTTATTTGAGTATGAGTACAATAATCTGCCAATAGAGGGAGGGAGTTCATAAATGTTTATAAAAGCTCAAACCTGCTGATCTGTACAGTTCCTGCTCTCTTCCCCGCACACACAAAAAATCTACTCTATGAATTTGCCTCATCAGTTTTACTGGTTGCTTCTCTTTCAAAATTTATCAGCTGCCTTCTCTGTTTTAAATGGTGACTGTGTGCCACGGAGTTTAATAGGGCCTGTCAACAGAACAGACAAAAACAATTTGCCATCTATGCCAAGGCTATCACCACAACAATATGGCAACAAAATAAGGAAAATAATAAAATGAAGCTGCCCTGCCTTTTAGTCCAGCTGTGTAAGCTAATATTCTTTTATCTGGCTATACATGGGACTGAATCTGGGAACTTCAATAAACAAGGCATGTAATTCTACCTGTCAGTGATCTTTGGTCGAGGTAGGAGACCCGAAGTACTTGTGAAATGTGTTTCTGTTCTCCATCATTGGGTTGCCAGCTGCAGAGAGTGCTGCTCTACATTTCAACACATAAGAAGGAATTAATGATCAAAGAAGAGAACAAAATCAGACGTGAATTTGCAGAGCATTTTATCCTCTAATATACATGTATACATAGTATGAGCGATTAGATAGCTTGGGGCCCTCCACATTTTGTTGGATGACAGCTTCTAACATTCTTCATCATTGGCTATGGTGGATAGAACTTGTGGGACTTGCACTCCAACAACATCTGAAAAGTCATGTGATTCTTACCCCAGTATAGTAATTCAAATTTGAAACATAGTACATCTCACCTTGGTAAAGAAGTCTGTGAGTAAGTGACCTGTGTGCCAGTTGTCCAAGAGCCTTATCACACAATACAGTTATAACACGATTATTCTGCTTTAAATTCTATTGCTCTATCTGATAGAATACTGGGAATAGCACTTTAGGGAATGGTGTTATTTTAAAAATATCTCAGAAATTTATTCATCTTAGAAGCATACAATTCTGTCCTACAAATGGAAGAGATTATCAGGAAAGCATTGCCTGCTGTAAAATGTATAATGCACATATTCTTTGCATGTATTATATAGTAATATATACATTTTTTCTATGTATCTCGTCATAATGATTTTATTCCTAAAATTTGGGCAGATTGTATCAGTTAAACAACTAAAATTCATACAATTAACATCTTCTTTGATAGTATAACAACTATATTCCTTTTTATTAACAGACATTTCAGGAATTATTTTTTAGAATGCAAAATGCTTTATAGTTCCTATTTCAATTATCTTTGCAAGAGACCATTCATTTTACAAAAGTATAGTGCTGTTATTTTACTCTGACTGCCATGATTCTGTCCTATGGAAGCCTGGGATTCGCAGTTAAGGGGAGGGGGGATTTAAAAAATCTCAGCCAGAGCACTCTAGTGTCTTACCACACTAGAAATCCCAGGATTTCATAGGCTCGACTGGTGGCAGTTAAAGTGGTATAATTTTGTACTACTCTTACTAGTAGTAGTAGCAGCAGTAGCAACAGCATTAGCATTAGCAGTAGTAGTAGTGTGCCTTCACATCGTTTCTGACTGGTGACCCTATCACAGGGTTTTCTTGGCAAAATTTGTTCATCTTTGCATTCCTCTGAGGCTGAGAGCATGTGATTTGCCCAAGGTTACTTAGTGGGTTTCCATGGCTAAACTGAAATTTGAACTCTGGTCTCCACAGTCACTGTCCAGTGCATAACCACTATATCATGCTGCCTCTGTTGTACAAATAGCTCAAAAGAATTATGTTAAATTACAAGTGTAAAAATTGTTTTTGGCCAACAGTTTTTTGTCAAAGTAGCCTATTTTTCTTGTCTACACACAGTCAGTTTCATACATTTCCTCTTGACCTATACTTATACTACACTTGGAGTCTAAAAATTTAAATATGTCCACTTAAAGTTACTATTTTATTTATTTATTTATTTTTTTGGTAAAGCTATTGTGTGAGAAGTGTAAATTCTGCAAATGGATTCATGGTATGTACACAATGTGAAGGAAAGCATTCATCCTCCTGCCATATAGTTGTATGTTGTGTGACAACAGCACAGTCAGAACAAAAAAGATGGTAACTTGGATTAATTCAAAAAATGATGTGCATATGTCTAGCATCATAGAGTTGGAAGAGACCACAATGGCCATCCAGTCCAACCCCCTGCAATGCAGGAATTCACAATCAAAGCACCCTTAGCAGATGGGCAAATTGTTGAAATGACATTCAACAAATTCCTTGTGGCTGCATTTTAGCAGCATATGAGATAAGGGATTAAAATTCCTATGTCAGTATCACCATATCACACAGATCCAGGACAGTCATGGGTAAGGGTTTTCATTCCTCCATTCTTCTTGTAAATGAAAGCTAAAATGTACCTGATTTAAGGCAGAACACTTTCCCAACTATCCTTATATATTAGGTCTATTTTCACCCTGATTTCCATATTTTTATTTGGAAACGGGTATGAAGAAATTGTATTGCTAAAAAACCAAAACAGAGTGTATTGTGGTTCATCACTACTTTCCTTGGTTGTGAGTACTAATTCTGTATAAATACAATACCAAAGTTTTTAATGTTAACAAAAGTTCAGAAAACCTACTTTTTTTGGACAACACATCCCACAGTTCCCCAATCAGCATCTTCACACAATACAGAAAGTAAAAGATCTTAGGTTCTTTTAACCATGTTGTCCAAAAAGTAAGTGCTTCAATTTAAAAGTGCAAAATGCATAAATCATTGAAGAGCTGAAAATCTACCTCTCAGTTTTTATCTTCACCTGTAGATTTCTTTTAAGTGCAATGTTAGATTGTGGGCCAAAACAGACCAGCAGTAAGTGCTGGCTTGAAGGCAGCATGGGGGTGTGATGTTTAGATGACACACACCCTGACGCTGCCCCCAAGCTGGTGTCATGCAGCTCACATGACCAGATGGTGGGGAGTGTTGTTTCACTTCGGCAGTTCAGCATTCATAGGTCACATGCCACAGGAGCTCAGAAGAGCTGCCACCGCCATGGAAAAGCCACCCCTTTGCTTCCCCAAAAAGGTGTGTCATTTTGCCACTCCCTTTTGGAGCAGAAAAATGCCAGAACAGGGCCTCGGAATACAGTTGCCATAGCCCCAATCTGACGCTGAAAGGGGCAGCATCAAGCCACCCCTTTAGGGATGTCTGTACCAGCTGTGTCTCTCTATAAATTGGCAGTCATTAATGTAAGACCAGTTTACATACTTTTACAAAAAGGCAAAAATAGCATAAAATAGAGAGTGCCTTCCAAGCATATAACTTAAATGTGTCTCCTTCCATTATGGATTGTGGTTTAGGTCACTTCCTAAGCTATATTCAAATGATAAGTGCCAAGTAAAAGTATCATTGAATTTATGAATGACAGATAAATCTCATTGCCCTGAGAAAAGGCTGTCTGCAAAGTTCTATGAGGGCTCTTGAAAGAGTTTTACCTCCTCTTTCAATTCTTCACCCCAGGTTTTGAGCACTCAGAGCACCTCCTTGGTTTCATAACCACTTGGTACTGAATAAACACACTGATATTTCTAGAGAGGCAAAATGATATTTAGATTTGACAGAAACAGGAGTTCAAAAATAGAAAGCTTTCTCCTGTGTGGAAATTGTTATAATGTTCTATTATCCCTGCAGGGATTCAGATATTTTTTTGTAAATATTACTTATTTAATAGAACATTTTCCAGCAACCTATCAAACTACTTAGCAATATCATAGGAATACACCATCAGAGACTGGTGAGTTAAAATGATTAAGGCTGGCTTAATTTTTACTCATTCAGAACATTTCCCTAACAATAGAGCAAGATTTCTAGATTAGAGATTTCTCAAATAATTCCATTTTAACCAGATCCAAAAAATATTATTCATATTATACTTCATTTTTAAAAGCCTACTAATGATAAATATCTAATAACATTTTCATCTATCAGCTTTGTTGTTACTAAGTGCCATCAAGTTGATGTTGACTTATAGCAACCCTTTGAATGAGAGACCTCCAAGTCCCCTTGTTATCTCCCAACCTGCTCAGGTCTTGAAAACTCAGAGCCATGACTTCCTTAATAGAGTCTATCTATCTAGAATGTGGTCTTCCTCTTTTCCTTCTGCCTTCTATCTTGCCTAGCATTATTGTCTTTTGTAGTGAGTCATGTGTTCGTATGATATGTCCCAAGTATGAAAGCCTCAGTTTAGTCATCTCAGCTTCAAGGGAGAGATCATGCTTGGTTTTTTTATCTAGGAACCATTTATTTGAATTTTTAGCAGCCTAAAGGATCCACAGAACTCTTCTCCAGCATCACATTTCACATTTTTCCTATCTGCTTTCTTTGTTGTCTGTCTTTCACAGTATGTACATAGAAAGTTCTATTTTACTAAAAATATTAATTAATAAAGATAGAGAGAGCCAGTCCATTCAGTCTGAGCTAGGCTCAGTTTGTCATAGCACTAGGGCCTCAACACGCACAAGAAATCCCAGTAAAATAGGCAAAAGAAGGATCCTCACTCTGCCAAAGAACAGATACATATGCACTAAGAGCAGGTAGTTCAGGTCCATCCACAAACAATCTTTTTACATCCTATCCAACCAACACTGGAGTAAATTCATGGGCATCAGCTGCAAATGGGCTTGGAAATATCTGCCTGTTTTGCTTTTTCCCACATTCACTATTTTTTCCATCATGAAAAAATGTGTATATATACTGGTGGTATCATGTACAGTATTATGTACACATTGTGTGCATATGCTCAAACCCCACTTGTTTTAATGAGGGAGCATTCCCATGTGTTCTGTGGCACATTATATTCCCCATACCTTAACCTTCCATGTAAGGTTAAAGTAATGTATAGCATGCCCGCGTATGGCACGGGCACACTGCATTTGTTAAAAAAACACACAAGCATGGATAAACCCCAGTGGGTGAGGGAGGAAAGGGAGAGGTGATCACACCATAGAGAAGCAGCTGGTCTCAGCTTGGAGGAGGCAAAGAAATGACAGCATATTCTCAAATGGAGTGCCTTTTCACTTCTCCAATTGCTCAGAGCATCTTAGACCCGCATGGTACAAGCAATCTCTTCCCTTCCTTCTGCTAAAAAGGAGTAGTAGGAACCTCTCCTGGAGCTTGAGGTGTATGAGGTTTCTCTGTGGAGAACAAGTGCAAGAGAATTGTCCTCTGTACCTTGTCTAAAAAGGAACATATATATGCATAAACTACACTTAAGTGACATAAGTGACTATCAGGATGTTGGGCACCATTAACTGCAAGCATCACAGTCCTATGCATGTATACTCACAGGTTTGTTCCTTTGTTATCAATATTGTTTACTACCTGGTAAGTGGGAAAGTGTGAATAAGTTTGCAATTTTGGATTCTTTTGGCACAAAATTTTATATTTCCAATATTTCACATTTCTAAGTGATGTAAAATCATCATCTACTTCTTCACCACCACCACCACCACCACCACCACCACCACCACCACCCTCTAATAATAATAGCAGTAGCCACATGATAGGGTGAGCTCCCATCACCAGTCCCAGCTTCTGCCAACCTAGCAGTTCGAAAGCATGCTAATGCAGGTAGATAAATAGGTACCACTCTGGTAGGAAGGTAAACAATGTTCTGTGCAATCATGCTGGCTACACGATTACAGAGTAGTCTCTGACAACGCTGGCTCTTCAGCTTAGTAACAGGGATGAGCACCACTCTCTATGGTCAGACACGACTTGACAACCTTATCCACGGGGAATATCTTTACCTTTAATAGTAGTAGTAGTAGTAGTAGTAGCAGCAGCAGCATACCCCATGAACACTGATATAGTTGAGATATAATACTGATATTACTAGACTGAGTGAAGTCCCTAACTATATCCATTGTCATACTAAGCATACTTAGTTAGGAACAACTACGGACTTTATCACTGCTGCAAGAAGATGTATAACAAAGTTGCTCCTGGATATGTATTCAGGGGTAGCCATGTTGCACATCCAGCAAAATACAACAAAACTTCAACAGCTTGCATGATGTATTTTGTGCATTTTAGTTGGTTCAATAAAGGTATCACTGTTTTATGGATTTTGGAAAGTTGCTCCTGATGATGAGTCATTTTAAATACTGGTTTTCTGCTTAATTTTCCAGTGGCATCTGGCTAAAGAAGAAATCATTTTTTACTCCATCGTCCAAGTCATCCAGCTAGCATGGTCATTGAATTCTGGGAGTTATAGTCCAGAAAGTAACATTTCCAAGTTGCTAGTCTACTCTTAGAAACAGAAGACTGGACTAGAAAGATAGAGATTAGTCTAGTCCAACAAAGTCATAGTTATGTTTTGAAATCTTCTAAGTCTCTTCATAAAATAACAGTCTTTTGGGAAGTGCATCCGTTTTTTACTACATGGTTGGAAGCCCCCTCCAATAAACAAGGGCATCAATGGGGAGTGTGGGCCATACCAGATGACACCCAAAAGGATATGTGATAACCACTGCTCCACAAACATCTGCCTTTGGGTAGAAATGGACTGGGGAGTCTACCTGTGTGCCTTTTAAACATCGAAGAGGCGGTGTGAGTGGGGTGAGGCTCATTGGGAAGAGAAAGGAGAGGCTCCAGTTTTTTTAAAAATTTAAAAACAATGTACATGGAAATACATCTAAGCTGTGTGTGCGATACTGTATTTTAAAGGAATAATTTTAATTTTTCTGGTTGTTTATATCACAACTATTGCCATTACATTCTATGATATATCAGAATTACGATTTATGAGTAACATTAGGAGAAAAGAAAAAAAAAACATTCCGGAGGATTCTGTATGATATGGTATGGTATGGTATAGGAGGAGGTTAATTGGGGAAATGGTACCATGAGTCACTGCATGGAGTGGCACCAGCCCTAGTGGCACTGCCAATAAACAAGTATATTTTCATCTCTTCAAAAAAAAAAAAAAAAAAAAAAGGAATCTATTATCCACTGTGATGCAGCTCATTGCTGTTTATAAGTAGAACAAATATCAATGGAATGATTACACAGCATGGTGAATTAAAAATAAAGTGAACTGATTACTTCTCTGAACTGCAAATAACTCCTGGGAGAATCAGAGAGCTAACTAATGCACATGAGATGGTTATTATGTGGCAGCACAGAGAATCCTTGTTTAGTGTACCAGCGAGTAATTCCTTTTCTCAGGATGCTCTGTTACATTCCTTCCTTCCCTGGTATTCCTGTCCCACCACTAACAGATACTCAGAACATGCCCAGAACATTGGGCATGTTCAGTCATCATTGGATGCTTCTGGGCTGTTGTTGGTTGAACCCTCTAAATCCCCCTTCATTTCTGTAAATGACAGGGTTCTGTCATGGATCCTGTTCATTTTTTTAGCCATTTGAGCTACACAGTTGTCATATCTCAGAACACACTCACTGTCAGTGTGATGTGATGATAATTGATCACTTTTTCTTTTTCTCTCTCCACTTTTTAGTAGATGTAGATGTTGCATGTACTGTCAACTGGCTCGAGAGTGTATTCATTAGTTGGGGTGATCATCATTTAACAAATTTTTCTGTATTAGCACGAATCCACAGGTTTGAGTTACCCATTGAAGAGTGACTTTCACTATAATTTGTAGTTCATAATTTGAGCTGCAAGAGTCAGGGCCAGGGCATATGACATATATGAATGCTTTGAAAACTGACACTAGGGGTGACTGCTGATGGAACAGTGACATCTGCATGTTATCTTGTTCACCACCCCATTCGTGTTTACATATAAGGGGGTATCATAAAGTTTTGTATTCATTCTTTTTATTAAATTTCCAACAAATAAGAGCAGTTACATCATATAGCGTAGCGTTGTTTTAGACACATCCTTCCTTAAAATGAAACTCCTCGGGTGTTTGTCTAATTTAACCAGTTGTCTCTTAAATCATTAATTTCATTTCTTTCTCCAAATGATTCCCTTCATCTTAACCCAATACCTTTTATATCATATAATCGACAGTATACGTATAAAAGCTCCTAGATAATTATATAATATGTATTACCATATACATACACAACAGACCTCTTTTCCCCTTTTCAATATAGGTTAGGACTGTGTAATTTCCTTCTTTTCTTTGTATATATATTAAGAATGGATCCGACGTATTCTTGAATCCTTCCAGTGGCTTTGGGTTCACAATATATGATAATTCATCCATCTCCATGTAATCATAGAATTTATTTAACCGTTGCTCCATAGTTTGCAGGGATATCGTAAAGTTTTAATGATCACCTTTTTAAAAAATTGACAGAAAGTTTGTTTTGATTTGTAGTTGTTAACTTATCTCTATGTAGTCACTATCTAGATTTATACATTTTTCCCAGCATATCTGGACCCTCTGAATACCTAATCTTGTAGAAGTCTGCAGATTGTGCCTTACAAGAGGGTATCATAAAGTAATAATTATCACCCGGAAATTATTATGGCATATTGATGAAATTTTGTCAGTGTCATCATTGGTCCCTAAGTGTACGTTGCTGAGAAAATCAACTCATTGCATCCTTTATTTTTGTGACTGGCTGTGCCAGAAGTGACTAAAGTGTAAAATCCTTGTCAGGCGTAATCTGCAGACTTCTACAATAATAGTATTTGGAGGGTTAAGAAACGCTGGGGAAAATGTGTAAATCTGGATGGTGACTACATAGAGATAAGTTAACAACTACAAATCAAAACAAACTTTCTGTCAAAAATTTTTAAAGATGATAATTAAAATTTTATGATCCCCCCTCATAGGTATGTGCTGTCACAGTGAGCTCCATGACATGATGATCCTCAGTAAAGATCCAGTCACGAGAAAGCTCTCAAGTCATGTAACTAAGGCGCATACTTGCAGAACTGACCTCAAGCTACCTCTGAATTCTTTGTTCACTTGAAACATTAGACAGAAATATATTTTACTTAGCAGTCCTTTTTCCTATGCCTGCAGATAATAATAATGAAGATGAAGAGGCTGAAAAAGGGGAGGAAGAAATGTTAGGAGAATTTATGTGAAGCTGAGCAATAGCAATAGAAGGATACACACATAATTGTTTGAATCCTGAAGTACAGAAGCAGAACCATACTGGATCTGATCAAAGGTCAATTTAGACCACTATTCTATTTCTTTAATAGCCAACCAGTTGTCTTTGTGAAGTCCAGACACATTATGTGAAGACCTAATATTCTCCAGCAGGCCCATGTTCTTTCTCTTTCTCAGTTGCTAGGGAGAAGACAACATAAATCTTTTCCCTGCTGCCCAGACCCTCTTTGGAGTATTCCACATACTATGGACACCTTTTCTGGCTCTTCCTCAGTTTCTGTTTATCCCACAGAATGGTGTCAGAACCAGTGGACAAATTCAACCACACCACCATTATCTCTTATTGGCTGTGATGTTGTCAATTATGCTATGACCCTCTTTCTTGGAATTATATTACAACTAGTAGTAGATTCCATACAGGCCCACTCATCTGATTAAATGTAATGGTAGTATAGGCTGAGAAGACTAAAGACAGAAAGGAGAAAGAGTAAGGAGTGGAATCTTGGGGTACAAAAGTTTTGAAATAATGTGTTTCATGGTACACCCATTTTTAGTATTATGAAATTAATCTGCAACTTGAGAAATATCAAAATTAAAGAGGGTTCATAGAGACAACACTAGACAGTGAGAGGGAGAGAAAGAGCAGGTATATATGCATATGATATCTTCCTTGACATTGCTGAAGTTTTGTATTCCTAATCCAAATCTACACACTGAAGCCAGAGAAAGTTTCACTAAACCCCTTGTGAACAGAATCTGCCAAGTTCTGCACAGCACTACTTAAGACTCACATATGTGATCACTGACTTTGAACAAGCTACAATCACAGCAACCAAGGAATTTGCACCAGTTTAGAACAAAGCTTGTTTCTTTCACTTGTGCCAAAGCTATTGGCAAAGGATACAAAGAGTTGGATTGGCAACTCAGCATGGATTAAATCCAGAATTCAATTTGAAGCTCCATTACCTACAAGCCTTAGCCTTCCTACCAATTGAGGAAATGCCTACTGTTTTTTGATAATAAAAGGGACTGAATCCCAGTGGAAACACTGAGTGTTGTACAGTAGTTCAGGTAGAGCTATGTTTCTTGTGGAGTCTCACATGCTTTCAGTAATGAATCTACAAGCTGAAAGCCTCCAACTTCCTTCCCTAAACCTCTGATCAATAATCTCCAAGGACTGTACTCAAATGCAGAAAACTGACACCAGTGCTTATAAGAAGTATTCAGTTGTGTTCCCCTTGGATTTTAAAAAAGCAAAAGCAAAACAAAACAAAACCCAGACAAATAAACCTTGTGATTTATCTGGAGGAATTCTTCTTCTTCTTTTTCCCTTCAGGAGCACAAAATAAAAAAAAAATCACTTACTAAAAACAAAATCATATGAGTTCCTGCTGTAAGCAGTTTTTTTGGAAAAATATCAACATTTTGTTAAACATATTAGCATATGCTGAATTTAAGCATATGCTATGTTACATTTGCATAGTAATAAGGGCTTTTTTTAAAAAAAATCTTTGGTTGGTTTTCTTTTGACTCACATTTAATGTTTAAATGTTCAGCCAACACCTGATAGAGTGGGTGTTTTAATCGGTCACTTACACTTTATGATACGTTTCAGCTCATGGCAAGGAAGATAAGTTACACATTAAAGTAATAAGTGGACAACTGTAGATCTCCAAATGTTTTTGTAGTGTGACCCCCAGTTTTTGGGAGCTGTTGTTCAGAGATGTAGGCAAAAGAATATTTGCAAGCCCACTGACACCCACTCTTATTTTAAGTGGAATACTATAATTTTTTATATTGATTATAACTGACCTAAATGAGTAATAAAATAATTCAGGTTCAGAGCTTGCCAAAAATTCTCAGGTCAACTGCTCCCCCATAATAATTTGAAGATACCAAATTTTCTTACTGCTAACAGAGATTTACAGAGTTAAATAACTAATAAATAAATGTTTTGTGTGGCTACTGACAAATACTGAGAGACCTATTTCATTGTCTTTTTCTGCTCTGGCTCTCTGAGCCAGTTTGGTAAATTACCAATCCAAGCTTTTTGTTATTTTAATAGAGGGAGCAAGTGGACTCCTTGTTATGCCAGCTTCATTGGCTACTGGTCTATTTCATAGCACTATTTAGAGTGCTAGTTATGACCCCTAAGCCCCTTTACAACTTGGATCCAGTATGTCTGATCATATGCTGCCATATGATTAAAAGTCAAAGGCATGCCTAAATGGAAAGGTCTTATCCTGCTGACAGAAAGAGAGCAGGGAAGGGGCTAGCTAGCCCTTTCATAGAAGAGAATTTCACAGCTTTGCAGGAGTCACTGTGATATCTCTCATATCCTTACAAGACCAGCCTGTGATGTAGGTGGGACTGAAAGAGACCCCTCCTCCAAAGATCTTAAAATTCAGGTTGGATCCTGTAGAGAGATAAGGTCTTTCACAAAGTCTAGACCCAAACCATATAGGTACTTCATGCTAAGGTATGAGAGAAAGGCAAAAATGGCTCCCAAACCTTTATAGGTTAGCCACAATAACTATAAACCTTTTCTGGTTTTCATGTTTGGTGCTTTAGGAAAACCTTTTCCCACTTATTTGTATCCTGATGAATGGAATTGTATTTATATAAACATTCAATTTTTTCAAATGTCCTTTTGATCAAATTTGTGAAGAAATTTGCAAATTTTTGATAGCTCTTATTTTAAAAAATGAAAGAAAATCCTTACAAATCCTACTAAGGAATTCCAGAGCCATGGAATACTATATATTGCAAAGGGTGTAAGGGGAAGGCAATGGCGAACTTCTTGTGCCAAGAAACCCCCATCATACGGTCACCATAAGTCAGAAATGACTTGAAGGCACACAACAACAACAACAACAACAACAACAACAGTGTGTTCTATGCTACTTTCTGTGCCTGGGGGAGCATGATCCAGGGGCCCTATTATTACAGCACTATAATTCCACTTTAACTGTCATGACTTCAAGCTACGAAATCCTGATAAGGCACTAAAACTCACTGTCCAAGAATTCTATATAACCCCCCTTCCCTAAAGCACAAATCCCAGAATTTGATAGGCTGGAACCAAGACAGTTAAAGTAGAATAATAGTATTGTAACTGTGTAGTGTGAAAGGGCCCAAGAATTTTGGAGCAAAATTATTTTATTTATAAATCATGTTATAAACAAATGTTCCTGTCTTATCCTCCGTGTGTATTGTAGAAAAGATCAGGACAGGATAAGCTTTTTTTCAGTCATTACTGATTTTCTTCATTGGATAACCCATGGACTGGATCCAAGAGAGCCCTGGTAGTGCAGTGGTTAAATGTCAGTACTGCAGCCACTCACTCACAGCCACAAGATTGTAAGTTCAATTCCAACCAGGGACTCCAGGGTTGACTTGGCCTGGCATCCTTTCGAGATTGCTAAAATGAGTAGCTTGTTTGGGGCTTAACACATTGTAAACAATTTAGAGACTGCTTGGTTCAGTATGAAGTGGTATAGAAATGTAGTTGCTATTGCTTCTGCTATTACCTATCTTTCTTCATCATTTGAAAAACATTGTTTCCCCCTCTCCCTTTTCCACTGTTCTAATTAGTCAATGAGCCAGTTAGCAAAGTACATTGATTTCTCAAACCTCAAAATCAGACTGCTCTACTGACTTTGGTAACAGTATGTCAGGATTTAGAAATCGATAGTATAAAATGTTAATGCCCATCTGCTTACCAGAATACTGGCTTTGTACTATCAGATGCCAATACTGGAATAAACATGACTGTAATATTAAACATGCTGTCCAAATGTAAGCATATTTATTTGTCAGCTTGACCACTGAACAAAGAAGAAACTGGTTCTGAACTTTCAGTGTTATCTATTTAAAGTCAGCATTTTGTATCCACAGATTCTGCATGACCAGAATCAACCATCCACAGCTTGATAGTTCTTGAAAAGAATTCCAAAAAGCAAACCTTGATTCTGCCATTTTATGTAAGGGACACCATTTTACTATACCATTTATATAATGGGACTTAGGCATCCATACATTTTGGTATTAGGTAGAGAGGGATGGCTGAATGCCATATAATACCTTTGTTCACTCAGTAAACAACAAATAAAGTTTCCAAATAATAATAAGAAGAATGAACTGCATCACACTTCTTCATTCCTACCCCGAACTGTAGGACCTAAAGATGATAGACAACATGCTGGTAATCTCAAAGCTAAACTTCTGCAATGTGCTGTACAATGGGCTACTTCTGTACCAAGTTTGGAAACTTTGGTTAGTTCAAAACATGCAGCTGGATTTATTACTGGGACATCCAGGAGTGATCATATTATACTATTAATACACAATATTAAAATCCCTCCATTGACTGCCAGTTAGTTTCCAGGCAAAGTACAAAGTGTTGGTTATTACCTTTAAAGGCCTACATGGTTTGGGCCCAGATTACCTTCAAGATTTCTTCCTCTCATATAATCTACCCTGTGCATTCAGGTCCTCTGATGGATGGCTACTCCAGTCAGCCAGGACTAGATTGGACTGTCAGCCAGAGAACTTTTTCTTCAACCGCCCCTAGAATGTGGAATGACCAGCTAAAAGAGACTCAACAACTACATATGCTGTCTGAATTTAAGAGCATTGAATACTAGTCTCTTCTAGCAGGCTTATCTAGATGATTTTTAAATTGTGAATTTTAAATGATGAATTTTAGCTGTAGATTGTTTTTAATATGAGCACATCTTCTTTGTACTTTTAAATTGATATGTGTTTTAACCAATGTATTTTAACAGATGTTATTTCTTGTTTGCTCGATCCATAGGGAGAGGTGGGTAAGAAATAAATTATAATTATTATTACTATTATTAAAAGCAAGATGATTGAGATATGCAAAGACAATGATAAGAGGAAGTAAGCAAACAAGTCATGAAAAACAACAGATTCCATGGAAACTTGATTACTAATAACTAAAGCAGTGTTTATTCTGTTTTGTTACATTCCTCCTCCAATGGCGCTATTGCTTCATGTGCAGTCTTAGCAAGGAGCTCTGCACACTTCAGCAACATTTTCTTCCAAAAGCTAGACTTTCTTCTGGAACTGCCACACTGCCCCAGGGAACTAGAAATTGGAATGAAGAGAGGACAAGTCACAAATATCAGTCATAGATGTGAAGTTTCTTTCACTCACTGATTAGGAGCTGACCAAACAGAGGAGCTGGCAAGGTCTCAGGTGGCAAGTGGAAATTTCAGGCATGTTCCTGTAGAAGGAGATAAAATGTGTGAACATCAAAATTTACTGGTGTGTAAGTGTGTTTGTGTGTATTTGCCTTCAAGTCACCTGCCAACATATGGTGATTCCATGAATTTCATAGGAGTTTCTTAGACAAAGGATACTCAGAGATGGTTTTGCCAGTTTCTTCCTCTGAAATATAGCCTACAGCATCTGGTATTCATTGGAGGTCTCCTATCCAAATATTACCAAATCTGGCCCTTCTTAAATTGTAAAATCAGACAGGATTTGGTGTCTTTAGGGTATTTAGGCAATCCAAAATGTATTGAGCATTAAGTGAGGAAGATGTCTTACTATTCTAAGTTTGATATGATGGCAAAAATTAGTTTGCTTAGATTAATTAATTTGATTCATTTTAATAACCTAAATTTGAGGGAAGCATACTACATTGGGCTCTTCAAAGAAAGATGATATATAAATGTAATAAATATATAAAATTTACTTAGGATTTTTTTATTAGTACAGTGTGCCCACATCACATGCGGGTGCGCTATGTGCGGCTTTCAATTTGCACTCAATGCTTTGCAACAGAATTGGCAATGGTACGTGTGCCACACCATGCCACATGCATGAGCCCCGTTATTTTCAATGGTACTGTATTTGCCTTATGTGAAGGGGGGGGGTTCCAGAACAGATCCCTCGCATCAGGCAAGGGAGCACTGTACATTCATATATTTGCTTTCTTAGAACAAAAAGGAAAATATATTTTCTTCACTTTATCTTCACAATTACCCCTTTAGACACATCAAATCAGAATGATAGAGAGACTAACCCAAAGTCATGCATGGTGAACTGGAACTAGAACCATCAAACTCTAATTACTGAAAAAGGGTACCATATCAGTAAGTACAATACTGTACATTGTTCTTAAAGGGGCTTGCCATCCAAAGATGCAAATCCGCAGATATCAAGGCCCCACTGTACTGCAATTTAAAAGGGTAAATGGGGGGAAACAGAGGTGGGGGCTCTCTCTATCTTTTTGTGCACACCCTCCTGCTTAGGAAACAATCAGAGTGCAACATTATTGATGCTGTGGTCCATTTCTGCTTTCTCTTGTCCCTGAGGAAGACAGGGGATGTTGCTTCTGCAAGATGGTAGCAGGAAGGAGGCTCAAGGAATTGCTGCTGTGGAGTCCTCATATTTTCCCACTAAATGGAGAAAAATAACATAGCCAGTGCAACTGTGGGATCACCCTACCATTCACTAGAGAGTCAATGACAATAACTGCAATACCATTTTCTTTGTTCAAACTTGGTGGGTGGAAGCTGTTTGGCAGAGGCACTGCTGAGCAACTAGGCTTATTATTCCACTTGCTTCATCGTGGCACTGACCAGGCAAAGAGTCAGCAGGTTGACTCTGCTAGGCTTCACCTTGGTCAATGTCATGGTGTCATGTCCAGCCAGGTTGAGGACTCTGAGGACAAGGAGGCTGAGCCAGAGTCTCAACTGGGACCTGAGCCTGAAGTTGAGGTTGAGTCTGAGCATGTCCCTAGTTCTGCTCTGCCAGATCCAGCAGAGCCTGTGGCCTCCCAGGTGTCTCAGCAACCAAGCCTCTCAGCAGCAGAACCTTCAAGCATGGCTGGTGGACAAGGGATAGTACCTACCTTCAGCCAGCAATAAGCAGAAAGAGCAGGCCTCTTCCATTCAAAAAGGCTGTATGAAAAATGCATAGGTAATCTACACCAGCTGGACTCTTGCAGCTAGGGAATTTAAACAGGTGCAGGATGCCAGCCTCAGTGTCAGAGATTATCTGAGCTTTCTTGCGAAAACATGCTTGATCCTGACCTCCCTCATTTCCTGGCTGGAAACCCTGCTCCTTGGATTGCTGGTTGCCTTGTCTCCCTGGAGTTCTTGACCTTGGATTTGCCTAAATGTCCCATCACTCTCTGGATGTCTGACAACTCTCTTGGTTTGTGCTGTTGGATTCTCTAGCTTGCTTTGATGGACTACATTAAGTTCTGGACGTTGTTTAGTGCTGTATGTTGCTATCAGCCTTCTTGGCTGCTTTCCCAGGACACATAGCAAAGCAAGGGAGGATGGAAGCTGTTTGGCTGAGGTGCTACTGAGTACCTAAGCTCATGATTCATACTCCCCCCCTTTGCTTCACCAAGGTGCTGACTGCCTAAAGCCTAGTAGAGTCAACATACCACAGCTGACAAGCAAGAGGAGGATGAGGAAAAAAGAGCGTAGCTGCTTACCATTATTTCCCCCAGTTTAGTGGGAAAACACAAGTGTTCCAATGAAGCAATTGCTTGAGCCTCCCTTCTCCTTCCACCGCTGATGAAGGAGGCATACCTCCTGGGTAAAAATCTCAGGGTGGGCACAAATCATATCATAACACTCCTCAAAACAGCAATAAAAGCATTCCCACTTATTCAACAGATTAGGGACCAAATCATAGAATGGCTCCACAGTTTGATGATTTCTGCTTTTTGACAGTACTCTGGTCCACAACCTGTTGAATAAGAGGGGCTTCCTATACCACATTGGCTGTCTCCTGGCTATTAGTTCCAGTTAAATACCTAACATTTTTGTTTTGATTTTTGATACAGATTATGAGTTGTGGTTACAGTGGAGAACAAACAAACAAGTTTCATTTATACACTGCTTCATACTGCCTAAGGAGTGTCTAAGCAGTTTACAACTGTAAGCTAATTTGCCCTCAACAATTTGGGTACTCATTTTGGCGACCTTGGAAGGATGCAAGCCTGAGTCGAGCTTAAGCCCTTTTGCTGGTCTTGAACTTGCAACCTTATGGTTTTGAGTGAGTGGCTGCAGTACAGGAATTTAACCACTGTGCCACCAGGGCACATCAGGAAGAAGTGATAGAAGGCAGTGTCATTCTCAGAGAATAAAAAGTTACTTTAATAAAATGGTTTCAGTTAGAGTTCTGGGTAGGTAAGTAGTTAAATTTATTTATGGTTAAAGGTTTTGGAAAGTAACACTTCAGTCATTTTTTTTCAAAAGTAATTGAAATAGACACTTTAAAAAACTTTTTTAAAAATGAAAATGTAAAAAACTGATTGCTACAAGGCTTTGGTTCAAGCCTATGGCACTTACTTTCCCTGAAAACCTATTCTCTTTTGTAATGTACATAACAGTTCTAGACAACAGTATGAGGCACAATGCAAGCCAGAACTTTAACCTACAACATTTAATACTTCTATATATTCTATAATTACCAAAGTAATTACAGGTTACATTTCCATCCCAAAAGGAGTTAGCATTATCCCTAGTGAAGTTGCCATTGTAATGTAACTTAATTCTACCTTAGTTGTATAGGATTGTAGAGGTAATAATATATAAAACTAATTACTTGTAATTAGTTACTTCCAAATTAGTCCGTCTCTTCCTTCATATTTATCCCAAAATGCTGATCCAGACGAGCACAGTTTTTTTTTCTTTTGTGACCATACCAATTAAATATTCTTAACTGAAAAATAAGATTACAATTAATTTGACTACTTTACATAACTACAGGCAAAACTGCCAAACTTACTTTTGTTTTCAATAGTGATCACATCAAAATCTGTTGGTATCTTTCAAAGTAGCCTTTCCAACATAATTCCCTCCAGATGTTTTGGACTAAGACTTCATGGCACCTCAGCCAGCAAGAGCAATGGTCACAGTTGATGGGGATTATAGTTTCAAAACTAGAGGTCACTAAATTCAGAAAGGCTGCTTTTGAGTAAATGAAGGTTTGCTAAGTAGAAAAGCAGTATCTACTCACAAAGTCCAGAATGCATGTATTTATTGTGGGGAAAAAGTTTCTTTTCAGAAACACTAGCTGAGAAATTAACACAACTAGCAAAAGCAGTACTTAGCATAACAAAGTTGTAATGAGCTGTTTCTGAGACAAAACTGAATTTTTCTGAATTTTGGTGTGTGAGAGAGACAATCCACATGACCCCAAATGGCCCCTGCCATGTGGTCTGCCATAATCCCCAAAGCAAAGGGACATGTAGGCACTATACCCAGGTAAGGTCATCTTAATGTGCCTTTTGGGAACAATACCTCTAGGACAAGCCTGCAGGTAGTTTGGGAGTTGCAAATGGGATCATCATCACCTACATAATCAGACGTATGGGCAATGATTGCCTAGATGTCTCACCTGATGAGCTGGCTAATGCTTCCAGCCTTCAGCTGCAGACAATTCTACCCATAATTCCTGTTTTACCTTTTGTGCACATCTGTACATTTTAAACCCAGGCCTCAAAACCTAACATGATCTTCCCCTTTAAATAAAAATAATATTTTAATTGGAGACTTCTGCCTCTGCATCGTTTCTTGGATCCACCGACCCCTCAGTATACAGGTGGGAGGTGGTTTCATAGAGTCCTTGTAGCCAACCCCCTCTCAGTTTGAGCTAAGTAAAATTCCCAACATAGATTTTGGCTACACTGTGCTTGGGGAAATTCGGCAAATTCTTGCAGAATGTCTTGTTCTAACAAAATTAAAGACTTGGATTTGAAAATTGTGCAAGGAGGAAAATAGCTTCAGCATAAGTGATATAAACTTTTCACTATCTAAATAACCCAGTTGGAGAGTTGGATACAGTCTTTGCTTCTGCCTTTGAGAATGCTAATACAGTCAGCCCTCCATATCCATGGATTCTTTTTCCACAGATTCAACCATCCATGGTTGGAAAATATTCATATATGTGTGTGTGTGTTCCAAAAAATAAACCTTGATTTTGCTATTTTATTTAAGGAACATTAGAATCATAGAATCATAGAATTGGAAGAGACCACAAGGGCCATCCAGTCCAACCCCCCTGCCATGCAGGAACTCCAAATCAAAGCATCCCCGACAGATGGCCATCCAGCCTCTGCTTAAAGACCTCCAAGGACGGACACTCCACTACACTCCGAGGGAGTGTGTTCCACTGTTGAACAGCCCTTACTGTCAGGAAGTTCCTCCTAATGTTGAGGTGGAATCTTTTTCCCTGCAGTTTGCATCCATTGTTCCGCGTTCTAGTCTCTGCAGCAGCAGAAAACAAGCTTGCTCCCTCCTCAATATGACATTACTTCGAATATTTGAACAGGGCTATCATATCACCTCTTAGCCTTCTCTTCTCCAGGCTAAACATCCCCAGCTCCCTAAGTCGTTCCTCATAGAGCATGGTTTCTAGACCCTTCACCATTTTAGTTGCCCTCCTTTGGACCTGCTCCACTTTCTCCACATCTTTTTTGAATTGTGGTGCCCAGACTGGACACAATATTCCAGGTGAGGCCTGACCAAGGCAGAATAGAGTGGCACTATTACTATCCTTGATCTAGACGCTATACTTCTATTGATGCAGCCTAAGATAGCATTGGCTTATTTAACTGCTGCATCACACTGTTGACTTATGTTCAACTTATGGTCTACTTGGACTCCTAGATCCCTTTCACACGTAGTTTCATAAAGCCAGATGTCCCCCATCCTATATCTGTGCATTTCATTTTTGCGCCCTAAGTGCAGTACCTTACATTTCTCCGCATTGAATTTCATTTTGTTAGCACTGGCCCAGCTTTCTAGTCTATTCAGGTCATTTTGAATTTTGACCCTGTCTTCTGGAGTATTGGCTACTCCTCCTAGTTTTGTGTCATCTGCAAATTTGATAAGTATGCCCCCAATTCTGTCATCCAAGTCATTAATAAAGATATTGAATACCACTGGGCCAAGTACAGAACCCTGTGGGACCCCACTGGTCACTTCTCTCCAGGATGAAAAGGAGCCATTGTTGAGCACCCTTTGAGTTCGGCCAGTCAACCAGTTACAAATCCATGTAACAGTTACCTTGTCTAGCCCACATTTTACAAGCTTGTTTGCAAGAATGTCATGGGGAACCTTGTCAAAGGCCTTACCGAAATCAAGATATACTATATCCACAGCATTCCCCTCATCTACAAAACTGGTAATTTTTATCAAAAAAAGAGATCAGATTTGTCTGGCAAGACTTGTTTCTCTGAAACCCATGTTGGCTTTTTGTGATTATGGCATTCCCTTCTAAATGTTCACAGACTCTCTGTTTAATTATCTGCTCTAGAATCTTTCCTGGAATTGATGTCAGACTAACTGGATGATAATTGTTGGGATCCTCTTTTTTTCCCTTTTTGAAAATGGGGACAACGTTTGCCCTCCTCCAGTCTGCTGGGACTTCTCCTGTTCTCCAGGAGTTCTCCAAGATTA